>OZ026854.1:26227395-26827395 GCA_964023215.1 Eledona agricola
CACTTTAAAATTACAAAAAAATTATACAAACCGTAGCAAACTGTGCCAAACTCCCCTAAATTACTTCGGCTACCATAAATCACCCCCAACTACCCCTTACAATCCCAAAATAAGACCAATCACATAAAATTACAAAAAATGCTACAAATCATAGCAAACTATGCCTAACTCACCTAAATTACTTTGGCTACCATAAATCACCCCCAACTACCCCTTACAACCCCAAAATAAGCCCAATCACTTTAAAATTACAAAAAATGTTACAAGCCATATCAAACTATGCCAAACTCATCTAAATTACTTCGGCTTCCATAAATCACCCCCAACTAACCCTTACCACCCCAAAATAGACTCAATCATTTTAAAATTACAAAAATATTCTACAAACCGTAGCAAACTATGCCAAACTCCCCTAAATTACTTCGGCTACCATAAATTATCCCGAACTACCCCTTACAACCACAAAATAAGCCCAATCACTTTAAAATTACAAAAAATGTTACAAGCCATGTCAAACTATGCCAAACTCATCTAAATTACTTCGGCTTTCATAAATCACCCCCAACTACCCCTTACCACCCCAAAATATGCTCAATCACTTTAAAATTACAAAAAAATTCTACAAACCGTAGCAAACTATGCCAAACTCCCCTAAATTACTTCGGCTACCATAAATCACCCCCAACTACCCCTTACCACCCCAAAAGAAGCCCAATCACTTTAAAATTACAAAAAATGCTACAAACCATAGCAAACTATGCCAAACTCACTTAAATTACTTCGGCTACAATAAATCACCCCCAACTACCCCTTACCAACCACAAACTAAACCCAATCACTTTAAAATTACAAAAATTGTTACAAACCATACCAAACTATGTCAAACTCACTTAAATTACTTCGGCTACCATAAATGACCCCCAATTACCCCTTACAAACCACAAATTAAACCCAATCACTTTAAAATTACAAAAAATGCTACAAACCATAGCAAACTATGTCGAACTCACTTAAATTACTTCGGCTATCATAAATCACCCCCAACTACCCCTTACCACCCCAAAATAGACTCAATCACTTTAAAATTACAAAAATATTCTACAAACCGTAGCAAACTATGCCAAACTCCCCTAAATTACTTCGGCTACCATAAATCATCCCGAACTACCCCTTACAACCCCAAAATAAGCCCAATCACTTTAAAATTACAAAAAATGTTACAAGCCATGTCAAACTATGCCAAACTCATCTAAATTACTTCGGCTTTCATAAATCACCAACAACTACCCCTTACCACCCCAAAATATGCTCAATCACTTTAAAATTACAAAAAAATTCTACAAACCGTAGCAAACTATGCCAAACTCCCCTAAATTACTTCGGCTACCATAAATCACCCCCAACTACCCCTTACCACCCCAAAAGAAGCCCAATCACTTTAAAATTACAAAAAATGCTACAAACCATAGCAAACTATGCCAAGCTCACTTAAATTACTTCGGCTACAATAAATCAACCCCAACTACCCCTTACCAACCACAAACTAAACCCAATCACTTTAAAATTACAAAAATTGTTACAAACCATACCAAACTATGTCAAACTCACTTAAATTACTTCGGCTACCATAAATGACCCCCAATTACCCCTTACAAACCACAAACTAAACCCAATCACTTTAAAATTACAAAAAATGCTACAAACCATAGCAAACTCTGTCGAACTCACTTAAATTACTTCGGCTATCATAAATCACCCCCAACTACCCCTTACCACTCCAAAATTAGCCCAATCACTTTAAAATTACAAAAAATGCTACAAACCATAGCAAACTATCTCAAACTCACCTGAATTACTTCGGCTACCATAAATCACCCCCAACTACCCTTTAACACCCCAAACTAAGCCCAATTACTTTAAAATTACAAAAAATGCTACAAACCATAGCAAACTATGTCAAACTCACTTAAATTACTTCGGCTACCATAAATCACCCCCAACTACCCCTTACCTCCCCAAACTAAGCCCAATCACTTTAAAATTACAAAAAATGATACAAACCATAGCAAACTATTCCAAACTCACCTAAATTACTTCGGCTACCATAAATCACCCCCAACTACCCTTTAACACCCCAAACTAAGCCCAATTACTTTAAAATTACAAAAAATGCTACAAACCATAGCAAACCATGTCAAACTCACCTAATTGACTTCGGCTACCATAAATCACCCCCAACTACCCCTTACCACCCCAAACTAAGCCCAATCACTTTAAAATTAGTAAAAATGCTACAAACCACAGCAAACTATGCCAAACTCACCTAAATTACTTCGGCTACCATAAATCACCCCCAACTACCCCTTACCACCCCAAAATAAGCCCAATTACTATAAAATTACAAAAATTATACAAACCATAGCAAACTTTGTCAAACTCACCTAAATTACTTCGGCTACCATAAATCGCCCCCAACTACCCCTTACCGCCCCAAAATTAGCCTAATCACTTTAAAATTACAAAAAATGCTACAAAACATAGCAAGCTATGCCAAACTCACTTAAATTACTTTGGCTACCATAAATTAATAATCATTTTCAATCAAAATTTTCTATTTGTTTGTCATTTATAAATTCCTTATCGTATTAAATCATAAAATATTAATAAATATCTGCACATAAAATATATTGTTTCGACTAATAGACGTTATTCTGAATATTAAATATGCTGATACCTATTTTGATTCTCTTCCACCTTCCAATAAATATTTGTTCCAGTTGAGATGCAAACATAAAGGTATTTCTGAATTGCAACACGCTGACGGGGCAAGCCCTACCTTTTCAACATGCGTGCATTTGTATAAATAGCTATATGGTTTTTAACTTTAAAGAGGTATAAAGGCGGTGCTAGATTTTCGTAAAAACATCTAAAAAATTCGAAATTCTGCAGTTGAATTACAGAACTATTTTTGTGTTCATAGTAAATTTATATTAGGAGTGGCACTGGCAACCCTGCCACACCTGACGAGCCCCCTGCTGACTACTCTCCTTCCAGGGAAACTTTATAAATCAACGGCAAAATAATTTAGGGCGCCTGAATGTGAAAATATCACTGTGTAATAAGTTCAGACTGACATGGAACACTTGAAATTTCGATATTTGTTTGTAATTCGTCACAGGTCCATGAAGGAATGCATGTTAATGTAAACAAGTGTTAGTTTTTCGGAGAGGCCGAATAAGATTTTTAACATTCCGGTCAAAATATTTATTTACTTTACAATGTTAATTTCTTAAATTGATTTTGTGAAAATTATGAAGGGCCATACGACTACACCTGTGCGAGTATTATTTGGTACATACAAATTAATCTCTTTTGTTATCCAAATTGTTTTTATACGCACTAGGCACGTGCACCTCATATAATTGTGAAAATTGCTGCTTCAGCGTCTGGATCGCTGGTACTCAACGTCGCCAAGGTCGAGGCGACGCATCGGTATTCAAAGTTCTATCGCTATTAAATAAATTATTTTAATATAAAATTCCCGATTTGTTCTTGCCGTTAACCAAAACTCTCCCCAATCGATTTTCGAAAAATTTCCAGCGTCGGACCGGACTTCACTTATTTTCGTACGCTAATTTTTACGTTCAGTTAATGATAGTGATGTATTTGTTCTTCACCAAACCTGCTCCGGCCGAAATCCGAAATTTTCACTGACATCATACGCTTAAGTATTGTATGCTTATACACGATTTATTTACACTATTTATTTTACGTACATTGCGTTCATTATTGTTCTGCATTATTTATAACTAAGATGGAGCAGTTTGAAAATCTAATAGTAAGCGGAGAACAAATACCACCACGTATAATTCCCGTGAGAAGTGATGGAAATAGTCTTTCTTACTATCTTTCCTATTGCATTTTTAATACCGAAAATAGAGCTCAAGAGCGAAGAATAACTTCGACTTTTTTTATACATAATTCCTAAATACTTCGTTTTTATGGTGTAAAATTTTGTATTTATATATTTCAACATTGTCTTTAACGTTGACAGAGAACTAAATGGGAATAATTTGGAATAATTTAGCTTCTATGTCAACTCTCCTTCTCTTGAAACTTTGGAAAAAACGACAAAATTCTTTAGGGCGCCTGGATTTGAAAATATAACTCGAATTTGATACTCGCGTTAACCAAATCTGCCCCCAATCAATTTTCGAAAAATTATCAGCATCGGACCGGACTCCACTTATATTTGTACGCTAATTTTTACTTTCAGTTAATGGTAGTGGTGTATTTGTTTTTCACCAAATTTGCCCCGGCTGAAATCCGAAATTTTCACCGTTGTATGTACAGCTATGGACAGTCAAGAATTACACCCGTGTCATGCAAACACCGACTCTATGAGATATTGTCATTGAGTCGGTATTTGCATCACACCCGACGGCTAAAATGTTATTCTTGACTGTCCACGGTTGTACCAGAGATCACTGACATTCATACCCTTAATAATTATGTGCTTATACACGTTTTACACTATTTATTTTACGTACACTGTGAAAATCTAGCGATGTACAAATACCACACCGTATTATGAAAGGTGATGGAAATTGTCTTTTTTTATATCTATGGTATTGGTATTGATATTTTAATACTGGAACGGAAGCTCAATAGGTTGGCACTTTAATTGTTAAACAAGTGTGTGTTAATGTAAACAGGTGTGAGTCCGTCGGAGAGACCGAATAAGATTTTTACATCCACCATATTCCCGTCAAAATATTTATTTATTTTAGAATGTTAATTTTGCCGTTAACAAAATTTGTTCCCAATCACCTTCGTCGTACCGGACGACCGTTCAGTTAATGATAATGGTGTATTTATTTTTCACCAAATCTGCCTCGGCTGAAATCCAAAATTTACAGCGTTGGACCAGACATTACTGACATTGATACGCGTTTTACACTGTTTATTTTACGTAAATACATTGTGTTCATTATTGCTTTACATCATTTATAACTAAGATGGACAAGTTTGAAAATCTAGCGATGCACAAATACCATAAAATACCACGTTTTACCACATACCAAAATTTTAATACTGGAAAGGGAGCTCAAAAAGTTCGCACTTTAATTGTCCAATCAGTTAGGGCCAGGTTGTAATAATTTTTGTGCAGTTCAGAAGGAAATAAGTGTTTGTATATTCCGGAGATAAGTCAAAATCATCTACATACTGTTGTGTTTGTGAGTTGACTGCAGCAAGAGGAATTGTTCCATTGTGTTTTCAATTTTATCATAACATGATCAGCTAATTTGTAAACTTCGATTTCCCCTAAAATTATATAAAGTTAATTTCGATTTCCTGGAATCGCTAATAGAACAACTGCCTAAAGAGACTATTCAAAATTTTTCATCTCAGATATCAACCAAGGTATCCTCTTTGTCCAAATCATATTGAAGTACCCGGTCCTGGCAACGCAGGTTAATTTCAGCATATTTGTTTATTTTGTGATTGGAAAAGTAGAGCATTCCCGTTTAATTGTATTATAATGTCGATTAGTCAACATCACCACATTAGTCAACACTGAGTTTATTTAATCTACGTCCGGGCAACGCCGGGTACATTCAGCTAGTGTTATGATAAAGTTGAAAAGACAATGGAAACATTTCTCCTGCTATAGTCATCTCACAGCAGAACAGTATGTAGATGATTTTGACTTATCTTCAGAATAAACAAACTCTTCAGCATAAATATCTCCTTTTGAGCTGCACAAAGTTATTAAAACCTGGCCGCAACTTGTTGAACAATTAAAGTGAGAACCTTTTGAGCTCCATTTCCAGTATTAAAATTTCAATACCATTACCACAGATAGTAAAAAAGACAATTTTCATCAGCTTTCACGAAAATTATACGGTGTGGTATTTGTAATCTGCTAGATTTTCAAACTGCTCCATCTTAGTTTTAAATGATGCAATAATGAACACAATGTATTTACGTAAAATAAATAGTGTAAAACGCGTATCAAAGTCAGTAAAGTCTGGTCCAACGCTGCAAATTTCGAATTTCAGCCGGGGCAGGTTTGGTGAAAAACAAATACACCACTATCATTAACTGAACGTAAAAATTAGCGTACGAATATAAGTGGGGTCCGGTACAACGATGGTAATTTTTGGTTAACGGCAAATACAAATCGGGAATATTATATTTAAATAATTTATTTAATAGCGATAGAACTTTTAATACTGATGCGTCGCCTCGACCTTGGCGACTTTGAGTACCAGCGTTTCAGCCGCTGAAGCAGCAATTTTCACAATTATATTAGGTGCACGTGCCTAGTGCGTGTTAAAACAATTTGGCTAAAAAAGAGATTAATTTGTATATACCAAATAATACTCGCAAAGGTGTACTCGTATGGCCCGTCATTATTTTCACGAAATGAATTAGAAAAATGAACATTCTAAAGTAAATAATTATTTTGACGGGAATGTGGTGGATGAAAAAATCTTATTCGGCCTCTCCGACAAACTAACACTTGTTTAGATTAACATGCAATCCTTCATGGACCTGTGACGAATTACAAGCAAATATCGAAATTTCAAGTGTTCCTTATGATTTTGTTTCTGTATGAAAGCGGTTTTTTTCACTCGTCAGTCTGAACTTACTACACAGTGATATTTTCACATCCAGGCGACCTAAATTATTTTGCCGTTTATTTCAAGAATTTCCCTGAAAGGAGAGTAGTCAACAGTGAGGTTCATCAGGGGTGGCAGGGTTGGCAGTGCCACTCCAAGTATAAATTTACTATCGAACACAAAATTAGTTCTGCCATTCAATTGCTAAATTATGAACCGCTTTAAAATTAAAAACCATAGAGCTCTTTATACACTAGAGAAAAAGTCCTTATTATATGCGATGTAAATGTACGCATGTTAAGAAGATAGGGCTTGCCCTGTCAGCGTGTTGCAATTCAGAACATAAGTTTATGTTTGCATCTCAACTGGAATAATTATTTATTGGAAGGTGGAAGAAAATCAAAATTTTTATCAGCATATTTAATACTAGCTGAATGTACCCGGCGTTGCCCGGACGTAGATTAAATAAACGCAGTGTTGACTAAAGTGGTGATGTTGATTAATCGACATTATAATACAATTAAACAGGAATCCTCTACTTTTTCAATCACAAAATAAACAAATTTGTTGAAATTAACCTTCGTTGTCAGGACCGGGTACTTCAATATGATTTGGACAAAGAGGATACCTTGGTTGATATCTGAGATGAAAAATCTTGAATAGACTCTTTAGGCAAAGACGCAGTTGTTCTATAAGCGATTCCAGGAAATCGAAATTAACTTTAGATAATTTTCGGGGAAATCGAAGTTTACAAATTAGCTGATCATGTTATGATAAAATTGAAAACACAATGGAACCATTCCTTTTGCTGCAGTCAACTCACAAACAGAACAGTATGTAGATGATTTTGACTTATCTTCAGAATAAACAAACACTTCAGCATAATTATCTTCTTCTAAACTGCACAAAAATTATTAAAACCTGGCCGCAACTGGTTGGACAATTACAGTGCGAACCTTTTGAGCTCCCTTTCCAGTATTAAAATTTTGGTATGTGGTAAAATGTGGTATTTCGTGGTATTTGTGCATCGCTAGATTTTCAAACTTGTCCATCTTAGTTATAAATGATGTAAAGCAATAATGAACACAATGTATTTACGTAAAATAAATAGTGTAAAACGCGTATCAATGTCAGTAAAGTCTGATCCAACGCTGTACATTTTGGATTTCAGCCGAGGCAGATTTGGTGAAAAATAAAAACAACATTATCATTAACTGAACGGTCCGGTACGACGATGGTGATTGGGAGCAAATTTGGTTAACGGCAAAATTAACATTCTATATAAAATAAATAAATATTTTGACGGGAATATGGTGGATGTAAAAATCTTATTCGGCTTCTCCGACGAACTCACACTTGTTTACATTAACACAAACTTGTTGAACAATTAAAGTGCGAACCTCTTGTGCTCCCGTTCCAGTATTAAAATATCAATACCAATACCATAGATATTAAAAAAGACAATTTCCATCACCTTTCATAATACGGTGTGGTAATTGTACATCGCTAGATTTTCAAACTTCTCCATCTTAGTTATAAATGATGTAAAGCAATAATGAACACATTGTACGTAAAATAAATAGTGTAAAACGTGTATAAGCACATAATTATTAAGGGTATGAATGTCAGTGATGTCTGGTACATACAACGGTGAAAATTTCGGATTTCAGCCAGGGCAAATTTGGTGAAAAACAAATACACCACTACCATTAACTGAACGTAAAAATTAGCGTACAAATATAAGTGGAGTCCGGTTCGACGCTGGTAATTTTTCGAAAATTGATTGGGGGCAGATTTGGTTAACGCGAGGATCAAATGTTAAATTAAAATACTTTATTTGATAGTGGTAGACGTTCGAACACTGATGCGTCGCTTCATCGAATTTGGCGACTTTGCGAACAGTTTCCGACGCTGGAGCAGCAATTTTCACAATTGTAGTTGTGTTAAAATTAAACACCGCGATCGAGTACTGCTCCACACGCTGAACCAGCAATTCTCGAATTCTAAGAAACGATAAGAAAGGCTTATCCAATGCTTGGAATGTGCGAATTTCTGCATAGATATTGAATAAAACCAAATCGAGCATCGCCTTTTCACGTTTGTGACCTTGCCCTTGACGTGGCAGGCTCAAGCTGCTTCAATAATGTAAAAATCTTATTCGGCATCTCCAATAAACTCACATTTGTTTACATTAACACGCATTCCTTCATGGACTTGTGACGAATTACAAACAAATATTGCAACTTCAAGTGTTCCATTTAATTTCGTTTCTGGGTGCAAGCTCCTTTCTTTTCACTCTAGTCAGTCTGAACTTATTACACAGAGTGATATTTTCAAATCCAGGTGCCCCAAATAATTTTGTCGTTGTTTTCAAAAGTTTCAAGAGAAGGAGAGTTGACAGAGAAGCTAAATTATTCCAAATTATTCCCATTTAGTTCTCTGACAACGTTAAAGACAATGTTGAAATATATAAATACAAAATTTCACACCATAAAAACGAAGTATTTGGGAATTATGTATAAAAAAAGTCGAAGTTATTTATGTTAATTTGGCGTGATTTGCTATGGTTCAAAAAAATGCAAAAATATTAGGTTGATTTGGGGTTGTTTCGGATGATATGGGTTTCTTTGAGGATTGTTTGGAATGGTTATTGATGGTTGGCAGGGTTTAGCTTTGGCGGATTAAACAAAATTTTTGGTAATTATAATGTGATTGGGCTTTGGTTGGCTTGGTAAGAAGTGGTTGGGGTGATTTAGGGGAATTCGAAGTCATTTATGCGAGTTTGGCGTAGTTTGCTTAGAATTCGTAATTTTTTTTTAATTATGGGTTGACCTGGAGTAGTTTTGAATGGTAAGTGTATGACTTTTAGGGATAGTTTGGAATGGTGCGTTATGTTTGGGGTGTTTAACGTATTCAGGTAAATTTTACAAAAATTTTGGTAATTTTAAAATGAAGAATTAAAGTGCGAACCTCTTGAGCTCTATTTCCGGTATTAAAAATGCAATAGGAAAAATAGTAAAAAAGACTATTTCCATCACTTTTCACGGGAATTATACATGGTGGTATTTGTTCTCCGCTTACTATTAGATTTTCAAACTGCTCCATCTTAGTTATAAATAATGCAGAACCATTAATGAACGCAATGTACGTAAAATAAATAGTGTAAATCGTGTATAAGCACACAATACTTAAGCGTATGATGTCAGTGAAAATTTCGGATTTTGCCCGGAGCAGGTTTGGTGAAGAACAAATACACCACTATCATTAACTGAACGTAAAAATTAGCGTACGATAATAAGTGAAGTCCGGTCCGACGCTGGAAATTTTTCGAAAATCGATTGGGGAGAGTTGTGGTTAACGGCAAGAACAAATCGGGAATATCGGGAATAAAATAATTTATTTAATAGCGATAGAACTTCGAATACCGATGCGTCGCCTCGACCTTGGCGACGTTGAATACCAGCGTTCCAGACGCTGAAGCAGCAATTTTCACAATTATATGAGGTGCACGTGCCTAGTGCGTATAAAAACAATTTGGATAACAAAAGAGATTAATTTGTATGTACCAAATAATACTCGCACAGGTGTACTCGTATGGCCCGTCATAATTTTCACGAAATGAATTTAAGAAATTAACATTCTAAAGTAAATAAATATTTTGACGGGAATGTTAAAAATCTTATTCGGCCTTTCCGACAAACTAACACTTGTTTACATTAACATGCATTCCTTCATGGACCTGTGACGAATTACAAACGAATACCGAAATTTCAAGTGTTCCACGTCAGTCTGAACTTATTACACAGTGATATTTTCACATTCAGGCGCCCTAAATTATTTTGCCGTTGATTTCAAAAGTTTCCCTGGAAGGAGAGTATTCAGCAAGGGGCTCGTCAGGGGTGGCAGAGTTGGCAGTGCCACTCCAAATATAAATTTACTATCGAACACAACAATAGTTCTGTAATTCAATTGCAGAATTTCGAAATTTTCAGATATTTTCACGAAAATCTAGGGTTTACACCGCGTTTATACCGCTTTAAAGTTAAAAACCATAGAGCTGTTTATACAAATTCACGCATGTTGAGAAGGTAGGGCTTGCCCCGTCAGCGTGTTGCAATTCAGAAATACGTTTATGTTTGCATCTCAACTGGAACAAATAATTATTGGAAAGTGGAAGAAAATCAAAATTGGTATTAGCAAATTTAGTATTCAGAATAACGTCTATTAGTCGAAACAATATGTTTTATGTGCAGATATTTATTAATATTTTATGATTTAATACGATAAGGCATTTATAAATGACACAACCAAATGGAAGATTTTGATTGAAAATGATTATTAATTTATGGTAACCGAAGTAATTTAGGTGAGTTTGGCATAGTTTGCTATGGTTTGTATCATTTTTTGTAATTTTAAAGTGATTTGGCTTAGTTTGTGGAGGTAAGGGGTAGTTGGGGTGATTTATGGTAGCCGAAGTAATTTGGGTGAGTTTGGCATAGTTTGCTATGGTTTGTATCATTTTTTGTAATTTTAAAGTGATTTAGCTTAGTTTGGGGTGGTAAGGGGTAGTTGGGGATGATTTATGGTAGCCCAAGTAATTTGGGTGATTTTGGCATAGTTTGCTATGGTTTGTATCATTTTTTGTAATTTTAAAGTGATTGGGCTTAGTTTGGGGCGGTAAGGGGTAGTTGGGGGTGATTTATGATAGCCGAAGTAATTTGGGTGAGTTTGGCATAGTTTGCTATGGTTTGTATCATTTTTTGTAATTTTAAAGTGATTGGGCTTAGTTTGGGGCGGTAAGGGGTAGTTGGGGGTGATTTATAATAGCCGAAGTAATTTGGGTGAGTTTGGCATAGTTTGCTATGGTTTGTATCATTTTTTCTAATTTTAAAGTGATTGGGCTTAGTTTGGGGCGGTAAGGGGTAGTTGGGGGTGATTTATAATAGCCGAAGTAATTTGGGTGAGTTTGGCATAGTTTGCTATGGTTTGTGGCATTTTTTGTAATTTTAAAGTGATTGGGCTTAGTTTGGGGCGGTAAGGGGTAGTTGGGGGTGATTTATGGTAGCCGAACTAATTTGGGTGAGTTTGGCATAGTTTGCTATGGTTTGTGGCATTTTTTGTAATTTTAAAGTGATTTGGCTTAGTTTGTGGTGGTAAGGGGTAGTTGGGGGTGATTTATGGTAGCCGAAGTAATTTGGGTGATTTTGGCATAGTTTGCTATGGTTTGTATCATTTTTTGTAATTTTAAAGTGAGTGGGCTTAGTTTGGGGCGGTAAGGGGTAGTTGGGGGTGATTTATAATAGCCGAAGTAATTTGGGTGAGTTTGGCATAGTTTGCTATGGTTTGTGGCATTTTTTGTAATTTTAAAGTGATTGGGCTTAGTTTGGGGTGGTAAGGGGTAGTTGGGGGTGATTTAGGATAGCCGAAGTAATTTGGGTGAGTTTGGCATAGTTTGCTATGGTTTGTAGCATTTTTTGTAATTTTAAAGTGATTGGGCTTAGTTTGTGGTGGTAAGGGGTAGTTGGGGGTGATTTATGGTAGCCGTAGTAATTTGGGTGATTTTGGCATAGTTTGCTATGGTTTGTATCATTTTTTGTAATTTTAAAGTGAGTGGGCTTAGTTTGGGGCGGTAAGGGGTAGTTGGGGGTGATTTATAATAGCCGAAGTAATTTGGGTGAGTTTGGCATAGTTTGCTATGGTTTGTGGCATTTTTTGTAATTTTAAAGTGATTGGGCTTAGTTTGAGGTGGTAAGGGGTAGTTGGGGGTGATTTATGATAGCCGAAGTAATTTGGGTGAGTTTGGCATAGTTTGCTATGGTTTGTAGCATTTTTTGTAATTTTAAAGTGATTTGGTTTAGTTTGGGGTGGTAAGGGGTAGTTGAGGGTTGATTTATGGTAACCGAAGTAATTTGGTTGAGTGTGGCATAGTTTAGTATGATTTGTAACATTTTTTGTAATTTTAAAGTGATTGCGCTTAGTTTGGGGTGGTAAGGGGTAGTTGGGGGTGATTTATGGTAGCCGAAGTAATTTGGGTGAGTTTGGCATAGTTTGCTATGGTTTGTGGCATTTTTTGTAATTTTAAAGTGATTGGGCTTAGTTTGGGGTGGTAAGGGGTAGTTGGGGGTGATTTATGATAGCCGAAGTAATTTGGGTGAGTTTGGCATAGTTTTGCTATTGTTTGTAGCATTTTTTCTAATTTTAAAGTGATTGGGCTTAGTTTGGGGCGGTAAGGGGTAGTTGGGGGTGAATTTTGGTAGCCGAAATAATGTGTGTGAGTGTGAGAATAGTCTGCTATGGTTTGTGTCATTTTGTTTTATTTTAAAGTGATTGGAGTTACTTGGGGTTGCTAAGGGGTGGTAAGGGATGATTTAAGATAACGGATCTAATTTGTCAGTTTGGCGTAGTTCGGGAATTTTTTGGGGTTGATTTGGTAAAGTTTGTAATGGTAAGAGATATTTGAGGATTTTTAATGTAGGCGGATTAAATTTGGAGTGGTTTGGTAATTTTTAAATGAGTCACGGATCGGGGACATTATAATTGAAATCAAAATTATAATTGAAATATCTGCGCCTCGCTAGGTACGGCAAAAGTATGATCAGGAACGCAGAAAGTGAAAGTGCTTTTAATGTAAACCGGTCGCCCGACGTCGAAGTTGTTTTGGCTAGACACGTGCTTCTAAAAAAAACCCGGTCTCCGCGAGCCGATCATTTTTTGCTTATTTTAACCGGTTTTTATTCGGTTTTTATTTAAATACAAAGGAACCGGACCGAATTTTGCAAAATCTCCTTATTAGCGTTCATTCTCGGCCCTTGATAGACCCGTGTCTAAAATTTCAAGTCTCCAGCCCTCCCGGTTTGGGCTGTAGGTTGTCGGTGAATCAGTGCATGTGTAGATGTGTAGATGTGTAGATGAGTGTGTCAGTGAGGACACTTCGCTTTATATATATAGATTCAGAATAACGTCTATTAGTCGAAACAATTTATTTTAGATGCAGATATTTCTTAATATTTTATGATTTTTGGCTTACAAAGTCTGCAACAGTACGTTTTTTCCATCTTAAAAAGAATTAAAACATTTAGTTGAACTTGTACTTGCAAATCTCGCTTAATCAACCTGTCAACGATTGCAATAGAGGAACAATTAATGAAGACTTTGCTTAATAGTAAGGAATTTTATGACATAATTAGTGGGCTTAGTTTGGGTTGTAAGGGGTATTTGGGGGTGATTTATGTTAGCCGAAGTAATTTGGGTGAATTTGGCATAGTTTGCAATGGTTTGTAGCATTTTTTGTAATTTTAAAGTGATTGAGCTTAGTTTGGGGTGGTAAGGGGTAGTTGGGGTTGATTTATGGTAGCCGAAGTAATTTGGGTGAGTTTGGCATAGTTTTGCTATGGTTTGTAGCATTATTTCTAATTTTAAAGTGATTGGGCTTAGTTTGGGGTGGTAGTGGGGGGTGATTTATGGTAGCCGAAGTAAGTTAGGTGAGTTTGGCATAGTTTTGTTATGGTTTGTAGCATTTTTTGTAATTTTAAAATGATTGTTCTTAATTTGGGGTGGTAAGGGGTAGTTGGGGTTGATTTATGGTAGCCGAAGTAATTTGGGTGAGTTTGGCATAGTTTTGCTATGGTTTGTAGCATTTTTTCTAATTTTAAAGTGATTGGGCTTAGTTTGGGGTGGTAGTTGGGGGTGATTTATGGTAGTTGAAGTAAGTTAGGTAAGTTTGGCATAGTTTTGCTATGGTTTGTAGAATTTTTTCAAATTTTAAAGTGATGGGTCTTAGTTTGGGGTGGTAAGGGGTAGTTGGGGGTGATTTATGGTAGCCAAAGTAAGTTAAGTGAGTTTGGTTTAGTTTGCTAAGGTTTGTACCATTTTTTGGATTTTTAAAGTGATTGAGCTTAGTTTGAGGTGGTAAGGGGTAGTTGGGGTGATTTATGGTAGCCGAAGTAATTTCTGTGAGTTTGGCATAGTTTGCCATGGTTTGTGGCATTTTTTGTAATTTTAAAGTGATTGGGCTTAGTTTGGGGTAGTAAGGGGTAATTGGGGTTGATTTATGGTAGCCGAAGTAATTTGGGTGAGTTGGGCATAGTTTGCTATGGTTTGTATCATTTTTTGTAATTTTAAAGTGATTGGGCTTAGTTTGGGGTGGTAAGGGGTAGTTGGGGGTGATTTATGATAGCCGATGTAATTTGGGTGAGTTTGGCATAGTTTTGCTATGGTTTGTAGCATTTTTTCTAATTTTAAAGTGATTGGGCTTAGTTTCGGGTGGTAAGGGGTAGTTGGGGGTGATTTATGGTAGCCGAAGTAATTTGTGTGAGTTTGGCATAGTTTGCTATGGTTTGTGGCATTTTTTGTAATTTTAAAATGATTGGGCTTAGTTTGGGGTGGTAAGGGGTAATTGGGGTTGATTTATGGTAGCCGAAGTAATTTGGGTGAGTTTGGCATAGCTTGCTATGGTTTGTAGCATTTTTTGTAATTTTAAAGTGATTGGGCTTAGTTTGGGGTGGTAAGGGGTAGTTGGGGGTGATTTATGGTAGCCGAAGTAATTTGGGTGAGTTTGGCATAGTTTGCTATGGTTTGTAGAATTTTTTCTAATTTTAAAGTGATGGGTCTTAGTTTGGGGTGGTAGGGGGTAGTTGGGGGTGATTTAAGGTAGCCGAAGTAAATTGTGTGAGTTTGGCATAGTTCGCTATGGTTTGTAGCATTTTTTGTAATTTTAAAGTGATTTGGCTTAGTTTGGGGTGGTAAGGGGTAGTTGGGGGTGATTTATGGTAGCCGAAGTAATTTAGGTGAGTTTGGCATAGTTTGCTATTATTTGTAGCATTTTTTGTAATTTTAAAGTGATTGGGCTTAGTTTGGGGAGGTAAGGGGTAGTTGGGGGTGATTTATGGTAGCCGAAGTAATTTGTGTGAGTTTGGCATAGTTTTGCTATGGTTTGTAGCATTTTTTTTATTTTAAAAGTGATTGGGCTTATTTTGCGGTGGTAAGGGGTAGTTGGGGGTGATTTATGGTAGCCGAAGTAATTTAAGTGAGTTTGACATAGTTTGCTATGGTTTGTAGCATTTTTTATAATTTTAAAGTGATTTGGCTTAGTTTGGGGTGGTAAGGGGTAGTTGGGGGTGATTTATGGTAGCCGAAGTAATTTGTGTGAGTTTGGCATAGTTTTGCTATGGTTTGTAGCATTTTTTTTAATTTTAAAGTGATTGGGCTTATTTTGGGGGGGTAAGGGGTAGTTGGGGGTGATTTATGGTAGCCGAAGTAATTTAAGTGAGTTTGACATAGTTTGCTATGGTTTGTAGCATTTTTTGTAATTTTAAAGTGATTTGGCTTAGTTTGGGGTGGTAAGGGGTAGTTGGGGGTGATTTATAGTAGCCGAAGTAATTTGTGTGAGTTTGGCATAGTTTGCTATGGTTTGTATCATTTTTTGTAATTCTAAAGTGATTTGGCTTAATTTGGGGTGGTAAGGGGTAGTTGGGGGTGATTTATGGTAGCCGAAGTAATTTGCGTGAGTTTGGCATAGTTTGCTGTGGTTTGTATCAGTTTTTGTAATTTTAAAGTGATTTGGCTTAGTTTGGGGTGGTAAGGGGTAGTTGGGGGTGATTTATAGTAGCCGAAGTAATTTGTGTGAGTTTGGCATAGTTTGCTATGGTTTGTAGCATTTTTTGTAATTTTAAAGTGATTTGGCTTAGTTTGGGGTGGTAAGGGGTAGTTGGGGGTGATTTATAGTAGCCAAAGTAATTTGTGTGAGTTTGGCATAGTTTGCTATGGTTTGTATCATTTTTTGTAATTCTAAAGTGATTTGGCTTAGTTTGGGGTGGTAAGGGGTTGTTGGGGGTGATTTATGGTAGCCGAAGTAATTTAAGTGAGTTTGACATAGTTTGCTATGGTTTGTAGCATTTTTTGTAATTTTAAAGTGATTGGGCTTAGTTTGGGGTGGTAAGGGGTAGTTGGGGGTGATTTATGGTAGCCGAAGTAATTTAAGTGAGTTTGACATAGTTTGCTATGGTTTGTAGCATTTTTGTAATTTTAAAGTGATTGGGTTTAGTTTGGGGTGGTAAGGGGTAGTTGGGGGTGATTTATGGTAGCCGAAGTAATTTAAATGAGTTTGACATAGTTTGCTATGGTTTGTAGCATTTTTTGTAATTTTAAAGTGATTGGGCTTAGTTTGGGGCGGTAAGGGGTAGTTGGGGGTGATTTATGGTAGCCGAAGTAATTGGGGTGAGTTTGGCATAGTTTGCTATGATTTGTAACATTTTTTGTAATTTTAAAGTGATTGGGTTTATTTTGGGGTGGTAAGGGGTAGTTGGGGGTGATTTATGGTAGCCGAAGTAATTTAGGTGATTTTGGCATAGTCTGCTATGGTTTGTAGCATTTTTTGTAATTTTAAAGTGATTGGGCTTAGTTTGGGGTGGTAAGGGGTAGTTGGGGGTGAATTTTGTTAGCCGAAATAATGTGTGTGAGTTCGAAATAGTCTACTGTGGTTTGTGGCATTTTGTTTTATTTTAAAGTGGTTGGAGTTACTTGAGTTGATAAGGGGTGGTAAGGGATGATTTAAGATAACGGATCTAATTTATGTCAGTTTGGCGTAGTTCGGGAATTTTTTGGGGTTGCTTTGGTGAAGTTTGCAATGGTAAGAGATATTTGAGGATGTTTAATGTAGACGGATTAAATTTGGAGTGGTTTGGTAATTTTTAAATGAGTCACGGATCGACATTATAGTTGAAGTCAAAATTATAATTGAAATATCTGCGCCTCGCTAGGTACGGCAAAAGTATGATCAGGAAAGCAGAAACTCGACGTTGAAACTGCTTTTGTCGCTGTCGTGTGGTTCGGGAGTGGTCCGTCTGAGTTCAGCCTAATGTAAACCGGTCGCCCGACGTCGAAGTTGTTTTGGCTAGACACGTGCTTCTAACAAAAGAAACACGGTCTCCGCTAGCCGATCATTTTTTGTTTATTTTAACCGGTTTTTATCCGGTTTTTATTTAAATACAAAGGAACCGGACCGAATTTCGCAAAATCCCATCTTATCACTTCGTTTTGGCACATGATACACCCGTGTCTAAAATTTCAAGTCTCTAGCCCTCACGGTTTGGGCTGTGGGTTGATCATGAATCAGTGAATGTGTAGATGTGTAGATGAGTGTGTCAGTGAGGACACTTCGCTTTATATATATAGACTAGCTGAATGTACCCGGCGTTGCCCGGACGTAGATTAAATAAACGCAGTGTTGACAAAAGTGGTGTATTTGTGATGTAGATTAATCGACATTATAATACAATTAAACAGGAATGCTCTACTTTTCCAATCACAAAATAAACAAATTTGCTGAAATTAACCTGCATTGCCAGGACCGGGTACTTCAATATGATTTGGAAAATGACGAAATTTCGTTTCTGGGTGCAAGCTCCTTATTTTTCACTCTTTTTCACTCTTCAAGAGAAGGAGAGTTGACAGAGAAGCTGAATTATTCCAAATTATTCCCATTTAGTTCTCTAACAACGTTAAAGAATGTTGAAATATATAAATACATAATTTCACACCATAAAAACGATGTATTTGGTGTAGTTTCGGATGATAAGGTTTTTTTTGGGGATTGTTTTGAATGGTTATCGATGGTTGGCGGGGTTTAGCTTTGGCGAATTAAACGAAATTTTGGTAATGTTAATGCGATTGGGTTTAGTTTGGCATGGTAAGAAGTGGTTGGGGTGATATAGCGGAAGTCGAAGTAATTTATGCGAGTTTAGCGTAGTTTGCTTGTAATTCGTAATTTTTTTACATTTTAGGTTGATGTGGGGTAGTTTGGAATGGCAAGTGTATGATTTTTAAGAGTAGTTTGGAATGGTACATTATGTTTAGGGGTGTTTAACGTATTCAGGTAAAATATACAGAAAATTTGGTAATTTAAAAATGAACAATTATAGTGCGAACCTCTTGAGCTCTATTTTCGGTAATAAAATGCAATAGGAAAGATAGTAAAAAAGACTATTTCCATCACTTTTCAGAGGAATTATACGTGGTGGTATTTGTACCCCGCTTACTATTCCTCCATCTTAGTTATAAATAATGCAGAACAATAATGAACACAATGTACATAAAATAAATAGTGTAAATCGTGTATAAGCACACATTACTTATGATGTCAGTGAAATCCGGCAAAACTGCAAATTTCGGATTTTGGCCGGAGCAGGTTTGGTGAAGATCAAATACACCACTATCATTAAATGAACGTAAAAATTAGCGTACGGTATATAAGTGGAGACCGGTACGACGATGGTAATTTTTCGAAAATCGATTGGGAAGATATTTACTTAACGTCAAGAACAAATCGGGAATATTATATTAAAAAAATTAATTTAATAGCGATAGAACTTCGAATACTGATGCGTCGCCTCGACCTTGGCGACGTTGAGTACCAGCGTTCCAGACGCTGAAGCAGCAATTTTAACAATTATATTAGGTGCACGTGCCTAGTGCGTATTAAAAGAATTTGGATTACCAAATAATACTCGCGCAGGTGTACTCGACTGGCCCGTCATAATTTGCACAAAATGAATTAACATACTAAAGTAAATAAATATTTTGACGGGAATGTGGTGGGTGTAAAAATCTTATTCGGCATCTCCGACAAACTAACACTTGTTTACATTAACATGCATGCCTTCATGGACCTGTGACGAATTACAAACAAATATCTAAATTTCAAGTGTTTCATTTGATTTCGTTTCTGGATGCAAGCGGTTTTTTTCACTCTTGTCAGTCTGAACTTATTACATAGTGATATTTTCACATCCAAATGCCCTAAATTTATTTTGCCGCTGATTTTAAAAATTTTTCTGGAAGGAAAGTAGTCAGCAGTGGGGCTCGTCAGGGGTGGCAGGGTTGGCAGTGCCACTCCAAGTATAAATTTACTATCGAACACAAAATTAGTTCTGTAATTCAGTTGCAGAATTATGAATTTTTCACGAAAATTTAGCGCTTACACCGCCACTGGTATGAATGTCAGTGATATCTGGTACATACAACGGTGAAAATTTCGGGGCAAATTTGGTGAAAAACAAATACACCACTATCATTAACTAAACGTAAAAATTAGCGTACAAATATAAGTGGAGTCCGGTCCGATGCTGATAATTTTTCGAAAATTGATTGGGGGCAGATTTGGTTAACGCGAGGATCAAATGTTAAATTAAAATACTTTATTTGATAGCGGTAGACCTTCGAACACTGATGCGTCGCCTCATCGAATTTGGCGACTTTGCGAACAGTTTCCGACGCTGGAGCAGCAATTTTCACAATTGTAGTTGTGTTAAAATGAAACACCGCGATCGAGTACTGCTCCACACGCTGAACCAGCAATTCTCGAATTCTAAGAAACGATAAGAAAGGCTTATCCAACGCTTGGTATGTGCGAATTTCTGCATAGACACTCAATCAAACTAAATCGAGCATCGCCTTTTCACGTTTCTGACCTTGCCCTTGACGTGGCAGGCTCCAGCTGCTTCAATTATGTAAAAATCTTATTCGGCCTCTCCAATAAACTCACATTTGTTTACATTAACGCGCATTCCCTCATGGACTTGTGACGAATTACAAACAAATATTTCAACTTCAAGTGTTCCATTTAATTTTGTTTCTGGATGCAAGCTCCTTTCTTTTCACTCTAGTCAGTCTAAACTTATTACACACAGTTATATTTTCAAATCCAGGCGCCCTAAAGAATTTTGTCGTTGTTTTCAAAAGTTGACATAGAAGCTAAATTATTCCAAATTATTCCCATTTAGTTCTCTGACAACGTTAAAGACAATGTTGAAATATATAAATACAAAATTTTACACCATAAAAACGAAGTATTTAGGAATTATGTATAAAAAAAGTCGAAGTTATTCTTCGCTCTTGAGCTCTATTTCCGGTATTAAAAATGCAATAAGAAAGATAGTAAGAAAGACTATTTCCATCACTTTTCACGGGAATTATACGTGGTGGTATTTGTTCTCCGCTTACTATTAGATTTTCAAACTGCTCCATCTTAGTTATAAATAATGCAGAACAATAATGAACGCAATGTACGTAAAATAAATAGTGTAAATAAATCGTGAATAAGCATACAATACTTAAGCGTATGATGTCAGTGAAAATTTCGGATTTCGGCCGAGCAGGTTTGGTGAAGAACAAATACACCACTATCATTAACTGAACGTAAAAATTAGCGTACGAAAATAAGTGAAGTCCGGTCCGACGCTGGAAATTTTTCGAAAATCGATTGGGGAGAGTTTTGGTTAACGGCAAGAACAAATCGGGAATATTATATTAAAATAATTTATTTAATAGCGATAGAACTTTGAATACCGATGCGTCGCCTCGACCTTGGCGACGTTGAGTACCAGCGATCCAGACGCTGAAGCAGCAATTTTCACAATTATATGAGGTGCACGTGCCTAGTGCGTATCAAAACAATTTGGATAACAAAAGAGATTAATTTGTATGTACCAAATAATACTCGCACAGGTGTACTCGTATGGCCCGTCATAATTTTCACAAAATCAATTTAAGAAATTAACATTCTAAAGTAAATAAATATTTTGACAGGAATGTTAAAAATCTTATTCGGTCTCTCCGACAAACTAACACTTGTTTACATTAACATGCATTCCTTCATGGACCTGTGACGAATTACAAACAAATATCGAAATTTCAAGTGTTCCATGTCAGTCTGAACTTATTACACAGTGATATTTTCACATTCAGGCGCCCTAAATTATTTTGACGTTGATTTATAAAGTTTCCCTGGAAGGAGAGTAGTCAGCAGGTGCCTCGTCAGGGGTGGCAGGGTTGGCAGTGCCACTCCAAGTATAAATTTACTATCGAACACAAAGATAGTTCTGATTCAATTGCAGAATTTCGAATTTTTCAAATATTTTTACGAAACTCTAGCGCTTACACCGCCTTTATACCTCTTTAAAGTTAAAAACCATAGAGCTGTTTATACAAATGCACGCATGTTGAAAAGGTAGGGCTTGCCCCGTCAGCGTGTTGCAATTCAGAAATACGTTTATGTTTGCATCTCAACTGGAACAAATATTTATTGGAAGGTGGAAGAGAATCAAAATAGGTATCAGCATATTTAATATTCAGAATAACGACTATTAGTCGGAACAATATATTTTATGTGCAGATATTTATTAATATTTTATGATTTAATACGATAAGGCATTTATAAATAACACAACCAAATAGAAGATTTTGATTGAAAACGATTATTAATTTATGGTAGCCGAAGTAATTTAGGTGAGTTAGGCATAATTTGCTATGATTTGTTGAATATTTTGTAATTTTAAAGTGATTGAGCATATTTTGGGGTTGTAAGGGGTAGTTCGGGGTGATTTATGGTAGCCGAAGTAATTTAGGGGAATTTGGCATAGTTTGCTACGGTTTGTAGAATTTTTTTGTAATTTTAAAGTGATTGGGCTTATTTTGGGGTGGTAAGGGGTAGTTGGGGGTGATTTATGGTAGCCGAAGTAATTTAGGTGAGCTAGGCATAGTTTGCTATGATTTGTTAAATATTTTGTAATTTTAAAGTGATTGGGTTTATTTTGGAGTTGTAAGGGGTAGTTCGGGGTGATTTATGGTAGCCGAAGTAATTTAAATGAGTTTGGCATAGTTTGCTATGGTTTGTAGCATTTTTTATAATTTTAAAGTGATTGGGCTTATTTTGGGGTAGTAAGGGGTAGTTGGGGGTGATTTATGTTAGCCGAAGTAATTTAGGTGAGTTAGGCATAGTTTGCTATGGTTTGTAGCATTTTTTGTAATTTTAAAGTGATTGGGATTAGTTAGGGGTGGTAAGGGGTAGTTGGGGGTGATTTATGATAGCCGAAGTAATTTAAGTGAGTTTGGCATAGTTTGCTATGGTTTGTAGCATTTTTTATAATTTTAAAGTGATTGGGCTTATTTTGGGGTAGTAAGGGGTAGTTGGGGGTGATTTATGGTAGCCGAAGTAATTTAGGTGAGTTAGGCATAGTTTGCTATGGTTTGTAGCATTTTTTTGTAATTTTAAAGTGATTGGGCTTATTTTGGGGTAGTAAGGGGTTGTTGGGGGTGATTTATGTTAGCCGAAGTAATTTAAGTGAGTTTGGCATAGTTTGCTATGATTTGTAGCATTTTTTGTAATTTTGAAGTGATTGGGATGAGTTAGGGGTGGCAAGGGGTAGTTGGGGGTGATTTATGATAGCCGAAGTAATTTAAGTGAGTTTGGCATAGTTCGGTATGTTTTGTAGAATTTTTTGTAATTTTAAAGTGATTGGGCTTATTTTGGGGTTGTAAGGGGTAGTTGGGGGCGATTTATGGTAGCCGAAGTAATTTAGGGGAGTTTGGCACAGTTTGCTACGGTTTGTAGAATTTTTTTGTAATTTTAAAGTGATTGAGCCTATTTTGGGGAGGTAAGGGGTAGTTAGGGGTGATTAATGGAAGCCGAAGTAATTTAGATGAGTTTGGCATAGATTGATATTGCTTGTAACATTTTTTGTAATTTTAAAGTGATTGGGCTGAGTTTGGGGTGGTAAGGGGTAGTTGGGGGTGATTTAGTGTAGCCGAAGTAATTTAGGTGAGTTAGGGATAGTTTGCTATGGTTTGTAGCATTTTTTTATAATTTTAAAGTAATTGGGCTTATTTTGGGGTAGTAAGGGGTAGTTGAGGGTGATTTATGTTAGCCGAAGTAATTTAGGTGAGTTAGGCATAGTTTGCCATGGTTTGTAGCATTTTTTGTAATTTTAAAGTGATTGGGATGAGTTAGGGGTGGTAAGGGGTAGTTGGGGGTGATTTATGATAGCCGAAGTAATTTAAGTGAGTTTGGCATAGTTTGCTATGGTTTGTAGCATTTTTTATAATTTTAAAGTGATTGGGCTTATTTTGGGGTAGTAAGGGGTAGTTGGGGGTGATTTATGTTAGCCGAAGTAATTTAGGTGAGTTAAGCATAGTTTGCTATGGTTTGTAGCATTTTTTGTAATTTTAAAGTGATTGGGCTGAGTTTGGGGTGGTAAGGGGTAGTTGGGGGTGATTTATGGTAGCCGAAGTAATTTAGGTGAGTTAGGGATAGTTTGCTATGGTTTGTAGCACTTTTTATAATTTTAAAGTAATTGGGCTTATTTTGGGGTAGTAAGGGGTAGTTGGGGGTGATTTATGTTAGCCGAAGTAATTTAGGTGAGTTAGGCATAGTTTGCTATGGTTTGTAGCATTTTTTGTAATTTTAAAGTAATTGGGATGAGTTAGGGGTGGTAAGGGGTAGTTGGGGGTCATTTATGAGAGCCGAAGTAATTTAAGTGAGTTTGGCATAGTTTGCTATGGTTTGTAGCATTTTTTATAATTTTAAAGTGATTGGGCTTATTTTGGGGTAGTAAGGGGTAGTTGGGGGTGATTTATGTTAGCCGAAGTAATTTAGGTGAGTTAAGCATAGTTTGCTATGGTTTGTAGCATGTTTTGTAATTTTAAAGTGATTGGGCTTATTTTGGGGTGGTAAGGGGTAGTTGGGGGTGATTTATTGTAGCCGAAGTAATTTAGATGAGTTAGGCATAGTTTGCTATGGTTTGTAGCATTTTTTTGTAATTTTAAAGTGATTGGGCTTATTTTGGGGTAGTAAGAGGTTGTTGGGGGTGATTTATGTTAGCCGAAGTAATTCAAGTGAGTTTGGCATAGTTTGCTATGATTTGTAGCATTTTTTGTAATTTTAAAGTGGTTGGGATGAGTTAGGGGTGGCAAGGGGTAGTTGGGGGTGATTTATGATAGCCGAAGTAATTTAAGTGAGTTTGGCATAGTTTGCTATGGTTACTAGCATTTTTTTGTAATTTAAAAGTGATTGGGTTTAGTTTGTTGTGGTAAGGATTAGTTGGTGATGATTTAGAGTAGCCGAAGTAATTTAGGTGAGTCTGGCATAGTTTGTTATGATTTGTACACCTTTTTTTGTTATTTTAAGATGATATGGTTTGGTTTGTTGTCGTAAGGGATAGTTGGGGGTGATTTACGGTAGCCGAAGTAATTTAGGTGATTCTGGTATAGTTTGTTATCATTTTTAGCATTTTTTTGTATTTTTAAAGTGATTGGGCTTAGCTTGTTGCTGTAAAGTGTAGTTGGGGGTGATTTTTGATAGCCGAAGTAATATAGGTGAGTTTGGCATAGTTTGCTATGGTTAGTAGCATTTTTTTGTAATTTACAAGTGATTGGGTTTAGTTTGTTGTGGTAAGGGTTAGTTGGTGATGATTTATGGTAGCCGAAGTAATTTAGGTGAGTTTGGCATAGTTTGCTATAGTTACTAGCATTTTTTTGTAATTTAAAAGTGATTGGGATTAGTTTGTTGTGGTAAGGGTTAGTTGGTGATGATTTAGAGTAGCCGAAGTAATTTAGGTGAGTCTGGCATAGTTTATTATGATTTGTACACCTTTTTTTGTAATTTTAAGATGATATGGGTTGGTTTGTTGTGGTAAGGGATAGTTGGGGGTGTTTTACGGTAGCCGAAGTAATTTAGGTGATTCTGGTATAGTTTGTTAAGATTTTTAGCATTTTTTTGTAATTTTAAAGTGATTAAGCTTAGTTTGTTGCTGTAAAGTGTAGTTGGGGGTGATTTTTGATAGCCGAAGTAATTTAGGTGAGTCTGGCATAGTTTGTTATGATTTGTACATGTTTTTTTGTAATTTTAAGATGATATGGTTTGGTTTGCTGTGGTAAGGGATAGTTGGGGGTGATTTACGGTAGCCGAAGTAATTTAGGTGATTCTGGTATAGTTTGTTATGATTTTTAGCATTTTTTTGTAATTTTGAAGTGATTGGGCTTAGTTTCTTACTGTAAAGTGTAGTTGGGGGTGATTTTTGATAGCCGAAGTAATTTAGGTGTGTTTGGCATAGTTTGCTATGGTTAGTAGCATTTTTTTGTAATTTAAAAGTGATTGGGTTTAGTTTGTTGAGGTAAGGGTTAGTTGGTGATGATTTAGAGTAGCCGAAGTAATTTAGGAGAGTCTGGCATAGTTTGTTATGATTTGTACACCTTTTTTTGTAATTTTAAGATGATATGGTTTGGTTTGTTGTGGTAAGGGATAGTTGGGGGTGATTTACGATAGCCGAAGTAATTTAGATGATTCAGGTATAGTTTGTTATAATTTTTAGCATTTTTTTGTAGTTTTAAAGTGATTGGGCTTAGTTTGTTACTGTAAAGTGTAGTTGGGGGTGATTTTTGATAGCCGAAGTAATTTAGGTGAGTTTGGCATAGTTTGCTATGGTTAGTACCATTTTTTTGTAATTTAAAAGTGATTTCATTTAGTTTGTTGTGGTAAGGGTTAGATGGTGATGATTTAGAGTAGCCGAAGTAATTTAGGTGAGTCTGGCATAGTTTGTTATGATTTGTACACCTTTTTTTGTAATTTTAAGATGATATGGTTTGGTTTGTTGTGGTAAGGGATTGTTGGGGGTGATTTACGGTAGCCGAAGTAATTTAGGTGATTCTGGTATAGTTTGTTATGATTTTTAGCATTTTTTTGTAATTTTAAAGTGATTGGGCTTAGTTTGTTGCTGTAAAGTGTAGTTCGGGGTGATCTTTGATAGCCGAAGTAATTTAGGTGAGTTTGGCATAGTTTGCTATGGTTAGTAGCATTTTTTTGTAATTTAAAAGTGATTGGGTTTAGTTTGTTGTGGTAAGGGTTAGTTGGTGATGATTTATGGTAGCCAAAGTAATTTAGGTGAGTTTGGCATAGTTTGCTATGGTTACTAGCATTTTTTTCTAATTTAAAAGTGATTGGGTTTAGTTTGTTGTGGTAAGGGTTAGTTGGTGATGATTTAGAGTAGCCGAAGCAATTTAGGTGAGTCTGGCATAGTTTGTTATGATTTGTACACCTTTTTTTGTAATTTTAAGATGATGTGGTTTATTTTGTTGTGGTAAGGGATAGTTGGGGGTGATTTACGGTTTCCGAAGTAATTTAGGTGATTCTGGTATAGTTTACTAGCTGAATGTACCCGGCGTTGCCCGGACGTAGATTAAATAAACGCAGTGTTGACAAAAGTGGTGTATTTGTGATGTAGACTAATCGACATTATAATACAATTAAACAGGAATGCTCTACTTTTCCAATCACAAAATAAACAAATTTGCTGAAATTAGCCTGCATTGCCATTGCCCATACTCCAATATGATTTGGAAAATGACGATAATTTCGTTTCTGGGTGCAAGCTCCTTTTTTTTCACTCTTTTTCACTCTTCAAGAGAAGGAGAGTTGACAAAGAAGCTGAACTATTCCAAATTATTCCCATTTAGTTTTCTAACAACGTTAAAGAATGTCGTCGAAGAATGTTGAAATATATAAATACATAATTTCACACCATAAAAACGATGTATTTGGTGTAGTTTCGGATGATAAGGTTTTTTTTGGGGATTGTTTTGAATGGTTATTGATGGTTGGCGGGGTTTAGCTTTGGCGAATTAAACGAAACTTTTGGTAATTTTAATGCGATTGGGTTTAGTTTGGCTTGGTAAGAAGTGGTTGGGGTGATATAGCGAAAGTCGAAGTAATTTATGCGAGTTTAGCGTAGTTTGC
Organism: Eledona agricola; assembly: GCA_964023215.1. NCBI lineage: Eukaryota > Metazoa > Arthropoda > Insecta > Coleoptera > Tenebrionidae > Eledona > Eledona agricola. Next base: position 26,254,585 of record OZ026854.1, read on the forward strand.
TTAGAATTCGTAATTTTCTTACATTTTAGGTTGATGTGGGGTAGCTTGGAATGGCAAGTGTATGATTTTTGAGGGTAGTTTGGAATGGTACATTATGTTTAGGGGTGTTTAACGTATTCAGGTAAAATATACAGAAAATTTGGTAATTTAAATAGGAACAATTATAGTGCGAACTTCTTGAGCTCTATTTTCGGTAATAAAATGCAATAGGAAAGATAGTAAAAAAGACTATTTCCATCACTTTTCAGAGGAATTATACGTGGTGGTATTTGTACCCCGCTTACTATTCCTCCATCTTAGTTATAAATAATGCTGAACAATAATGAACACAATGTACATAAAATAAATAGTGTAAATTGTGTATAAGCACACATTACTTATGATGTCAGTGAAATCCGGTAAAATTGCAAATTTCGGATTTTGGCCGGAGCAGGTTTGGTGAAGATCAAATACATTAAAAATACGTAAAAATTAGCGTACGGTATATAAGTGGAGTCCGGTACGACGATGGTAATTTTTCGAAAATCGATTGGGGAGATATTTACTTAACGTCAAGAACAAATTGGAAATAATATATTAAAAAAATTTATTTAAGAGCAATAGAACTTCGAATACTGATGCGTCGCCTCGACCTTGGCGACGTTGAGTACCAGCGTTCCAGACGCTAAAGCAGCAATTTTAACAATTATATTAGGTGCACGTGCCTAGTGCGTATTAAAAGAATTTGGATTACCAAATAATACTCGCGCAGGTGTACTCGAATGGCCCGTCATAATTTGCACAAAATGAATTAACATACTAATGTAAATAAATATTTTGACGGGAATGTGGTGGATGTAAAAATCTTATTCGGCTTCTCCGACAAACTAACACTTGTTTACATTAACATGCATGCCTTCATGGACCTGTGACGAATTACAAACAAATATCTAAATTTCAAGTGTTCCATTTGATTTCGTTTCTGGATGCAAGCGTTTTTTTTCACTCTTGTCAGTCTGAACTTATTACATAGTGATATTTTCATATCCAGGTGCCCTAAATTTATTTTGCCGCTGACTTCAAAAATTTTTCTGGAAGGAAGCAGTGGGGCTCGTCAGGGGTGGCAGGGTTGGCAGTGCCACTCCAAGTATAAATTTACTATCGAACACAAAATTAGTTCTGTAATTCAGTTGCAGAATTATGAATTTTTCAGATATTTTCACGAAAATCTAGCGCTTACACCGCCACTGGTATGAATGGCGATTGGAATGATTTATGGTAGCCGAAGTATTTTAAGTGAGTTTGACATAGTTTGCTATGGTTAGTAACATTTTTTGTAATTTTAAAGTGATTGGGCTTATTTTGGGGTGGTAAGGGGTAGTTGGGGGTGATTTATGGTAGCCGAAGTAATTTAGGTGAGTTTGGAATAGTTTGCTATGGTTTGTAGCATTTTTTGTAATTTTAAAGTGATTGGGCTTAATTTGGGGTGGTAAGGGGTAGTTGGGGGTGATTTATGGTAGCCGAAGTAATTCAGGTGAGTTTGAGATAGTTTGCTATGGTTTGTCGCATTTTTCGTAATTTTAAAGTGATTGGGCTAATTTTGGGGTCGTAAGAGGTAGTTGGGTTGATTTATGGTAGCCGAAGTAATTTAGGTGAGTTTGACATAGTTTGCTATGGTTTGTATAATTTTTTGTAATTTTAAAGTAATTGGGCTTATTTTGGGGTGGTAAGGGGTAGTTGGGGGTGATTTATGGTAGCCGAAGTAATTTAAGTGAGTTTGGCATAGTTTGCTATGGTTTGTAGCATTTTTTGTAATTTTAAAGTGATTGGGCTTATTTTGGGGCGGTAAGGGGTAGTTGGGGGTGATTTATGGTAGCCGAAGTAATTTAGATGATTTTGGCATAGTTTGATATTGCTTCTAACATTTTTTGTAATTTTAAAGTGATTGGGCTGAGTTTGGGGTAGTTGGGGGTGATTTATGGTAGCCGAATTAATTTAGGTGAGTTAGGCATAGTTTGCTATGATTTGTGTCATTTTGTTTTATTTTAAAGTGATTGGAGTTACTTGGGGTTGCTAAAGGGTGGTAAGGGCTGATTTAAGGTAACGGATCTAATTTATGTCAGTTTGGCGTAGTTCGGGAATTTTTTGGGGTTGATTTGGTAAAGTTTGCAATTGTAAGAGATATTTGAGGATGTTTAATGTAGACGGATTAAATTTGCAGTGGTTTTGTAATTTTTAATTGAGTCACGGATCGACATTATAATTGAAATCAAGATTATAATTGATATATCCGCGGCCTCGCTAGGTACGGTAAAAATTTGATCACAAAAGCAGAAACTCGACGTTGAAATTGTTTAGGTTAAATAAGTGCTTTTAATGTAAACAGGTCGCCCGTCGTCGAAGTTGTTTTGGCTAGATACGTGCTTCTAACATAAACACGGTCTCCGCGATCCGATCATTTTTTGTTTATTTTAGCCGGTTTTTATTGAATTACAAAGGAACCGGGCCGAATTTCGCAAAATCCCTTCTTTGTGTTCACTTTCGGCACATGATACACCCGTGCCTAAATTTTCAAGTTTCCAGCCCTCACGGTTTGGGCTGTGGGTTGATTATGAATCAGTGTGTAGATGAATGAGTGTGTCAGTGAGGACACTTCGCTTTATATATATAGACTAGCTGAATGTACCCGGCGTTGCCCGGACGTAGATTAAATAAACTCAGTGTTGACTAAAGTGGTGATGTTGACTAATCGACATTATAATACAATTAAACAGGAATGCTCTACTTTTCCAATCACAAAATAAACAAATATGCTGAAATTAACCTGCGTTGCCAGGACCGGGTACTTCAATATGATTTGGACAAAGAGGATACCTTGGTTGATATCTGAGATGAAAAATGTTGAATAGACTCTTTAGGCAGTTGTTCTATAAGCGATTCCAGGAAATCGAAATTAACTTTATATAATTTTCGGGGAAATCGAAGTTTACAAATTAGCTGATCATCTATATATATAAAGCGAAGTGTCATCTACACACTGATTCATAATCAACCCACAGCCCAAACCGTGAGGGCTGGAGACTTGAAATTTTAGACACGGGTGTATCATGTGCCGAAACTGAACACTAAGAAGGGATTTTGCGAAATTCGGCCCGGTTCCTTTGTAATTCAATAAAAACCGGCTAAAATAAACAAAAAATGATCGGATCGCGGAGACCGTGTTTATGTTAGAAGCACGTATCTAGCCAAAACAACTTCGACGACGGGCCACCGGTTTACATTAGAAGCACTTATTTAACCTAAACAATTTCAACGTCGAGTTTCTGCTTTCGTGATCATACTTTTGCCGTACCTAGCGAGGCCGCAGATATTTCAATTATAATTTTGATTTCAATTATAATGTCGATCCGTGACTCAATTAAAAATTACCAAACCACTCCAAATTTAATCCGTCAACATTATACATCCTCAAATATCTCTTACCACTGCAAACTTTACCAAATCAACCCCAAAAAATTCCCGAACTATGCCAAACTGACATAAACTAGATCCGTTATTTTAAATCATCCCTTACCACCCCTTAGCAACCCCAAGTAACTCCAATCAGTTTAAAATAAAACAAAATGACACAAACCATAGCAGACTATTTCGAACTCACACATATTATTTCGTCTACCAAAAATCACCCCCAACTACCCCTTACCACCCCAAAATAAGCCCAATCACTTTGAAATTACAAAAAAATTCTACAAACCGTAGCAAACTATGCCAAACTCATCTAAATTACTTTGACTTCCATAAATCACCCCAAACTACCCCTTACCACCCCAAAATAAGCCCAATCACTTTAAAATTACAAAAAATGCTACAAACCATAGCAAACTATGCCAAACTCACTTAAATTACTTCGGCTATCATAAATCACCCCCAACTACCCCTTACCACCCCTAACTCATCCTAATCACTTTAAAATTACAAAAAATGCTACAAACCATAGCAAACTATGCCTAACTCACTTAAATTACTTCGGCTAACATAAATCACCCCCAACAACCCCTTACTACCCCAAAATAAGCCCAATTACTTTAAAATTACAAAAAATGCTACAAACCATAGCAAACTATGCTAAACTCATCTAAATTACTTTGGCTTCCATAAATCACCCCCAACTACCACTTACCACCCCAAAATAAGCCCAATCACTTTAAAATTACAAAAAATGCTACAAACCATAGCAAACTATGCCAAACTCACCTAATTTACTTCGGCTAACATAAATCACCCCCAACAACCCCTTACTACCCCAAAATAAGCCCAATCACTTTAAAATTACAAAAAAATGCTACAAACCATAGCAAACTATGCCTAACTCACCCAAATTACTTCGGCTAACATAAATCACCCCCAACAACCCCCTACTACCCCAAAATAAGCCCAATCACTTTAAAATTACAAAAAATGCTACAAACCATAGCAAACTATGCCATACTCACTTAAATTACTTCGGCTATCATAAATCACCCCCAACTACCCCTTACCACCCCTAACTCATCCCAATCACTTTAAAATTACAAAAAATGCTACAAACCATAGCAAACTATGCCTAACTCACTTAAATTACTTCGGCTAACATAAATCACCCCCAACTACCCCTTACCACCCCTAACTCATCCTAATCACTTTAAAATTTCAAAAAATGCTACAAACCATAGCAAGCTATGCCTAACTCACCCAAATTACTTCGGCTAACATAAATCACCCCCAACAACCCCTTACTACCCCAAAATAAGCCCAATCACTTTAAAATTACAAAAAATGCTACAAACCATAGCAAACTATGCCAAACTCACTTAAATTACTTCGGCTATCATAAATCACCCCCAACTACCCCTTACCACCCCTTACTCATCCCAATCACTTTAAAATTACAAAAAATGCTACAAACCATAGCAAACTATGCCTAACTCACCTAAATTACTTCGGCTAACATAAATCTCCCCCTACAACCCCTCACTACCCCAAAATAAGCCCAATCACTTTAAAATTACAAAAAATGCTACAAACCATAGCAAACTATGCCAAACTCTCTTAAATTACTTCGGCTATCATAAATCACCCCCAACTACCCCTTACCACCCCTAACTCATCCCAATCACTTTAAAATTTCAAAAAATGCTACAAACCATAGCAAACTATGCCCAACTCACCTACATTACTTCGGCTATCATAAATCACCCCCTACAACCCCTCACTACCCCAAAATAAGCCCAATTACTTTAAAATTACAAAAAATGCTACAAACCATAGCAAACTATGCCAAACTCATCTAAATTACTTTGGCTTCCATAAATCACCCCCAACTACCCTTTACCACCCCAAAATAAGCCCAATCACTTTAAAATTACAAAAAATGCTACAAACCATAGCAAACTATGCCAAACTCACCTAATTTACTTCGGCTAACATAAATCACCCCCAACAACCCCTTACTACCCCAAAATAAGCCCAATCACTTTAAAATTACAAAAAAATGCTACAAACCATAGCAAACTATGCCTAACTCACCTAAATTACTTCGGCTACCATAAATCACCCCCAACTACCCCTTACCACCCCAAAATAAGCCCAATCACTTTAAAATTACAAAAAATGCTACAAACCATAGCAAACTATGCCAAACTCACCTAATTTACTTCGGCTAACATAAATCACCCCTAACAACCCCTTACTTACCCCAAAATAAGCCCAATCACTTTAAAATTACAAAAAATGCTACAAACTATAGCAAACTATGCCAAACTCACTTAAATTACTTCGGCTATCATAAATCACCCCCAACTACCCCTTACCACCCCTAACTTATCCCAATCACTTTAAAATTACAAAAAATGCTACAAACCATAGCAAACTATGCCTAACTCACCCAAATTACTTCGGCTAACATAAATCACCCCCAACAACCCCTTACTACCCCAAAATAAGCCCAATCACTTTAAAATTACAAGAAATGCTACAAACCATAGCAAACTATGCCAAACTCATCTAAATTACTTTGGCTTCCATAAATCACCCCCAACTACCCCTTACCACCCCAAAATAAGCCCAATCACTTTAAAATTACAAAAAATGCTACAAACCATAGCAAACTATGCCTAACTCACCTAAATTACTTCGGCTAACATAAATCTCCCCCTACAACCCCTCACTACCCCAAAATAAGCCCAATCACTTTAAAATTACAAAAAATGCTACAAACCATAGCAAACTATGCTAAACTCTCTTAAATTACTTCGGCTATCATAAATCACCCCCAATACCCCTTACCACCCCTAACTCATCCCAATCACTTTAAAATTACAAGAAATGCTACAAACCATAGCAAACTATGCCAAACTCACTTAAATTACTTCGGCTATCATAAATCACCCCCAACTACCCCTTACCACCCCTAACTCATCCCTATCACTTTAAAATTACAAAAAATGCTACAAACCATAGCAAACTATGCCAAACTCATCTAAATTACTTTGGCTTCCATAAATCACCCCCAACTACCCCTTACCACCCCAAAATAGGCTCAATCACTTTAAAATTACAAAAAAATTCTACAAACCGTAGCAAACTATGCCAAACTCCCCTAAATTACTTCGGCTACCATAAATCACCCCGAACTACCCCTTACAACACCAAAATAAGCCCAATCACTTTAAAATTACAAAATATTTAACAAATCATAGCAAACTATGCCTAACTCACCTAAATTACTTCGGCTACCATAAATCACCCCCAATTACCCCTTACAACCCCAAAATTAGCCCAATCACTTTAAAATTACGAAAAATGCTACAAACCATGGCAAACTATCTCAAACTCACCTGAATTACTTCGGCTACCATAAATCGACTAATATCGTAATAATATCGTTATTCTGAATATTAAATATGCTGATACCTATTTTGATTCTCTTCCACCTTCCAATAAATATTTGTTCCAGTTGAGATGCAAACATAAACGTATTTCTGAATTGCAACACGCTGACGGGGCAAGCCCTACCTTTTCAACATGCGTGCATTTGTATAAACAGCTCTATGGTTTTTAACTTTAAAGAGGTATAAAGGCGGTGTAAGCGCTAGAGTTTCGTAAAAATATTTGAAAAATTCGAAATTCTGCAATTGAATCAGAACTATCTTTGTGTTCGATAGTAAATTTATACTTGGAGTGGCACTGCCAACCCTGCCACCCCTGACGAGGCACCTGCTGACTACTCTCCTTCCAGGGAAACTTTATAAATCAACGTCAAAATAATTTAGGGCGCCTGAATGTGAAAATATCACTGTGTAATAAGTTCAGACTGACATGGAACACTTGAAATTTCGATATTTGTTTGTAATTCGTCACAGGTCCATGAAGGAATGCATGTTAATGTAAACAAGTGTTAGTTTGTTGGAGAGACCGAATAAGATTTTTAACATTCCTGTCAAAATATTTATTTACTATAGAATGTTAATTTTTTAAATTCATTTCGTGAAAATTATGACGGGCCATACGAGTACACCTGTGCGAGTATTATTTGGTACATACAAATTAATCTCTTTTGTTATCCAAATTGTTTACATACGCACTAGACACGTGCACCTCATATAATTGTGAAAATTGCTGCTTCAGCGTCTGAAACGCTGGTACTCAACGTCGCCAAGGTCGAGGCGACGCATCGGTATTCGAAGTTCTATCGCTATTAAATAAATTATTTTATTCCCGATATTCCCGATTTGTTCTTGCCGTTAACCAAAACTCTCCCCAATCGATTTTCGAAAAATTTCCAGCGTCGGACCGGACGTCACTTATTATCGTACGCTAATTTTTACGTTCAGTTAATCATAGTGGTGTAATTGTTCTTCACCAAACCTGCTCCGGCCAAAATCCAAAATTTTAAGTATTGTGTGCTTATACACGATTTACACTATTTATTTTACGTACATTGCGTTCATTATGGTTCTGCATTATTTATAACTAAGATGGAGCAGTTTGAAAATATAATAGTAAGCGGAGAACAAATACCACCATGTATAATTCCCGTGAAAAGTGATGGAAATAGTCTTTCTTACTATCTTTCCTATTGCATTTTTAATACCGGAAATAGAGCTCAAGAGCGAAGAATAACTTCGACTTTTTTTATACATAATTCCTAAATACTTCGTTTTTATGGTGTAAAATTTTGTATCTATATATTTCAACATTGTCTTTAACGTTGTCAGAGAACTAAATGGGAATAATTTGGAATAATTTAGCTTCTATGTCAACTTTTGAAAACAACTCTCAACTCTCCTTCTCTTGAAACTTTGGAAAACAACGACAAAATTCTTTAGGGCGCCTGGATTTGAAAATATAACTCTGTATAATAAGTTTAGACTGACTAGAGTGAAAAGAAAGGAGCTTGCACCCAGAAACGAAATTAAATGGAACACTTGAAGTTGCAATATTTGTTTGTAATTCGTCAGAAGTCCATGAGGGAATGCGTGTTAATGTAAACAAATGTGAGTTTATTGGAGAGGCCGAATAAGATTTTTACATTATTGAAGCAGCTGGAGCCTGCCACGTCAAGGGCAAGGTCACAAACGTGAAAAGGCGATGCTCGATTTAGTTTGATTGAGTATCTATGCAGAAATTCGCACATACCAAGCGTTGGATAAGACTTTCTTATCGTTTCTTAGAATTCGAGAATTGCTGGTTCAGCGTGTGGAGCAGTACTCGATCGCGGTGTTTAATTTTAACACAACTACAATTGTGAAAATTGCTGCTCCAGCGTCGGAAACTGTTCGCAAAGTCGCCAAATTCGATGAGGCGACGCATCAGTGTTCGAAGGTCTACCGCTATCAAATAAAGTATTTTAATTTAACATTTGATCCTCGCGTTAACCAAATCTGCCCCCAATCAATTTTCGAAAAATTACCAGCGTCGAACCGGATTCCACTTATATTTGTACGCTAATTTTTACTTTCAGTTAATGGTAGTGGTGTATTTGTTTTTCACCAAATTTGCCCCGGCTGAAATCCGAAATTTTCACCGTTGTATGTACCAGAGATCACTGACATTCATACCCTTAATAATTATGTGCTTATACACGTTTTACACTATTTATTTTACGTTCACTGTGTTTATTATTGCTTTACATCATTTATAACTAAGATGGAGAAGTTTGAAAATCTAGCGATGTACAAATACCACACCGTATTATGAAAGGTTATGGAAATTGTCTTTTTTTATATCTATGGTATTGGTATTGATATTTTAATACTGGAACGGAAGCTCAATAGGTTGGCACTTTAATTGTTCAACAAGTGTGTGTTAATGTAAACAGGTGTGATAAAATTGAAAACACAATGGAACGATTCCTCTTGCTGCAGTCAACTCACACACAGAACAGTATGTAGATGATTTTGACTTATCACCGGAATAAACAAACACTTATCTCCTTCTGAACTGCACAAAAATTATTAAAACCTGGCCCTAACTGGTTGGACAATTAAAGTGCGAATCTTTTGAGCTCCCTTTCCAGTATTAAAATTTTGGTATGTGGTAAAATGTGGTATTTTATGGTATTTGTGCATCGCTAGATTTTCAAACTTGTCCGTCTTAGTTATAAATGATGTAAAGCAATAATGAACACAATGTATTTACGTAAAATAAACAGTGTAAAACGCGTATCAATGTCAGTAATGTCTGGTCCAACGCTGTAAATTTTGGATTTCAGCCGAGGCAGATTTGGTGAAAAATAAATACACCATTATCATTAACTGAACGGTCGTCCGGTACGACGATGGTGATTGGGAACAAATTTTGTTAACGGCAAAATTAACATTCTAAAATAAATAAATATTTTGACGGGAATATGGTGGATGTAAAAATCTTATTTGGTCTCTCCGACGGACTCACACCTGTTTAGATTAACACACTCTTGAGCTTCCGTTCCAGTACTAAAATATCAATACCAATACCATAGATATAAAAAAAGACAATTTCCATCACCTTTCATAATACGGTGTGGTATTTGTACATCGCTAGATTTTCAAACTTCTCCATCTTAGTTATAATTGATGTAAAGCAATAATAAACACAGTGTACGTAAAATAAATAGTGTAAAACGTGTATAAGCACATAATTATTAAGGGTATGAATGATCTCTGGTACATACAACGGTAAAAATTTCGGATTTCAGCCGGGGCATATTTGGTGAAAAACAAATACACCACTACCATTAACTGAAAATAAAAATTAGCGTACAAATATAAGTGGAGTCCGGTTCGACGCTGGTAATTTTTCGAAAATTGATTGGGGGCAGATTTGGTTAACGCGAGGATCAAATGTTAAATTAAAATACTTTATTTGATAGCGGTAGACCTTCGAACACTGATGCGTCGCCTCATCGAATTTGGCGACTTTGCGAACAGTTTCCGACGCTGGAGCAGCAATTTTCACAATTGTAGTTGTGTTAAAATTAAACATCGCGATCGAGTACTGCTCCACACGCTGAACCAGCAATTCTCGAATTCTAAGAAACGATAAGAAAGGCTTATCCAACGCTTGGTATGTGCGAATTTCTGCATAGATACTCAATCAAACTAAATCGAGCATCGCCTTTTCACGTTTGTGACCTTGCCCTTGACGTGGCAGGCTCCAGCTGCTTCAATAATGTAAAAATCTTATTCGGCCTCTCCAATAAACTCACATTTGTTTACATTAACACGCATTCCTTTATGGACTTGTGACGAATTACAAACAAATATTGCAACTTCAAGTGTTCCATTTAATTTCGTTTCTGGGTGCAAGCTCCTTTCTTTTCACTCTAGTCAGTCTAAACTTATTACAAAGAGTTATATTTTCAAATCCAGGCGCCCTAAAGAATTTTGTCGTTGTTTTCCAAAGTTTCAAATAATACTCGCACAGGTGTACTCGTATGGCCCGTCATAATTTTCAAGAAATGAATTTAAAAAATTAACATTCTAAAGTAAATAAATATTTTCACGGGAATGTTAAAAATCTTATTCGGTCTCTCCAACAAACTAACACTTGTTTACATTAACATGCATTCCTTCACGGACCTGTGACGAATTACAAACAAATATCGAAATTTCAAGTGTTCCATGTCAGTCTGAACTTATTACACAGTGATATTTTCACATTCAGCCGCCCTAAATTATTTTGCCGTTAATTTATAAAGTTTCCCTGGAAGGGAAACCACTCCAAGTATAAATTTACTATCGAACACAAAGATAGTTCTGTAATTCTATTGCAGAATTTCGAATTTTTCAGATATTTTTACGAAAATCTAGCGCTTACACCGCCTTTATACCTCTTTAAAGTTAAAAACCATAGAGCTGTTTATAAAAATGCACGCATGTTGAAAAGGTAGGGCTTGCCCCGTCAGCGTGTTGCAATTCAGAAATACGTTTATGTTTGCATCTCAACTGGAACAAATATTTATTGCAAGGTGGAAGAGAATCAAAATAGATATCAGCATATTTAATATGCAGAATAACGTCTATTAGTCGAAACAATATATTTTATGTGCAGATATTTATTAATATTTTATGATTTAATACGATAAGGCATTTATAAATGACCCAACTGAATAGAAGATTTTGATTGAAAATTATTATTAATTTATGGTAGCCGAAGTAATTTAAGTGAGTTTGGCATAGCTTGCTATGTTTTGTAGCATTTTTTGTAATTTTAAAGTGATTAGGCTAATTTTGGGGCGGTAAGGGGTAGTTGGGGATGATTTATGAAAGCCGAAGTAATTTAGGTGACTTTGGAATAGTTTGTTATGGTTTGTAGCATTTTTTGTAATTTTAAAGTGATTGGGCTTATTTGGGGGTGGTAAGGGGTAGTTGGGGATGATTTATGAAAGCCGAAGTAATTTAGGTGACTTTGGAATAGTTTGTTATGGTTTGTAGCATTTTTTGTAATTTTAAAGTGATTGGGCTTATTTGGGGGTGGTAAGGGGTAGTTGGGGGTGATTTATGGTAGCCGAAGTAATTCAAGTGAGTTTGAGATTGTTTGCTATGGTTTGTAGCATTTTTCGTAATTTTAAAGTGATTGGGCTAATTTTGGGGTCGTAAGGGGTAGTTGGGGGTGATTTATGGTAGCCGAAGTAATTTAGGTGAGTTTGACATAATTTGCTATGGTTTGTATAATTTTAAAGTAATTAAAGTAATTGAGCTTATTTTGGGGTGGTAAGGGGAGTTGGGGGTGATTTATGATAGCCGAAGTAATTTAAGTGAGTTTGGAATAGTTTGCTATGGTTTGTAGCATTTTTTGTAATTTTAAAGTGATTGGGCTTAGTTTGGGGTGGTAAGGGGTAGTTGGGAGTGATTTATGGTAGCCGAAGTAATTCAGGTGAGTCTGAGATAGTTTGCTATGGTTTGTAGCATTTTTCGTATTTTTAAAGTGATTGGGCTAATTTTGGGGTCGTAAGGGGTAGTTGGGGGTGATTTATGGTAGCCGAAGTAATTTAGGTGAGTTTGACATAATTTGCTATGGTTTGTATAATTTTTTGTAATTTTAAAGTAATAGGGCTAATTTTGGGGTCGTAAGGGGTAGTTGGGGGTGATTTATGGTAGCCGAAGTAATTTATGTGAGTTTGACATAATTTGCTATGGTTTGTATAATTTTAAAGTAATTAAAGTAATTGGGCTTATTTTGGGGTGGTAAGGGGAGTTGGGGGTGATTTATCGGAGCCGAAGTAATTTAGGTGAGTTTGGAATAGTTTGCTATGGTTTGTAGCATTTTTTGTAATTTTAAAGTGATTGGGCTTAGTTTGGGGCGGTAAGGGGTAGTTGGGGGTGATTTATGGTAGCCGAAGTAATTCAGGTGAGTTTGAGATAGTTTATATGGTTTGTAGCATTTTTCATAATTTTAAAGTGATTGGGCTAATTTTGGGGTCGTAAGGGGTAGTTGGGGGTGATTTATGGTAGCCGAAGTAATTTAGGTGAGTTTGACATAATTTGCTATGGTTTGTATAATTTTCTGTAATTTTAAAGTAATTGGGCTTATTTAGGGGTGGTAAGGGGAGTTGGGGGTGATTTATGATAGCCGAAGTAATTTAAGTGAGTTTGGCATAGTTTGCTATGGTTTGCAGCATTTTTTGTAATTTTAAAATGATTGGGTTTAGTTTGTGGTTGGTAAGGGGTAGTTGGGGGTGATTTATGGTAGCCGAAGTAATTTAAGTGAGTTCGGCACAGTTTGCTATGGTTTGTAGCATTTTTTGTAATTTTAAAGTGATTGGTCTTATTTTGGGGTTGTAAGGGGTAGTTGGGGGTGATTTATGGTAGCCGAAGTAATTTATGGGAGTTTGGCATAGTTTGCTATGGTTTGTAGAATTTTTTGTAATTTTAAAGTGATTGGGCTTATTGTGGGGTGGTAGGGGGTAGTTGGGGGTGATTTATGGTATCCGAAGTAATTTGGGTGAGTTTGGCATAGTTTGCTATGGATTGTATCATTTTTTTGTAATTTTAAAGTGATTGGGCTTAGTTTGGGGTGGTAAGGGGTAGTTGGGGGTGATTTATGGTAGCCGAAGTAATTTGGGTGAGTTTGGCATAGTTTGCTACGGTTTGTAGATTTTTTTTGTAATTTTAAAGTGATTGAGCCTATTTTGGGGTGGTAAGGGGTAGTTGGGGGTGATTTATGGAACTCGAAGTAATTTAGATGAGTTTGGCATAGTTTGATATGGCTTGTAACATTTTTTGTAATTTTAAAGTGATTGGGCTTATTTTGGGGTTGTAAGGGGTAGTTGGGGGTGATTTATGGTAGCCGAAGTAATTTAGGTGAGTTTGACATAGTTTGCTATGGTTTGTATAATTTTTTGTAATTTTTAAGTAATTGGGTTTATTTTGGGGTGGTAAGGGGTAGTTGAGGGTGATTTATGGTAGCCGAAGTAATTTAGGTGAGTTAGGCATAGTTTGCTAGGATTTGTGTCATTTTGTTTTCTTTTAAAGTGATTGGAGTTACTTGGGGTTGCTAAAGGGTGGTAAGGGCTGATTTAAGATAACGGCGGATCTAATTTATGTCAGTTTGGCGTAGTTCGGGAATTTTTTGGGGTTGATTTGGTAAAGTTCGCAATTGTAAGAGATATTTGAGGATGTTTAATGTAGACGGATTAAATTTGCAGTGGTTTTGTAATTTTTAATTGAGTCACGGATCGACATTATAATTGTAATCAAGACTATAATAAAAATATCCGCGGCCTCGCTAGGTACGGTAAAAATTTGATCACAAAAGCAGAAACTCGACGTTGAAATTGTTTAGGTTAAATAAGTGCTTTTAATGTAAACAGGTCGCCTGTCGTCGAAGTTGTTTTGGCTAGATACGTGCTTCTAACATAAACACGGTCTCCGCGATCCGATCATTTTTTGTTTATTTTAGCCGGTTTTTACTGAATTACAAAGGAACCGGGCCGAATTTCGCAAAATCCCTTCTTAGTGTTCACTTTCGGCACATGATACACCCGTGTCTAAAATTTCAAGTCTCCAGCCCTCACGGTTTGGGCTGTGGGTTGATTATGAATCAGTGTGTAGATGAATGAGTGTGTCAGTGAGGACACTTCGCTTTATATATATAGATTATGATTTTTAGAATTTTTTTGTAATTTTAAAGTGATTGGGCTTAGTTTGTTGCTGTAAAGTGTAGTTGGGGGTGATTTTTGATAGCCGAAGTAATTTAGGTGAGTTTGGCATAGTTTGCTATGGTTAGTAGCATTTTTTTGTAATTTAAAAGTGATTGGGTTTAGTTTGTTGTGGTAAGGGTTAGTTGGTGATGATTTAGAGTAGTCGAAGTAATTTAGGTGAGTTTGGCATAGTTTGCTATGGTTACTAGCATTTTTTTGTAATTTAAAAGTGATTGGGTTTAGTTTGTTGTGGTAAGGATTAGTTGGTGATGATTTAGAGTAGCCGAAGTAATTTAGGTGAGTCTGGCATAATTTGTTATGATTTGTACACCTTTTTTTGTTATTTTAAGATGATATGGTTTGGTTTGTTGTGGTAAGGGATAGTTGAGGGTGATTTACGGTAGCCGAAGTAATTTAGGTGATTCTGGTATAGTTTGTTATGATTTTTAGCATTTTTTTGTAATTTTAAAGTGATTGGGCTTAGTTTGTTGCTGTAAAGTGTAGTTGGGGGTGATTTTTGATAGCCAAAGTAATTTAGGTGAGTTTGGCATAGTTTGCTATGGTTAGTAACATTTTTTTGTAATTTAAAAGTGATTGGGATTAGTTTGTTGTGGTAAGGGTTAGTTGGTGATGATTTATGGTAGCCGAAGTAATTTAGGTGAGTTTGGCATAGTTTGCTATGGTTACTAGCATTTTTTTGTAATTTAAAAGTGATTGGGTTTAGTTTGTTGTGGTAAGGGTTAGTTGGTGATGATTTAGAGTAGCCGAAGTTATTTAGGTGAGTCTGGCATAGTTTGTTATGATTTGTACACCTTTTTTTGTAATTTTAAGATGATATGGTTTGGTTTGTTGTCGTAAGGGATAGTTGGGGGTGATTTACGGTATCCGAAGTAATTTAGGTGATTCTGGTATAGTTTGTTATCATTTTTAGCATTTTTTTGTATTTTTAAAGTGATTGGGCTTAGCTTGTTGCTGTAAAGTGTAGTTGGGGGTGATTTTTGATAGCCGAAGTAATATAGGTGAGTTTGGCATAGTTTGCTATGGTTAGTAGCATTTTTTTATAATTTACAAGTGATTGGGTTTAGTTTGTTGTGGTAAGGGTTAGTTGGTGATGATTTATGGTAGCCGAAGTAATTTAGGTGAGTTTGGCATAGTTTGCTATAGTTACTAGCATTTTTTTGTAATTTAAAAGTGATTGGGATTAGTTTGTTGTGGTAAGGGTTAGTTGGTGTTGATTTAGAGTAGCCGAAGTAATTTAGGAGAGTCTGGCATAGTTTGTTTTGATTTGTACACCTTTTTTTGTAATTTTAAGATGATATGGTTTGGTTTGTTGTGGTAAGGGATAGTTGGGGGTGATTTACGGTAGCCGAAGTAATTTAGATGATTCAGGTATAGTTTGTTATGATTTTTAGCATTTTTTTGTAGTTTTAAAGTGATTGGGCTTAGTTTGTTACTGTAAAGTGTAGTTGGGTGTGATTTTTGATAGCCGAAGTAATTTAGGTGAGTTTGGCATAGTTTGCTATGGTTAGTACCATTTTTTTGTAATTTAAAAGTGATTTCATTTAGTTTGTTGTGGTAAGGGTTAGTTGGTGATGATTTAGAGTAGCCGAAGTAATTTAGGTGAGTCTGGCATAGTTTGTTATGATTTGTACACCTTTTTTTGTAATTTTAAGATGATATGGTTTGGTTTGTTGTGGTAAGGGATAGTTGGGGGTGATTTACGGTAGACGAAGTACTTTAGGTGATTCTGGTATAGTTTGTTATGATTTTCAGCATTTTTTTGTAATTTTAAATTGATTGGGCTTAGTTTGTTGCTGTAAAGTGTAGTTGGGGGTGATTTTTGATAGCCGAAGTAATTTAGGTGAGTTTGGCATACTTTGCTATGGTTAGTAGCATTTTTTTGTAATTTAAAAGTGATTGGGTTTAGTTTGTTGTGGTAACGGTTAGTTGGTGATGATTTAGAGTAGCCGAAGTAATTTAGGTGAGTCTGGCATAGTTTGTTATGATTTGTGCACCTTTTTTGTAATTTTAAGATGATATGGTTTGGTTTGTTGTGGTAAGGGATAGTAGGGGGTGATTTACGGTAGCCGAAGTAATTTAGTTGATTCTGGTATAGTTTGTTATGATTTTTACCATTTTTTTGTAATTTTAAAGTGATTGGGCTTAGTTTGTAACTGTAAAGTGTAGTTGGGGGTGATTTTTGATAGCCGAAGTAATTTAGGTGAGTTTGGCATAGTTTGCTATGGTTAGTACCATTTTTTTGTAATTTAAAAGTGATTGGATTTAGTTTGTTGTGGTAAGGGTTAGTTGGTGATGATTTAGAGTAGCCGAAGTAATTTAGGTGTATCTGGCATAGATTGTTATGATTTGTACACCTTTTTTTGTAATTTTAAGATGATATGGTTTGGTTTGTTGTGGTAAGGGATTGTTGGGGGTGATTTACGGTAGCCGAAGTAATTTAGGTGATTCTGGTATAGTTTGTTATGATTTTTAGCATTTTTTTGTAATTATGAAGTGATTGGGCTTAGTTTCTTACTGTAAAGTGTAGTTGGGGGTGATTTTTGATAGCCGAAGTAATTTAGGTGAGTTTGGCATAGTTTGCTATAGTTAGTAGCATTTTTTTGTAATTTAAAAGTGATTGGGTTTAGTTTGTTGTGGTAAGGGTTAGATGGTGATGATTTACAGTAGCCGAAGTAATTTAAGTGAGTCTGGCATAGTTTGTTATAATTTGTACATCTTTTTTTGTAATTTTAAGATGATATGGTTTGGTTTGTTGTGGTAAGGGATAGTAGGGGGTGATTTACGGTAGCCGAAGTAATTTAGGTGTTTCTGGTATAGTTTGTTATGATTTTTAGCATTTTTTTGTAATTTTAAAGTGATTGGGCTTAGTTTGTTACTGTAAAGTGTAGTTGGGGGTGATTTTTGATAGCCGAAGTAATTTAGGTGAATTTGGCATAGTTTGCTATGGTTAGTACCATTTTTTTGTAATTTAAAAGTGATTGGATTTAGTTAGTTGTGGTAAGGGTTAGTTGGTGATGATTTAGAGTAGCCGAAGTAATTTAGGTGAGTCTGGCATAGATTGTTATGATTTGTACACCTTTTTTTGTAATTTTAAGATGATATGGTTTGGTTTGTTGTGGTAAGGGATTGTTGGGGGTGATTTACGGTAGCCGTAGTAATTTAGGTGATTCTGGTATAGTTTGTTATGATTTTTAGCATTATTTTGTAATTTTAAAGTGATAGGGCTTAGTTTGTTGCTGTAAAGTGTAGTTGGGGGTTACTTTTGATAGCCGAAGTAATTTAGGTGAGTTTGGCATAGTTTGCTATGGTTAGTAGCATTTTTTTGTAATTTAAAAGTGATTGGGTTTAGTTTGTTGTGGTAAGGGTTAGTTGGTGATTATTTAGAGTAGCCGCAGTAATTTAGGTGAGTCTGGCATAGTTTGTTATGATTTGCACACCTTTTTTTGTAATTTTAAGACGATATGGTTTGGTTTGTTGTGGTAAGGGATAGTTGGGGGTGATTTACGGTAGCCGAAGTAATTTAGGTGATTCTGGTATAGTTTGTTATGATTTTTAACATTTTTTTGTAATTTTAAAGTGATTGGGCTTAGTTTGTTGCTGTAAAGTGTAGTTGGGGGTGATTTTTGATAGCCGAAGTAATTTAGGTGAGTTTGGCATAGTTTGCTATGGTTAGTAGCATTTTTTTGTAATTTAAAAGTGATTGGGTTTAGTTTGTTGTGGTAAGGGTGAGTTGGTGATGATTTAGAGTAGCCGAAGTAATTTAGATGAGTCTGGCATAGTTTGTTATGATTTGTACACCTTTTTTTGTAATTTTAAGATGATATGGTTTGGTTTGTTGTGGTAAGGGATAGTTGGGGATGATTTACGGTAGCCGAAGTAATTTAGGTGATTCTGGTGTAGTTTGGTATGATTTTTAGAATTTTTTTGTAATTTTAAAGTGATTGGGCTTAGTTTGTTACTGTAAGGTGTAGTTGGAGATGATTTTTGATAGCCAAAGTAATTTAGGTGAGTTTGGCATAGTTTGCTATGGTTAGTACAATTTTTTTGTAATTTAAAAGTGATTGGATTTAGTTTGTTGTGGTAAGGGTTAGCTGGTGATGATTTAGAGTAGCCAAAGTAATTTAGGTGAGTTTGGCATAGTTTGCTATGGTTACTAGCATTTTTTTGTAATTTAAAAGTGATTGGGTTTAGTTTGTTGTGGTAAGGGTTAGTTGGTGATGATTTAGAGTAGCCGAAGTTATTTAGGTGAGTCTGGCATAGTTTGTTATGATTTGTACACCTTTTTTTGTAATTTTAAGATGATATGGTTTGGTTTGTTGTCGTAAGGGATAGTTGGGGGTGATTTACGGTATCCGAAGTAATTTAGGTGATTCTGGTATAGTTTGTTATCATTTTTAGCATTTTTTTGTATTTTTAAAGTGATTGGGCTTAGCTTGTTGCTGTAAAGTGTAGTTGGGGGTGATTTTTGATAGCCGAAGTAATATAGGTGAGTTTGGCATAGTTTGCTATGGTTAGTAGCATTTTTTTGTAATTTACAAGTGATTGGGTTTAGTTTGTTGTGGTAAGGGTTAGTTGGTGATGATTTATGGTAGCCGAAGTAATTTAGGTGAGTTTGGCATAGTTTGCTATAGTTACTAGCATTTTTTTGTAATTTAAAAGTGATTGGGATTAGTTTGTTGTGGTAAGGGTTAGTTGGTGTTGATTTAGAGTAGCCGAAGTAATTTAGGAGAGTCTGGCATAGTTTGTTATGATTTGTACACCTTTTTTTGTAATTTTAAGATGATATGGTTTGGTTTGTTGTGGTAAGGGATAGTTGGGGGTGATTTACGGTAGCCGAAGTAATTTAGATGATTCAGGTATAGTTTGTTATGATTTTTAGCATTTTTTTGTAGTTTTAAAGTGATTGGGCTTAGTTTGTTACTGTAAAGTGTAGTTGGGTGTGATTTTTGATAGCCGAAGTAATTTAGGTGAGTTTGGCATAGTTTGCTATGGTTAGTACCATTTTTTTGTAATTTAAAAGTGATTTCATTTAGTTTGTTGTGGTAAGGGTTAGTTGGTGATGATTTAGAGTAGCCGAAGTAATTTAGGTGAGTCTGGCATAGTTTGTTATGATTTGTACACCTTTTTTTGTAATTTTAAGATGATATGGTTTGGTTTGTTGTGGTAAGGGATAGTTGGGGGTGATTTACGGTAGCCGAAGTACTTTAGGTGATTCTGGTATAGTTTGTTATGATTTTCAGCATTTTTTTGTAATTTTAAATTGATTGGGCTTAGTTTCTTACTGTAAAGTGTAGTTGGGGGTGATTTTTGATAGCCGAAGTAATTTAGGTGAGTTTGGCATAGTTTGCTATAGTTAGTAGCATTTTTTTGTAATTTAAAAGTGATTGGGTTTAGTTTGTTGTGGTAAGGGTTAGATGGTGATGATTTACAGTAGCCGAAGTAATTTAGGTGAGTCTGGCATAGTTTGTTATGATTTGTACATCTTTTTTTGTAATTTTAAGATGATATGGTTTGGTTTGTTGTGGTAAGGGATAGTAGGGGGTGATTTACGGTAGCCGAAGTAATTTAGGTGTTTCTGGTATAGTTTGTTATGATTTTTAGCATTTTTTTGTAATTTTAAAGTGATTGGGCTTAGTTTGTTACTGTAAAGTGTAGTTGGGGGTGATTTTTGATAGCCGAAGTAATTTAGGTGAATTTGGCATAGTTTGCTATGGTTAGTACCATTTTTTTGTAATTTAAAAGTGATTGGATGTAGTTAGTTGTGGTAAGGGTTAGTTGGTGATGATTTAGAGTAGCCGAAGTAATTTAGGTGAGTCTGGCATAGATTGTTATGATTTGTACACCTTTTTTTGTAATTTTAAGATGATATGGTTTGGTTTGTTGTGGTAAGGGATTGTTGGGGGTGATTTACGGTAGCCGTAGTAATTTAGGTGATTCTGGTATAGTTTGTTATGATTTTTAGCATTATTTTGTAATTTTAAAGTGATAGGGCTTAGTTTGTTGCTGTAAAGTGTAGTTGGGGGTTACTTTTGATAGCCGAAGTAATTTAGGTGAGTTTGGCATAGTTTGCTATGGTTAGTAGCATTTTTTTGTAATTTAAAAGTGATTGGGTTTAGTTTGTTGTGGTAAGGGTTAGTTGGTGATTATTTAGAGTAGCCGCAGTAATTTAGGTGAGTCTGGCATAGTTTGTTATGATTTGCACACCTTTTTTTGTAATTTTAAGACGATATGGTTTGGTTTGTTGTGGTAAGGGATAGTTGGGGGTGATTTACGGTAGCCGAAGTAATTTAGGTGATTCTGGTATAGTTTGTTATGATTTTTAACATTTTTTTGTAATTTTAAAGTGATTGGGCTTAGTTTGTTGCTGTAAAGTGTAGTTGGGGGTGATTTTTGATAGCCGAAGTAATTTAGGTGAGTTTGGCATAGTTTGCTATGGTTAGTAGCATTTTTTTGTAATTTAAAAGTGATTGGGTTTAGTTTGTTGTGGTAAGGGTGAGTTGGTGATGATTTAGAGTAGCCGAAGTAATTTAGATGAGTCTGGCATAGTTTGTTATGATTTGTACACCTTTTTTTGTAATTTTAAGATGATATGGTTTGGTTTGTTGTGGTAAGGGATAGTTGGGGATGATTTACGGTAGCCGAAGTAATTTAGGTGATTCTGGTGTAGTTTGGTATGATTTTTAGCATTTTTTTGTAATTTTAAAGTGATTGGGCTTAGTTTGTTACTGTAAGGTGTAGTTGGAGATGATTTTTGATAGCCGAAGTAATTTAGGTGAGTTTGGCATAGTTTGCTATGGTTAGTACAATTTTTTTGTAATTTAAAAGTGATTGGATTTAGTTTGTTGTGGTAAGGGTTAGCTGGTGATGATTTAGAGTAGCCGAAGATATTTAGGTGAGTCTGGCATAGTTTGTTATGATTTGCACACCTTTTTTTGTAATTTTAAGACGATATGGTTTGGTTTGTTGTGGTAAGGGATAGTTGGGGGTGATTTACGGTAGCCGAAGTAATTTAGGTGATTCTGGTATAGTTTGTTATGATTTTTAGCATTTTTTTGTAATTTTAAAGTGATTGGGCTTAGTTTGTTGCTGTAAAGTGTAGTTGGGGGTGATTTTTGATAGCCGAAATAATTTAGGTGAGTTTGGCATAGTTTGCTATGGTTAGTAGCATTTTTTTGTAATTTAAAAGTGATTGGGTTTAGTTTGTTGTGGTAAGGGTTAGTTGGTGATGATTTAGAGTAGCCAAAGTAATTTAGGTGAGTCTGGCATAGTTTGTTATGATTTGTACACCTTTTTTTGTAATTTTAAGATGATATGGTTTGGTTTGTTGTGGTAAGGGATAGTTGGGGATGATTTATGGTAGCCGAAGTAATTTAGGTGATTCTGGTGTAGTTTGTTATGATTTTTAGCATTTTTTTGTAATTTTAAAGTGATTGGGCTTAGTTTGTTACTGTAAAGTGTAGTTGAAGATGATTTTTGATAGCCGAAGTAATTTAGGTGAGTTTGGCATAGTTTGCTATGGTTAGTACAATTTTTTTGTAATTTAAAAGTGATTGGATTTAGTTTGTTGTGGTAAGGGTTAGCTGGTGATGATTTAGAGTAGCCGAAGTAATTTAGGTGAGTCTGGCATAGTTTGTTATGATTTGTACACCTTTTTTGTAATTTTAAGATGATATGGTTTGGTTTGTTGTGGTAAGGGATTGTTGGGGATGATTTATGGTAGCCGAAGTAATTTAGGTGATTCTGGTATAGTTTGTTATGATTTTTAGCATTTTTTTGTAATTTTAAAGTGATTGGGCTTAGTTTGTTGCTGTAAAGTGTAGTTGGGGGTTATTTTTGATAGCCGAAGTAATTTAGGTGAGTTTGGCATAGTTTGCTATGGTTAGTAGCATTTTTTTGTAATTTAAAAGTGATTGGGTTTAGTTTGTTGTGGTTAAGGTTAGTTGGTGATGATTTAGAGTAGCCGAAGTAATTTAGGTGAATCTGGCATAGTTTGTTATGATTTGCACACCTTTTTTTGTAATTTTAAGACAATATGGTTTGGTTTGTTGTGGTAAGGGATAGTTGGGGGTGATTTACGGTAGCCGAAGTAATTTAGGTGATTCTGGTATAGTTTGTTATGATTTTTAGCATTTTTTTGTAATTTTAAAGTGATTGGGCTTAGTTTGTTGCTGTAAAGTGTAGTTGGGGGTGATTTTTGATAGCCGAAGTAATTTAGGTGAGTTTGGCATAGTTTGCTATGGTTAGTAGCATTTTTTTGTAATTTAAAAGTGACTGGGTTTAGTTTGTTGTGGTAAGGGTTAGTTGGTGATGATTTAGAGTAGCCGAAGTAATTTAGGTGAGTCTGGCATAGTTTGTTATGATTTGTACACCTTTTTTTGTAATTTTAAGACGATATGGTTTGGTTTGTTGTGGTAAGGGATAGTTGGGGGTGATTTACGGTAGCCGAAGTAATTTAGGTGATTCTGGTATAGTTTGTTATGATTTTTAGAATTTTTTTGTAATTTTAAAGTGATTGGGCTTAGTTTGTTGCTGTAAAGTGTAGTTGGGGGTGATTTTTGATAGCCGAAGTAATTTAGGTGAGTTTGGCATAGTTTGCTATGGTTAGCAGCATTTTTTTGTAATTTAAAAGTGATTGGATTTAGTTTGTTGTGGTAAGGGTTAGTTGGTGATGATTTAGAGTAGCCGAAGTAATTTAGGTGAGTCTGGCATAGATTGTTATGATTTGTACACCTTTTTTTGTAATTTTAAGATGATATGGTTTGGTTTGTTGTGGTAAAAGATTGTTGAGGGTGATTTACGGTAGCCGAAGTAATTTAGGTGATTCTGGTATAGTTTGTTATGATTTTTAGCATTATTTTGTAATTTTAAAGTGATAGGGCTTAGTTTGTTGCTGTAAAGTGTAGTTGGGGGTAATTTTTGATAGCCGAAGTAATTTAGGTGAGTTTGGCATAGTTTGCTATGGTTAGTAGCATTTTTTTGTAATTTAAAAGTGATTGGGTTTAGTTTGTTGTGGTAAGGGTTAGTTGGTGATGATTTAGAGTAGCCGAAGTAATTTAGGTGAGTCTGGCATAGTTTGTTATGATTTGCACACCTTTTTTTGTAATTTTAAGACGATATGGTTTGGTTTGATGTGGTAAGGGATAGTTGGGGGTGATTTACGGTAGCCGAAGTAATTTAGGTGATTCTGGTATAGTTTGTTATGATTTTTAGCATTTTTTTGTAATTTTAAAGTGATTGGGCTTAGTTTGTTGCTGTAAAGTGTAGTTGGGGGTGATTTTTGATAGCCGAAGTAATTTAGGTGAGTTTGGCATAGTTTGCTATGGTTAGTAGCATTTTTTTGTAATTTAAAAGTGATTGGGTTTAGTTTGTTGTGGTAATGGTTAGTTGGTGATGATTTAGAGTAGCCGAAGTAATTTTAGTGAGTCTGGCATAGTTTGTTATGATTTGTACACATTTTTTTGTAATTTTAAGATGATTTGGTTTGGTTTGTTGTGGTAAGGGATATTTGGGGGAGACTTACGTTAGCCGAAGTAATTTAGGTGATTCGGTATAGTTTGTTATGATTTTTAGCATTTATTTGTAATTTTAAAGTGATTGGGCTTAGTTTGTTGCTGTAAAGTGTAGTTGGGGGTGATTTTTGATAGCCAAAGTAATTTAGGTGAGTTTGGCATAGTTTGCTATGGTTAGTAGCATTTTTTTGTAATTTAAAAGTGACTGGGTTTAGTTTGTTGTGGTAAGGGTTAGTTGGTGATGATTTAGAGTAGCCGAAGTAATTTAGGTGAGTCAGGCATAGTTTGTTATGATTTGTACACCTTTTTTTGTAATTTTAAGACGATATGGTTTGGTTTGTTGTGGTAAGGGATAGTTGGGGATGATTTACGGTAGCCGAAGTAATTTAGGTGATTCTGGTATAGTTTGTTATAATTTTTAGCATTTTTTTGTAATTTTACAATGATTGGTTTAGTTTGTTGCTGTAAAGTGTAGTTGGGGGTGATTTTTGATAGCCGAAGTAATTTAGGTGAGTTTGGCATAGTTTGCTATGGTTAGTAGCATTTTTTTGTAATTTAAAAGTGATTGGGTTTAGTTTGTTGTGGTAAGGATTAGTTGGTGATGATTTAGAGTAGCCGAAGTAATTTAGGTGAGTCTGGCATAGTTTGTTATGATTTGTACACTTTTTTGTGTAATTTTAAGACCTAATGGTTTGGTTTGTTGGGTTAAGGAATAGTTGGGGGGATTTAAGGTAGCCAAAGTAATTTAGGTGATTCTGGTATAGTTTGTTATGATTTTTAGCATTTTTTTGTAATTTTAAAGTGATTGGGCTTAGTTTGTTGCTGTAAAGTGTAGTTGGGGGTGATTTTTGATAGCCGAAGTAATTTAGGTGAGTTTGGCATAGTTTGCTATGGTTAGCAGCATTTTTTGTAATTTAAAAGTGATTGGGTTTAGTTTGTTGTGGTAAGGGTTAGTTGGTGATGATTTAGAGTAGCCGAATTAATTTAGGTGAGTCTGGCATAGTTTGTTATGATTTGTACACCTTTTTTTGTAATTTTAAGATGATATGGTTTGGTTTGTTGTGGTAAGGGATAGTTGGGGGTGATTTACGGTAGCAGAAGTAATTTAGGTGATTCTGGTATAGTTTGTTATGATTTTAGCATTTTTTGTAATTTCAAAGTGATTGGGCTTAGTTTGTTGCTGTAAAGTGTAGTGGGGGGTGATTTTTGATAGCCGAAGTAATTTAGGTGAGTTTGGCATAGTTTGCTATGGTTAGTAGCATTTTTTTGTAATTTAAAAGTCATTGGGTTTAGTTTGTTGTGGTAAGGGTTAGTTGGTTATGATTTAGAGTAGCCGAAGTAATTTAGGTTAGTCTGGCATAGTTTGTTATGATTTGTACACCATTTTTTGTAATTTTAAGATGATATGGTTTGGTTTGTTGTGGTAAGGGTTAGTTGGTGATAATTTATGGTAGCCGAAGTTATTTAGGTGAGTTTGGCATAGTTTGCTATAGTTACTAGCATTTTTTTGTAATTTAAAAGTGACTGGGTTTAGTTTGTTGTGGTAAGGGTTAGTTGGTGATGATTTAGAGTAGCCAAAGTAATTTAGGTGAGTCTGGCATCGTTTGTTATGATTTGTACACCTTTTTTTGTAATTTTAAGATGATATGGTTTGGTTTGTTGTGGTAAGGGATAGTTGGGGGTGATTTACGGTAGCCGAAGTAATTTAGGTGATTCTGGTATAGTTTGTTATGATTTTTAGCATTTTTTTGTAATTTTAAAGTGATTGGGCTTAGTTTGTTGCTGTAAAGTGGTGTTGGGTGTGATTTTTGATAGCCGAAGTAATTTAGGTGAGTTTGGCATAGTTTGCTATGGTTAGTAGCATTTTTATGTAATTTAAAAGTGATTGGGTTTAGTTTGTTGTGGTAAGGGTTAGTTGGTGATGATTTATGGTAGCCGAAGTAATTTAGTTGAGTTTGGCATAGTTTGCTATGGTTACTAGCATTTTTTTAAATTTAAAATTGATTGGGTTTAGTTTGTTGTGATAAGGGTTAGTTGGTGATGATTTAGAGTAGCTGAAGTAATTTAGGTGAGTCTGGCATAATTTGTTATGATTTGTACACCTTTTTTTGTAATTTTAATATGATATGGTTTGGTTTGTTGTGGTAAGGGATAGTTGGGGGTGATTTACGGTAGCCGAAGTAATTTAGGTGATTCTGGTATAGTTTGTTATGATTTTTAGCATTTTTTTGTAATTTCAAAGTGATTGGGCTTAGTTTGTTGCTGTAAAATGTAGTTGGGGGTGATTTTTGATAACCGAAGTAATTTAGGTGAGTTTGGCATAGTTTGCTATGGTTAGTAGCATTCTTTTGTAATTTAAAAGTCATTGGGTTTAGTTTGTTGTGGTAAGGGTTAGTTTGTGATGGTTTATGGTAGCCGAAGTAATTTAGGTGAGTTTGGCATAGTTTGCTATGGTTACTAGCATTTTTTTGTAATTTAAAAGTGATAGGGTTTACTTTGTTGTGGTAAGGGTTAGTTGGTGATGATTTAGAGTAGCCGAAGTAATTTAGTTGAGTCTGGCATAGTTTGTTATGATTTGTACACCTTTTTTTGTAATTTTAAGATGATATGGTTTGGTTTGTTGTTTTAAGGGATAGTTGGGGGTGATTTAAGGTAGCCGAATTAATTTAGGTGATTCTGGTATAGTTTGTTATGATTTTTAGCATTTTTTGTAATTTTAAAGTGATTGGGCTTAGTTTGTTGCTGTAAAGTGTAGTTGGGTGTGATTTTTGATAGCCGAAGTAATTTAGGTGAGTTTGGCATAGTTTGCTATGGTTAGTAGCATTTTTTTGTAATTTAAAAGTGATTGGGTTTAGTTTGTTGTAGTAAGGGTTATTTGGTGATGATTTATGGTAGCCGAAGTAATTTAGGTGAGTTTGGCATAGTTTGCTATGGTTACTAGCATTTTTTTGTAATTTAAAAGTGATTGTATTTAGTTTGTTGTGGTAAGGGTTAGTTGGTGATGATTTAGAGTAGCCGAAGTAATTTAGGTGAGTCTGGCATAGTTTGTTATGATTTGTACTCCTTTTTTTGTAATTTTAAGATGATATGGTTTGGTTTGTTGTGGTAAGAGATAGTTGGGGGTGATTTACGATAGCCGAAGTAATTTAGGTGATTCTGGTATAGTTTGTTATAATTTTTAGCATTTTTTTGTAATTTTAAAATGATTGGGCTTAGTTTGTTGCTGTTAAGTGTAGTTGGGGGTGATTTTTGATAGCCGAAGTAATTTAGGTGAGTTTGGCATAGTTTGCTATGGTTACTAGCATTTTTTTGTAATTTAAAAGTGATTGGGTTTAGTTTGTTGTGGTAAGGGTTAGTTGGTGATGATTTATAGTAGCCGAAGTAATTTAGGTGAGTCTGGCATAGTTTGTTATGATTTGTACATTTTTTTTGTAATTTTAAGATGATATGATTTGGTTTGTTGTGGTAAGGGATAGTTGGGGGTGATTTACGGTAGCCGAAGTAATTTAGGTGATTCTGGTATAGTTTGTTATAATTTTTAGCATTTTTTTGTAATTTTAAAATGATTGGGCTTAGTTTGTTGCTGTAAAGTGTAGTTGGGGGTGATTTTTGATTGCCGAAGTAATTTAGGTGAGTTTGGCATAGTTTGCTATGGTTAGTAGCATTTTTTTGTAATTTAAAAGTGATTGGGTTTACTTTGTTGTTGTAAGGGTTAGTTGGTGATGATTTATGGTAGCCGAAATAATTTAGGTGAGTTTGGCATAGTTTGCTATGGTTACTAGCATTTTTTTGTAATTTAAAAGTGATTGGGTTTAGTTTGTAGTGGTAAGGGTTAGTTGGTGATGATTTATAGTAGCCGAAGTAATTTAGGTGAGTCTGGCATAGTTTGTTATGATTTGTACATTTTTTTTGTAATTTTAAGATGATATGGTTTGGTTTGTTGTGGTAAGGGATAGTTGGGGGTAATTTACGGTAGCCGAAGTAATTTAGGTGATTCTGGTATAGTTTGTTATAATTTTTAGCATTTTTTTTTAATTTTAAAATGATTGGGCTTAGTTTGTTGCTGTAAAGTGTAGTTGGGGGTGATTTTTGATTGCCGAAGTAATTTAGGTGAGTTTGGCATAGTTTGCTATGGTTAGTAGCATTTTTTTGTAATTTACAAGTGATTGGGTTTAGTTTGTTGTGGTAAGGGTTAGTTGGTGATGATTTATGGTAGCCGAAGTAATTTAGGTAAGTTTGGCATAGTTTGCTGTGGTTACTAGCATTTTTTTGAAATTTAAATGTGATTGGGTTTAGTTTGTTGTGGTAAGGGTTAGTTGGTGATGATTTAGAGTATCCGAAGAAATTTAGGTGAGTCTGGCATAGTTTGTTATGATTTGTACATTTTTTTTGTAATTTTAAGATGATATGATTTGGTTTGTTGTGGTAAGGGATAGTTGGGGGTGATTTACGGTAGCCGAAGTAATTTAGGTGATTCTGGTATAGTTTGTTATAATTTTTAGCATTTTTTTGTAATTTTAAAATGATTGGGCTTAGTTTGTTGCTGTAAAGTGTAGTTGGGGGTGATTTTTGATTGCCGAAGTAATTTAGGTGAGTTTGGCATAGTTTGCTATGGTTAGTAGCATTTTTTTGTAATTTAAAAGTGATTGGGTTTACTTTGTTGTTGTAAGGGTTAGTTGGTGATGATTTATGGTAGCCGAAATAATTTAGGTGAGTTTGGCATAGTTTGCTATGGTTACTAGCATTTTTTTGTAATTTAAAAGTGATTGGGTTTAGTTTGTAGTGGTAAGGGTTAGTTGGTGATGATTTATAGTAGCCGAAGTAATTTAGGTGAGTCTGGCATAGTTTGTTATGATTTGTACATTTTTTTTGTAATTTTAAGATGATATGGTTTGGTTTGTTGTGGTAAGGGATAGTTGGGGGTAATTTACGGTAGCCGAAGTAATTTAGGTGATTCTGGTATAGTTTGTTATAATTTTTAGCATTTTTTTTTAATTTTAAAATGATTGGGCTTAGTTTGTTGCTGTAAAGTGTAGTTGGGGGTGATTTTTGATTGCCGAAGTAATTTAGGTGAGTTTGGCATAGTTTGCTATGGTTAGTAGCATTTTTTTGTAATTTACAAGTGATTGGGTTTAGTTTGTTGTGGTAAGGGTTAGTTGGTGATGATTTATGGTAGCCGAAGTAATTTAGGTAAGTTTGGCATAGTTTGCTGTGGTTACTAGCATTTTTTTGAAATTTAAATGTGATTGGGTTTAGTTTGTTGTGGTAAGGGTTAGTTGGTGATGATTTAGAGTATCCGAAGAAATTTAGGTGAGTCTGGCATAGTTTGTTATGATTTGTACACCTTGTTTTGTAATTTTAAGATAATATGGTTTGGTTTGTTGTGGTAAGGGATAGTTGGGGGTGATTTACGGTTGCCGAAGTAATTTAGGTGATTCTGGTATAGTTTGTTATGATTTTTAATATTTTTTTGTAATTTTAAAGTGATTGGGCTTAGTTTGTTGCTGTAAAGTGTAGTTGGGGGTGATTTTTGATAGCCGAAGTAATTTAGGTGAGTTTGGCATAGTTTGCTATGGTTAGTAGCATTTTTTTGTAATTTAAAAGTGATTGGGTTAAGTTTGTTGTGGTAAGGGTTAGTTGGTGATGATTTAGAGTAGCCGAAGTAATTTAGGTGAGTCTGGCATAGTTTGTTATGATTTGTACACCTTTTTTTGTAATTTTAAGATGATATGGTTTATTTTGTTGTGGTAAGGGATAGTTGGGGGTGATTTACGGTAGCCGAAGTAATTTAGGTGATTCTGGTATAGTTTGTTAAAATTTTTAGCATTTTTTTATAATTTTAAAATGATTGGGCTTAGTTTGTTGCTGTTAAGTGTAGTTGGGGGTGATTTTTGATAGCCGAAGTAATTTAGGTGAGTTTGGCATAGTTTGCTATGGTTACTAGCATTTTTTTGTAATTTAAAAGTGATTGGGTTTAGTTTGTTGTGGTAAGGGTTAGTTGGTGATGATTTATAGTAGCCGAAGTAATTTAGGTGAGTCTGGCATAGTTTGTTATGATTTGTACATTTTTTTTGTAATTTTAAGATGATATGGTTTGGTTTGTTGTGGTAAGGGATAGTTGGGGGTGATTTACGGTAGCCGAAGTAATTTAGGTGATTCTGGTATAGTTTGTTATAATTTTTAGCATTTTTTTGTAATTTTAAAATGATTGGGCTTAGTTTGTTGCTGTAAAGTGTAGTTGGGGGTGATTTTTGATTGCCGAAGTAATTTAGGTGAGTTTGGCATAGTTTGCTATGGTTAGTAGCATTTTTTTGTAATTTACAAGTGATTGGGTTTAGTTTGTTGTGGTAAGGGTTAGTTGGTGATGATTTATGGTAGCCGAAGTAATTTAGGTAAGTTTGGCATAATTTGCTGTGGTTACTAGCATTTTTTTGAAATTTAAATGTGATTGGGTTTAATTTGTTGTGGTAAGGGTTAGTTGGTGATGATTTAGAGTATCCGAAGTAATTTAGGTGAGTCTGGCATAGTTTGTTATGATTTGTACACCTTGTTTTGTAATTTTAAGATAATATGGTTTGGTTTGTTGAGGTAAGGGATAGTTGGGGGTGATTTACGGTTGCCGAAGTAATTTAGGTGATTCTGGTATAGTTTGTTATGATTTTTAATATTTTTTTGTAATTTTAAAGTGATTGGGCTTAGTTTGTTGCTGTAAAGTGTAGTTGGGGGTGATTTTTGATAGCCGAAGTAATTTAGGTGAGTTTGGCATAGTTTGCTATGGTTAGTAGCATTTTTTTGTAATTTAAAAGTGATTGGGTTTAGTTTGTTGTGGTAAGGGTTAGTTGGTGATGATTTATGGTAGCCGAAGTAATTTAGGTAAGTTTGGCATAGTTTGCTATGGTTACTAACATTTTTTTGAAACTTAAATGTGATTGGGTTTAGTTTGTTGTGGTAAGGGTTAGTTGGTGATGATTTAGAGTAGCCGAAGTAATTTAGGTGAGTCTGGCATAGTTTGTTATGATTTGTACACCTTTTTTTGTAATTTTAAGATGATATGGTTTGGTTTGTTGTGGTGAGGGATAGTTGGGGGTGATTTACGGTAGCCGAGGTAGTTTAGGTGATTCTGGTATAGTTTGTTATGATTTTTAGCATTTTTTTGTAATTTTAAAGTGATTGGGCTTAGTTTGTTGCTGTAAAGTGTAGTTGGGGGTGATTTTTGATAGACGAAGTAATTTAGGTGAGTTTGGCATAGTTTGCTATGGTTAGTAGTATTTTTTTGTAATTTAAAAGTGATTGGGTTTAGTTTGTTGTGGTAAGAATTAGTTGGTGATGATTTATGGTAGCCGAAGTAATTTAGGTGAGTTTGGCATAGTTTGCTACGGTTACTGGCATTTTTTTGTAATTTAAAAGTGATTGGGTTTAGTTTGTTGTGGTAAGGGTTAGTTGGTGATGATTTAGAGTAGCCGAAGTAATTTAGGTGAGTCTGGCATAGTTTGTTATGATTTGTACACCTTTTTTGTAATTTTAAGATGATATGGTTTGGTTTGTTGTGGTAAGGGATAGTTGGGGGTGATTTACGTTAGCCGAAGTAATTTAGGTAATTCTGGTATAGTTTGTTATCATTTTTAGCATTTTTTTGTAATTTTAAAGTGATTGGGATTAGTTTGTTGCTGTAAAGTGTAGTTGGGGGAGATTTTTGATAGCCGAAGTAATTTAGGTAAGTTTGGCATAGTTTGCTATGGTTACTAGCATTTTTTTGTAATTTAAAAGTGATTGGGTTTAGTTTGTTGTGGTAAGGGTTAGTTGGTGATGATTTAGAGTAGCCGAAGTAATTTAGATGAGTCTGGCATAGTTTGTTATGATTTGTACACCTTTTTTTGTAATTTTAAGATGATATGGTTTGGTTTGTTGTGGTAAGGGATAGTTGGGGGTGATTTACGGTAGCCGAAGTAATTTAGGTGATTCTGGTATAGTTTGTTATGATTTTTAGAATTTTTTTGTAATTTTAAAGTGATTGGGCTTAGTTTGTTGCAGTAAAGTGTAGTTGGGGGTGATTTTTTATAGCCGAAGTAATTTAGGTGAGTTTGGCATAGTTTGCTATGGTCACTAGCATTTTTTTGTAATTTAAAAGTGATTGGGTTTAGTTTTTTGTGGTAAGGATTATTTGGTGATGATTTAGAGTAGCCGAAGTAATTTAGGTGAGTCTGGCATAGTTTGTTATGATTTGTACACTTTTTGTGTAATTTTGAGACGATATGGTTTGTTTTGTTGGGTTAAGGGATAGTTGGGGGGATTTAAGGTAGCCGAAGTAATTTAGGTGATTCTGGTATAGTTTGTTATGATTTTTAGCATTTTTTTGTAATTTTAAAGTGATTGGGCTTAGTTTGTTGCTGTAAAGTGTAGTTGGGAGTGATTTTTGATAGCCGAAGTAATTTAGGTGAGTTTGGCATAGTTTGCTATGGTTAGCAGCATTTTTTTGTAATTTAAAAGTGATTGGGTTTAGTTTGTTGTGGTAAGGGTTAGTTGGTGATGATTTAGAGTAGCCGAAGTAATTTAGGTGAGTGTGGCATAGTTTGTTATGATTTGTACACCTTTTTTTGTAATTTTAAGATGATATGGTTTGGTTTGTTGTGGTAAGGGATAGTTGGGGGTGATTTACGGTTGCCGAAGTAATTTAGGTGATTCTGGTATAGTTTGTTATGATTTTTAGCATTTTTTTGTAATTTAAAAGTCATTGGGTTTAGTTTGTTGTGGTAAGGGTTAGTTGGTGATGATTTAGAGTAGCCGAAGTAATTTAGGTTAGTTTGGCATAGTTTGTTATGATTTGTACACCATTTTTTGTAATTTTAAGATGATATGGTTTGGTTTGTTGTGGTAAGGGTTAGTTGGTGATAATTTATGGTTGCCGAAGTAATTTAGGTGAGTTTGGCATAGTTTGCTATGGTTACTAGCATTTTTTTGTAATTTAAAAGTGATTGGGTTTAGTTTGTTGTGGTAAGGGTTAGTTGGTGATGATTTAGAGTAGCCGAAGTAATTTAGGTGCGTCTGGCATAGTTTGTTATGATTTGTACACCTTTTTTTGTAATTTTAAGTTGATATGGTTTGGTTTGTTGTGGTAAGGGATAGTTGGGGGTCATTTACGGTAGCCAAAGTTTTAGGTGATTTTGGTATAGTTTGTTATGATTTTTAGCATTTTTTTGTAAATTTAAAGTGATTGGGCTTAGTTTGTTGCTGTAAAGTGTAGTTGGGAGTGATTTTTGATAGCCGAAGTAATTTAGGTGAGTTTGGCATAATTTGCTATGGTTAGTAGCATTTTTTTGTAATTTAAAAGTGATTGGGTTTAGTTTGTTGTGGTAAGGGTTAGTTGGTGATGATTTAGAGTAGCCGAAGTAATTTAGGTGAGTCTGGCATAGTTTGTTATGATTTGTACACCTTTTTTTGTAATTTTAAGATAATATGGTTTGGTTTGTTGTGGTAAGGGATAGTTGGGGGTGATTTACGGTAGCCGAAGTAATTTAGGTGATTCTGGTATAGTTTGTTATGATTCTTAGCATTTTTTTGTAATTTTAAAGTGATTGGGCTTAGTTTGTTGCTGTAAAGTGTAGTTGGGGGTGGTTTTTGATAGCCGAAGTAATTTGGGTGAGTTTGGCATAGTTTGCTATGGTTAGTAGCATTTTCTTGTAATTTAAAAGTGATTGGGTTTAGTTTGTTGTGGTAAGGGTTAGTTGGTGATGATTTATGGTAGCCGAAGTAATTTAGGTGAGTTTGGCATAGTTTGCTATGGTTACAAGCATTTTTTTGTAATTTAAAAGTGATTGGGTTTAGTTTGTTGTGGTAAGGCTTAGTTGGTGATGATTTAGAGTAGCCGAAGTAATTTAGGTGAGTCTGGCATAGTTTGTTATAATTTGTACACCTTTTTTTGTAATTTTAAGATGATATGGTTTGGTTTGTTGTGGTAAGGGATAGTTGGTGGTGACTTACGGTAGCCGAAGTAATTTAAAAGTGATTGGGTTTAGTTTGTTGTGGTAAGGGTTAGTTGGTGATGATTTATGGTAGCCGAAGTAATTTAGGTGAGTTTGGCATAGTTTGCTATGGTTACAAGCATTTTTTTGTAATTTAAAAGTGATTGGGTTTAGTTTGTTGTGGTAAGGGTTAGTTGGTGATGATTTAGAGTAGCCGAAGTAATTTAGGTGAGTCTGGCATAGTTTGTTATTATTTGTACACCTTTTTTTGTAATTTTAAGATAATATGGTTTGGTTTGTTGTGGTAAGGGATAGTTGGGGGTGATTTACGGTAGCCGAAGTAATTTAGGTAATTCAGGTATAGTTTGTTATGATTTTTAGCATTTTTTTGTAATTTTAAAGTGATTGGGCTTAGTTTGTTGCTGTAAAGTGTAGTTGGTGATGATTTATGGTACCCGAAGTAATTTAGGTGAGCTTGGCATAGTTTGCTATGGTTACTAGCATTTTTTTGTAATTTAAAAGTGATTGGGTTTAGTTTGTTGTGGTAAGGGTTAGTTGGTGATGATTTAGAGTAGCCGAAGTTATTTAGGTGAGTCTGGCATAGTTTGTTATAATTTGTACACCTTTTTTTGTAATTTTAAGATGATATGGTTTGGTTTGTTGTGGTAAGGGATAGTTGGGGGTGATTTACGGTAGCCGTAGTAATTTAGGTGATTCTGGTATAGTTTGTTATGATTTTTAGCATTTTTTTGTAATTTTAAAGTGATTGGGCTTAGTTTGTTTCTGTAAAGGGTAGTTGGGGGTGATTTTTGATAGCCGAAGTAATTTAGGTGAGTTTGGCATAGTTTGCTATGGTTAGTAGCATTTTTTTGTAATTTACAAGTGATTGGGTTTAGTTTGTTGTGGTAAGGGTTAGTTGGTGATGATTTATGGTAGCCGAAGTAACTTAGGTGAGTTTGGCATAGTTTGCTATGGTTACTAGCATTTTTTTGTAATTTAAAAGTGATTGGGTTTAGTTTGTTGTGGAAAGGGTTAGTTGGTAATGATTTAGAGTAGCCGAAGTATTTTAGGAGAGTCTGGCATAGTTTGTTATGATTTGTACATCTTGTTTTGTAATTTTAAGATGATATGGTTTGGTTTGTTGTGGTAAGGGATATTTGGGGTTGATTTACGGTAGCCGAAGTAATTTAGGTGATTCTGGTATAGATTGTTTTGATTTTTAGCATTTTTTTGTAATTTTAATGTGATTGGGCTTAGTTTGTTGCTGTAAAGTGTAGTTGGGGGTGATTTTTGATAGCCGAAGTAATTTAGGTGAGTTTGGCATAGTTTGCTATGGTTAGTAGCATTTTTTTGTAATTTAAAAGTGATTGGGTTTAGTTTGTTGTGGTAAGGGTTAGTTGGTGATGATTTATGGTAGCCGAAGTAATTTAGGTGAGTTTGGCATAGTTTGCTATGGTTACTAGCATTTTTTTGTAATTTAAAAGTGATTGGGTTTAGTTTGTTGTGGTAAGGGTTAGTTGGTGATGATTTAGAGTAGCCGAAGTAATTTAGGTGAGTCTGGCATAGTTTGTTATGATTTGTACACCTTTTTTTGTAATTTTAAGATGATATGGTTTATTTTGTTGTGGTAAGGGATAGTCGGGGTGATTTACGGTAGCCGAAGTAATTTAGGTGATTCTGGTATAGTTTGTTATGATTTTTAGAATTTTTTTGTAATTTTAAAGTGATTGGGCTTAGTTTGTAGCTGTAAAGTGTAGTTGGGGTGATTTTTGATAGCCGAAGTAATTTAGGTGAGTTTGGCATAGTATGCTATGGTTAGTAGCATTTTTTTGTAATTTAAAAGTGATTGGGTTTAGTTTGTTGTGGTAAGGGTTAGTTGGTGATGATTTATGGTAGCCGAAGTAATTTAGGTGAGTTTGGCATAGTTTGCTATGGTTACTAGCTTTTTTTTGTAATTTAAAAGTGATTGAGTTTAGTTTGTTGTGGTAAGGGTTAGTTGGTGATGATTTAGAGTAGCCGAAGTAATTTAGGTGAGTCTGGCATAGTTTGTTGTAATTTTAAGATGATATGGTTTGGTTTGTTGTGGTAAGGGATAGTTGGGGGTGATTTACGGTAGCCGAAGTAATTTAGGTGATTCTGGTAATTTGTTATGATTGTTAGCATTTTTCTGTAATTTTAAAGTGACTGGGCTTAGTTTGTTGCTGTAAAGTGTAGTTGGGGGTGATTTTTGATAGCCGAAGTAATTTAGGTGAGTTTGGCATAGTTTGCTATGGTTAGTAGCATTTTTTTGTAATTTAAAAGTGATTGGGTTTATTTTGTTGTGGTAAGGGTTAGTTGGTGATGATTTAGAGTAGCCGAAGTAATTTAGGTGAGTCTGGCATAGTTTGTTATGATTTGTACACCTTTTTTTGTAATTTTAAGATGATATGGTTTGGTTTGTTCTGGCAAGGGATAGTTGAAGGTGATTTACGGTAGCCGAAGTAATTTAGGTGATTCTGGTATAGTTTGTTATTATTTTTAGCATTTTTTTGTAATTCTAAAGTGATTGGGCTTAGTTTGTTGCTGTAAAGTGTAGTTGGGGGTGATTTCTGATAGCCGAAGTAATTTAGGTGAGTTTGGCTTAGTTTGCTATGGTTAGTAGCATTTTTTTGTAAATTAAAAGTGATTGGGTTTAGTTTGTTGTGGTAAGGGTTAGTTGGTGATGATTTATGGTAGCCGAAGTAATTTAGGTGAGTTTGGCATAGTTTGCTATGGTTACTAGCATTTTTTTGTAATTTAAAAGTGATTGGGTTTAGTTTGTTGTGGTAAATGTTAGTTGGTGATGATTTAGAGTAGCCGAAGTAATTTAGGTGAGTCTGGCATAGTTTGTTATAATTTGTACACCTTTTTTTGTAATTTTAAGATGATATGGTTTGGTTTGTTGTGGTAAGGGATAGTTGGGGGTGATTTACGGTAGCCGAAGTAATTTAGGTGATTCTGGTATAGTTTGTTATGATTTTTAGAATTTTTTTGTAATTTTAAATTGATTGGGATTAGTTTGTTGCTGTAAAGTGTAGTTGGGGGTGATTTTTGATAGCCGAAGTAATTTATGTGAGTTTGGCATAGTTTGCTATGGTTAGTAGCATTTTTTTTGTAATTTACAAGTGATTGGGTTTAGTTTGTTGTGGTAAGGGTTAGTTGGTGATGATTTATGGTAGCCGAAGTAATTTAGGTGAGTTTGGCATAGTTTGCTATAGTTACTAGCATTTTTTTGTAATTTAAAAGTGATTGGGTTTAGTTTGTTGTGGAAAGGGTTAGTTGGTGATGATTTAGAGTAGCCGAAGAAATTTAGGGGAGTCTGGCATAGTTTGTTTTGATTTGTACACCTTTTTTTGTAATTTTAAAATGATATGGTATATTTTGTTGTGGTAAGGGATAGTTGGGGGTGATTTACGTTAGCCGAAGTAATTTAGGTGATTCTGGTATAGTTTGTTATGATTTTTAGCATTTTTTTGTAATTTTAAAGTGATTGGGCTTAGTTTGTTGCTGTAAAGTGTAGTTGGGGGTGATTATTGATAGCCGAAGTAATTTAGGTGAGTTTGGCATAGTTTGCTATGGTTAGTAGCATTTTTTTGTAATTTAAAACTGATTGGGTTAAGTTTGATGTGGTAAGGGTTAGTTGGTGATGATTTATGGTAGCCGAAATAATTTAGGTAAGTTTGGCATAGTTTGCTATGGTTAGTAACATTTTTTTGTAATTTAAAAGTGATTGGGTTTAGTTTGTTGTGGTAAGGGTTAGTTGGTGATGATTTAGAGTAGCGGAAGTAATTTAGGTGAGTCTGGCATAGTTTGTTATGATTTGTACACCTTTTTTTGAAATTTTAAGATGATATGGTTTGGTTTGTTGTGGTAAGGGATAGTTGGGGGTGATTTACGGTAGCCGAAGTAATTTACGTGATTCTGGTATAGTTTGTTATGATTTTTTACATTTTTTTGTAATTTTAAAGTGATTGGGCTTAGTTTGTTGCTGTAAAGTGTAGTTGGGGGTGATTTTTGATAGCCGAAGTAATTTAGGTGAGTTTGGCATAGTTTGCTATGGTTAGTAGCATTTTTTTGTAATTTAAAAGTGATTGGGTTTAGTTTGTTGTGGTAAGGGTTAGTTGGTGATGATTTAGAGTAGCCGAAGTAATTTAGGTGAGTCTGGCATAGTTTGTTATGATTTGTACACCTTTTTTTGTAATTTTAAGATGACATGGTTTGGTTTGTTGTGGTAAGGGAGAGTTGAGGGTGATTAACGGTAGCCGAAGTAATTTAGGTGATTCTGGTATAGTTTGTTATGATTTTTAGCATTATTTTGTAATTTTAAAGTGATTGGGCTTAGTTTGTTGCTGTAAAGTGTAGTTGGGGGTGATTTTTGATAGCCGAAGTAATTTAGGTGAGTTTGGCATAGTTTGCTATGGTTAGTACCATTTTTTTGTAACTTAAAAGTGATTGGGTTTAGTTTGTTGTGGTAAGGGTTAGTTGGTGGTGATTTATGGTAGCCGAAGTAATTTTGGTGAGTTTGGCATAGTTTGCTATGGTTAGTAGCATTTTTTTGTAATTTAAAAGTGATTGGGTTTAGTTTGTTGTGGTAAGGGTTAGTTGGTGATGATTTAGAGTAGCCGAAGTAATTTAGGTGAGTCTGGCATAGTTTGTGATGATTTTTACACTTTTTTTTGTAATTTTAAGATGATATAGTTTGGTTTGTTGTGGTAAAGGATAGTTGGGGGTGATTTACGGTAGCCGAAGTAATTTAGGTAATTCTGGTATAGTTTGGTATGATTTTTAGCATTTTTTTGTAATTTTAAAATAATTGGGCTTAGTTTGTTGCTGTAAAGTGTAGTTGAGGGTGATTTTTGATAGCCGAAGTAATTTAGGTGAGTTTGGCATAGTTTGCTATGGTTAGTAGCATTTTTTTGTAATTTAAATGTGATTGGGTTTAGTTTGTTGTGGTAAGTGTTAGTTGGTGATGATTTAGAGTAGCCGAAGTAATTTAGGTGAGTCTGGCATAGTTTGTTATGATTTGTACACCTTTTTTTAAAATTTTAAGATGATATGATTTGGTTTGTTGTGGTAAGGGATAGTTGGGGGTGTTTTACGGTAGCCGAAGTAATTTAGGTGATTCTGGTATAGTTTGTTATGATTTTTAGCATTTTTTTGTAATTTTAAAGTGATTGGGCTTAGTTTGTTGCTGTAAAGTGTAGTTGGGGGTGATTTTTGATAGCCGAAGTAATTTAGGTGAGTTTGGCATAGTTTGCTATGGTTAGTAGCATTTTTTTTGTAATTTACAAGTGATTGGGTTTAGTTTGTTGTGGTAAGGGTTAGTTGGTGATGATTTATGGTAGCCGAAGTAATTTAGGTGAGTTTGGCATAGTTTGCTATAGTTACTAGCATTTTTTTGTAATTTAAAAGTGATTGGGTTTAGTTTGTTGTGGAAAGGGTTAGTTGGTGATGATTTAGAGTAGCCGAAGAAATTTAGGTGAGTCTGGCATAGTTTGTTATGATTTGTACACCTTTTTTTGTAATTTTAAGATGATATGGTTTATTTTGTTGTGGTAAGGGATAGTTGGGGGTGATTTACGTTAGCCGAAGTAATTTAGGTGATTCTGGTATAGTTTGTTATGATTTTTAGAATTTTTTTGTAATTTTAAAGTGATTGGGCTTAGTTTGTTGCTGTAAAGTGTAGTTGGGGGTGATTTTTGATAGCCGAAGTAATTTAGGTGAGTTTGGCATAGTTTGCTATGGTTAGTAGCATTTTTTTGTAATTTAAAAGTGATTGGGTTTAGTTTGTTGTGGTAAGGGTTAGTTGGTGATGATTTATGGTAGCCGAAGTAATTTAGGTGAGATTGGCATAGTTTGCTATGGTTACTAGCATTTTTTTGTAATTTAAAAGTGATTGGGTTTAGTTTGTTGTGGTAAGGGTTAGTTGGTGATGATTTAGAGTAGTCGAAGTAATTTAGGTGAGTCTGGCATAGTTTGTTATGATTTGTACACCTTTTTTTGTAATTTTAAGATGATATGGTTTGGTTTGTTGTGGTAAGGGATAGTTGGGGGTGATTTACGGTAGCCGAAGTAATTTAGGTGATTCTGGTAGTTTTTTTATAATTTTTAGCATTTTTCTGTAATTTTAAAGTGATTGGGCTTAGTTTGTTGCTGTAAAGTGTAGTTAGGGGTGATTTTTGATAGACGAAGTAATTTAGGTGAGTTTGGCATAGTTTGCTATGGTTAGTAGCATTTTTTTGTAATTTAAAAGTGATTGGGTTTAGTTTGTTGTGGTAAGGGTTAGTTGGTGATGATTTATGGTAGCGGAAGTAATTTAGGTGAGTTTGGCATAGTTTGCTATGGTTACTAGCATTTTTTTGTAATTTAAAAGTGATTGGGTTTAGTTTGTTGTGGTAAGGGTTAGTTGGTGATGATTTAGAGTAGCCGAAGTTATTTAGGTGAGTCTGGCATAGTTTGTTATGATTTGTACACCTTTTTTTGAAATTTTAAGATCATATGGTTTGGTTTGTTGTGGTAAGGGATAGTTGGGGGTGATTTACGGTAGCCGAAGTAATTTAGGTGATTCTGGTATAGTTTGTTATAATTTTTAGCATTTTTTTGTAATTTTAAAGTGATTGGGCTTTGTTTGTTGCTGTAAAGTGTAGTTGGTGATGATTTATGGTAGCCGAAGTAATTTAGGTGAGTTTGGCATAGTTTGCTATGGTTAGTAGCATTTTTTTGTAATTTAAAAGTGATTGGGTTTAGTTTGTTGTGGTAAGGGTTAGTTGGTGATGATTTAGAGTAGCCGAAGTAATTTAGGTGAGTCTGGCATAGTTTGTTATGATTTGTACACCTTTTTTTGTAATTTTAAGATGATATGGTTTGGTTTGTTGTGGTAAGGAATAGTTGGGGGTGATTTACGGTAGCCGAATTAATTTAGGTGATTCTGTTAGTTTTTTTATGATTTTTAGCATTTTTCTGTAATTTTAAAGTGATTGGGCTTAGTTTGTTGCTGTAAAGTGTAGTTGGGGGTGATTTTTGATAGACGAAGTAATTTAGGTGAGTTTGGCATAGTTTGCTATGGTTACTAGCATTTTTTTTGTAATTTAAAAGTGATTGGGTTTAGTTTGTTGTGGTAAGGGTTAGTTGGTGATGATT
Organism: Eledona agricola; assembly: GCA_964023215.1. NCBI lineage: Eukaryota > Metazoa > Arthropoda > Insecta > Coleoptera > Tenebrionidae > Eledona > Eledona agricola. Next base: position 26,295,873 of record OZ026854.1, read on the forward strand.
TAGAGTAGCCGAAGTAATTTAGGTGAGTCTGGCATAGTTTGTTATGATTTGTACACCTTTTTTTGAAATTTTAAGATGATATGGTTTGGTTTGTTGTGGTAAGGGATAGTTGAGGGTGATTTACGGTAGCCGAAGTAATTTAAGTGATTCTGGTATAGTTTGTTATGATTTTTAGCATTTTTTTGTAATTTTAAAGTGATTGGGCATAGTTTGTTGCTGTAAAGTGTAGTTGGAAGTGATTTTTGATAGCCGAAATAATTTAGGTGAGTTTGGCATAGTTTGCTATGGTTAGTAGCATTTTTTTGTAATTTAAATGTGATTGGGTTTAGTTTGTTGTGGTAAGGGTTAGTTGGTGATGATTTATGGTAGCCGAAGTAATTTAGGTGAGTTTGGCACAGTTTGCTAGGGTGACTAGCATTTTTTTGTAATTTAAAAGTGATTGGGTTTAGTTTGTTGTGGTAAGGGTTAGTTGGTGATGATTTAGAGTAGCCGAAGTAATTTAGGTGACTCTGGCATAGTTTGTTATGATTTGTACACCTTTTTTTGTAATTTTAAGATGATATAGTTTGGTTTGTTGTGGTAAGGGATAGTTGGGGGTGATTTACGGTAGCCGAAGTAATTTAGGTGATTCTGGTATAGTTTGTTATTATATTTAGCTTTTTTTGTAATTTTAAAGTGATTGGGCTTAGTTTGTTGCTGTAAAGTGTAGTTGGGGGTGATTTCTGATAGCCGAAGTAAATTAGGTGAGTTTGGCATAGTTTGCTATGGTTAGTAGCATTTTTTTGTAATTTAAAAGTGATTGGGTTTAGTTTGTTGTGGTAGGGGTTAGTTGGTGATGATTTAGAGTAGCCGAAGTAATTTAGGTGAGTCTGGCATAGTTTGTTATGATCTGTACAACTTTTTTTGGAATTTTAAGATGATATGGTTTGGTTTGTTGTGGTAAGGGATAGTTGGGGGTGATTTACGGTAGCCCAAGTAATTTAGGTGATTCTGGTATAGTTTGTTATGATTTTTAGCATTTTTTTGTAATTTTAAAGTGATTGGGCTTAGTTTGTTGCTGTAAAGTGTAGTTGGGGGTGATTTTTGATAGCCGAAGTAATTTAGGTGAGTTTGGCATAGTTTGCTATGGTTAGTACCATTTTTTTGTAATTTAAAAGTGATTGGGTTTAGTTTGTTGTGGTAAGGGTTAGTTGGTGGTGATTTATGGTAGCCGAAGTAATTTTGGTGAGTTTGGCATAGTTTGCTATGGTTACTAGCATTTTTTTTGTAATTTAAAAGTGATTGGGTTTAGTTTGTTGTGGTAAGTGTTAGTTGGTGATGATTTAGAGTAGCCGAAGTAATTTAGGTGAGTCTGGCATAGTTTGTTATGATTTCTACACCTTTTTTTAAAATTTTAATATGATATGGTTTGGTTTGTTGTGGTAACGGATAGTTGGTGATGATTTATGGTAGCTGAAGTAATTTAGGTGAGTTTGGCATAGTTTGCTATGGTTAGTAGCATTTTTATGTAATTTAAAAGTGTTTGGGTTTAGTTTGTTGTGGTAGGGGTGAGTTGGTGATGATTTAGAGTAGCCGAAGTAATTTAGGTGAGTCTGGCATAGTTTGTTATGATTTGTACAACTTTTTTTGGAATTTTAAGATGATATGTTTTGGTTTGTTGTGGTAAGGGATAGTTGGGGGTGATTTACGGTAGCCCAAGTAATTTAGGTGATTCTAGTATAGTTTGTTATGATTTTTAGCATTTTTTTGTAATTTTAAAGTGATTGGGCTTAGTTTGTTGCTGTAAAGTGTAGTTGGGGGTGATTTTTGATAGCCGAAGTAATTTAGGTGAGTTTGGCATAGTTTGCTATGGTTAGTACCATTTTTTTGTAATTTAAAAGTGATTGGGTTTAGTTTGTTGTGGTAAGGGTTAGTTGGTGGTGATTTATGGTAGCCGAAGTAATTTTGGTGAGTTTGGCATAGTTTGCTATGGTTAGTAGCATTTTTTTGTAATTTAAAAGTGATTGGGTTTAGTTTGTTGTGGTAAGGGTTAGTTGGTGATGATTTAGAGTAGCCGAAGTAATTTAGGTGAGTTTGGCATAGTTTGCTATGGTCACTAGCATTTTTTTGTAATTTAAAAGTGATTGGGTTTAGTTTTTTGTGGTAAGGATTATTTGGTGATGATTTAGAGTAGCCGAAGTAATTTAGGTGAGTCTGGCATAGTTTGTTATGATTTGTACACTTTTTGTGTAATTTTGAGACGATATGGTTTGGTTTGTTGGGTTAAGGGATAGTTGGGGGGATTTAAGGTAGCCGAAGTAATTTAGGTGATTCTGGTATAGTTTGTTATGATTTTTAGCATTTTTTTGTAATTTTAAAGTGATTGGGCTTAGTTTGTTGCTGTAAAGTGTAGTTGGGAGTGATTTTTGATAGCCGAAGTAATTTAGGTGAGTTTGGCATAGTTTGCTATGGTTAGCAGCATTTTTTTGTAATTTAAAAGTGATTGGGTTTAGTTTGTTGTGGTAAGGGTTAGTTGGTGATGATTTAGAGTAGCCGAAGTAATTTAGGTTAGTTTGGCATAGTTTGTTATGATTTGTACACCATTTTTTGTAATTTTAAGATGATATGGTTTGGTTTGTTGTGGTAAGGGTTAGTTGGTGATAATTTATGGTTGCCGAAGTAATTTAGGTGAGTTTGGCATAGTTTGCTATGGTTACTAGCATTTTTTTGTAATTTAAAAGTGATTGGGTTTAGTTTGTTGTGGTAAGGGTTAGTTGGTGATGATTTAGAGTAGCCGAAGTAATTTAGGTGAGTCTGGCATCGTTTGTTATGATTTGTACACCTTTTTTTGTAATTTTAAGATGATATGGTTTAGTTTGTTGTGGTAAGGGTTAGTTGGTGATGATTTAGAGTAGCCGAAGTAATTTAGGTGAGTCTGGCATAGTTTGTTATAATTTGTACACCTTTTTTTGTAATTTTAAGATGATATGGTTTGGTTTGTTGTGGTAAGGGATAGTTGGGGGTGATTTACGGTAGCCGAAGTAATTTAGGTGATTCTGGTATAGTTTGTTATGATTTTTAGCATTTTTTTGTAATTTTAAAGTGATTGGGCTTAGTTTGTTGCTGTAAAGTGTAGTTGGGGTTGATTTTTGATAGCCGAAGTAATTTAGGTGAGTTTGGCATAATTTTCTATGGTTAGTAGCATTTTTTTGTAATTTAAAAGTGATTGGGTTTAGTTTGTTGTGGTAAGGGTTAGTTGGTGATGATTTATGGTAGCCGAAGTAATTTAGGTGAGTTTGGCATAGTTTGCTATGGTTACTAGCATTTTTTTGTAATTTAAAAGTGATTGGGTTTAGTTTGTTGTGGTAAGGGTTAGTTGGTGATGATTTAGAGTAGCCGAAGTAATTTAGGTGCGTCTGGCATAGTTTGTTATGATTTGTACACCTTTTTTTGTAATTTTAAGTTGATATGGTTTGGTTTGTTGTGGTAAGGGATAGTTGGGGGTCATTTACGGTAGCCAAAGTTTTAGGTGATTTTGGTATAGTTTGTTATGATTTTTAGCATTTTTTTGTAAATTTAAAGTGATTGGGCTTAGTTTGTTGCTGTAAAGTGTAGTTGGGAGTGATTTTTGATAGCCGAAGTAATTTAGGTGAGTTTGGCATAATTTGCTATGGTTAGTAGCATTTTTTTGTAATTTAAAAGTGATTGGGTTTAGTTTGTTGTGGTAAGGGTTAGTTGGTGATGATTTAAAGTAGCCGAAGTAATTTAGGTGAGTCTGGCATAGTTTGTTATGATTTGTACACCTTTTTTTGTAATTTTAAGATAATATGGTTTGGTTTGTTGTGGTAAGGGATAGTTGGGGGTGATTTACGGTAGCCGAAGTAATTTAGGTGATTCTGGTATAGTTTGTTATGATTCTTAGCATTTTTTTGTAATTTTAAAGTGATTGGGCTTAGTTTGTTGCTGTAAAGTGTAGTTGGGGGTGGTTTTTGATAGCCGAAGTAATTTGGGTGAGTTTGGCATAGTTTGCTATGGTTAGTAGCATTTTCTTGTAATTTAAAAGTGATTGGGTTTAGTTTGTTGTGGTAAGGGTTAGTTGGTGATGATTTATGGTAGCCGAAGTAATTTAGGTGAGTTTGGCATAGTTTGCTATGGTTGCAAGCATTTTTTTGTAATTTAAAAGTGATTGGGTTTAGTTTGTTGTGGTAAGGGTTAGTTGGTGATGATTTAGAGTAGCCGAAGTAATTTAGGTGAGTCTGGCATAGTTTGTTATAATTTGTACACCTTTTTTTGTAATTTTAAGATGATATGGTTTGGTTTGTTGTGGTAAGGGATAGTTGGTGGTGACTTACGGTAGCCGAAGTAATTTAAAAGTGATTGGGTTTAGTTTGTTGTGGTAAGGGTTAGTTGGTGATGATTTAGAGTAGCCGAAGTAATTCAGGTGAGTCTGGCATAGTTTGTTATTATTTGTACACCTTTTTTTGTAATTTTAAGATAATATGGTTTGGTTTGTTGTGGTAAGGGATAGTTGGGGGTGATTTACGGTAGCCGAAGTAATTTAGGTAATTCAGGTATAGTTTGTTATGATTTTTAGCATTTTTTTGTAATTTTAAAGTGATTGGGCTTAGTTTGTTGCTGTAAAGTGTAGTTGGTGATGATTTATGGTACCCGAAGTAATTTAGGTGAGCTTGGCATAGTTTGCTATGGTTACTAGCATTTTTTTGTAATGTAAAAGTGATTGGGTTTAGTTTGTTGTGGTAAGGGTTAGTTGGTGATGATTTAGAGTAGCCGAAGTTATTTAGGTGAGTCTGGCATAATTTGTTATAATTTGTACACCTTTTTTTGTAATTTTAAGATGATATGGTTTGGTTTGTTGTGGTAAGGGATAGTTGGGGGTGATTTACGGTAGCCGAAGTAATTTAGGTGATTCTGGTATAGTTTGTTATGATTTTTAGCATTTTTTTGTAATTTTAAAGTGATTGGGCTTAGTTTGTTGCTGTAAAGGGTAGTTGGGGGTGATTTTTGATAGCCGAAGTAATTTAGGTGAGTTTGGCATAGTTTGCTATGGTTAGTAGCATTTTTTTGTAATTTACAAGTGATTGGGTTTAGTTTGTTGTGGTAAGGGTTAGTTGGTGATGATTTATGGTAGCCGAAGTAACTTAGGTGAGTTTGGCATAGTTTGCTATGGTTACTAGCATTTTTTTGTAATTTAAAAGTGATTGGGTTTAGTTTGTTGTGGAAAGGGTTAGTTGGTAATGATTTAGAGTAGCCGAAGTAATTTAGGAGAGTCTGGCATAGTTTGTTATGATTTGTACATCTTGTTTTGTAATTTTAAGATGATATGGTTTGGTTTGTTGTGGTAAGGGATATTTGGGGTTGATTTACGGTAGCCGAAGTAATTTAGGTGATTCTGGTATAGATTGTTTTGATTTTTAGCATTTTTTTGTAATTTTAATGTGATTGGGCTTAGTTTGTTGCTGTAAAGTGTAGTTGGGGGTGATTTTTGATAGCCGAAGTAATTTAGGTGAGTTTGGCATAGTTTGCTATGGTTAGTAGCATTTTTTTGTAATTTAAAAGTGATTGGGTTTAGTTTGTTGTGGTAAGGGTTAGTTGGTGATGATTTATGGTAGCCGAAGTAATTTAGGTGCGTTTGGCATAGTTTGCTATGGTTACTAGCATTTTTTTGTAATTTAAAAGTGATTGGGTTTAGTTTGTTGTGGTAAGGGTTAGTTGGTGATGATTTAGAGTAGCCGAAGTAATTTAGGTGAGTCTGGCATAGTTTGTTATGATTTGTACACCTTTTTTTGTAATTTTAAGATGATATGGTTTATTTTGTTGTGGTAAGGGATAGTCGGGGTGATTTACAGTAGCCGAAGTAATTTAGGTGATTCTGGTATAGTTTGTTATGATTTTTAGAATTTTTTTGTAATTTTAAAGTGATTGGGCTTAGTTTGTAGCTGTAAAGTGTAGTTGGGGTGATTTTTGATAGCCGAAGTAATTTAGGTGAGTTTGGCATAGTATGCTATGGTTAGTAGCATTTTTTTGTAATTTAAAAGTGATTGGGTTTAGTTTGTTGTGGTAAGGGTTAGTTGGTGATGATTTATGGTAGCCGAAGTAATTTAGGTGAGTTTGGCATAGTTTGTTATGGTTACTAGCTTTTTTTTGTAATTTAAAAGTGATTGAGTTTAGTTTGTTGTGGTAAGGGTTAGTTGGTGATGATTTAGAGTAGCCGAAGTAATTTAGGTGAGTCTGGCATAGTTTGTTGTAATTTTAAGATGATATGGTTTGGTTTGTTGTGGTAAGGGATAGTTGGGGGTGATTTACGGTAGCCGAAGTAATTTAGGTGATTCTGGTAATTTGTTATGATTGTTAGCATTTTTCTGTAATTTTAAAGTGACTAGGCTTAGTTTGTTGCTGTAAAGTGTAGTTGGGGGTGATTTTTGATAGCCGAAGTAATTTAGGTGAGTTTGGCATAGTTTGCTATGGTTAGTAGCATTTTTTTGTAATTTAAAAGTGATTGGGTTTAGTTTGTTGTGGTAAGGGTTAGTTGGTGATGATTTATGGTAGCCGAAGTAATTTAGGTGAGTTTGGCATAGTTGGCTATTGTTACTAGCATTTTTTTGTAATTTAAAAGTGATTGGGTTTATTTTGTTGTGGTAAGGGTTAGTTGGTGATGATTTAGAGTAGCCGAAGTAATTTAGGTGAGTCTGGCATAGTTTGTTATGATTTGTACACCTTTTTTTGTAATTTTAAGATGATATGGTTTGGTTTGTTCTGGCAAGGGATAGTTGAAGGTGATTTACGGTAGCCGAAGTAATTTAGGTGATTCTGGTATAGTTTGTTATTATTTTTAGCATTTTTTTGTAATTCTAAAGTGATTGGGCTTAGTTTGTTGCTGTAAAGTGTAGTTGGGGGTGATTTCTGATAGCCGAAGTAATTTAGGTGAGTTTGGCTTAGTTTGCTATGGTTAGTAGCATTTTTTTGTAAATTAAAAGTGATTGGGTTTAGTTTGTTGTGGTAAGGGTTAGTTGGTGATGATTTATGGTAGCCGAAGTAATTTAGGTGAGTTTGGCATAGTTTGCTATGGTTACTAGCATTTTTTTGTAATTTAAAAGTGATTGGGTTTAGTTTGTTGTGGTAAATGTTAGTTGGTGATGATTTAGAGTAGCCGAAGTAATTTAGGTGAGTCTGGCATAGTTTGTTATAATTTGTACACCTTTTTTTGTAATTTTAAGATGATATGGTTTGGTTTGTTGTGGTAAGGGATAGTTGGGGGTGATTTACGGTAGCCGAAGTAATTTAGGTGATTCTGGTATAGTTTGTTATGATTTTTAGAATTTTTTTGTAATTTTAAATTGATTGGGATTAGTTTGTTGCTGTAAAGTGTAGTTGGGGGTGATTTTTGATAGCCGAAGTAATTTATGTGAGTTTGGCATAGTTTGCTATGGTTAGTAGCATTTTTTTTGTAATTTACAAGTGATTGGGTTTAGTTTGTTGTGGTAAGGGTTAGTTGGTGATGATTTATGGTAGCCGAAGTAATTTAGGTGAGTTTGGCATAGTTTGCTATAGTTACTAGCATTTTTTTGTAATTTAAAAGTGATTGGGTTTAGTTTGTTGTGGAAAGGGTTAGTTGGTGATGATTTAGAGTAGCCGAAGAAATTTAGGGGAGTCTGGCATAGTTTGTTATGATTTGTACACCTTTTTTTGTAATTTTAAAATGATATGGTATATTTTGTTGTGGTAAGGGATAGTTGGGGGTGATTTACGTTAGCCGAAGTAATTTAGGTGATTCTGGTATAGTTTGTTATGATTTTTAGCATTTTTTTGTAATTTTAAAGTGATTGGGCTTAGTTTGTTGCTGTAAAGTGTAGTTGGGGGTGATTATTGATAGCCGAAGTAATTTAGGTGAGTTTGGCATAGTTTGCTATGGTTAGTAGCATTTTTTTGTAATTTAAAACTGATTGGGTTAAGTTTGATGTGGTAAGGGTTAGTTGGTGATGATTTATGGTAGCCGAAATAATTTAGGTAAGTTTGGCATAGTTTGCTATGGTTAGTAACATTTTTTTGTAATTTAAAAGTGATTGGGTTTAGTTTGTTGTGGTAAGGGTTAGTTGGTGATGATTTAGAGTAGCGGAAGTAATTTAGGTGAGTCTGGCATAGTTTGTTATGATTTGTACACCTTTTTTTGAAATTTTAAGATGATATGGTTTGGTTTGTTGTGGTAAGGGATAGTTGGGGGTGATTTACGGTAGCCGAAGTAATTTACGTGATTCTGGTATAGTTTGTTATGATTTTTTACATTTTTTTGTAATTTTAAAGTGATTGGGCTTAGTTTGTTGCTGTAAAGTGTAGTTGGGGGTGATTTTTGATAGCCGAAGTAATTTAGGTGAGTTTGGCATAGTTTGCTATGGTTAGTAGCATTTTTTTGTAATTTAAAAGTGATTGGGTTTAGTTTGTTGTGGTAAGGGTTAGTTGGTGATGATTTAGAGTAGCCGAAGTAATTTAGGTGAGTCTGGCATAGTTTGTTATGATTTGTACACCTTTTTTTGTAATTTTAAGATGACATGGTTTGGTTTGTTGTGGTAAGGGAGAGTTGGGGGTGATTAACGGTAGCCGAAGTAATTTAGGTGATTCTGGTATAGTTTGTTATGATTTTTAGCATTATTTTGTAATTTTAAAGTGATTGGGCTTAGTTTGTTGCTGTAAAGTGTAGTTGGGGGTGATTTTTGATAGCCGAAGTAATTTAGGTGAGTTTGGCATAGTTTGCTATGGTTAGTACCATTTTTTTGTAACTTAAAAGTGATTGGGTTTAGTTTGTTGTGGTAAGGGTTAGTTGGTGGTGATTTATGGTAGCCGAAGTAATTTTGGTGAGTTTGGCATAGTTTGCTATGGTTAGTAGCATTTTTTTGTAATTTAAAAGTGATTGGGTTTAGTTTGTTGTGGTAAGGGTTAGTTGGTGATGATTTAGGGTAGCCGAAGTAATTTAGGTGAGTCTGGCATAGTTTGTGATGATTTTTACACTTTTTTTTGTAATTTTAAGATGATATAGTTTGGTTTGTTGTGGTAAAGGATAGTTGGGGGTGATTTACGGTAGCCGAAGTAATTTAGGTAATTCTGGTATAGTTTGTTATGATTTTTAGCATTTTTTTGTAATTTTAAAGTGATTGGGCTTTGTTTGTTGCTGTAAAGTGTAGTTGGGGGTGATTTTTGATAGCCGAAGTAATTTAGGTGAGTTTGGCATAGTTTGCTATGGTTACTAGCATTTTTTTGTAATTTAAAAGTGATTGGGTTTAGTTTGTTGTGGTAAGGGTTAGTTGGTGATGATTTAGAGTAGCCGAAGTAATTTAGGTGAGTCTGGCATAGTTTGTGATGATTTTTACACTTTTTTTTGTAATTTTAAGATGATATGATTTGGTTTGTTGTGGTAAGGGATAGTTGGGGGTGTTTTACGGTAGCCGAAGTAATTTAGGTGATTCTGGTATAGTTTGTTATGATTTTTAGCATTTTTTTGTAATTTTAAAGTGATTGGGCTTAGTTTGTTGCTGTAAAGTGTAGTTGGGGGTGATTTTTGATAGCCGAAGTAATTTAGGTGAGTTTGGCATAGTTTGCTATGGTTAGTAGCATTTTTTTGTAATTTAAAAGTGATTGGGTTTAGTTTGTTGTGGTAAGGGTTAGTTGGTGATGATTTATGGTAGCCGAAGTAATTTAGGTGAGATTGGCATAGTTTGCTATGGTTACTAGCATTTTTTTGTAATTTAAAAGTGATTGGGTTTAGTTTGTTGTGGTAAGGGTTAGTTGGTGATGATTTAGAGTAGTCGAAGTAATTTAGGTGAGTCTGGCATAGTTTGTTATGATTTGTACACCTTTTTTTGTAATTTTAAGATGATATGGTTTGGTTTGTTGTGGTAAGGGATAGTTGGGGGTGATTTACGGTAGCCGAAGTAATTTAGGTGATTCTGGTAGTTTTTTTATAATTTTTAGCATTTTTCTGTAATTTTAAAGTGATTGGGCTTAGTTTGTTGCTGTAAAGTGTAGTTAGGGGTGATTTTTGATAGACGAAGTAATTTAGGTGAGTTTGGCATAGTTTGCTATGGTTAGTAGCATTTTTTTGTAATTTAAAAGTGATTGGGTTTAGTTTGTTGTGGTAAGGGTTAGTTGGTGATGATTTATGGTAGCGGAAGTAATTTAGGTGAGTTTGGCATAGTTTGCTATGGTTACTAGCATTTTTTTGTAATTTAAAAGTGATTGGGTTTAGTTTGTTGTGGTAAGGGTTAGTTGGTGATGATTTAGAGTAGCCGAAGTTATTTAGGTGAGTCTGGCATAGTTTGTTATGATTTGTACACCTTTTTTTGAAATTTTAAGATCATATGGTTTGGTTTGTTGTGGTAAGGGATAGTTGGGGGTGATTTACGGTAGCCGAAGTAATTTAGGTGATTCTGGTATAGTTTGTTATAATTTTTAGCATTTTTTTGTAATTTTAAAGTGATTGGGCTTTGTTTGTTGCTGTAAAGTGTAGTTGGTGATGATTTATGGTAGCCGAAGTAATTTAGGTGAGTTTGGCATAGTTTGCTATGGTTAGTAGCATTTTTTTGTAATTTAAAAGTGATTGGGTTTAGTTTGTTGTGGTAAGGGTTAGTTGGTGATGATTTAGAGTAGCCGAAGTAATTTAGGTGAGTCTGGCATAGTTTGTTATGATTTGTACACCTTTTTTTGTAATTTTAAGATGATATGGTTTGGTTTGTTGTGGTAAGGAATAGTTGGGGGTGATTTACGGTAGCCGAATTAATTTAGGTGATTCTGGTAGTTTTTTTATGATTTTTAGCATTTTTCTGTAATTTTAAAGTGATTGGGCTTAGTTTGTTGCTGTAAAGTGTAGTTGGGGGTGATTTTTGATAGACGAAGTAATTTAGGTGAGTTTGGCATAGTTTGCTATGGTTACTAGCATTTTTTTTGTAATTTAAAAGTGATTGGGTTTAGTTTGTTGTGGTAAGGGTTAGTTGGTGATGATTTAGAGTAGCCGAAGTAATTTAGGTGAGTCTGGCATAGTTTGTTATGATTTGTACACCTTTTTTTGAAATTTTAAGATGATATGGTTTGGTTTGTTGTGGTAAGGGATAGTTGAGGGTGATTTACGGTAGCCGAAGTAATTTAAGTGATTCTGGTATAGTTTGTTATGATTTTTAGCATTTTTTTGTAATTTTAAAGTGATTGGGCATAGTTTGTTGCTGTAAAGTGTAGTTGGAAGTGATTTTTGATAGCCGAAGTAATTTAGGTGAGTTTGGCATAGTTTGCTATGGTTAGTAGCATTTTTTTGTAATTTAAATGTGATTGGGTTTAGTTTGTTGTGGTAAGGGTTAGTTGGTGATGATTTATGGTAGCCGAAGTAATTTAGGTGAGTTTGGCACAGTTTGCTAGGGTTACTAGCATTTTTTTGTAATTTAAAAGTGATTGGGTTTAGTTTGTTGTGGTAAGGGTTAGTTGGTGATGATTTAGAGTAGCCGAAGTAATTTAGGTGACTCTGGCATAGTTTGTTATGATTTGTACACCTTTTTTTGTAATTTTAAGATGATATAGTTTGGTTTGTTGTGGTAAGGGATAGTTGGGGGTGATTTACGGTAGCCGAAGTAATTTAGGTGATTCTGGTATAGTTTGTTATTATATTTAGCTTTTTTTGTAATTTTAAAGTGATTGGGCTTAGTTTGTTGCTGTAAAGTGTAGTTGGGGGTGATTTCTGATAGCCGAAGTAATTTAGGTGAGTTTGGCATAGTTTGCTATGGTTAGTAGCATTTTTTTGTAATTTAAAAGTGATTGGGTTTAGTTTGTTGTGGTAGGGGTTAGTTGGTGATGATTTAGAGTAGCCGAAGTAATTTAGGTGAGTCTGGCATAGTTTGTTATGATCTGTACAACTTTTTTTGGAATTTTAAGATGATATGGTTTGGTTTGTTGTGGTAAGGGATAGTTGGGGGTGATTTACGGTAGCCCAAGTAATTTAGGTGATTCTGGTATAGTTTGTTATGATTTTTAGCATTTTTTTGTAATTTTAAAGTGATTGGGCTTAGTTTGTTGCTGTAAAGTGTAGTTGGGGGTGATTTTTGATAGCCGAAGTAATTTAGGTGATTTTGGCATAGTTTGCTATGGTTAGTACCATTTTTTTGTAATTTAAAAGTGATTGGGTTTAGTTTGTTGTGGTAAGGGTTAGTTGGTGGTGATTTATGGTAGCCGAAGTAATTTTGGTGAGTTTGGCATAGTTTGCTATGGTTACTAGCATTTTTTTTGTAATTTAAAAGTGATTGGGTTTAGTTTGTTGTGGTAAGTGTTAGTTGGTGATGATTTAGAGTAGCCGAAGTAATTTAGGTGAGTCTGGCATAGTTTGTTATGATTTGTACACCTTTTTTTAAAATTTTAATATGATATGGTTTGGTTTGTTGTGGTAACGGATAGTTGGTGATGATTTATGGTAGCTGAAGTAATTTAGGTGAGTTTGGCATAGTTTGCTATGGTTAGTAGCATTTTTATGTAATTTAAAAGTGTTTGGGTTTAGTTTGTTGTGGTAGGGGTGAGTTGGTGATGATTTAGAGTAGCCGAAGTAATTTAGGTGAGTCTGGCATAGTTTGTTATGATTTGTACAACTTTTTTTGGAATTTTAAGATGATATGGTTTGGTTTGTTGTGGTAAGGGATAGTTGGGGGTGATTTACGGTAGCCCAAGTAATTTAGGTGATTCTAGTATAGTTTGTTATGATTTTTAGCATTTTTTTGTAATTTAAAGTGATTGGGCTTAGTTTGTTGCTGTAAGGTGTAGTTGGGGGTGATTTTTGATAGCCGAAGTAATTTAGGTGAGTTTGGCATAGTTTGCTATGGTTAGTACCATTTTTTTGTAATTTAAAAGTGATTGGGTTTAGTTTGTTGTGGTAAGGGTTAGTTGGTGGTGATTTATGGTAGCCGAAGTAATTTTGGTGAGTTTGGCATAGTTTGCTATGGTTAGTAGCATTTTTTTGTAATTTAAAAGTGATTGGGTTTAGTTTGTTGTGGTAAGGGTTAGTTGGTGATGATTTAGAGTAGCCGAAGTAATTTTGGTGAGTCTGGCATAGTTTGTGATGATTTGTACACTTTTTTTTGTAATTTTAAGATGATATGGTTTGGTTTGTTGTGGTAAAGGATAGTTGGTGGTGATTTACGGTAGCCGAAGTAGTTTAGGTAATTCTGGTATAGTTTGGTATGATTTTTAGCATTTTTTTGTAATTTTAAAGTAATTGGGCTTAGTTTGTTGCTGTAAAGTGTAGTTGAGGGTGATTCTTGATAGCCGAAGTAATTTAGGTGAGTTTGGAATAGTTTGCTATGGTTAGTAGCATTTTTTTGTAATTTAAAAGTGATTGGGTTTAGTTTGTTGTGGTAAGTGTTAGTTGGTGATGATTTAGAGTAGCCGAAGTAATTTAGGTGAGTCTGGCATAGTTTGTTATGATTTGTACACCTTTTTTTAAAATTTTAAGATGATATGGTTTGGTTTGTTGTGGTAAGGGATAGTTGGGGGTGTTTTACGGTAACCGAAGTAATTTAGGTGATTCTGGTATAGTTTGTTATGATTTTTAGCATTTTTTTGTAATTTTAAAGTGATTGGGCTTAGTTTGTTGCTGTAAAGTGTAGTTGGGGGTGATTTTTGATAGCCGAAGTAATTTAGGTGAGTTTGGCATAGTTTGCTATGGTTAGTAGCATTTTTTGTAATTTAAAAGTGATTGGGTTTAGTTTGTTGTGGTAAGGGTTAGTTGGTGATGATTTATGGTAGCCGAAATAACTTAGGTAAGTTTGGCATAGTTTGCTATGGTTAGTAGCATTTTTATGTAATTTAAAAGTGATTGGGTTTAGTTTGTTGTGGTAGGGGTTAGTTGGTGATGATTTAAAGTAGCCGAAATAATTTAGGTGAGACTGGCATAGTTTGTTATGATTTGTACACCTTTTTTTGGAATTTTAAGATGATATGGTTTGGTTTGTTGTAATAAGGGATAGTTGGGGGTGATTTACGGTAGCCCAAGTAATTTAGGTGATTCTGGTATAGTTTGTTATGATTTTTAGCATTTTTTTGTAATTTTAAAGTGATTGGGCTTAGTTTGTTGCTGTAAAGTGTAGTTGGGGGTGATTTTTGATAGCCGAAGTAATTTAGGTGAGTTTGGCATAGTTTGCTATGGTTAGTAGCATTTTTTTGTAATTTAAAACTGATTGGGTTAAGTTTGTTGTGGTAAGGGTTAGTTGATGATGATTTATGGTAGCCGAAATAATTTAGGTGAGTTTGGCATAGTTTGCTATGGTTAGTAACATTTTTTTGTAATTTAAAAGTGATTGGGTTTAGTTTGTTGTGGTAAGGGTTAGTTGGTGATGATTTAGAGTAGCGGAAGTAATTAAGGTGAGTCTGGCATAGTTTGTTATGATTTGTACACCTTTTTTTGAAATTTTAAGATGATATGGTTTGGTTTGTTGTGGTAAGGGATAGTTGGGGGTGATTTACGGTAGCCGAAGTAATTTACGTGATTCTGGTATAGTTTGTTATAATTTTTAACATTTTTTTGTAATTTTAAAGTGATTGGGCTTAGTTTGTTGCTGTAAAGTGTAGTTGGGGGTGATTTTTGATAGCCGAAGTAATTTAGGTGAGTTTGGCATAGTTTGCTATGGTTAGTAGCATTTTTTTGTAATTTAAAAGTGATTGGGTTTAGTTTGTTGTGGTAAGGGTTAGTTGGTGATGATTTAGAGTAGCCGAAGTAATTTAGGTGAGTCTGGCATAGTTTGTTATGATTTGTACACCTTTTTTTGTAATTTTAAGATGACATGGTTTGGTTTGTTGTAATAAGGGATAGTTGGGGGTGATTTACGGTAGCCCAAGTAATTTAGGTGATTCTGGTATAGTTTGTTATGATTTTTAGCATTTTTTTGTAATTTTAAAGTGATTGGGCTTAGTTTGTTGCTGTAAAGTGTAGTTGGGGGTGATTTTTGATAGCCGAAGTAATTTAGGTGAGTTTGGCATAGTTTGCTATGGTTAGTAGCATTTTTTTGTAATTTAAAACTGATTGGGTTAAGTTTGTTGTAGTAAGGGTTAGTTGGTGATGATTTATGGTAGCCGAAATAATTTAGGTGAGTTTGGCATAGTTTGCTATGGTTAGTAGCATTTTTTTGTAATTTAAAAGTGATTGGGTTTAGTTTGTTGTGGTAAGGGTTAGTTGGTGATGATTTAGAGTAGCGGAAGTAATTTAGGTGAGTCTGGCATAGTTTGTTATGATTTGTACACCTTTTTTTGAAATTTTAAGATGATATGGTTTGGTTTGTTGTGGTAAGGGATAGTTGGGGGTGATTTACGGTAGCCGAAGTAATTTACGTGATTCTGGTATAGTTTGTTATGATTTTTAACATTTTTTTGTAATTTTAAAGTGATTGGGCTTAGTTTGTTGCTGTAAAGTTTAGTTGGGGGTGATTTTTGATAGCCGAAGTAATTTAGGTGAGTTTGGCATAGTTTGCTATGGTTAGTAGCATTTTTTTGTAATTTAAAAGTGATTGGGTTTGGTTTGTTTTGGTAAGGGTTAGTTGGTGATGATTTAGAGTAGCCGAAGTACTTTAGGTGAGTCTGGCATAGTTTGTTATGATTTGTACACCTTGTTTTGGAATTTTAAGATGATATGGTTTGGTTTGTTGTAATAAGGGATAGTTGGGGGTGATTTACGGTAGCCCAAGTAATTTAGGTGATTCTGGTATAGTTTGTTATGATTTTTAGCATTTTTTTGTAATTTTAAAGTGATTGGGCTTAGTTTGTTGCTGTAAAGTGTAGTTGGGGGTGATTTTTGATAGCCGAAGTAATTTAGGTGAGTTTGGCATAGTTTGCTATGGTTAGTAGCATTTTTTTGTAATTTAAAACTGATTGGGTTAAGTTTGTTGTGGTAAGGGTTAGTTGGTGATGATTTATGGTAGCCGAAATAATTTAGGTGAGTTTGGCATAGTTTGCTATGGTTAGTAGCATTTTTTTGTAATTTAAAAGTGATTGGGTTTAGTTTGTTGTGGTAAGGGTTAGTTGGTGATGATTTAGAGTAGCGGAAGTAATTTAGGTGAGTCTGGCATAGTTTGTTATGATTTGTACACCTTTTTTTGAAATTTTAAGATGATATGGTTTGGTTTGTTGTGGTAAGGGATAGTTGGGGGTGATTTACGGTAGCCGAAGTAATTTACGTGATTCTGGTATAGTTTGTTATGATTTTTAACATTTTTTTGTAATTTTAAAGTGATTGGGCTTAGTTTGTTGCTGTAAAGTTTAGTTGGGAGTGATTTTTGATAGCCGAAGTAATTTAGGAAGTTTGGCATAGTTTGCTATGGTTAGTAGCATTTTTTTGTAATTTAAAAGTGATTGGGTTTAGTTTGTTGTGGTAAGGGTTAGTTGGTGATGATTTAGAGTAGCCGAAGTACTTTAGGTGAGTCTGGCATAGTTTGTTATGATTTGTACACCTTTTTTTGGAATTTTAAGATGATATGGTTTGGTTTGTTGTGGTAAGGGATAGTTGGGGGTGATTTACGGTAGCCCAAGTAATTTAGGTGATTCTGGTATAGTTTGTTATAATTTTTAGCATTTTTTTGTAATTTTAAAGTGATTGGGCTTAGTTTGTTGCTGTAAAGTGTAGTTGGGGGTGATTTTTGATAGCCGAAGTAATTTAGGTGAGTTTGGCATAGTTTGCTATGGTTAGTAGCATTTTTTTGTAATTTAAAACTGATTGGGTTAAGTTTGTTGTGGTAAGGGTTAGTTGGTGATGATTTATGGTAGCCGAAATAATTTAGGTGAGTTTGGCATAGTTTGCTATGGTTAGTAGCATTTTTTTGTAATTTAAAAGTGATTGGGTTTAGTTTGTTGTGGTAAGGGTTAGTTGGTGATGATTTAGAGTAGCGGAAGTAATTTAGGTGAGTCTGGCATAGTTTGTTATGATTTGTACACCTTTTTTTGAAATTTTAAGATGATATGGTTTGGTTTGTTGTGGTAAGGGATAGTTGGGGGTGATTTACGGTAGCCGAAGTAATTTACGTGATTCTGGTATAGTTTGTTATGATTTTTAACATTTTTTTGTAATTTTAAAGTGATTGGGCTTAGTTTGTTGCTGTAAAGTTTAGTTGGGGGTGATTTTTGATAGCCGAAGTAATTTAGGTGAGTTTGGCATAGTTTGCTATGGTTAGTAGCATTTTTTTGTAATTTAAAAGTGATTGGGTTTAGTTTGTTGTGGTAAGGGTTAGTTTGTGATGATTTAGAGTAGCCGAAGTACTTTAGGTGAGTCTGGCATAGTTTGTTATGATTTGTACACCTTTTTTTGTAATTTTAAGATGACATGGTTTGGTTTGTTGTGGTAAGGGAGAGTTGGGGGTGATTAACGGTAGCCGAAGTAATTTAGGTGATTCTGGTATAGTTTGTTATGATTTTTAGCATTATTTTGTAATTTTAAAGTGATTGGACTAAGCTTGTTGCTGTAAAGTGTAGTTGGGGTTGATTTTTGATAGCCGAAGTAATTTAGGTGAGTTTGGCATAGTTTGCTATGGTTAGTAGCATTTTTTTGTAATTTAAAAGTGATTGGGTTTAGTTTGTTGTGGTAAGGGTTAGCTGGTGATGATTTAGAGTAGCCGTAGTAATTTAGGTGAGTCTGGCATAGTTTGTTATGATTTGTACACCTTTTTTTGTTATTTTATAATAATATGGTTTGGTTTGTTTTGGTAAGGGATAGTTGGGGGTGATTTATACGGTAGCCGAAGTAATTTAGGTGATTCTGGTATAGTTTGTTATAATTTTTAGCATTTTGTTGTAATTTTAAAGTGATTGGGCTTAGTTTGTTGCTGTAAAGTGTAGTTGGGGGTGATTTTTGATAGCCGAAGTAATTTAGGTTAGTTTGACATAGTTTGCTATGGTTAGTAGCATTTTTTTGTAATTTAAAAGTGATTGGGTTTAGTTTGTTGTGGTAAGGTTTAGTTGGTGATGATTTATGGTAGCCGAAGTAATTTAGGTGAGTTTGGCATAGTTTGCTATGGTTAGTAGCATTTTTTTGTAATTAAAAGTGATTGGGTTTAGTTTGTTGTGGTAAGGGTTAGTTGGTGATGATTTAGAGAAGCCGAAGTAATTTAGGTGAGTCTGGCATAGTTTGTTATGATTTGTACACTATTTTTTGTAATTTTAAGATGATATGGTTTGGTTTGTTGTGGTAAAGGATTGTTGGGGGTGATTTACGGTAGCCGAAGTAATTTAGGTGATTCTAGTATAGTTTGTTATGATTTTTAGAATTTTCTTGTAATTTTAAAGTGATTGGGCTTAGTTTGTTGCTGTAAAGTGTAGTTGGGGGTGATTTTTGATAGCCGAAGTAATTTAGGCGAGTTTGGCATAGTTTGCTATGGTTAGTAGCATTTTTTTGTAATTTAAAAGTGATTGGATTTAGTGTGTTGTGGTAAGGATTAGTTGGTGATGATTTATGGTAGCCGAAGTAATTTAGGTGAGTTTGGCATAGTTTGCTATGGTTAGTAGCATTTTTTGTAATTTAAATTGATTGGGTTTAGTTTGTTGTGGTAAGGGTTAGTTTGTGATGATTTAGAGTAGCCGAAGTACTTTAGGTGAGTCTGGCATAGTTTGTTATGATTTGTACACCTTTTTTTGTAATTTTAAGATGACATGGTTTGGTTTGTTGTGGTAAGGGAGAGTTGGGGGTGATTAACGGTAGCCGAAGTAATTTAGGTGATTCTGGTATAGTTTGTTATGATTTTTAGCATTATTTTGTAATTTTAAAGTGATTGGACTAAGCTTGTTGCTGTAAAGTGTAGTTGGGGTTGATTTTTGATAGCCGAAGTAATTTAGGTGAGTCTGGCATAGTTTGTTATGATTTGTACACCTTTTTTTGAAATTTTAAGATGATATGGTTTGGTTTGTTGTGGTAAGGGATAGTTGGGGGTGATTTACGGTAGCCGAAGTAATTTACGTGATTCTGGTATAGTTTGTTATGATTTTTAACATTTTTTTGTAATTTTAAAGTGATTGGGCTTAGTTTGTTGCTGTAAAGTTTAGTTGGGAGTGATTTTTGATAGCCGAAGTAATTTAGGAAGTTTGGCATAGTTTGCTATGGTTAGTAGCATTTTTTTGTAATTTAAAAGTGATTGGGTTTAGTTTGTTGTGGTAAGGGTTAGTTGGTGATGATTTAGAGTAGCCGAAGTACTTTAGGTGAGTCTGGCATAGTTTGTTATGATTTGTACACCTTTTTTTGGAATTTTAAGATGATATGGTTTGGTTTGTTGTGGTAAGGGATAGTTGGGGGTGATTTACGGTAGCCCAAGTAATTTAGGTGATTCTGGTATAGTTTGTTATAATTTTTAGCATTTTTTTGTAATTTTAAAGTGATTGGGCTTAGTTTGTTGCTGTAAAGTGTAGTTGGGGGTGATTTTTGATAGCCGAAGTAATTTAGGTGAGTTTGGCATAGTTTGCTATGGTTAGTAGCATTTTTTTGTAATTTAAAACTGATTGGGTTAAGTTTGTTGTGGTAAGGGTTAGTTGGTGATGATTTATGGTAGCCGAAATAATTTAGGTGAGTTTGGCATAGTTTGCTATGGTTAGTAGCATTTTTTTGTAATTTAAAAGTGATTGGGTTTAGTTTGTTGTGGTAAGGGTTAGTTGGTGATGATTTAGAGTAGCGGAAGTAATTTAGGTGAGTCTGGCATAGTTTGTTATGATTTGTACACCTTTTTTTGAAATTTTAAGATGATATGGTTTGGTTTGTTGTGGTAAGGGATAGTTGGGGGTGATTTACGGTAGCCGAAGTAATTTACGTGATTCTGGTATAGTTTGTTATGATTTTTAACATTTTTTTGTAATTTTAAAGTGATTGGGCTTAGTTTGTTGCTGTAAAGTTTAGTTGGGGGTGATTTTTGATAGCCGAAGTAATTTAGGTGAGTTTGGCATAGTTTGCTATGGTTAGTAGCATTTTTTTGTAATTTAAAAGTGATTGGGTTTAGTTTGTTGTGGTAAGGGTTAGTTTGTGATGATTTAGAGTAGCCGAAGTACTTTAGGTGAGTCTGGCATAGTTTGTTATGATTTGTACACCTTTTTTTGTAATTTTAAGATGACATGGTTTGGTTTGTTGTGGTAAGGGAGAGTTGGGGGTGATTAACGGTAGCCGAAGTAATTTAGGTGATTCTGGTATAGTTTGTTATGATTTTTAGCATTATTTTGTAATTTTAAAGTGATTGGACTAAGCTTGTTGCTGTAAAGTGTAGTTGGGGTTGATTTTTGATAGCCGAAGTAATTTAGGTGAGTTTGGCATAGTTTGCTATGGTTAGTAGCATTTTTTTGTAATTTAAAAGTGATTGGGTTTAGTTTGTTGTGGTAAGGGTTAGCTGGTGATGATTTAGAGTAGCCGTAGTAATTTACGTGAGTCTGGCATAGTTTGTTATGATTTGTACACCTTTTTTTGTTATTTTATAATAATATGGTTTGGTTTGTTTTGGTAAGGGATAGTTGGGGGTGATTTATACGGTAGCCGAAGTAATTTAGGTGATTCTGGTATAGTTTGTTATAATTTTTAGCATTTTGTTGTAATTTTAAAGTGATTGGGCTTAGTTTGTTGCTGTAAAGTGTAGTTGGGGGTGATTTTTGATAGCCGAAGTAATTTAGGTGAGTTTGACATAGTTTGCTATGGTTAGTAGCATTTTTTTGTAATTTAAAAGTGATTGGGTTTAGTTTGTTGTGGTAAGGTTTAGTTGGTGATGATTTATGGTAGCCGAAGTAATTTAGGTGAGTTTGGCATAGTTTGCTATGGTTAGTAGCATTTTTTTGTAATTAAAAGTGATTGGGTTTAGTTTGTTGTGGTAAGGGTTAGTTGGTGATGATTTAGAGAAGCCGAAGTAATTTAGGTGAGTCTGGCATAGTTTGTTATGATTTGTACACTATTTTTTGTAATTTTAAGATGATATGGTTTGGTTTGTTGTGGTAAAGGATTGTTGGGGGTGATTTACGGTAGCCGAAGTAATTTAGGTGATTCTAGTATAGTTTGTTATGATTTTTAGAATTTTCTTGTAATTTTAAAGTGATTGGGCTTAGTTTGTTGCTGTAAAGTGTAGTTGGGGGTGATTTTTGATAGCCGAAGTAATTTAGGCGAGTTTGGCATAGTTTGCTATGGTTAGTAGCATTTTTTTGTAATTTAAAAGTGATTGGATTTAGTGTGTTGTGGTAAGGATTAGTTGGTGATGATTTATGGTAGCCGAAGTAATTTAGGTGAGTTTGGCATAGTTTGCTATGGTTAGTAGCATTTTTTGTAATTTAAATTGATTGGGTTTAGTTTGTTGTGGTAAGGGTTAGTTTGTGATGATTTAGAGTAGCCGAAGTACTTTAGGTGAGTCTGGCATAGTTTGTTATGATTTGTACACCTTTTTTTGTAATTTTAAGATGACATGGTTTGGTTTGTTGTGGTAAGGGAGAGTTGGGGGTGATTAACGGTAGCCGAAGTAATTTAGGTGATTCTGGTATAGTTTGTTATGATTTTTAGCATTATTTTGTAATTTTAAAGTGATTGGACTAAGCTTGTTGCTGTAAAGTGTAGTTGGGGTTGATTTTTGATAGCCGAAGTAATTTAGGTGAGTTTGGCATAGTTTGCTATGGTTAGTAGCATTTTTTTGTAATTTAAAAGTGATTGGGTTTAGTTTGTTGTGGTAAGGGTTAGCTGGTGATGATTTAGAGTAGCCGTAGTAATTTAGGTGAGTCTGGCATAGTTTGTTATGATTTGTACACCTTTTTTTGTTATTTTATAATAATATGGTTTGGTTTGTTTTGGTAAGGGATAGTTGGGGGTGATTTATACGGTAGCCGAAGTAATTTAGGTGATTCTGGTATAGTTTGTTATAATTTTTAGCATTTTGTTGTAATTTTAAAGTGATTGGGCTTAGTTTGTTGCTGTAAAGTGTAGTTGGGGGTGATTTTTGATAGCCGAAGTAATTTAGGTGAGTTTGGAATAGTTTGCTATGGTTCGTAGCATTTTTTTGTAATTTAAAAGCGATTGGGTTTAGTTTGTTGTGGTAAGGGTTAGTTGGTGATGATTTATGGTAGCCGAAGAAATTTAGGTGAGTTTGGCATAGTTTGCTATGGTTAGTAGCATTTTTTTGTAATTTAAAAGTGATTGGGTTTTGTTTGTTGTGGTAAGGGTTAGTTGGTGATGATTTACAGTTGCCGAAGTAATTTAGGTGAGTCTGGCATAGTTTGTTATGATTTGTACACTTTTTTTTGTAATTTTAAGATGATATGGTTTGGTTTGTTGTGGTAAGGGATAGTTGGGGGTGATTTACAATAGCCGAAGTAATTTAGGTGATTCTGGTATAGTTTGTTATGATTTTTAGCATTTTTTTATAATTTTAAAGTGATTGGGCTTAGTTTGTTGCTGTAAAGTGTAGTTGGGGGTGATTTTTGATAGCCGAAGTAATTTAGGTGAGTTTGGCATAGTTTGCTATGGTAAGTAGCATTTTTTTGTAATTTAAATGTGATTGGGTTTAGTTTGTTGTGGTAAGGGTTAGTTGGTGATGATTTATGGTAGCCGAAGTAATTTTGGTGTGTTTGGCAAAGTTTGCTATGGTTAGTAGCAATTTTTTGTAATTTAAAAGTGATTTTTGTTTAGTTTGTTGAGGTAAGGGTTAGTTGGTGATGATTTAGAGTAGCCGAAGTAATTTAGGTGAGTCTGGCATAGTTTGTTATGATTTGTACACCTTTTTTGTAATTTTAAGATGATATGGTTTGGTTTGTTGTGGTAAGGGATAGTTGGGGGTGATTTACGGTAGCCAAATTAATTTAGGTGATTCTGGTATAGTTTGTTATAATTTTTAGCATTTTTTTTTAATTTTAAAGTGATTGGGCTTAGTTTGTTGCTGTAAAGTGTAGTTGGGGGTGATTTTTGATAGCCGAAGTAATTTAGGAGAGTTTGGCATAGTTTGCTATGGTTAGTAGCATTTTTTGTATTTTAAAAGTGATTGGGTTTAGTTTGTTGTGGTAAGAATTAGTTGGTGATGATTTAGAGTAGCCGAAGTAATTTAGGTGAGTCTGACATAGTTTGTTATGATTTGTACACTTTTTGTAATTTTAAGATGATATGATTTGGTTTGTTGTGGTAAGGGATAGTTGGGGGTGATTTACGGTAGCCGAAGTAATTTAGGTGATTCTGGTATAGTTTGTTATGATTTTTAGCAGTTTTTTGTAATTTTAAAGTGATTGGGCTTAGTTTGTTGCTGTAAAGTGTAGTTGGGGGTGATTTTTGATAACCGAAGTAATTTAGGTGAGTTTGGCATAGTTTACTATGGTTAGTAGCATTTTTTTGTAATTTAAAAGTGATTGGGTTTAGTTTGTTGTGGTAAGGGTTAGTTGGTGATGATTTATGGTAGCCGAAGTAATTTAGGTGAGTTTGGCATAGTTTGCTATGGTTAGTAGCATTTTTTTGTAATTTAAAAGTGATTGGGTTTAGTTTGTTGTGGTAAGTGTTAGTTGGTGATGATTTAGAGTAGCCGAAGTAATTTAGAAGAGTCTGGCATAGTTTGTTATGATTTGTACACTTTTTTTTGTAATTTTAAGATGATATGGTTTGGTTTGTTGTGGTAAGGGATAGTTGGGGGTGATTTACGGTAGCCGAAGTAATTTAAGTGATTCTGGTATAGTTTGTTATGATTTTTAGCATTTTTTTGTAATTTTAAAGTGATTGGGCTTAGTTTGTTGCTGTAAAGTGTAGTTGGGGGTGATTTTTGATAGCCGAAGTAATTTAGGTGAGTTTGACATAGTTTGCTATGGTTAGTAGCATTTTTTTGTAATTTAAAAGTGATTGGGTTTAGTTTGTTGTGGTAAGGTTTAGTTGGTGATGATTTATGGTAGCCGAAGTAATTTAGGTGAGTTTGGCATAGTTTGCTATGGTTAGTAGCATTTTTTTGTAATTTAAAAGTGATTGGGTTTAGTTTGTTGTGGTAAGGGTTAGTTGGTGATGATTTAGAGTAGCCGAAGTAATTTAGGTAAGTCTGGCATAGTTTGTTATGATTTGTACATCTTTTTTTGTAATTTTAAGATGATATGGTTTGGTTTGTTGCGGTAAGGGATTGTTGGGGGTGATTTACGGTAGCCGAAGTTATTTAGGAGATTCTGGTATAATTTTTTATGATTTTTAGCATTTTTTTGTAATTTTAAAGTGATTGGGCTTAGTTTGTTGCTGTAAAGTGTAGTTGGGGGTGATTTTTGATAGCCGAAGTAATTTTGGTGAGTTTGGCATAGTTTGCTATGGTTAGTAGCATTTTTTTGTAATTTAAAAGTGATTGGGTTTAGTTTGTTGTGGTAAGGGTTAGTTGGTAATGATTTATGGTAGCCGAAGTAATTTAGGTGAGTTTGGCATAGTTTGCTATGGTTAGTAGCATTTTTTGTAATTTAAATTGATTGGGTTTAGTTTGTTGTGGTAAGGGTTAGTTGGTGATGATTTAGAGTAGCCGAAGTAATTTAGGTGAGTCTGGCATAGTTTGTTATGATTTGTACACCTTTTTTTGTAATTATAAGATGATATGGTTTGGTTTGTTTTGGTAAAGGATAGTTGGGGGTGATTTACGGTAGCCGAAGTAATTTAGGTGATTCTGGTATAGTTTGTTATGATTTTTAGCATTTTTTTGTAATTTTAAAGTGATTGGGCTTAGTTTGTTGCTGTAAAGTGTAGTTGGGGCTGATTTTTGATAGCCGAAGTAATTTAGGTGAGTTTGGCATAGTTTGCTATGGTTAGTAGCATTTTTTGTAATTTAATTTGATTGGGTTTAGTTTGTTGGTGTAAGGGTTAGTTGGTGATGATTTATGGTAGCTGAAGTAATTTAGGTGAGTTTGGCATAGTTTGCTATGGTTAGTAGCATTTTTATGTAATTTAAAAGTGATTGGGTTTAGTTTGTTGTGGTAGGGGTTAGTTGGTGATGATTTAGAGTAGCCGAAGTAATTTAGGTGAGTCTGGCATAGTTTGTTATGATTTGTACACCTTTTTTTGGAATTTTAAGATGATATGGTTTGGTTTGTTGTGGTAAGGGATAGTTGGGGGTGATTTACGGTAGCCCAAGTAATTTAGGTGATTCTGGTATAGTTTGTTATGATTTTTAGCTTTTTTTGTAATTTTAAAGTGATTGGGCTTAGTTTGTTGCTGTAAAGTGTAGTTGGGGGTGATTTTTGATAGCCGAAGTAATTTAGGTGAGTTTGGCATAGTTTGCTATGGTTAGTACCATTTTTTTGTAATTTAAAAGTGATTGGGTTTAGTTTGTTGTGGTATGGGTTAGTTGGTGGTGATTTATGGTAGCCGAAGTAATTTAGGTGAGTTTGGCATAGTTTGCTATGGTTAGTAGCATTTTTTTGTAATTTAAAAGTGATTGGGTTTAGTTTGTTGTGGTAAGTGTTAGTTGGTGATGATTTAGAGTAGCCGAAGTAATTTAGGTGAGTCTGGCATAGTTTGTTATGATTTGTACACCTTTTTTTAAAATTTTAATATGATATGGTTTGGTTTGTTGTGGTAAGGGATAGTTGGGGGTGATTTACGGTAGCCGAAGTAATTTAGGTGATTCTGGTATAGTTTGTTATGATTTTTAGCATTTTTTTGTAATTTTAAAGTGATTGGGCTTAGTTTGTTGCTGTAAAGTGTAGTTGGGGGTGATTTTTGATAGCCGAAGTAATTTAGGTGAGTTTGGCATAGTTTGCTATGGTTAGTTGCATTTTTTGTAATTTAAAAGTGATTGGGTTTAGTTTGTTGTGGTAAGGGTTAGTTGGTGATGATTTATGGTAGCCGAAGTAATTTAGGTGAGTTTGGCATAGTTTGCTATGGTTAGTAGCATTTTTTGTAATTTAAATTGATTGGGTTTAGTTTGTTGTGGTAAGGGTTAGTTGGTGATGATTTAGAGTAGCCGAAGTAATTTAGGTGAGTCTGGCATAGTTTGTTATGATTTGTACACTTTTTTTTGTAATTTTAAGATGATATGGTTTGGTTTGTTGTGGTAAGGGATAGTTGGGGGTGATTTACGGTAGCCGAAGTAATTTAGGTGATTCTGGTATAGTTTGTTATGATTTTTAGCATTTTTTTATAATTTTAAAGTGATTGGGCTTAGTTTGTTGCTGTAAAGTGTAGTTGGGGGTGATTTTTGATAGCCGAAGTAATTTAGGTGAGTTTGGCATAGTTTGCTATGGTAAGTAGCATTTTTTTGTAATTTAAATGTGATTGGGTTTAGTTTGTTGTGGTAAGGGTTAGTTGGTGATGATTTATGGTAGCCGAAGTAATTTTGGTGTGTTTGGCATAGTTTGCTATGGCTAGTAGCAATTTTTTGTAATTTAAAAGTGATTTTTGTTTAGTTTGTTGAGGTAAGGGTTAGTTGGTGATGATTTAGAGTAGCCGAAGTAATTTAGGTGAGTCTGGCATAGTTTGTTATGATTTGTACACCTTTTTTGTAATTTTAAGATGATATGGTTTGGTTTGTTGTGGTAAGGGATAGTTGGGGGTGATTTACGGTAGCCAAATTAATTTAGGTGATTCTGGTATAGTTTGTTATAATTTTTAGCATTTTTTTTTAATTTTAAAGTGATTGGGCTTAGTTTGTTGCTGTAAAGTGTAGTTGGGGGTGATTTTTGATAGCCGAAGTAATTTAGGAGAGTTTGGCATAGTTTGCTATGGTTAGTAGCATTTTTTTGTATTTTAAAAGTGATTGGGTTTAGTTTGTTGTGGTAAGAATTAGTTGGTGATGATTTAGAGTAGCCGAAGTAATTTAGGTGAGTCTGACATAGTTTGTTATGATTTGTACACTTTTTGTAATTTTAAGATGATATGATTTGGTTTGTTGTGGTAAGGGATAGTTGGGGGTGATTTACGGTAGCCGAAGCAATTTAGGTGATTCTGGTATAGTTTGTTATGATTTTTAGCAGTTTTTTGTAATTTTAAAGTGATTGGGCTTAGTTTGTTGCTGTAAAGTGTAGTTGGGGGTGATTTTTGATAACCGAAGTAATTTAGGTGAGTTTGGCATAGTTTGCTATGGTTAGTAGCATTTTTTTGTAATTTAAAAGTGATTGGGTTTAGTTTGTTGTGGTAAGGGTTAGTTGGTGATGATTTATGGTAGCCGAAGTAATTTAGGTGAGTTTGGCATAGTTTGCTATGGTTAGTAGCATTTTTTTGTAATTTAAAAGTGATTGGGTTTAGTTTGTTGTGGTAAGTGTTAGTTGGTGATGATTTAGAGTAGCCGAAGTAATTTAGAAGAGTCTGGCATAGTTTGTTATGATTTGTACACTTTTTTTTGTAATTTTAAGATGATATGGTTTGGTTTGTTGTGGTAAGGGATAGTTGGGGGTGATTTACGGTAGCCGAAGTAATTTAAGTTATTCTGGTATAGTTTGTTATTATTTTTAGCATTTTTTTGTAATTTTAAAGTGATTGGGCTTAGTTTGTTGCTGTAAAGTGTAGTTGGGGGTGATTTTTGATAGCCGAAGTAATTTAGGTGAGTTTGACATAGTTTGCTATGGTTAGTAGCATTTTTTTGTAATTTAAAAGTGATTGGGTTTAGTTTGTTGTGGTAAGGTTTAGTTGGTGATGATTTATGGTAGCCGAAGTAATTTAGGTGAGTTTGGCATAGTTTGCTATGGTTAGTAGCATTTTTTTGTAATTTAAAAGTGATTGGGTTTAGTTTGTTGTGGTAAGGGTTAGTTGGTGATGATTTAGAGTAGCCGAAGTAATTTAGGTAAGTCTGGCATAGTTTGTTATGATTTGTACATCTTTTTTTGTAATTTTAAGATGATATGGTTTGGTTTGTTGCGGGTGATTTACGGTAGCCGAAGTAATTTAGGAGATTCTGGTATAATTTGTTATGATTTTTAGCATTTTTTTGTAATTTTAAAGTGATTGGGCTTAGTTTGTTGCTGTAAAGTGTAGTTGGGGGTGATTTTTGATAGCCGAAGTAATTTTGGTGAGTTTGGCATAGTTTGCTATGGTTAGTAGCATTTTTTTGTAATTTAAAAGTGATTGGGTTTAGTTTGTTGTGGTAAGGGTTAGTTGGTAATGATTTATGGTAGCCGAAGTAATTTAGGTGAGTTTGGCATAGTTTGCTATGGTTAGTAGCATTTTTTGTAATTTAAATTGATTGGGTTTAGTTTGTTGTGGTAAGGGTTAGTTGGTGATGATTTAGAGTAGCCGAAGTAATTTAGGTGAGTCTGGCATAGTTTGTTATGATTTGTACACCTTTTTTTGTAATTATAAGATGATATGGTTTGGTTTGTTTTGGTAAAGGATAGTTGGGGGTGATTTACGGTAGCCTAAGTAATTTAGGTGATTCTGGTATAGTTTGTTATGATTTTTAGCATTTTTTTGTAATTTTAAAGTGATTGGGCTTAGTTTGTTGCTGTAAAGTGTAGTTGGGGCTGATTTTTGATAGCCGAAGTAATTTAGGTGAGTTTGGCATAGTTTGCTATGGTTAGTAGCATTTTTTTGTAATTTAAAAGTAATTGGGTTTAGTTTGTTGTGGTAAGGGTTAGTTGGTGATGATTTAGAGTAGCGGAAGTAATTTAGGTGAGTCTGGAATAGTTTGTTATGATTTGTACACCTTTTTTTGAAATTTTAAGATGATATGGTTTGGTTTGTTGTGGTAAGAGATAGTTGGGGGTGATTTACGGTAGCCGAAGTAATTTAGGAGATTCTGGTATAATTTGTTATGATTTTTAGCATTTTTTTGTAATTTTAAAGTGATTGGGCTTAGTTTGTTGCTGTAAAGTGTAGTTGGGGGTGATTTTTGATAGCCGAAGTAATTTTGGTGAGTTTGGCATAGTTTGCTATGGTTAGTAGCATTTTTTTGTAATTTAAAAGTGATTGGGTTTAGTTTGTTGTGGTAAGGGTTAGTTGGTAATGATTTATGGTAGCCGAAGTAATTTAGGTGAGTTTGGCATAGTTTGCTATGGTTAGTAGCATTTTTTGTAATTTAAATTGATTGGGTTTAGTTTGTTGTGGTAAGGGTTAGTTGGTGATGATTTAGAGTAGCCGAAGTAATTTAGGTGAGTCTGGCATAGTTTGTTATGATTTGTACACCTTTTTTTGTAATTATAAGATGATATGGTTTGGTTTGTTTTGGTAAAGGATAGTTGGGGGTGATTTACGATAGCCGAAGTAATTTAGGTGATTCTGGTATAGTTTGTTATGATTTTTAGCATTTTTTTGTAATTTTAAAGTGATTGGGCTTAGTTTGTTGCTGTAAAGTGTAGTTGGGGCTGATTTTTGATAGCCGAAGTAATTTAGGTGAGTTTGGCATAGTTTGCTATGGTTAGTAGCATTTTTTGTAATTTAATTTGATTGGGTTTAGTTTGTTGGTGTAAGGGTTAGTTGGTGATGATTTATGGTAGCTGAAGTAATTTAGGTGAGTTTGGCATAGTTTGCTATGGTTAGTAGCATTTTTATGTAATTTAAAAGTGATTGGGTTTAGTTTGTTGTGGTAGGGGTTAGTTGGTGATGATTTAGAGTAGCCGAAGTAATTTAGGTGAGTCTGGCATAGTTTGTTATGATTTGTACACCTTTTTTTGGAATTTTAAGATGATATGGTTTGGTTTGTTGTGGTAAGGGATAGTTGGGGGTGATTTACGGTAGCCCAAGTAACTTAGGTGATTCTGGTATAGTTTGTTATGATTTTTAGCTTTTTTTGTAATTTTAAAGTGATTGGGCTTAGTTTGTTGCTGTAAAGTGTAGTTGGGGGTGATTTTTGATAGCCGAAGTAATTTAGGTGAGTTTGGCATAGTTTGCTATGGTTAGTACCATTTTTTTGTAATTTAAAAGTGATTGGGTTTAGTTTGTTGTGGTATGGGTTAGTTGGTGGTGATTTATGGTAGCCGAAGTAATTTAGGTGAGTTTGGCATAGTTTGCTATGGTTAGTAGCATTTTTTTGTAATTTAAAAGTGATTGGGTTTAGTTTGTTGTGGTAAGTGTTAGTTGGTGATGATTTAGAGTAGCCGAAGTAATTTAGGTGAGTCTGGCATAGTTTGTTATGATTTGTACACCTTTTTTTAAAATTTTAATATGATATGGTTTGGTTTGTTGTGGTAAGGGATAGTTGGGGGTGATTTACGGTAGCCGAAGTAATTTAGGTGATTCTGGTATAGTTTGTTATGATTTTTAGCATTTTTTTGTAATTTTAAAGTGATTGGGCTTAGTTTGTTGCTGTAAAGTGTAGTTGGGGGTGATTTTTGATAGCCGAAGTAATTTAGGTGAGTTTGGCATAGTTTGCTATGGTTAGTTGCATTTTTATGTAATTTAAAAGTGATTGGGTTTAGTTTGTTGTGGTAGGGGTTAGTTGGTGATGATTTAGAATAGCCGAAGTAATTTAGGTGAGTCTGGCATAGTTTGTTATGATTTGTACACCTTTTTTTGGAATTTTAAGATGATATGGTTTGGTTTGTTGTAATAAGGGATAGTTGGGGGTGATTTACGGTAGTTCAAGTAATTTAGGTGATTCTGGTATATTTTGTTATGATTTTTAGCATTTTTTTGTAATTTTAAAATGATTGGGCTTAGTTTGTTGCTGTAAAGTGTAGTTGGGGGTGATTTTTGATAGCCGAAGTAATTTAGGTGAGTTTGGCATAGTTTGCTATGGTTAGTAGCATTTTTTTGTAATTTAAAACTGATTGGGTTAAGTTTGTTGTGGTAAGGGTTAGTTGGTGATGATTTATGGTAGCCGAAATAATTTAGGTGAGTTTGGCATAGTTTGCTATGGTTAGTAGCATTTTTTTGTAATTTAAATGTAATTGGGTTTAGTTTGTTGTGGTAAGGGTTAGTTGGTGATGATTTAGAGTAGCGGAAGTAATTTAGGTGAGTCTGGAATAGTTTGTTATGATTTGTACACCTTTTTTTGAAATTTTAAGATGATATGGTTTGGTTTGTTGTGGTAAGGGATAGTTGGGGGTGATTTACGGTAGCCGAAGTAATTTAGGTGGTTCTGGTATAGTTTGTTATGATTTTTAACATTTTTTTGTAATTTTAAAGTGATTGGGCTTAGTTTGTTGCTGTAAAGTGTAGTTGGGGGTGATTTTTGATAGCCGAAGTAATTTTGGTGTGTTTGGCATAGTTTGCTATGGTTAGTAGCAATTTTTTGTAATTTAAAAGTGATTTTTGTTTAGTTTGTTGTGGTAAGGGTTAGTTGGTGATGATTTAGAGTAGCCGAAGTAATTTAGGTGAGTCTGGCATAGTTTGTTATGATTTGTACACCTTTTTTGTAATTTTAAGATGATATGGTTTGGTTTGTTGTGGTAAGGGATAGTTGGGGGTGATTTACGGTAGCCAAATTAATTTAGGTGATTCTGGTATAGTTTGTTATAATTTTTAGCATTTTTTTTTAATTTTAAAGTGATTGGGCTTAGTTTGTTGCTGTAAAGTGTAGTTGGGGGTGATTTTTGATAGCCGAAGTAATTTAGGAGAGTTTGGCATAGTTTGCTATGGTTAGTAGCATTTTTTTGTAATTTAAAAGTGATTGGGTTTAGTTTGTTGTGGTAAGAATTAGTTGGTGATGATTTAGAGTAGCCGAAGTAATTTAGGTGAGTCTGACATAGTTTGTTATGATTTGTACACTTTTTGTAATTTTAAGATGATATGATTTGGTTTGTTGTGGTAAGGGATAGTTGGGGGTGATTTACGGTAGCCGAAGTAATTTAGGTGATTCTGGTATAGTTTGTTATGATTTTTAGCAGTTTTTTGTAATTTTAAAGTGATTGGGCTTAGTTTGTTGCTGTAAAGTGTAGTTGGGGGTGATTTTTGATAACCGAAGTAATTTAGGTGAGTTTGGCATAGTTTGCTATGGTTAGTAGCATTTTTTTGTAATTTAAAAGTGATTGGGTTTAGTTTGTTTTGGTAAGGGTTAGTTGGTGATGATTTATGGTAGCCGAAGTAATTTAGGTGAGTTTGGCATAGTTTGCTATGGTTAGTAGCATTTTTTTGTAATTTAAAAGTGATTGGGTTTAGTTTGTTGTGGTAAGTGTTAGTTGGTGATGATTTAGAGTAGCCGAAGTAATTTAGAAGAGTCTGGCATAGTTTGTTATGATTTGTACACTTTTTTTGTAATTTTAAGATGATATGGTTTGGTTTGTTGTGGTAAGGGATAGTTGGGGGTGATTTACGGTAGCCGAAGTAATTTAAGTGATTCTGGTATAGTTTGTTATGATTTTTAGCATTTTTTTGTAATTTTAAAGTGATTGGGCTTAGTTTGTTGCTGTAAAGTGTAGTTGGGGGTGATTTTTGATAGCCGAAGTAATTTAGGTGAGTTTGACATAGTTTGCTATGGTTAGTAGCATTTTTTTGTAATTTAAAAGTGATTGGGTTTAGTTTGTTGTGGTAAGGTTTAGTTGGTGATGATTTATGGTAGCCGAAGTAATTTAGGTGAGTTTGGCATAGTTTGCTATGGTTAGTAGCATTTTTTTGTAATTTAAAAGTGATTGGGTTTAGTTTGTTGTGGTAAGGGTTAGTTGGTGATGATTTAGAGTAGCCGAAGTAATTTAGGAAAGCCTGGCATAGTTTGTTATGATTTGTACATCTTTTTTTGTAATTTTAAGATGATATGGTTTGGTTTGTTGCGGTAAGGGATTGTTGGGGGTGATTTACGGTAGCCGAAGTAATTTAGGAGATTCTGGTATAATTTGTTATGATTTTTAGCATTTTTTTGTAATTTTAAAGTGATTGGGCTTAGTTTGTTGCTGTAAAGTGTAGTTGGGGGTGATTTTTGATAGCCGAAGTAATTTTGGTGAGTTTGGCATAGTTTGCTATGGTTAGTAGCATTTTTTTGTAATTTAAAAGTGATTGGGTTTAGTTTGTTGTGGTAAGGGTTAGTTGGTAATGATTTATGGTAGCCGAAGTAATTTAGGTGAGTTTGGCATAGTTTGCTATTTTTAGTAGCATTTTTTGTAATTTAAATTGATTGGGTTTAGTTTGTTGTGGTAAGGGTTAGTTGGTGATGATTTAGAGTAGCCGAAGTAATTTAGGTGAGTCTGGCATAGTTTGTTATGATTTGTACACCTTTTTTTGTAATTATAAGATGATATGGTTTGGTTTGTTTTGGTAAAGGATAGTTGGGGGTGATTTACGGTAGCCGAAGTAATTTAGGTGATTCTGGTATAGTTTGTTATGATTTTTAGCATTTTTTTGTAATTTTAAAGTGATTGGGCTTAGTTTGTTGCTGTAAAGTGTAGTTGGGGCTGATTTTTGATAGCCGAAGTAATTTAGGTGAGTTTGGCATAGTTTGCTATGGTTAGTAGCATTTTTTGTAATTTAATTTGATTGGGTTTAGTTTGTTGGTGTAAGGGTTAGTTGGTGATGATTTATGGTAGCTGAAGTAATTTAGGTGAGTTTGGCATAGTTTGCTATGGTTAGTAGCATTTTTATGTAATTTAAAAGTGATTGGGTTTAGTTTGTTGTGGTAGGGGTTAGTTGGTGATGATTTAGAGTAGCCGAAGTAATTTAGGTGAGTCTGGCATAGTTTGTTATGATTTGTACACCTTTTTTTGGAATTTTAAAATGATATGGTTTGGTTTGTTGTGGTAAGGGATAGTTGGGGGTGATTTACGGTAGCCCAAGTAATTTAGGTGATTCTGGTATAGTTTGTTATGATTTTTAGCTTTTTTTGTAATTTTAAAGTGATTGGGCTTAGTTTGTTGCTGTAAAGTGTAGTTGGGGGTGATTTTTGATAGCCGAAGTAATTTAGGTGAGTTTGGCATAGTTTGCTATGGTTAGTACCATTTTTTTGTAATTTAAAAGTGATTGGGTTTAGTTTGTTGTGGTATGGGTTAGTTGGTGGTGATTTATGGTAGCCGAAGTAATTTAGGTGAGTTTGGCATAGTTTGCTATGGTTAGTAGCATTTTTTTGTAATTTAAAAGTGATTGGGTTTAGTTTGTTGTGGTAAGTGTTAGTTGGTGATGATTTAGAGTAGCCGAAGTAATTTAGCTGAGTCTGGCATAGTTTGTTATGATTTGTACACCTTTTTTTAAAATTTTAATATGATATGGTTTGGTTTGTTGTGGTAAGGGATAGTTGGGGGTGATTTACGGTAGCCGAAGTAATTTAGGTGATTCTGGTATAGTTTGTTATGATTTTTAGCATTTTTTTGTAATTTTAAAGTGATTGGGCTTAGTTTGTTGCTGTAAAGTGTAGTTGGGGGTGATTTTTGATAGCCGAAGTAATTTAGGTGAGTTTGGCATAGTTTGCTATGGTTAGTTGCATTTTTTGTAATTTAAAAGTGATTGGGTTTAGTTTGTTGTGGTAAGGGTTAGTTGGTGATGATTTATGGTAGCCGAAGTAATTTAGGTAAGTTTGGCATAGTTTGCTATGGTTAGTAGCATTTTTATGTAATTTAAAAGTCATTGGGTTTAGTTTGTTGTGGTAGGGGTTAGTTGGTGATGATTTAGAATAGCCGAAGTAATTTAGGTGAGTCTGGCATAGTTTGTTATGATTTGTACACCTTTTTTTGGAATTTTAAGATGATATGGTTTGGTTTGTTGTAATAAGGGATAGTTGGGGGTGATTTACGGTAGCCCAAGTAATTTAGGTGATTCTGGTATATTTTGTAATGATTTTTAGCATTTTTTTGTAATTTTAAAATGATTGGGCTTAGTTTGTTGCTGTAAAGTGTAGTTGGGGGTGACTTTTGATAGCCGAAGTAATTTAGGTGAGTTTGGCATAGTTTGCTATGGTTAGTAGCATTTTTTTGTAATTTAAAACTGATTGGGTTAAGTTTGTTGTGGTAAGGGTTAGTTGGTGATGATTTATGGTAGCCGAAATAATTTAGGTGAGTTTGGCATAGTTTGCTATGGTTAGTAGCATTTTTTTGTAATTTAAAAGTAATTGGGTTTAGTTTGTTGTGGTAAGGGTTAGTTGGTGATGATTTAGAGTAGCGGAAGTAATTTAGGTGAGTCTGGAATAGTTTGTTATGATTTGTACACCTTTTTTTGAAATTTTAAGATGATATGGTTTGGTTTGTTGTGGTAAGGGATAGTTGGGGGTGATTTACGGTAGCCGAAGTAATTTAGGTGGTTCTGGTATAGTTTGTTATGATTTTTAACATTTTTTTGTAATTTTAAAGTGATTGGGCTTAGTTTGTTGCTGTAAAGTGTAGTTGGGGGTGATTTTTGATAGCCGAAGTAATTTAGGTGAGTTTGGCATAGTTAGCTATGGTTAGTAGCAATTTTTTGTAATTTAAAAGTGATTGGGTTAGTTTGTTGTGGTAATGGTTAGTTGATGATGATTTACGGTAGCCGAAGTAATTTAGGTGATTCTGGTATAGTTTGTTATGATTTTTAGCATTTTTTTGTAATTTTAAAGTGATTGGGCTTAGTTTGTTGCTGTAAAGTGTAGTTAAGGGTGATTTTTGATAGCCGAAGTAATTTAGGTGAGTTTGGCATAGTTTGCTATGGTTAGTAGCATTTTTTTGTAATTTAAATGTGATTGGGTTTAGTTTGTTGTGGTAAGGGTTAGTTGGTAATGATTTATGGTAGCCGAAGTAATTTAGGTGTGTTTGGCATAGTTTGCTATGGTTAGTAGCAATTTTTTGTAATTTAAAAGTGATTGGGTTTAGTTTGTTGTGGTAAGGGTTAGTTGGTGATGATTTAGAGTAGCCGAAGTAATTTAGGTGAGTCTGGCATAGTTTGTTATGATTTGTACACCTTTTTTGTAATTTTAAGATGATATGATTTGGTTTGTTGTGGTAAGGGATAGTTGGGGGTGATTTACGGTAGCCGAAGTAATTTAGGTGATTCTGGTATAGTTTGTTATGATTTTTAGCAGTTTTTTGTAATTTTAAAGTGATTGGGCTTAGTTTGTTGCTGTAAAGTGTAGTTGGGGGTAATTTTTGATAACCGAAGTAATTTAGGTGAGTTTGGCATAGTTTGCTATGGTTAGTAGCATTTTTTTGTAATTTAAAAGTGATTGTATTTAGTTTGTTGTGGTAAGGGTTAGTTGGTGATGATTTATGGTAGCCGAAGTAATTTAGGTGAGTTTGGCATAGTTTGCTATGGTTAGTAGCATTTTTTTGTAATTTAAAAGTGATTGGGTTTAGTTTGTTGTGGTAAGTGTTAGTTGGTGATGATTTAGAGTAGCCGAAGTAATTTAGATGAGTCTGGCATAGTTTGTTATGATTTGTACACCTTTTTTTGTAATTTTAAGATGATATGGTTTGGTTTGTTGTGGTAAGGGATAGCTGGGGGTGATTTACGGTAGCCGAAGTAATTTAGGTGATTCTGGTATAGTTTGTTATGATTTTTAGCATTTTTTTGTAATTTTAAAGTGATTGGGCTTAGTTTGTTGCTGTAAAGTGTAGTTGGGGCTGATTTTTGATAGCCGAAGTAATTTAGGTGAGTTTGGCATAGTTTGCTATGGGGAGTAGCATTTTTTTGTAATTTAAAAGTGATTGGGTTTAGTTTGTTGTGGTAAGGGTTAGTTGGTGATGATTTATGGTAGCCGAAGTAATTTATGTGAGTTTGGCATAGTTTGCTATGGTTAGTAGCATTTTTTTGTAATTTAAAAATGATTGGGTTTAGTTTGTTGTAGTAAGGGTTAGTTGGTGATGATTTAGAGAAGCCGAAGTAATTTAGGTGAGTCTGGCATAGTTTGATATGATTTGTACACATTTTTTTGTAATTTTAAGATGATATGGTTTGGTTTGTTGTGGTAAGGGATAGTTGGGTTGATTTACGGTAGCCGAAGTAATGTAGGTGATTCTGGTATAGTTTGTTATGATTTTTAACATTTTTTTGTAATTTTAAAGTGATTGGGCTTAGTTTGTTGCTGTAAAGTGTAGTTGGGGGTGATTTTTGATAGCCGAAGTAATTTAGGTGAGTTTGGCATAGTTTGCTATGGTTAGTAGCATTTTTTTGTAATTTAAAAGTGATTGGGTTTAGTTTGTTGTGGTAAGGGTTAGTTGGTGATGATTTAGAGTAGCCGAAGTAATTTAGGTGAGTCTGGCATAGTTTGTTATGATTTGTACACCTTTTTTGAAATTTTAAGATGATATGGTTTGGTTTGTTGTGGTAAGGGAGAGTTGGGGGTGATTTACGGTAGCCGAAGTAATTTAGGTGATTCTGGTATAGTTTGTTATGATTTTTAGAATTTTTTTGTAATTTTAAAGTGATTGGGCTTAGTTTGTTGCTGTAAAGTGTAGTTGGGGGTGATTTTTGATAGCCGAAGTAGGTTAGGTGAGTTTGGCATAGTTTGCTATGGTTAGTAGCATTTTTTTGTAATTTAAAAGTGATTGGGTTTAGTTTGTTGTGGTAAGGGTTAGCTGGTGATGATTTAGAGTAGCCGTAGTAATTTAGGTGAGTCTGGCATAGTTTGTTATGATTTGTATACCTTTTTTTGTAATTTTATAATGATATGGTTTGGTTTGTTGTGGTAAGGGATAGTTGGGGGTGATTTATTCGGTAGCCGAAGTAATTTAGGTGATTCTGGTATAGTTTGTTATGATTTTTAGCATTTTGTTGTAATTTTAAAGTGATTGGGCTTAGTTTGTTGCTGTAAAGTGTAGTTGGGGATGATTTTTAATAGCCGAAGTAATTTAGGTGAGTTTGGCATAGTTAGCTATGGTTAGTAGCAATTTTTTGTAATTTAAAAGTGATTGGGTTAGTTTGTTGTGGTAATGGATAGTTGGTGATGATTTATGGTAGCCGAAGTAATTTAGGTGAGTTTGGCATAGTTTGCTATGGTTTGTAGCATTTTTTTGTAATTTAAAAGTGATTGGGTTTAGTTTGTTGTGGTAAGGGTTAGTTGGTGATGATTTAGAGTAGCCGAAGTAATTTAGGTGAGTCTGGCATAGTTTGTTATGATTTGTACACCTTTATTTGTAATTTTAAAATGATATGGTTTGGTTTGTTGTGGTAAGGGATAGTTGGAGGTGATTTACGGTAGCCGAAGTAATTTCGGTGATTCTGGTATAGTGTGTTATGATTTTTAGCATTTTTTTGTAATTTTAAAGTGATTGGGCTTAGTTTGTTGCTGTAAAGTGTAGTTGGGGGTGATTTTTGATAGCCAAAGTAATTTAGGTGAGTTTGGAATAGTTTGCTATGGTTCGTAGCATTTTTTTGTAATTTAAAAGCGATTGGGTTTAGTTTGTTATGGTAAGGGTTAGTTGGTGATGATTTATGGTAGCCGAAGTAATTTAGGTGTGTTTGGCATAGTTTGCTATGGTTAGTAGCAATTTTTTGTAATTTAAAAGTGATTGGGTTTAGTTTGTTGTGGTAAGGGTTAGATGGTGATGATTTAGAGTAGCCGAAGTAATTTAGGTGATTCTGGCATAGTTTGTTATGATTTGTACACATTTTTTGTAATCCTTAAGATGATATGGTTTGGTTTGTTGTGGTAAGGGATAGTTGGGGGTGATTTACGGTAGCCAAATTAATTTATGTGATTCTGGTATAGTTTGTTATAATTTTTAGCATTTTTTTGTAATTTTAAAGTGATTGGGCTTAGTTTGTTGCTGTAAAGTGTAGTTAGGGGTGATTTTTGATAGCCGAAGTAATTTAGGTGAGTTTGGCATAGTTTGCTATGGTTAGCAGCATTTTTTTGTAATTTAAAAGTGATTGGGTTTAGTTTGTTGTGGTAAGGATTAGTTGGTGATGATTTAGAGTAGCCGAAGTAATTTAGGTGAGTCTGGCATAGTTTGTTATGATTTGTACACTTTTTGTAATTTTAAGATGATATGATTTGGTTTGTTGTGGTAAGGGATAGTTGGGGGTGATTTACGGTAGCCGAAGTAATTTAGGTGATTCTGGTATAGTTTGTTATGATTTTTAGCAGTTTTTTGTAATTTTAAAGTTATTGGGCTTAGTTTGTTGCTGTAAAGTGTAGTTAGGGGTGATTTTTGATAACCGAAGTAATTTAGGTGGGTTTGGCATAGTTTGCTATGGTTAGTAGCATTTTTTTGTAATTTAAAAGTGATTGGGTTTAGTTTGTTGTGGTAAGGTTTAGTTGGTGATGATTTATGGTAGCCGAAGTAATTTAGGTCAGTTTGGCATAGTTTGCTATGGTTAGTAGCGTTTTTTTGTTTTTTAAAAGTGATTGGGTTTAGTTTGTTGTGGTAAGGGTTAGTTGGTGATGATTTAGAGTAGCCGAAGTAATTTAGGTAAGTCTGGCATAGTTTGTTATGATTTGTACATCTTTTTTTGTAATTTTAAGATGATATGGTTTGGTTTGTTGTGGTAAGGGATTGTTGGGGGTGATTTACGGTAGCCGAAGTAATTTAGGAGATTCTGGTATAATTTGTTATGATTTTTAGCATTTTTTTGTAATTTTAAAGTAATTGGGCTTAGTTTGATGCTGTAAAGTGTAGTTGGGGGTGATTTTTGATAGCCGAAGTAATTTTGGTGAGTTTGGTATAGTTTGCTATGGTTAGTAGCATTTTTTTGTAATTTAAAACTGATTGGGTTTAGTTTTTTGTGGTAAGGGTTAGTTGGTGATGATTTAGAGTAGCCGAAGTAATTTAGGTGAGTCTGGCATATTTTGTTATGATTTGTACATCTTTTTTTGTAATTTTAAGATGATATGGCTTGGTTTGTTTTGGTAAAGGATAGTTGGGGGTGATTTACGGTAGCCGAAGTAATTTAGGTGATTCTGGTATAGTTTGTTATGATTTTTAGAATTTTTTTGTAATTTTAAAGTGATTGGGCTTAGTTTGTTGCTGTAAAGTGTAGTTGGGGCTGATTTTTGATAGCCGAAGTAATTTAGGTGAATTTGGCATAGTTTGCTATGGTGAGTAGCATTTTTTTGTAATTTAAACGTGATTGGGTTTAGTTTGTTGTGGTAAGGGTTAGTTGGTGATGATTTATGGTAGCCGAAGTAATTTATGTGAGTTTGGCATAGTTTGCTATGGTTAGTAGCATTTTTTTGTACTTTAAAAGTGATTGGGTTTAGTTTGTTGTGGTAAGGGTTAGTTTGTGATGATTTAGAGAAGCCGAAGTAATTTAGGTGAGTCTGGCATAGTTTGATATGATTTGTACACATTTTTTGGTAATTTTAATATGATATGGTTTGGTTTGTTGTGGTAAGGGATAGTTGGGTTGATTTACGGTAGCCGAAGTAATGTAGGTGATTCTGGTATAGTTTGTTATGATTTTTAGCATTTTTTTGTAATTTTAAAGTGATTGGGTTTAGTTTGTTGCGGTAAAGTGTAGTTGGGGGTGATTTTTGATAGCCGAAGTAGTTTAGGTGAGTTTGGCATAGTTTGCTATGGTTAGTAGCATTTTTTTGTAATTTAAAAGTGATTGGGTTTAGTTTGTTGTGGTAAGGGTTAGTTGGTGATGATTTAGAGAAGCCGAAGTAATTTAGGTGAGTCTGGCATAGTTTGTTATGATTTGTACACTTTTTTTTGTAATTTTAAGATGATATGGTTTGGTTTGTTGTGGTAAGGGATTGTTGGGGGTGATTTACGGTAGCCGAAGTAATTTAGGTGATTCTGGTATAGTTTGTTATGATTTTTAAAATTTTTTTGTAATTTTAAAGTGATTGGGCTTAGTTTGTTGCTGTAAAGTGTAGTTGGGGCTGATTTTTGATAGCCGAAGTAATTTAGGTGAGTTTGGCATAGTTTGCTATGGTGAGCAGCATTTTTTTGTAATTTAAAAGTGATTGGGTTTAGTTTGTTGTGGTAAGGGTTAGTTGGTGATGATTTATGGTAGCCGAAGTAATTTATGTGAGTTTGGCATAGTTTGCTATGGTTAGTAGCATTTTTTTGTACTTTAAAAGTGATTGGGTTTAGTTTGTTGTGGTAAGGGTTAGTTTGTGATGATTTAGAGAAGCCGAAGTAATTTAGGTGAGTCTGGCATAGTTTGATATGATTTGTACACATTTTTTTGTAATTTTAATATGATATGGTTTGGTTTGTTGTGGTAAGGGATAGTTGGGTTGATTTACGGTAGCCGAAGTAATGTAGGTGATTCTGGTATAGTTTGTTATGATTTTTAGCATTTTTTTGTAATTTTAAAGTGATTGGGTTTAGTTTGTTGCGGTAAAGTGTAGTTGGGGGTGATTTTTGATAGCCAAAGTAGTTTAGGTGAGTTTGGCATAGTTTGCTATGGTTAGTAGCATTTTTTTGTAATATAAAAGTGATTGGGTTTAGTTTGTTGTGGTAAGGGTTAGTTGGTGATGATTTAGAGAAGCCGAAGTAATTTAGGTGAGTCTGGCATAGTTTGTTATGATTTGTACACTTTTTTTTGTAATTTTAAGATGATATGGTTTGGTTTGTTGTGGTAAGGGATTGTTGGGGGTGATTTACGGTAGCCGAAGTAATTTAGGTGATTCTGGTATAGTTTGTTATGATTTTTAAAATTTTTTTGTAATTTTAAAGTGATTGGGCTTAGTTTGTTGCTGTAAAGTGTAGTTGGGGCTGATTTTTGATAGCCGAAGTAATTTAGGTGAGTTTGGCATAGTTTGCTATGGTTAGTAGCATTTTTTTGTACTTTAAAAGTGATTGGGTTTAGTTTGTTGTGGTAAGGGTTAGTTTGTGATGATTTAGAGAAGCCGAAGTAATTTAGGTGAGTCTGGCATAGTTTGATATGATTTGTACACATTTTTTTGTAATTTTAATATGATATGGTTTGGTTTGTTGTGGTAAGGGATAGTTGGGTTGATTTACGGTAGCCGAAGTAATGTAGGTGATTCTGGTATAGTTTGTTATGATTTTTAGCATTTTTTTGTAATTTTAAAGTGATTGGGTTTAGTTTGTTGCGGTAAAGTGTAGTTGGGGGTGATTTTTGATAGCCAAAGTAGTTTAGGTGAGTTTGGCATAGTTTGCTATGGTTAGTAGCAATTTTTTGTAATTTAAAAGTGATTGGGTTTAGTTTGTTGTGGTAAGGGTTAGTTGGTGATGATTTAGAGAAGCCGAAGTAATTT
This sequence comes from Eledona agricola, assembly GCA_964023215.1. Taxonomy (NCBI): domain Eukaryota; kingdom Metazoa; phylum Arthropoda; class Insecta; order Coleoptera; family Tenebrionidae; genus Eledona; species Eledona agricola. Next base: position 26,337,731 of record OZ026854.1, read on the forward strand.
AGGTGAGTCTGGCATAGTTTGTTATGATTTGTACACCTTTTTTTGTAATTTTAAGATGATATGGTTTGGTTTGTTGTGGTAAGGTATTGTTGGGTTGATTTACGGTAGCCGAATCAATGTAGGTGATTCTGGTATAGTTTGTTATGATTTTTAGCATTTTTTTGTAATTTTAAAGTGATTGGGCTTAGTTTGTTGCTGTAAAGTGTAGTTGGGCGTGATTTTTGATAGCCGAAGTAGTTTAGGTGAGTTTGGCATAGTTTGCTATGGTTAGTAGCATTTTTTTGTAATTTAAAAGTGATTGGGTTTAGTTTGTTGTGGTAATGGTTAGTTGGTGATGATTTAGAATAGCCGTAGTAATTTAGGTGAGTCTGGCATAGTTTTTTATGATTTGTACACCTTTTTTTGTAATTTTAAGATGATATGGTTTGGTTTGTTGTGGTAAGGGATAGTTGGGGGTGATTTATACGGTAGCCGAAGTAATTTAGGTGATTCTGGTATAGTTTGTTATGATTTTTAGCATTTTGTTGTAATTTTAAAGTGATTGGGCTTAGTTTGTTGCTGTAAAGTGTAGTTGGGGGTGATTTTTGATAGCCGAAGTAATTTAGGTGAGTTTGGCATAGTTAGCTATGGTTAGTAGCATTTTTTTGTAATTTAAAAGTGATTGGGTTAGTTTGTTGTGGTAAGGCTTAGTTGGTGATGATTTATGGTAGTAATTTAGGTGAGTTTGGCATTGTTTTCTATGGTTTGTAGCATTTTTTTGTAATTTAAAAGTGATTGGGTTTAGTTTGTTGTGGTAAGCGTTAGTTGGTGATGGTTTGTTGTGGTAAGGGTTAGTTGGTGATGATTTAGAGTAGCCAAAGTAATTTAGGTGAGTCTGGCATAGTTTGTTATGATTTGTACACCTTTTTTTGTAATTTTAAGATGATATGGTTTGGTTTGTTGTGGTAAGGGATAGTTGGGGGTGATTTACGGTAGCCGAAGTAATTTAGGTGATTCTGGTATAGTTTGTTATGATTTTTAGCATTTTTTTGTAATTTTAAAGTGATTGGGCTTAGTTTGTTGCTGTAAAGTGTAGTTGGGGGTGATTTTTGATAGCCGAAGTAATTTAGGTGATTTCGGCAAAGTTTGCTATGGTTAGTAGCTTTTTTTTGTAATTTAAAAATGATTGGGTTTAGTGTGTTGTGGTAAGAGTTAGGTGGTGATGATTTATGGTAGCCGAAGTAATTTAGGTTAGTTTGGCATAGTTTGCTATGGTTAATAGCATTTTTTTGTAATTTAAAAGTGTTTGGGTTTAGTTTGTTGTGGTAAGGGTTAGTTGGTGATGATTTAGAATAGCCGAAGTAATTTAGGTGAGTCTGGCACAGTTTTTTATGATTTGTACACATTTTTTTGTAATTTTAAGATGATATGATTTGTTTTGTTGTGGTATGGGATAGTTGGGGGTGATTTATGGTAGACGAAGTAATTTAGGTAATTCTGGCAAAATTTGTTGTGATTTTTAGCATTTTTTTGTAATTCTAAAGTTATTGGGTTTAGTTTGTTGCTGTAAAGTGTAGTTGGGGGTGATTTTTGATAGCCGAAATAATTTAGGTGATTCTGGTATAGTTTGTTATGATTTTTAGCATTTTTTTTATTTTAAAGTGATTGGGCTTAGTTTGTTGTTGTAAAATGTAGTTGGGGTGATTTTTGATAGCCGAAGTAATTTAGGTGAGTTTGGCATAATTTGCTATGGTTAGTAGCATTTTTTTGTAATTTAAAAGTGATTGGGTTTAGTTTGTTGTGGTAAGAGTTATTTGGTGATGATTTATGGTATCCGAAGTAATTTATGTGAGTTTGGCATAGTTTGCTATGGTTACTAGCATTTGTTTGTAATTTAAAAGTGTTTGGGTTTAGTTTGTTGTGGTAAGGGTTAGTTGGTGATGATTTAGAATAGCCGAAGTAATTTAGGTGAGTCTGGCACAGTTTTTTATGATTTGTACACATTTTTTTGTAATTTTAAGATGATATGATTTGTTTTGTTGTGGTATGGGATAGTTGGGGGTGATTTATGGTAGACGAAGTAATTTAGGTAATTCTGGTAAAATTTGTAGTGATTTTTAGCATTTTTTTGTAATTCTAAAGTTATTGGGTTTAGTTTGTTGCTGTAAAGTGTAGTTGGGGGTGATTTTTGATAGCCGAAGTAATTTAGGTAAGTTTGGCATAGTTTGCTATGGTTAGTAGCATTTTTTTTGTAATTTAAAAGTGATTGGGTTTAGTTTGTTGTGGTAAGGGTTAGTTGGTGATGATTTAGAGTAGCCTAAGTAATTTAGGTGAGTCTGGCATAGTTTGTTATGATTTGTACACCTTTTTTTGTAATTTTAAGATGATATGGTTTGGTTTGTTGTGGTAAGGGATAGTTGGGGGTGATTTACGGTAGCCGAAGTAATTTAGGTAATTCTGGTATAGCTTGTTATGATTTTTAACATTTTTTTGTAATTTTAAAGTGATTGGGCTTAGTTTGTTGCTGTAAAGTGTAGTTGGGGTTGATTTTTGATAGCCGAAGGAATTTAGGTGAGTTTGGCATAGTTTGCTATGGTTAGTAGCATTTTTTTGTAATTTAAAAGTGATTGGGTTTAGTTTGTTGTGGTAAGGGTTAGTTGGTGATGATTTATGGTAGCCGAAGTAATTTAGGTGAGTTTGGCATAGTTTGCTAGGGTTACTAGCATTTTTTTGTAATTTAAAAATGATTGGGTTTAGTTTGTTGTGGTAAGGGTTAGTTGGTGATGACTTAGAGGAGCCGAAGTAATTTAGGTGAGTCTGGCATAGTTTGTAATGATTTGTACACCTTTTTTTGTAATTTTAAGATGATATGGTTTGGTTTGTTGTGGTAAGGGATAGTAGGGGGTGATTTACGTTAGCCGAAGTAATTTAGGTAATTCTGGTATAGCTTGTTATGATTTTTAGCATTTTTTTGTAATTTTAAAGTGATTGGGCTTAGTTTGTTGCTGTAAAGTGTAGTTGGAGGTAATTTTTGATAGCCGAAGTAATTTAGGTGAGTTTGGCATAGTTTGCTATGGTTAGTAGCATTTTTTTGTAATTTAAAAGTGATTGAGTTTAGTTTGTTGTGGTAAGGGTTAGTTGGTGATGATTTATGGTAGCCGAAGTAATTTAGGTGAGTCTGGCATAGTTTGTTATGATTTGTACACCTTTTTTTGTAATTTTAAGATGATATGGTTTGGTTTGTTGTGGTATGAGATAGTAGCCGAAGTAATTTAGGTGAGTTTGGCCTAATTTGCAATGGTTAGTAGCATTTTTTTGTAATTTAAAAGTGATTGGTTTAGTTTGTTGTGGTAAGGGTTAGTTGGTGATGATTTAGAGTAGCCGAAGTAATTTAATTGAGTCTGGCATAGTTTGTAATGATTTGTACACCTTTTTTGTAATGTTAAGATGATATGGTTTGGTTTGTTGTCGTAAGAGATAGTTGGGGGTGATTTAACGGTAGCCGAAGTAATTTAGGTGATTCTGGTATAGTTTGTTATGATTTTTAGCATTTTTTTGTAATTTTAAAGTGATTGGGCTTAGTTTGTTGCTGTAAAGTGTAGTTGGGGGTGATTTTTGATAGCCGAAGTAATTTAGGTGAGTTTGGCTTAGTTTGCTATGGTTAGTAGCATTTTTTTGTAATTTAAAAGTGATTGGGTTTAGTTTTTTGTGGTAAGGGTTAGTTGGTGATGATTTATGGTAGCTGAAGTAATTTAGGTGAGTTTGACATAGTTTGCTATGGTTATTAGCATTTTTTTGTAATTTAAAAGTGATTGGGTTTAGTTTGTTGTGATAAGGGTTAGTTGGTGATGATTTAGAGTTGCCGAAGTAATTTAGGTGAGTCTGGCATATTTTGTTATGATTTGTACACATTTTTTTGTAATTTTAAGATGATATGGTTTGGTTTGATGTGGTAAGGGATAGTTGGGGGTGATTTACGGTAGCCGAAGTAATTTAGGTGATTCTGGTATAGCTTGTTATGATTTTTAGCATTTTTTTGTAATTTTAAAGTGATTGGGTTTTGTTTGTTGCTGTAAAGTGTAGTTGGGGGTGGGGTGATTTTTGATAGCCGAAGTAATTTAGGTGAGTTTGGCATAATTTGCTAGGGTTAGTAGCATTTTTTTGTAATTTAAAAATGATTGGGTTTAGTTTGTTGCTGTAAAGTGTAGTTGGGGGTGATTTTTGATAGCCGAAGTAATATAGGTGAGTTTGCTATGGTTACTAGCATTTTTTTGTAATTTAAAAGTGATTGGGTTTAGTTTGTTGTGGTGAGGATTAGTTGGTGATTATTTAGAGTAGCCGAAGTAATTTAGGTGAGTCTGGCATAGTTTGTAATGATTTGTACACCTTTTTTTGCAATTTTAAGATGATATGGTTTGGTTTGTTGTCGTAAGAAATAGTTGGGGGTGATTTACGGTAGCCGAAGTAATTTAGGTGATTCTGGTATAGTTTGTTATTATTTTTAGCATTTTTTTGTAATTTTAAAGTGATTGGGCTTAGTTTGTTGCTGTAAAGTGTAGTTGGGGTTGATTTTTGATAGCCGAAGTAATTTAGGTGAGTTTGGCATAGTTTGCTATGGTTAGTAGCATTTTTTTGTAATTTAAAAGTGATTGGGTTTAGTTTGTTGTGGTAAGGGTTAGTTGGTGATGATTTATGGTAGCCGAAGTAATTTAGGTGAGTTTGGCATAGTTTGCTAGGGTTACTAGCATTTTTTTGTAATTTAAAAATGATTGGGTTTAGTTTGTTGTGGTAAGGGTTAGTTGGTGATGACTTAGAGGAGCCGAAGTAATTTAGGTGAGTCTGGCATAGTTTGTAATGATTTGTACACCTTTTTTTGTAATTTTAAGATGATATGGTTTGGTTTGTTGTGGTAAGGGATAGTTGGGGGTGATTTACGTTAGCCGAAGTAATTTAGGTCATTCTGGTATAGCTTGTTATGATTTTTAGCATTTTTTTGTAATTTTAAAGTGATTGGGCTTAGTTTGTTGCTGTAAAGTGTAGTTGGAGGTAATTTTTGATAGCCGAAGTAATTTAGGTGAGTTTGGCATAGTTTGCTATGGTTAGTAGCATTTTTTTGTAATTTAAAAGTGATTGAGTTTAGTTTGTTGTGGTAAGGGTTAGTTGGTGATGATTTATGGTAGCCGAAGTAATTTAGGTGAGTCTGGCATAGTTTGTTATGATTTGTACACCTTTTTTTGTAATTTTAAGATGATATGGTTTGGTTTGTTGTGGTATGAGATAGTAGCCGAAGTAATTTAGGTGAGTTTGGCCTAATTTGCAATGGTTAGTAGCATTTTTTTGTAATTTAAAAGTGATTGGTTTAGTTTGTTGTGGTAAGGGTTAGTTGGTGATGATTTAGAGTAGCCGAAGTAATTTAATTGAGTCTGGCATAGTTTGTAATGATTTGTACACCTTTTTTGTAATGTTAAGATGATATGGTTTGGTTTGTTGTCGTAAGAGATAGTTGGGGGTGATTTACGGTAGCCGAAGTAATTTAGGTGATTCTGGTATAGTTTGTTATGATTTTTAGCATTTTTTTGTAATTTTAAAGTGATTGGGCTTAGTTTGTTGCTGTAAAGTGTAGTTGGGGGTGATTTTTGATAGCCGAAGTAATTTAGGTGAGTTTGGCTTAGTTTGCTATGGTTAGTAGCATTTTTTTGTAATTTAAAAGTGATTGGGTTTAGTTTTTTGTGGTAAGGGTTAGTTGGTGATGATTTATGGTAGCTGAAGTAATTTAGGTGAGTTTGACATAGTTTGCTATGGTTATTAGCATTTTTTTGTAATTTAAAAGTGATTGGGTTTAGTTTGTTGTGATAAGGGTTAGTTGGTGATGATTTAGAGTTGCCGAAGTAATTTAGGTGAGTCTGGCATATTTTGTTATGATTTGTACACATTTTTTTGTAATTTTAAGATGATATGGTTTGGTTTGTTGTGGTAAGGGATAGTTGGGGGTGATTTACGGTAGCCGAAGTAATTTAGGTGATTCTGGTATAGCTTGTTATGATTTTTAGCATTTTTTTGTAATTTTAAAGTGATTGGGTTTTGTTTGTTGCTGTAAAGTGTAGTTGGGGGTGGGGTGATTTTTGATAGACGAAGTAATTTAGGTGAGTTTGGCATAATTTGCTAGGGTTAGTAGCATTTTTTTGTAATTTAAAAATGATTGGGTTTAGTTTGTTGCTGTAAAGTGTAGTTGGGGGTGATTTTTGATAGCCGAAGTAATATAGGTGAGTTTGCTATGGTTACTAGCATTTTTTTGTAATTTAAAAGTGATTGGGTTTAGTTTGTTGTGGTGAGGATTAGTTGGTGATTATTTAGAGTAGCCGAAGTAATTTAGGTGAGTCTGGCATAATTTGTAATGATTTGTACACCTTTTTTTGCAATTTTAAGATGATATGGTTTGGTTTGTTGTCGTAAGAAATAGTTGGGGGTGATCTACGGTAGCCGAAGTAATTTAGGTGATTCTGGTATAGTTTGTTATTATTTTTAGCATTTTTTTGTAATTTTAAAGTGATTGGGCTTAGTTTGTTGCTGTAAAGTGTAGTTGGGGTTGATTTTTGATAGCCGAAGTAATTTAGGTGAGTTTGGCATAGTTTGCTATGATTTTTAGCATTTTTTTGTAATTTTAAAGTGATTGGGCTTAGTTTGTTGCTGTAAAGTGTAGTTGGTGATGATTTATGGTAGCCGATGTTATTTAGGTGAGTTTGGCATAATTTGCTATGGTTAGTAGCATTTTTTTGTAATTTAAAAGTGATTGGGTTTAGTTTGTTGTGGTAAGGGTTAGTTGGTGATGATTTAGAGTAGCCGAAGTAATTTAGGTGAGTCTGGCATAGTTTGTTATGATTTGTACACTTTTTTTTGTAATTTTAAGATGATATGGTTTCGTTTGTTGTGGTAAGGGATAGTTGGGGGTGATTTACGGTAGCCGAAGTAATTTAGGTGATTCTGGTATAGTTAGTTATGATTTTTAGCATTTTTTTGTAATTTTAAAGTGATTGGGCTTAGTTTGTTGCTGTAAAGTGTAGTTGGGGGTGATTCTTGATAGCCGAAGTAATTTAGGTGAGTGTGGAATAGTTTGCTATGGTTAGTAGCATTTTTTTGTAATTTAAAAGTGATTGGGTTTAGTTTGTTGTGGTAAGGGTTAGTTGGTGATGATTTATGGTAGCCGAAGTAATTTAGGTGAGTTTGGCCTAGTTTGCTATGGTTAGTAGCATTTTTTTGTAATTTAAAAGTGATTGGGTTTAATTTGTTGTGGTAAGGGTTAGTTGGTGAAGATTTAGAGTAGCCGAAGTAATTTAGGTGATTCTGGCATAGTTTGTTATGATTTGTACAACTTTTTTTATAATTTTAAGATGATATGGTTTGGTTTGTTGTGGTAAGGGATAGTTGGGGGTGATTTACGGTAGCCGAAGTAATTTAGGTGATTCTGGTATAGTTTGTTATGATTTTTTGCATTTTTTTGGAATTTTAAAGTGATTGGGCTTAGTTTGTTGCTGTAAAGTGTAGTTGGGGGTGATTTTTGATAGCCGAAGTAATTTAGGTGAGTTTGGCATAGTTTGCTATGGTTAGTAGCATTTTTTTGTAATTTAAAAGTGATTGGGTTTAGTTTGTTGTGGTAAGGGTTAGTTGGTGATGATTTATAGTAGCCGAAGTAATTTAGGTCAGTCTGGCATAATTTGTTATGGTTTGTACATCTTTTTTTGTAATTTTAAGATGATATGGTTTGGTTTGTTGTGGTAAGGGATAGTCGGGGGTGATTTACGGTAGCCGAAGTAATTTAGGTGTTTCTGGTATAGTTTGTAATGATTTTTAGCATTTTTTTGTAATTTTAAAGTGATTGGGCTTAGTTTGTTGCTGTAAAGTGTAGTTGGGGGTGATTTTTGATAGCCGAAGTAATTTAGGTGAGTTTGGCATAGTTTGCTATGGTTAGTAGCATTTTTTTGTAATTTAAAAGTGACTGGGTTTAGTTTGTTATGTTAAGGGTTAGTTGGTGATGATTTATGGTAGCCGAAGTAATTTAGGTGAGTTTGGCATAGTTTGCTATGGTTAGTAGCATTTTATTGTAATTTAAAAGTGATTGGGTTTAGTTTGTTGTGGTAAGGGTTAGTTGGTGATGATTTAGAGCAGCCGAAGTAATTTAGGTGAGTTTGGTATACTTTGTTACGATTTGTACACTTTTTTTTGTAATTTTAAGATGATATGGTTTGGTTTGTTATGTTAAGGGATAGTTGGGGGAGATTTACGGCAGCCGAAGTAATTTAGGTGATTCTGGTATAGTTTGTTATGATTTTTAGCATTTTTTTGTAATTTTAAAGTGATTGGGCTTAGTTTGTTGCTGTAAAGTGTAGTTGGGGGTGATTCTTGATAGCCGAAGTAATTTAGGTGAGTTTGGAATAGTTTGCTATGGTTAGTAGCATTTTTTTGTAATTTAAAAATGATTGGTTTTAGTTTGTTGTGGTAAGGGTTAGTTGGTGATGATTTATGGTAGCCGAAGTAATTTAGGTGAGTTTGGCATAGTTTGCTTTGGTTAGTAGCATTTTTTTGTAATTTAAAAGTGATTGGGTTTAGTTTGTTGTGGTAAGGGTTAGTTGGTGATGATTTAGAGTAGCCGAAGTAATTTAGGTGAGTTTGGTATACTTTGTTACGATTTGTACACCTTTTTTTGTAATTTTAGGATGATATGGTTTGGTTTGTTATGTTAAGGGATAGTTGGGGGAGATTTACGGCAGCCGAAGTAATTTAGGTGATTCTGGTATAGTTTGTTATGATTTTTAGCATTTTTTTGTAATTTTAAAGTGATTGGGCTTAGTTTGTTTCTGTAAAGTGTAGTTGGGGGTGATTCTTGATAGCCGAAGTAATTTAGATGAGTTTGGAATAGTTTGCTATGGTTAGTAGCATTTTTTTGTAATTTAAAAGTGATTGGGTTTAGTTTGTTGTGGTAAGGGTTAGTTGGTAAAGATTTAGAGTAGCCGAAGTAATTTAGGTGATTCTGGCATAGTTTGTTATGATTTGTACAACTTTTTTTGTAATTTTAAGATGATATGGTTTGGTTTGTTGTGGTAAGGGATAGTTGGGGGTGATTTACGGTAGCCGAAGTAATTTAGGTGATTCTGGTATAGTTTGTTATGATTTTTAGCATTTTTTTGGAATTTTAAAGTTATTGGGCTTAGTTTGTTGCTGTAAAGTGTAGTAGGGGGTGATTTTTGATAGCCGAAGTAATTTAGGTGAGTTTGGCATAGTTTGCTATGGTTAGTAGCATTTTTTTGTAATTTAAAAGTGATTGGGTTTAGTTTGTTGTGGTAAGGGTTAGTTGGTGATGATTTATAGTAGCCGAAGTAATTTAGGTGAGTCTGGCATAGTTTGATATGATTTGTACACCTTTTTTGTAATTTTACAATGATATGGTTTGGTTTGTTGTGGTAAGGGATAGTTGGGGGTGATTTACGGTAGCCGAAGTAATTTAGGTGATTCTGGTATAGTTTGTTATGATTTTTAGCATTTTTTTGTAATTTTAAAGTGATTGGGCTTAGTTTGTTGCTGTAAAGTGTAGTTGGGGGTGATTTTTGATAGCCGAAGTAATTTAGGTGAGTTTGAAATAGTTTGCTACGGTTAGTAGCATTTTTTTGAAATTTAAAAGTGATTGGGTTTAGTTTGTTGTGGTAAGGGTTAGTTGGTGATGATTTATGGTAGCCGATGTCATTTAGGTGAGTTTGGCATAATTTGCTATGGTTAGTCGCATTTTTTTGTAATTTAAAAGTGATTGGGTTTAGTTTGTTGTGGTAAGGGTTAGTTGGTGATGATTTAGAGTAGCCGAAGTAATTTAGGTGAGTCTGGCATAGTTTGTTATGATTTGTACACTTTTTTTTGTAATTTTAAGATGATATGGTTTCGTTTGTTGTGGTAAGGGATAGTTGGGGGTGATTTACGGTAGCCGAAGTAATTTAGGTGATTCTGGTATAGTTTGTTATGATTTTTAGCATTTTTTTGTAATTTTAAAGTTATTGGGCTTAGTTTGTTGCTGTAAAGTGGAGTTGGGGGTGATTCTTGATAGCCGAAGTAATTTAGGTGAGTTTGGAATAGTTTGCTATGGTTAGTAGCATTTTTTTGTAATTTAAAATTGATTGGGTTTAGTTTGTTGTGGTAAGGGTTAGTTGGTGATGATTTATGGTAGCCGAAGTAATTTAGGTGAGTTTGGCATAGTTTGCTATGGTTAGTAGCATTTTTTTGTAATTTAAAAGTGATTGGGTTTAGTTTGTTGTGGTAAGGGTTAGTTGGTGAAGATTTAGAGTAGCCGAAGTAATTTAGGTGATTCTGGCATAGTTTGTTATGATTTGTACAACTTTTTTTGTAATTTTAAGATGATATGGTTTGGTTTGTTGTGGTAAGGGATAGTTGGGGGTGATTTACGGTAGCCGAAGTAATTTAGGTGATTCTGGTATAGTTTCTTATGATTTTTAGCATTTTTTTGGAATTTTAAAGTGATTGGGCTTAGTTTGTTGCTGTAAAGTGTAGTTGGGGGTGATTTTTGATAACCGAAGTAATTTAGGTGAGTTTGGCATAGTTTGCTATGGTTAGTAGCATTTTTTTGTAATTTAAAAGTAATTGGGTTTAGTTTGTTGTGGTAAGGGTTAGTTGGTGATGATTTATAGTAGCCGAAGTAATTTAGGTGAGTCTGGCATAGTTTGTTATGATTTGTATACCTTTTTTTGTAATTTTAAGATGATATGGTTTGGTTTGTTGTGGTAAGGGATAGTTGGGGGTGATTTACGGCAGCCGAAGTAATTTAGGTGATTCTGGTATAGTTTGTTATGATTTTGAGCATTTTTTTGTAATTTTAAAGTGATTGGGCTTTGTTTGTTGCTGTAAAGTGTAGTTGGGGGTGATTTTTGATAGCCGAAGTAATTTAGGTGAGTTTGGAATAGTTTGCTATGGTTAGTAGCATTTTTTTGTAATTTAAAAGTGATTGGGTTTAGTTTGTTGTGGTAAGGGTTAGTTGGTGATGATTTATGGTAGCCGAAGTAATTTAGGTGAGTTTGGCATAGTTTGCTATGGTTAGTAGCATTTTTTTGTAATTTAAAAGTGATTGGGTTTAGTTTGTTGTGGTAAGGGTTAGTTGGTGAAGATTTAGAGTAGCCGAAGTAATTTAGGTGATTCTGGCATAGTTTGTTATGATTTGTACAACTTTTTTTGTAATTTTAAGATGATATGGTTTGGTTTGTTGTGGTAAGGGATAGTTGGGGGTGATTTACGGTAGCCGAAGTAATTTAGGTGATTCTGGTATAGTTTCTTATGATTTTTAGCATTTTTTTGGGATTTTAAAGTGATTGGGCTTAGTTTGTTGCTGTAAAGTGTAGTTGGGGGTGATTTTTGATAGCCGAAGTAATTTAGGTGAGTTTGGCATAGTTTGCTATGGTTAGTAGCATTTTTTTGTAATTTAAAAGTAATTGGGTTTAGTTTGTTGTGGTAAGGGTTAGTTGGTGATGATTTATAGTAGCCGAAGTAATTTAGGTGAGTCTGGCATAGTTTGTTATGATTTGTACACCTTTTTTTGTAATTTTAAGATGATATGGTTTGGTTTGTTGTGGTAAGGGATAGTTGGGGGTGATTTACGGCAGCCGAAGTAATTTAGGTGATTCTGGTATAGTTTGTTATGATTTTTAGCATTTTTTTGTAATTTTAAAGTGATTGGGCTTTGTTTGTTGCTGTAAAGTGTAGTTGGGGGTGATTTTTGATAGCCGAAGTAATTTAGGTGAGTTTGGAATAGTTTGCTACGGTTAGTAGCATTTTTTTGAAATTTAAAAGTGATTGGGTTTAGTTTGTTGTGGTAAGGGTTAGTTGGTGATGATTTATGGTAGCCGATGTTATTTAGGTGAGTTTGGCATAATTTGGTATGGTTAGTCGCATTTTTTTGTAATTTAAAAGTGATTGGGTTTAGTTTGTTGTGGTAAGGGTTAGTTGGTGATGATTTAGAGTAGCCGAAGTAATTTAGGTGAGTCTGGCATAGTTTGTTATGATTTGTACACTTTTTTTTGTAATTTTAAGATGATATGGTTTCGTTTGTTGTGGTAAGGGATAGTTGGGGGTGATTTACGGTAGCCGAAGTAATTTAGGTGATTCTGGTATAGTTTGTTATGATTTTTTGCATTTTTTTGGAATTTTAAAGTGATTGGGCTTAGTTTGTTGCTGTAAAGTGTAGTTGGGGGTGATTTTTGATAGCCGAAGTAATTTAGGTGAGTTTGGCATAGTTTGCTATGGTTAGTAGCATATTTTGTAATTTAAAAGTGATTGGGTTTAGTTTGTTGTGGTATGGGATAGTTGGTGATGATTTATAGTAGCCGAAGTAATTTAGGTCAGTCTGGCATAATTTGTTATGGTTTGTACACCTTTTTTTGTAATTTTAAAATGATATGGTTTGGTTTGTTGTGGTAAGGGATAGTTGGGGGTGATTTACGGTAGCCGAAGTAATTTAGGTGTTTCTGGTATAGTTTGTAATGATTTTTAGCATTTTTTTGTAATTTTAAAGTGATTGGGCTTAGTTTGTTGCTGTAAAGTGTAGTTGGGGGTGATTTTTGATAGCCGAAGTAATTTAGGTGAGTTTGGCATAGTTTGCTATGGTTAGTAGCATTTTTTTGTAATTTAAAAGTGACTGGGTTTAGTTTGTTATGTTAAGGGTTAGTTGGTGATGATTTATGGTAGCCGAAGTAATTTAGGTGAGTTTGGCATAGTTTGCTATGGTTAGTAGCATTTTATTGTAATTTAAAAGTGATTGGTTTTAGTTTGTTGTGGTAAGGGTTAGTTGGTGATGATTTAGAGCAGCCGAAGAAATTTAGGTGAGTTTGGTATACTTTGTTACGATTTGTACACCTTTTTTTGTAATTTTAAGATGATATGGTTTGGTTTGTTATGTTAAGGGATAGTTGGGGGAGATTTACGGCAGCCGAAGTAATTTAGGTGATTCTGGTATAGTTTGTTATGATTTTTAGCATTTTTTTGTAATTTTAAAGTGATTGGGCTTAGTTTGTTGCTGTAAAGTGTAGTTGGGGGTGATTCTTGATAGCCGAAGTAATTTAGGTGAGTTTGGAATAGTTTGCTATGGTTAGTAGCATTTTTTTGTAATTTAAAAATGATTGGTTTTAGTTTGTTGTGGTAAGGGTTAGTTGGTGATGATTTATGGTAGCCGAAGTAATTTAGGTGAGTTTGGCATAGTTTGCTTTGGTTAGTAGCATTTTTTTGTAATTTAAAAGTGATTGGGTTTAGTTTGTTGTGGTAAGGGTTAGTTGGTGATGATTTAGAGTAGCCGAAGTAATTTAGGTGAGTTTGGTATACTTTGTTACGATTTGTACACCTTTTTTTGTAATTTTAAGATGATATGGTTTGGTTTGTTATGTTAAGGGATAGTTGGGGGAGATTTACGGCAGCCGAAGTAATTTAGGTGATTCTGGTATAGTTTGTTATGATTTTTAGCATTTTTTTGTAATTTTAAAGTGATTGGGCTTAGTTTGTTTCTGTAAAGTGTAGTTGGGGGTGATTCTTGATAGCCGAAGTAATTTAGGTGAGTTTGGAATAGTTTGCTATGGTTAGTAGCATTTTTTTGTAATTTAAAAGTGATTGGGTTTAGTTTGTTGTGGTAAGGGTTAGTTGGTAAAGATTTAGAGTAGCCGAAGTAATTTAGGTGATTCTGGCATAGTTTGTTATGATTTGTACAACTTTTTTTGTAATTTTAAGATGATATGGTTTGGTTTGTTGTGGTAAGGGATAGTTGGGGGTGATTTACGGTAGCCGAAGTAATTTAGGTGATTCTGGTATAGTTTGTTATCATTTTTAGCATTTTTTTTGAATTTTAAAGTGATTGGGCTTAGTTTGTTGCTGTAAAGTGTAGTTGGGGGTGATTTTTGATAGCCGAAGTAATTTAGGTGAGTTTGGCATAGTTTGCTATGGTTAGTAGCATTTTTTTTAATTTAAAAGTGATTGGGTTTAGTTTGTTGTGGTAAGGGTTAGTTGGTGATGATTTATAGTAGCCGAAGTAATTTAGGTGAGTCTGGCATAGTTTGATATTATTTGTACACCTTTTTTGTAATTTTACAATGATATGGTTTGGTTTGTTGTGGTAAGGGATAGTTGGGGGTGATTTACGGTAGCCGAAGTAATTTAGGTGATTCTGGTATAGTTTGTTATGATTTTTAGCATTTTTTTGTAATTTTAAAGTGATTGGGCTTAGTTTGTTGCTGTAAAGTGTAGTTGGGGGTGATTTTTGATAGCCGAAGTAATTTAGGTGAGTTTGGAATAGTTTGCTACGGTTAGTAGCATTTTTTTGAAATTTAAAAGTGATTGGGTTTAGTTTGTTGTGGTAAGGGTTAGTTGGTGATGATTTATGATAGCCGATGTTATTTAGGTGAGTTTGGCATAATTTGCTAAGGTTAGTCGCATTTTTTTGTAATTTAAAAGTGATTGGGTTTAGTTTGTTGTGGTAAGGGTTAGTTGGTGATGATTTAGAGTAGCCGAAGTAATTTAGGTGAGTCTGGCATAGTTTGTTATTATTTGTACACTTTTTTTTGTAATTTTAAGATGATATGGTTTCGTTTGTTGTGGTAAGGGATAGTTGGGGGTGATTTACGGTAGCCGAAGTAATTTAGGTGATTCTGGTATAGTTTGTTATGATTTTTAGCATTTTTTTGAAATTTTAAAGTGATTGGGCTTAGTTTGTTGCTGTAAAGTGTAGTTGGGGGTGATTTTTGATAGCCAAAGTAAATTAGGTGAGTTTGGCATAGTTTGCTATGGTTAGTAGCATTTTTTTTTAATTTAAAAGTGATTGGGTTTAGTTTGTTGTGGTAAGGGTTAGTTGGTGATGATTTATAGTAGCCGAAGTAATTTAGGTGAGTCTGGCATAGTTTGATATGATTTGTACACCTTTTTTGTAATTTTAAAATGATATGGTTTGGTTTGTTGTGGTAAGGGATAGTTGGGGGTGATTTACGGTAGCGGAAGTAATTTAGGTGATTCTGGTATAGTTTGTTATGATTTTTAGCATTTTTTTGTAATTTTAAAGTGATTGGGCTTAGTTTGTTGCTGTAAAGTGTAGTTGGGGGTGATTTTTGATAGCCGAAGTAATTTAGGTGATTTTGGAATAGTTTGCTACGGTTAATAGCATTTTTTTGAAATTTAAAAGTGATTGGGTTTAGTTTGTTGTGGTAAGGGTTAGTTGGTGATGATTTATGGTAGCCGATGTTATTTAGGTGAGTTTGGCATAATTTGCTATGGTTAGTCGCATTTTTTTGTAATTTAAAAGTGATTGGGTTTAGTTTGTTGTGGTAAGGGTTAGTTGGTGATGATTTAGAGTAGCCGAAGTAGTTTAGGTGAGTCTGGCATAGTTTGTTATGATTTGTACACTTTTTTTTGTAATTTTAAGATGATATGGTTTAGTTTGTTGTGGTAAGGGATAGTTGGGGGTGATTTACGGTAGCCGAAGTAATTTAGGTGATTCTGGTATAGTTTGTTATGATTTTTAGCATTTTTTTGTAATTTTAAAGTGATTGGGCTTAGTTTGTTGCTGTAAAGTGGAGTTGGGGGTGATTCTTGATAGCCGAAGTAATTTAGGTGAGTTTGGAATAGTTTGCTATGGTTAGTAGCATTTTTTTGTAATTTAAAAGTGATTGGGTTTAGTTTGTTGTGGTAAGGGTTAGTTGGTGATGATTTATGGTAGCCGAAGTAATATAGGTGAGTTTGGCATAGTTTGCTATGGTTAGTAGCATTTTTTTGTAATTTAAAAGTGATTGGGTTTAGTTTGTTGTGGTAAGGGTTAGTTGGTGAAGATTTAGAGTAGCCGAAGTAATTTAGGTGATTCTGGCATAGTTTGTTATGATTTGTACAACTTTTTTTGTAATTTTAAGATAATATGGTTTGGTTTGTTGTGGTAAGGGATAGTTGGGGGTGATTTACGGTAGCCGAAGTAATTTAGGTGATTCTGGTATAGTTTGTTATGATTTTTAGCATTTTTTTGGAATTTTAAAGTGATTGGGCTTAGTTTGTTGCTGTAAAGTGTAGTTGGGGGTGATTTTTGATAGCCGAAGTAATTTAGGTGAGTTTGGCATAGTTTGCTATGGTTAGTAGCATTTTTTTGTAATTTAAAAGTGATTGGGTTTAGTTTGTTGTGGTAAGGGTTAGTTGGTGATGATTTATAGTAGCCGAAGTAATTTAGGTGAGTCTGGCATAGTTTGTTATGATTTGTACACCTTTTTTTGTAATTTTAAGATGATATGGTTTGGTTTGTTGTGGTAAGGGATAGTTGGGGGTGATTTACGGTAGCCGAAGTAATTTAGGTGTTTCTGGTATAGTTTGTTATGATTTTTAGCATTTTTTTGTAATTTTAAAGTGATTGGGCTTAGTTTGTTGCTGTAAAGTGTAGTTGGGGGTGATTTTTGATAGCCGAAGTAATTTAGGTGAGTTTGGCATAGTTTGCTATGGTTAGTAGCATTTTTTTGTAATTTAAAAGTGATTGGGTTTAGTTTGTTATGTTAAGGGTTAGTTGGTGATGATTTATGGTAGCCGAAGTAATTTAGGTGAGTTTGGCATAGTTTGCTATGGTTAGTAGCATTTTATTGTAATTTAAAAGTGATTGGGTTTAGTTTGTTGTGGTAAGGGTTAGTTGGTGATGATTTAGAGTAGCCGAAGTAATTTAGGTGAGTTTGGTATACTTTGTTACGATTTGTACACCTTTTTTTGTAATTTTAAGATGATATGGTTTGGTTTGTTATGTTAAGGGATAGTTGGGGGAGATTTACGGCAGCCGAAGTAATTTAGGTGATTCTGGTATAGTTTGTTATGATTTTTAGCATTTTTTGTAATTTTAAAGTGATTGGGCTTAGTTTGTTGCTGTAAAGTGTAGTTGGGGGTGATTTTTGATAGCCGAAGTAATTTAGGTGAGTTTGGCATAGTTTGTTATGGTTAGTAGCAATTTTTTGTAATTTAAAAGTGATTGGATTTAGTTTGTTGTGGTAAGGGTTAGTTGGTGATGATTTATGGTAGCCGAAGTAATTTAGGTGAGTTTGGCAAAGTTTGCTATGGTTAGTAGCATTTTTTTGTAATTTAAAATTGATTGGGTTTAGTTTGTTGTGGTAAGGGTTAGTTGGTGATGATTTAGGGTAGCCGAAGTAATTTAGGTGAGTCTGACATAGTTTGTTATGATTTGTACACTTTTTTTTTTAATTTTAAGATGATATGGTTTGGTTTGTTGTGGTACGGGATAGTTGGGGGTGATTTACGGTAGCCGAAGTAATTTAGTTGATTCTGGTATAGTTTGTTATGATTTTTAGCATTTTTTTATAATTTTAAAGTGATTGGGCTTAGTTCGTTGCTGTAAAGTGTAGTTGGGAGTGATTTTTATTAGCCGAAGTAATTTAGGTGAATTTGGCATAGTTTGCTATGGTTAGTAGCATTTTTTTGTAATTTAAAAGTGATTGGGTTTAGTTTGTTGTAGTAAGGGTTAGTTGGTGATGATTTAGAGTAGCAGAAGTAATTTAGGTGAGTCTGGCATAGTTTGTGATGATTTGTACACCTTTTTTTGTAATTTTAAAATGATATGGTTTGGTTTGTTGTGGTAAGGGATAGTTGGGGGTGATTTACGGTAGCCGAAGTAATTTAGTTGATTCTGGTATAGTTTGTTATGATTTTTAGCATTTTTTTATAATTTTAAAGTGATTGGGCTTAGTTTGTTGCTGTAAAGTGTAGTTGGGGGTGATTTTTGATAGCCGAAGTAATTTAGGTGAGTTTGGCATAGTTTGCTATGGTTAGTAGCATTTTTTTGTAATTTAAAAGTGATTGGGTTTAGTTTGTTGTGGTAAGGGTTAGTTGGTGAAAATTTAGAGTAGCCGAAGTAATTTAGGTGAGTCTGGCATAGTTTGTTATAATTTGTACACCTTTTTTTGTAATTTTAAGATGATATGGTTTGGTTTGTTGTGGTAAGGGATAGTTGGGGGTGATTTACGGTAGCCGAAGTAATTTAGGTGATTCTGGTATAGTTTGTTATGATTTTTAGCATTTTTTTGTAATTTTAAAGTGATTGGGCTTTGTTTGTTGCTGTAAAGTGTAGTTGGGGGTGATTTTTGATAGCCGAAGTAATTTAGGTGAGTTTGGCATAGTTTGCTATGGTTAGTAGCATTTTTTTGTAATTTAAAAGTGATTGGGTTTAGTTTGTTGTGGTAAGGGTTAGTTGGTGATGATTTATAGTAGCCGAAGTAATTTAGGTGAGTCTGGCATAGTTTGTTATGATTTGTACACCTTTTTTTGTAATTTTAAGATGATATGGTTTGGTTTGTTGTGGTAAGGGATAGTTGGGGGTGATTTACGGTAGCCGAAGTAATTTAGGTGATTCTGGTATAGTTTGTTATGATTTTTAGAATTTTTTTGTAATTTTAAAGTGATTGGGCTTAGTTTGTTGCTGTAAAGTGTAGTTGGGGGTGATTTTTGAGAGCCAAAGTAATTTAGGTGAATTTGGCATAGTTTGCAATGGTTAGTAGCATTTTTTTGTAATTTAAAAGTGATTGGGTTTAGTTTGTTGTGGTAAGGGTTAGTTGGTGAAGATTTAGAGTAACCGAAGTAATTTAGGTGAGTCTGGCATAGTTTGTTATGATTTGCACACCTTTTTTTGTAATTTTAAGATGATATGGTTTGGTTTGTTGTGGTAAGGGATAGTTGGGGGTGATTTACGGTAGCCGAAGTAATTTAGGTGATTCTGGTATAGTTTGTTATGATTTTTAGCATTTTTTGTATTTTTAAATTGATTGGGCTTAGTTTGTTGCTGTAATGTGTAGTTGGGGGTGATTTTTGATAGCCGAAGTAATTTAGGTGAGTTTGGAATAGTTTGCTATGGTTAGTAGCATTTTTTTGTAATTTAAAATGATTGGGTTTAGTTTGTTGTGGTAAGGGTTAGTTGGTGATGATTTACGGTAGCCGAAGTAATTTAGGTGATTCTGGTATAGTTTGTTATGATTTTTAGCATTTTTTGTATTTTTAAAGTGATTGGGCTTAGTTTGTTTCTGTAAAGTGTAGTTGGGGGTGATTTTTGATAGCCGAAGTAATTTAGGTGAGTTTGGCATAGTTTGCTATGGTTAGTAGCAATTTTTTGTAATTTAAAAATGATTGGGTTTAGTTTGTTGTGGTAAGGGTTAGTTGGTGATGATTTATGGTAGCCGAAGTAATTTAGGTGAGTTTGGCAAAGTTTGCTATGGTTAGTAGCATTTTTTTGTAATTTAAAATTGATTGGGTTTAGTTTGTTGTGGTAAGGGTTAGTTGGTGATGATTTAGAGTAGCCGAAGTAATTTAGGTGAGTCTGACATAGTTTGTTATGATTTGTACACCTTTTTTTGTAATTTTAAGATGATATGGTTTGGTTTGTTGTGGTACGGGATAGTTGGGGGTGATTTACGGTAGCCGAAGTAATTTAGTTGATTCTGGTATAGTTTGTTATGATTTTTAGCATTTTTTTATAATTTTAAAGTGATTGGGCTTAGTTTGTTGCTGTAAAGTGTAGTTGGGGGTGATTTTTGATAGCCGAAGTAATTTAGGTGAGTTTGGAATAGTTTGCTATGGTTAGTAGCATGTTTTTGTAATTTAAAAGTGATTGGGTTTAGTTTGTTGTGGTAAGGGTTAGTTGGTGATGATTTATGGTAGCCGAAGTAATTTAGGTGAGTTAGGCATAGTTTGCTATGGTTAGTAGCATTTTTTTGTAATTTAAAATGATTAGGTTTAGTTTGTTGTGGTAAGGGTTAGTTGGTGATGATTTATGGTAGCCGAAGTAATTTAGGTGAGTTTGGCTTAGTTTGCTATGGTTAGTAGCTTTTTTTTTTAATTTAAAAGTGATTGGGTTTAGTTTGTTGTGGTAAGGGTTAGTTGGTGATGATTTAGAGTAGCCGAAGTAATTTAGGTGAGTTTGGTATAGTTTGTTACGATTTGTACACCTTTTTTTGTAATTTTAAGATGATATGGTTTGGTTTGTTGTGTTAAGGGATAGTTGGGGGTGATTTACGGTAGCCGAAGTAATTTAGGTGATGCTGGTATAGTTTGTTATAATTTTTAGAATTTTTTTGTAATTTTAAAGTGATTGGGTTTAGTTTGTTGCTGTAAAGTGTAGTTGGGGGTGATTTTTGATAGCCGAAGTAATTTAGGTGAGTTTGGCATAGTTTGCTATGGTTAGTAGCATTTTTTGTAATTTAAAAGTGATTGGGTTTAGTTTGTGGTGGTAAGGGATAGTTGGTGATGATTTAGAGTAGCCGAAGTAATTTAGGTGAGTCTGGCATAGTTTGTTATGATTTGTACACCTTTTTTTGTAATTTTAAGATGATATGGTTTGGTTTGTTGTGGTAAGGGATAGTTGGGTGTGATTTACGGTAGCCGAAGTAATTTAGGTGATTCTGGTATAGTTTGTTATGATTTTTAGCATTTTTTTGTAATTTTAAAGTGATTGGGCTTAGTTTGTTGCTGTAAAGTGTAGTTGGGGGTGATTTTTGATAGCCGAAGTAATTTAGGTGAGTTTGGCATAGTTTGCTATGGTTAGTAGCATTTTTTTGTAATTTAAAAGTGATTGGGTTTAGTTTGTTGTGGTAAGGGTTAGTTGGTGAAGATTTATGGTAGCCGAAGTAATTTAGGTGAGTCTGGCATAGTTTGTTATGATTTGTACACCTTTTTTTGTAATTTTAAGATGATATGGTTTGGTTTGTTGTGGTACGGGATAGTTGGGGGTGATTTACGGTAGCCGAAATAATTTAGTTGATTCTGGTATAGTTTGTTCTGATTTTTAGCATTTTTTATAATTTTAAAGTGATTGGGCTTAGTTTGTTGCTTTAAAGTGTAGTTGGGGGTGATTTTTGATAGCCGAAGTAATTTAGGTGAGTTTGGAATAGTTTGCTATGGTTAGTAGCCTGTTTTTGTAAATTAAAAATGATTGGGTTTAGTTTGTTGTGGTAAGGGTTAGTTGGTGATGATTTATGGTAGCCGAAGTAAGTTAGGTGAGTTTGGCATAGTTTGCTATGGTTAGTAGCATTTTTTTGTAATTTAAAAGTGATTGGGTTTAGTTTGTTGTGGTAAGGGTTAGTTGGTGATGATTTATCGTAGCCGAAGTAATTAAGGTGAGTTTGGCAAAGTTTGCTATGGTTAGTAGCATTTTTTTGTAATTTAAAATTGATTGGGTTAAGTTTGTTGTGGTAAGGGTTAGTTGGTGATGATTTAGAGTAGCCGAAGTAATTTAGGTGAGTCTGGCATAGTTTGTTATGATTTGTACATCTTTTTTTGTAATTTTAAGATGATATGTATTGGTTTGTTGTGGTAAGGTATAGTTGGGGGTGATTTACGGTAGCCAAAGTAATTTAGGTGATTCTGGTGTAGTTTGTTATGATATTTAGCATTTTTTTGTAATTTTAAAGTGATTGGGCTTAGTTTGTTGCTGTAAAGTGTAGTTGGGGGTGATTTTTGATAGCCGAAGTAATTTAGGTGAGTTTGGCATAGTTTGCTATGGTTAGTAGCATTTTTTTGTAATTTAAAATGATTGGGTTTAGTTTGTTGTGGTAAGGGTTAGTTGGTTATGATTTATGGTAGCCGAAGTAATTTAGTTGAGTTTGGCATAGTTTGCTATGGTTAGTAGCATTATTTTGTAATTTAAAAGTGATTGGGTTTAGTTTGTTGTGGTAAGGGTTAGTTGGTGATGATTTAGAGTAGCCGAAGTAATTTAGGTGAGTCTGGCATAGTTTGTTATGATTTGTACACCTTTTTTTGTAATTTTAAGATGATATGGTTTGGTTTGTTGTGGTAAGGGATAGTTGGGGGTGATTTACGGTAGCCGAAGTAATTTAGGTGATTCTGGTATACTTTGTTATGATTTTTAGCATTTTTTGTAATTTTAAAGTGATTGGGCTTAGTTTGTCGCTGTAAAGTGTAGTTGGGGGTGATTTTTGATAGCCGAAGTAATTTAGGTTATTTTGGCATAGTTTGCTATGGTTATTAGCATTTTTTTGTAATTTAAAATGATTGGGTTTAGTTTGTTGTGGTAAGGGTTAGTTGGTGATGATTTATGGTAGCCGAAGTAATTTAGGTGAGTTTGGCATAGTTTGCTATGGTTAGTAGCATTTTTTTGTAATTTAAAAGTGATTGGGTTTAGTTTGTTGTGGTAAGGGTTAGTTGGTGATTATTTAGAGTAGCCGAAGTAATTTAGCTGAGTTTGGTATAGTTTGTTACGATTTGTACACCTTTTTTTGTAATTTTAAGATGTTCTGGTTTGGTTTGTTGTGTTAAGGGATAGTTGGGGGTGATTTACGGTAGCCGAAGTAATTTAGGTGATGCTGGTATAGTTTGTTATGATTTTTAGAATTTTTTTGTAATTTTAAAGTGATTGGGCTTAGTTTGTTGCTGTAAAGTGTAGTTGGGGGTGATTTTTGATAGCCGAAGTAATTTAGGTGAGTTTGGCATAGTTTGCTATGGTTAGTAGCATTTTTTGTTATTTAAAAGTGATTGGGTTTAGTTTGTTGTGGTAAGGGATAGTTGGTGATGATTTAGAGTAGCCGAAGTAATTTAGGTGAGTCTGGCATAGTTTGTTATGATTTGAACACCTTTTTTTGTAATTTTAAGATGATATGGTTTGGTTTGTTGTTGTAAGGGATAGTTGGGGGTGATTTACGGTAGCCGAAGTAATTTAGGTGATGCTGGTATAGTTTGTTAGGATTTTTAGCATTTTTTTGTAATTTTAAAGTGATTGGGCTTAGTTTGTTGCTGTAAAGTGTAGTTGGGGGTGATTTTTGATAGCCGAAGTAATTTAGGTGAGTTTGGCATAGTTTGCTATGGTTAGTAGAATTTTTTTGTAATTTAAAAGTGATTGGGTTTAGTTTGTTGTGGTAAGGGTTTGTTGGTGAAGATTTATGGTAGCCGAAGTAATTTAGGTGAGTCTGGCATAGTTTGTTATGATTTGTACATCTTTTTTTGTAATTTTAAAATGATATGGTTTGGTTTGTTGTGGTACGGGATAGTTGGGGGTGATTTACGGTAGCCGAAGTAATTTAGTTGATTCTGGTATAGTTTGTTACGATTTTTAGCATTTTTTTATAATTTTAAAGTGATTGGGCTTAGTTTGTTTCTGTAAAGTGTAGTTGGGGGTGATTTTTGATAGCCGAAGTAATTTAGGTGAGTTTGGCATAGTTTGCTATGGTTAGTAGCAATTTTTTGTAATTTAAAAATGATTGGGTTTAGTTTGTTGTGGTAAGGGTTAGTTGGTGATGATTTATGGTAGCCGAAGTAATTTAGGTGAGTTTGGCAAAGGTTGCTATGGTTAGTAGCATTTTTTTGTAATTTAAAATTGATTGGGTTTAGTTTGTTGTGGTAAGGGTTAGTTGGTGATGATTTAGAGTAGCCGAAGTAATTTAGGTGAGTCTGACATAGTTTGTTATGATTTGTACACCTTTTTTTGTAATTTTAAGATGATATGGTTTGGTTTGTTGTGGTACGGGATAGTTGGGGGTGATTTACGGTAGCCGAAGTAATTTAGTTGATTCTGGTATAGTTTGATATGATTTTTAGCATTTTTTTATAATTTTAAAGTGATTGGGCTTAGTTTGTTGCTGTAAAGTGTAGTTGGGGGTGATTTTTGATAGCCGAAGTAATTTAGGTGAGTTTGGAATAGTTTGCTATGGTTAGTAGCATGTTTTTGTAATTTAAAAGTGATTGGGTTTAGTTTGTTGTGGTAAGGGTTAGTTGGTGATGATTTATGGTAGCCGAAGTAATTTAGGTGAGTTTGGCATAGTTTGCTATGGTTAGTAGCATTTTTTTGTAATTTAAAATGATTGGGTTTAGTTTGTTGTGGTAAGGGTTAGTTGGTGATGATTTATGGTAGCCGAAGTAATTTAGGTGAGTTTGGCTTAGTTTGCTATGGTTAGTAGCATTTTTTTTTAATTTAAAAGTCATTGGGTTTAGTTTGTTGTGGTAAGGGTTAGTTGGTGATGATTTAGAGTAGCCGAAGTAATTTAGGTGAGTTTGGTATAGTTTGTTACGATTTGTACACCTTTTTTTGTAATTTTAAGATGATATGGTTTGGTTTGTTGTGTTAAGGGATAGTTGGGGGTGATTTACGGTAGCCGAAGTAATTTAGGTGATGCTGGTATAGTTTGTTATAATTTTTAGAATTTTTTTGTAATTTTAAAGTGATTGGGTTTAGTTTGTTGCTGTAAAGTGTAGTTGGGGGTGATTTTTGATAGCCGAAGTAATTTAGGTGAGTTTGGCATAGTTTGCTATGGTTAGTAGCATTTTTTGTAATTTAAAAGTGATTGGGTTTAGTTTGTGGTGGTAAGGGATAGTTGGTGATGATTTAGAGTAGCCGAAGTAATTTAGGTGAGTCTGGCATAGTTTGTTATGATTTGTACACTTTTTTTTGTAATTTTAAGATGATATGGTTTGGTTTGTTGTGGTAAGGGATAGTTGGGTGTGATTTACGGTAGCCGAAG
Organism: Eledona agricola; assembly: GCA_964023215.1. Taxonomy (NCBI): domain Eukaryota; kingdom Metazoa; phylum Arthropoda; class Insecta; order Coleoptera; family Tenebrionidae; genus Eledona; species Eledona agricola. The sequence goes on from OZ026854.1 coordinate 26,362,219, forward strand.
TAATTTATGTGATTCTGGTATAGTTTGTTATGATTTTTAGCATTTTTTTGTAATTTTAAAGTGATTGGGCTTAGTTTGTTGCTGTAAAGTGTAGTTGGGGGTGATTTTTGATAGCCGAAGTAATTTAGGTGAGTTTGGCATAGTTTGCTATGGTTAGTAGCATTTTTTTGTAATTTAAAAGTGATTGGGTTTAGTTTGTTGTGGTAAGGGTTAGTTGGTGAAGATTTATGGTAGCCGAAGTAATTTAGGTGAGTCTGGCATAGTTTGTTATGATTTGTACACCTTTTTTTGTAATTTTAAGATGATATGGTTTGGTTTGTTGTGGTACGGGATAGTTGGGGGTGATTTACGGTAGCCGAAATAATTTAGTTGATTCTGGTATAGTTTGTTCTGATTTTTAGCATTTTTTATAATTTTAAAGTGATTGGGCTTAGTTTGTTGCTTTAAAGTGTAGTTGGGGGTGATTTTTGATAGCCGAAGTAATTTAGGTGAGTTTGGAATAGTTTGCTATGGTTAGTAGCCTGTTTTTGTAATTTAAAAATGATTGGGTTTAGTTTGTTGTGGTAAGGGTTAGTTGGTGATGATTTATGGTAGCCGAAGTAAGTTAGGTGAGTTTGGCATAGTTTGCTATGGTTAGTAGCATTTTTTTGTAATTTAAAAGTGATTGGGTTTAGTTTGTTGTGGTAAGGGTTAGTTGGTGATGATTTATCGTAGCCGAAGTAATTAAGGTGAGTTTGGCAAAGTTTGCTATGGTTAGTAGCATTTTTTTGTAATTTAAAATTGATTGGGTTAAGTTTGTTGTGGTAAGGGTTAGTTGGTGATGATTTAGAGTAGCCGAAGTAATTTAGGTGAGTCTGGCATAGTTTGTTATGATTTGTACATCTTTTTTTGTAATTTTAAGATGATATGTATTGGTTTGTTGTGGTAAGGTATAGTTGGGGGTGATTTACGGTAGCCAAAGTAATTTAGGTGATTCTGGTGTAGTTTGTTATGATATTTAGCATTTTTTTGTAATTTTAAAGTGATTGGGCTTAGTTTGTTGCTGTAAAGTGTAGTTGGGGGTGATTTTTGATAGCCGAAGTAATTTAGGTGAGTTTGGCATAGTTTGCTATGGTTAGTAGCATTTTTTTGTAATTTAAAATGATTGGGTTTAGTTTGTTGTGGTAAGGGTTAGTTGGTTATGATTTATGGTAGCCAAAGTAATTTAGGTGAGTTTGGCATAGTTTGCTATGGTTAGTAGCATTATTTTGTAATTTAAAAGTGATTGGGTTTAGTTTGTTGTGGTAAGGGTTAGTTGGTGATGATTTAGAGTAACCGAAGTAATTTAAGTGAGTCTGGCATAGTTTGTTATGATTTGTACACCTTTTTTTGTAATTTTAAGATGATATGGTTTGGTTTGTTGTGGTAAGGGATAGTTGGGGGTGATTTACGGTAGCCGAAGTATTTTAGGTGATTCTGGTATACTTTGTTATGATTTTTAGCATTTTTTGTAATTTTAAAGTGATTGGGCTTAGTTTGTTGCTGTAAAGTGTAGTTGGGGGTGATTTTTGATAGCCGAAGTAATTTAGGTTATTTTGGCATAGTTTGCTATGGTTATTAGCATTTTTTTGTAATTTAAAATGATTGGGTTTAGTTTGTTGTGGTAAGGGTTAGTTGGTGATGATTTATGGTAGCCGAAGTAATTTAGGTGAGTTTGGCATAGTTTGCTATGGTTAGTAGCATTTTTTTGTAATTTAAAAGTGATTGGGTTTAGTTTGTTGTGGTAAGGGTTAGTTGGTGATTATTTAGAGTAGCCAAAGTAATTTAGCTGAGTTTGGTTTAGTTTGTTACGATTTGTACACTTTTTTTGTAATTTTAAGATGTTCTGGTTTGGTTTGTTGTGTTAAGGGATAGTTGGGGGTGATTTACGGTAGCCGAAGTAATTTAGGTGATGCTGGTATAGTTTGTTATGATTTTTAGAATTTTTTTGTAATTTTAAAGTGATTGGGCTTAGTTTGTTGCTGTAAAGTGTAGTTGGGGGTGATTTTTGATAGCCGAAGTAATTTAGGTGAGTTTGGCATAGTTTGCTATGGTTAGTAGCATTTTTTGTAATTTAAAAGTGATTGGGTTTAGTTTGTTGTGGTAAGGGATAGTTGGTGATGATTTAGAGTAGCCGAAGTAATTTAGGTGAGTCTGGCATAGTTTGTTATGATTTGAACACCTTTTTTTGTAATTTTAAGATGATATGGTTTGGTTTGTTGTTGTAAGGGATAGTTGGGGGTGATTTACGGTAGCCGAAGTAATTTAGGTGATGCTGGTATAGTTTGTTAGGATTTTTAGCATTTTTTTGTAATTTTAAAGTGATTGGGCTTAGTTTGTTGCTGTAAAGTGTAGTTGGGGGTGATTTTTGTTAGCCGAAGTAATTTAGGTGAGTTTGGAATAGTTTGCTATGGTTAGTAGCATGTTTTTGTAATTTAAAAATGATTGGGTTTAGTTTGTTGTGGTAAGGGTTAGTTGGTAATGATTTATGGTGGCCCAAGTAATTTAGGTGAGTTTGGCATAGTTTGCTATGGTTAGTAGCATTTTTTTTGTAATTTAAAAGTGATTGGGTTTAGTTTGTTGTGGTAAGGGTTTGTTGGTGAAGATTTATGGTAGCCGAAGTAATTTAGGTGAGTCTGGCATAGTTTGTTATGATTTGTACATCTTTTTTTGTAATTTTAAAATGATATGGTTTGGTTTGTTGTGGTACGGGATAGTTGGGGGTGATTTACGGTAGCCGAAGTAATTTAGTTGATTCTGGTATAGTTTGTTATGATTTTTAGCATTTTTTTATAATTTTAAAGTGATTGGGCTTAGTTTGTTGCTGTAAAGTATAGTTGGGGGTGATTTTTGATAGCCGAAGTAATTTAGGTGAGTTTGGAATAGTTTGCTATGGTTAGTAGCATGTTTTTGTAATTTAAAAATGATTGGGTTTAGTTTGTTGTGGTAAGGGTTAGTTGGTAATGATTTATGGTAGCCCAAGTAATTTAGGTGAGTTTGGCATAGTTTGCTATGGTTAGTAGCATTTTTTTTGTAATTTAAAAGTGATTGGGTTTAGTTTGTTGTGGTAAGGGTTAGTTGGTGATTATTTATAGTAGCCGAAGTAATTTAGGTGAGTCTGGCATAGTTTGTTACGATTTGTACACCTTTTTTTGTACTTTTAAGATGATATGGTTTGGTTTGTTGTGGTAAGGGATAGTTGGGGGTGATTTACGATAGCCGAAGTAATTTAGGTGATTCTGGTATAGTTTGTTATGATTTTTAGCATTTTTTTGTAATTTTAAAATGATTGGGCTTAGTTTGTTGCTGTAAAGTGTAGTTGGGGGTGATTTTTGATAGTCGAAGTAATTTGGGTGAGTTTGGCATGGTTTGCTATGGTTAGTAGCATTTTTTTGTAATTTAAAAGTGATTGGGTTTAGTTTGTTGTGGTAAGGGTTAGTTGGTGATGATTTATGGTAGCCGAAGTAATTTAGGTGAGTTTGGCATAGTTTGCTATGGTTAGTAGCATTTTTTGTAATTTAAAAGTGATTGGGTTTAGTTTGTTGTGGTAAGGGTTAGTTGGTGATGATTTACGGTAGCCGAAGTAATTTAGGTGATTCTGGTATAGTTTGTTATGATTTTTAGCATTTTTTTGTAATTTTAAAGTGATTGGGCTTAGTTTGTTGCAGTAAAGTGTAGTTGGGGGTGATTTTTGATAGCCGAAGTAATTTAGGTGAGTTTGGCATAGTTTGCTATGGTTAGTAGCATTTTTTTGTAATTTAAAATGATTGGGTTTAGTTTGTTGTGGTAAGGGTTAGTTGGTGATGATTTATGGTAGCCGAAGTAATTTAGGTGAGTTTGGCATAGTTTGCTATGGTTAGTAGCATTTTTTTGTAATTTAAAAGTGATTGGGTTTAGTTTGTTGTGGTAAGGGTTAGTTGGTGATTATTTAGAGTAGCCGAAGTAATTTAGCTGAGTTTGGTATAGTTTGTTACGATTTGTACACCTTTATTTGTACTTTTAAGATGATATGGTTTGGTTTGTTGTGGTAAGGGATAGTTGGGGGTGATTTACGGTAGCCGAAGTAATTTAGGTGATTCTGGTATAGTTTGTTATGATTTTTAGCATTTTTTTGTAATTTTAAAGTGATTGGGCTTAGTTTGTTGCTGTAAAGTGTAGTTGGGGGTGATTTTTGATAGTCGAAGTAATTTAGGTGAGTTTGGCATGGTTTGCTATGGTTAGTAGCATTTTTTTGTAATTTAAAAATGATTGGGTTCAGTTTGTTGTGGTAAGGGTTAGTTGGTGATGATTTATGGTAGCCGAAGTAATTTAGGTGAGTTTGGCATAGTTTGCTATGGTTAGTAGCATTTTTTTGTAATTTAAAAGTGATTGGGTTTAGTTTGTTGTGGTAAGGGTTAGTTGGTGATGATTTAGAGGAGCCGAAGTAATTTAGGTGAGTCTGGCATTGTTTGTTATGATTTCTATACTTTTTTTTGTAATTTTAAGATGATATGGTTTGGTTTGTTGTGGTAAAGGATAGTTGGGGGTGATTTACGGTAGCCGAAGTAATTTAGGTGATTCTGGTATAGTTTGTTATGATTTTAAGCATTTTTTTTGAAATTTTAAAGTGATTGGGCTTAGTTTGTTGCTGTAAAGTGTAGTTGGGGGTGATTTTTGATAGCCAAAGTAATTTAGGTGAGTTTGGCATAGTTTGCTATGGTTAGTAGCATTTTTTTGTAATTTAAAAGTGATTGGGTTTAGTTTGTTGTGGTAAGGGTTAGTTGGTGATGATTTATGGTAGCCGAAGTAATTTAGGTGAGTTTGGCAAAGTTTGCTATGGTTAGTAGCATTTTTTTGTAATTTAAAATTGATTGGGTTTAGTTTGTTGTGGTAAGGGTTAGTTGGTGATGATTTAGAGTAGCCGAAGTAATTTAGGTGAGTCTGGCATAGTTTGTTATGATTTGTATACCTTTTTTTGTAATTTTAAGATGATATGGTTTGGTTTGTTGTGGTAAGAGATAGTTGGGGGTGATTTACGGTAGCCGAAGTAATTTAGGTGATTTTGGTATAGTTTGTTATGATTTTTAGCATTTTTTTGTAATTTTAAAATGATTGGGCTTAGTTTGTTGCTGTAAAGTGTAGTTGGGGGTGATTTTTGATAGTCGAAGTAATTTGGGTGAGTTTGGCATGGTTTGCTATGGTTAGTAGCATTTTTTTGTAATTTAAAAGTGATTGGGTTTAGTTTGTTGTGGTAAGGGTTAGTTGGTGATGATTTATGGTAGCCGAAGTAATTTAGGTGAGTTTGGCATAGTTTGCTATGGTTAGTAGCATTTTTTGTAATTTAAAAGTGATTGGGTTTAGTTTGTTGTGGTAAGGGTTAGTTGGTGATGATTTACGGTAGCCGAAGTAATTTAGGTGATTCTGGTATAGTTTGTTATGATTTTTAGCATTTTTTTGTAATTTTAAAGTGATTGGGCTTAGTTTGTTGCAGTAAAGTGTAGTTGGGGGTGATTTTTGATAGCCGAAGTAATTTAGGTGAGTTTGGCATAGTTTGCTATGGTTAGTAGCATTTTTTGTAATTTAAAAGTGATTGGGTTTAGTTTGTTGTGGTAAGGGTTAGTTGGTGATGATTTACGGTAGCCGAAGTAATTTAGGTGATTCTGGTATAGTTTGTTATGATTTTTAGCATTTTTTTGTAATTTTAAAGTGATTGGGCTTAGTTTGTTGCTGTAAAGTATAGTTGGGGGTGATTTTTGATAGCCGAAGTAATTTAGGTGAGTTTGGAATAGTTTGCTATGGTTAGTAGCATGTTTTTGTAATTTAAAAATGATTGGGTTTAGTTTGTTGTGGTAAGGGTTAGTTGGTAATGATTTATGGTAGCCCAAGTAATTTAGGTGAGTTTGGCATAGTTTGCTATGGTTAGTAGCATTTTTTTTGTAATTTAAAAGTGATTGGGTTTAGTTTGTTGTGGTAAGGGTTAGTTGGTGATTATTTATAGTAGCCGAAGTAATTTAGGTGAGTCTGGCATAGTTTGTTACGATTTGTACACCTTTTTTTGTACTTTTAAGATGATATGGTTTGGTTTGTTGTGGTAAGGGATAGTTGGGGGTGATTTACGATAGCCGAAGTAATTTAGGTGATTCTGGTATAGTTTGTTATGATTTTTAGCATTTTTTTGTAATTTTAAAATGATTGGGCTTAGTTTGTTGCTGTAAAGTGTAGTTGGGGGTGATTTTTGATAGTCGAAGTAATTTGGGTGAGTTTGGCATGGTTTGCTATGGTTAGTAGCATTTTTTTGTAATTTAAAAGTGATTGGGTTTAGTTTGTTGTGGTAAGGGTTAGTTGGTGATGATTTATGGTAGCCGAAGTAATTTAGGTGAGTTTGGCATAGTTTGCTATGGTTAGTAGCATTTTTTGTAATTTAAAAGTGATTGGGTTTAGTTTGTTGTGGTAAGGGTTAGTTGGTGATGATTTACGGTAGCCGAAGTAATTTAGGTGATTCTGGTATAGTTTGTTATGATTTTTAGCATTTTTTTGTAATTTTAAAGTGATTGGGCTTAGTTTGTTGCAGTAAAGTGTAGTTGGGGGTGATTTTTGATAGCCGAAGTAATTTAGGTGAGTTTGGCATAGTTTGCTATGGTTAGTAGCATTTTTTTGTAATTTAAAATGATTGGGTTTAGTTTGTTGTGGTAAGGGTTAGTTGGTGATGATTTATGGTAGCCGAAGTAATTTAGGTGAGTTTGGCATAGTTTGCTATGGTTAGTAGCATTTTTTTGTAATTTAAAAGTGATTGGGTTTAGTTTGTTGTGGTAAGGGTTAGTTGGTGATTATTTAGAGTAGCCGAAGTAATTTAGCTGAGTTTGGTATAGTTTGTTACGATTTGTACACCTTTATTTGTACTTTTAAGATGATATGGTTTGGTTTGTTGTGGTAAGGGTTAGTTGGGGGTGATTTACGGTAGCCGAAGTAATTTAGGTGATTCTGGTATAGTTTGTTATGATTTTTAGCATTTTTTTGTAATTTTAAAGTGATTGGGCTTAGTTTGTTGCTGTAAAGTGTAGTTGGGGGTGATTTTTGATAGTCGAAGTAATTTAGGTGAGTTTGGCATGGTTTGCTATGGTTAGTAGCATTTTTTTGTAATTTAAAAATGATTGGGTTCAGTTTGTTGTGGTAAGGGTTAGTTGGTGATGATTTATGGTAGCCGAAGTAATTTAGGTGAGTTTGGCATAGTTTGCTATGGTTAGTAGCATTTTTTTGTAATTTAAAAGTGATTGGGTTTAGTTTGTTGTGGTAAGGGTTAGTTGGTGATGATTTAGAGGAGCCGAAGTAATTTAGGTGAGTCTGGCATTGTTTGTTATGATTTCTATACTTTTTTTTGTAATTTTAAGATGATATGGTTTGGTTTGTTGTGGTAAAGGATAGTTGGGGGTGATTTACGGTAGCCGAAGTAATTTAGGTGATTCTGGTATAGTTTGTTATGATTTTAAGCATTTTTTTTGAAATTTTAAAGTGATTGGGCTTAGTTTGTTACTGTAAAGTGTAGTTGGGGGTGATTTTTGATAGCCGAAGTAATTTAGGTGAGTTTGGCATAGTTTGCTATGGTTAGTAGCATTTTTTTGTAATTTAAAAGTGATTGGTTTTAGTTTGTTGTGGTAAGGGTTAGTTGGTGATGATTTATGGTAGCCGAAGTAATTTAGGTGAGTTTGGCATAGTTTGCTATGGTTAGTAGCATTTTTTTGTAATTTAAAAGTGATTGGGTTTAGTTTGTTGTGGTAAGGTTTAGTTGGTGATGATTTCGAGTAGCAGAAGTAATTTAGGTGCGTCTGGCATAGTTTGTTTTGATTTGTACACCTTTTTTTGTAATTTTAAGATGATATGGTTTGGTTTGTTGTGGTAAAGGATAGTTGGGGGTAATTTACGGTAGCCGAAGTAATTTAGGTGATTCTGGTATAGTTTGTTATGATTTTTAGTATTTTTTTGTAATTTTAAAGTGATTGGGCTTAGATTGTTGCTGTAAAGTGTAGTTGGGGGTGATTTGTGATAGCCGAAGTTATTTAGGTGAGTTCGGCATAGTTTGATATGGTTAGTAGCATTTTTTTGTAATTTAAAAGTTATTGGGTTTAGTTTGTTGTGGTAAGGGTTAGTTGGTGATGATTTAGAGTAGCAGCAGTAATTTAGGTGAGTCTGGCATAGTTTGTTATGATTTGTACACCTTTTTTTGTAATTTTAAGATGATATGGTTTGGTTTGTTGTGGTAAGAAATAGTTGGGGGTGATTTACGGTAGCCGAAGTAATTTAGGTGATTCTGGTATAGTTTGTTATGATTTTTAGCATTTTTTTGTAATTTTAAAGTGATTGGGCTTAGTTTGTTGCTGTAAAGTGTAGTTGGGGGTGATTTTTGATAGCCGAAGTAATTTAGGTGAGTTTGGCATAGTTTGCTATGGTTAGTAGCATTTTTTTGTAATTTAAAAGTGATTAAGTTTAGTTTGTTGTGGTAAGGGTTAGTTGGTGATGATTTAGAGTAGCCGAAGTAATTTAGGTGAGTCTGGCATAGTTTGTTATGATTTGTGTACCTTTTCTTGTAATTTTAGGATGATATGGTTTGGTTTGTTGTGGTAAGGGATAGTTGGGGGTGATTTACGGTAGCCGAAGTAATTTAGGTGATTCTGGTATAGTTTGTTATGATTTTTAGAATTTTTTTGTAATTTTAAAGTGATTGGGCTTAGTTTGTTGCTGTAAGTGTAGTTTGGCATAGTTTGCTATGGTTAGTAGCATTTTTTTGTAATTTAAAAGTGATTGGGTTTAGTTTGTTGTGGTAAGGGTTAGTTGGTGATGATTTATGGTTGCCGAAGTAATTTAGGTGAGTTTGGCATAGTTTCCTATGGTTAGTAGCATTTTTTTGTAATTTAAAAGTGATTAGGTTTAGTTTGTTGTGGTAAGGGTTACTTTGTGATGATTTAGAGTAGCCGAAGTAACTTAGGTGAATCTGGCATAGTTTGTTATGATTTGTACACCTTTTCTTGTAATTTTAAGATGATATGGTTTGGTTTGTTGTGGTAAGGGATAGTTGGGGGTGATTTACGGTAGCCGAAGTAATTTAGGTGATTCTGGTATAGTTTGTTATGATTTTTAGTATTTTTTTGTAATTTTAAAGTGATTGGGCTTAGATTGTTGCTGTAAAGTGTAGTTGGGGGTGATTTTTGATAGCCGAAGTAATTTAGGTGAGTTTGGCATAGTTTGCTATGGTTAGTAGCATTTTTTTGTAATTTAAAAGTGATTGGTTTTAGTTTGTTGTGGTAAGGGTTAGTTGGTGATGATTTATGGTAGCCGAAGTAATTTAGGTGAGTTTGGCATAGTTTGCTATGGTTAGTAGGATTTTTTTGTAATTTAAAAGTGATTGGGTTTAGTTTGTTGTGGTAAGGGTTAGTTGGTGATGATTTAGAGTAGCCGAAGTAACTTAGGTGAGTCTGGCATAGTTTGTTATGATTTGTACACCTTTTCTTGTAATTTTAAGATGACATGGTTTGGTTTGTTGTGGTAAGGGATAGTTGGGGGTGATTTACGGTAGCCGAAGTAATTTAGGTGATTTTGGTATAGTTTGTTATGATTTGTAGCATTTTTTTGTAATTTTAAAGTGATTGGGCTTAATTTGTTGCTGTAAAGTGTAATTGGGGGTGATTTTTGATAGCCGAAGTAATTTAGGTGAGTTTGGCATAGTTTGCTATGGTTTGAAGCATTTTTTTGTAATTTAAAAGTGATTGGGTTTAGTTTGTTGTGGTAAGGATTAGTTGGTGATGATTTAGAGTAGCCGAAGTAATTTAGGTGAGTCTGGCATAGTTTGTTATGATTTGTACACCTTTTTTTGTAATTTTAAGATGATATGGTTTGGTTTGTTGTGGTAAGGGATAGTTGGGGGTGATTTACGGTAGCCGAAGTAATTTAGGTGATTCTGGTATAGTTTGTTATGATTTTTAGCATTTTTTTGTAATTTTAAAGTGATTGGGCTTAATTTGTTGCTGTAAAGTGTAATTGGGGGTGATTTCTGATAGCCGAAGTAATTTAGGTGAGTTTGGCATAGTTTGCTATGGTTAGAAGCATTTTTTTGTAATTTAAATGTGATTGGGTTTAGTTTGTTGTGGTAAGGGTTAGTTGGTGATGATTTTGAGTAGCCCAAGTAATTTAGGTGAGTCTGGCATAGTTTGTTATGATTTGTACACCTTTTTTTGTAATTCTAAGATGATATGGTTTGGTTTGTTGTGGTAAGAAATAGTTGGGGATGATTTACGGTAGCCGAAGTAATTTAGGTGATTCTGGTATAGTTTGTTATGATTTTTAAATTTTTTTTGTAATTTTAAAGTGATTGGGCTTAGTTTGTTGCTGTAAAGTGTAGTTGGGGGTGATTTTTGATAGCCGAAGTAATTTAGGTGAGTTTGGCATAGTTTGCTATGGTTAGTAGCATTTTTTTGTAATTTAAAAGTGATTAGGTTTAGTTTGTTGTGGTAACGGTTAGTTGGTGATGATTTAGAGTAGCCGAAGTAATTTAGGTGAGTCTGGCATAGTTTGTTATGGTTAGAAGCATTTTTTTGTAATTTAAAAGTGATTAGGTTTAGTTTGTTGTGGTAAGGGTTAGTTGGTGATGATTTAGAGTAGCCGAAGTAATTTAGGTGAGTCTGACATAGTTTGTTATGATTTGTACACCTTTTCTTGTAATTTTAGGATGATATGCTTTGGTTTGTTGTGGTAAGGGATAGTTGGGGGTGATTTACGCTAGCCGAAGTAATTTAGGTGATTCTGGTATAGTTTGTTATGATTTTTAGCATTTTTTTGTAATTTTAAAGTGATTGGGCTTAGTTTGTTGCTGTAAAGTGTAGTTGGGGGTGATTTTTGATAGCCGAAGTAATTTAGGTGAGTTTGGCATAGTTTGCTATGGTTAGTAGCATTTTTTTGTAATTTAAAAGTGATTGGGTTTAGTTTGTTGTGGTAAGGATTAGTTGGTGATGATTTAGAGTAGCCGAAGTAATTTAGGTGAATCTGGCATAGTTTGTTATGATTTGTACACCTTTTTTTGTAATTTGAGATGATATGGTTTGGTTTGTTGGGGTAAGGGATAGTTGGGGGTGATTTACGGTAGCCGAAGTAATTTAGGTGATTCTGGTATAGTTTGTTATGATTTTTAGCATTTTTTTGTAATTTTAAAGTGATTGGGCTTAGTTTGTTGCTGTAAAGTGTTGTTGGGGGTGATTTTTGATAGCCGAAGTAATTTAGGTGAGTTTGGCATAGTTTGCTATGGTTAGTAGCATTTTTTTGTAATTTAAAAGTGATTAGGTTTAGTTTGTTGTGGTAACGGTTAGTTGGTGATGATTTAGAGTAGCCGAAGTAATTTAGGTGAGTCTGGCATAGTTTGTTATGGTTAGAAGCATTTTTTTGTAATTTAAAAGTGATTAGGTTTAGTTTGTTGTGGTAAGGGTTAGTTGGTGATGATTTAGAGTAGCCGAAGTAATTTAGGTAAGTCTGGCATAGTTTGTTATGATTTGTACACCTTTTCTTGTAATTTTAGGATGATATGGTTTGGTTTGTTGTGGTAAGGGATAGTTGGGGGTGATTTACGGTAGCCGAAGTAATTTAGGTGATTCTGGTATAGTTTGTTATGATTTTTAGCATTTTTTTGTAATTTTATAGTGATTGGGCTTAGTTTGTTGCTGTAAAGTGTAGTTGGGGGTGATTTTTTATAGCCGAAGTAATTTAGGTGAGTTTGGCATAGTTTGCTATGGTTAGTAGCATTTTTTTGTAATTTAAAAGTGATTGGGTTTAGTTTGTTGTGGTTAGGGTTAGTTGGTGATGATTTATGGTAGCCGAAGTAATTTAGGTGAGTTTGGCATAGTTTGCTATGGTTAGTAGCATTTTTTTGTAATTTAAAAGTGATTAGGTTTAGTTTGTTGTGGTAACGGTTAGTTGGTGATGATTTAGAGTAGCCGAAGTAATTTAGGTGAGTCTGGCATAGTTTGTTATGGTTAGAAGCATTTTTTTGTAATTTAAAAGTGATTAGGTTTAGTTTGTTGTGGTAAGGGTTAGTTGGTGATGATTTAGAGTAGCCGAAGTAATTTAGGTGAGTCTGGCATAGTTTGTTATGATTTGTACACCTTTTCTTGTAATTTTAGGATGATATGGTTTGGTTTGTTGTGGTAAGGGATAGTTGGGAGTGATTTACGGTATCCGAAGTAATTTAGGTGATTCTGGTATAGTTTGTTATGATTTTTAGCATTTTTTTGTAATTTTAAAGTGATTGGGCTTAGTTTGTTGCTGTAAAGTGTAGTTGGGGGTGATTTTTGATAGCCGAAGTAATTTAGGTGAGTTTGGCATAGTTTGCTATGGTTAGTAGCATTTTTTTGTAATTTAAAAGTGATTGGGTTTAGTTTGTTGTGGTAAGGATTAGTTGGTGATGATTTAGAGTAGCCGAAGTAATTTAGGTGAATCTGGCATAGTTTGTTATGATTTGTACACCTTTTTTTGTAATTTTAAGATGATATGGTTTGGTTTGTTGGGGTAAGGGATAGTTGGGGGTGATTTACGGTAGCCGAAGTAATTTAGGTGATTCTGGTATAGTTTGTTATGATTTTTAGCATTTTTTTGTAATTTTAAAGTGATTGGGCTTAGTTTGTTGCTGTAAAGTGTAGTTGGGGGTGATTTTTGATAGCCGAAGTAATTTAGGTGAGGTTGGCATAGTTTGCTATGGTTAGTAGCATTTTTTTGTAATTTAAAAGTGATTAGGTTTAGTTTGTTGTGGTAACGGTTAGTTGGTGATGATTTAGAGTAGCCGAAGTAATTTAGGTGAGTCTGGCATAGTTTGTTATGGTTAGAAGCATTTTTTTGTAATTTAAAAGTGATTAGGTTTAGTTTGTTGTGGTAAGGGTTAGTTGGTGATGATTTAGAGTAGCCGAAGTAATTTAGGTGAGTCTGGCATAGTTTGTTATGATTTGTACACCTTTTCTTGTAATTTTAGGATGATATGGTTTGGTTTGTTGTGGTAAGGGATAGTTGGGGGTGATTTACGGTAGCCGAAGTAATTTAGGTGATTCTGGTATAGTTTGTTATGATTTTTAGCATTTTTTTGTAATTTTAAAGTGATTGGGCTTAGTTTGTTGCTGTAAAGTGTAGTTGGGGGTGATTTTTGATAGCCGAAGTAATTTAGGTGAGTTTGGCATAGTTTGCTATGGTTAGTAGCATTTTTTTGTAATTTAAAAGTGATTGGGTTTAGTTTGTTGTGGTTAGGGTTAGTTGGTGATGATTTATGGTAGCCGAAGTAATTTAGGTGAGTTTGGCATAGTTTGCTATGGTTAGTAGCATTTTTTTGTAATTTAAAAGTGATTGGGTTTAGTTTGTTGTGGTAAGGGTTAGTTGGTGATGATTTAGAGTAGCCGAAGTAATTTAGGTGAGTCTGGCATAGTTTGTTATGATTTGTACACCATTTTATGTAATTTTAAGATGATATGGTTTCGTTTGTTGTTGTAACGGATAGTTGGGAGTGATTTACGGTAGCCGAAGTAATTTAGGTGATTCTGGTATAGTTTGTTATGATTTTTAGCATTTTTTTGTAATTTTAAAGTGATTGGGCTTAGTTTGTTGCTATAAAGTGTAGTTGGGGGTGATTTTTAGTCGCCGAAGTAATTTAGGTGAGTTTGGCATAGTTTGCTATGGTTAGTAGCATTTTTTTGTAATTTAAAAGTGATTGGGTTTAGTTTGTTGTGGTAAAGGTTAGTTGGTGATGATTTATGGTAGCCGAAGTAATTTAGGTGAGTTTGGCATAGCTTGCTATGGTTAGTAGCATTTTTTTGTAATTTAAAAGTGATTAGGTTTAGTTTGTTGTGGTAAGGGTTAGTTGGTGATGATTTAGAATAGCCGAAGTAATTTAGGTGAGTCTGGCATAGTTTGTTATGATTTGTACACCTTTTCTTGTAATTTTAGGATGATATGGTTTGGTTTGTTGTGGTAAGGGATAGTTGGGGGTGATTTACGGTAGCCGAAGTAATTTAGGTGATTCTGGTATAGTTTTATATGATTTTTAGCATTTTTTTGTAATTTTAAAGTGATTGGGCTTAGTTTGTTGCTGTAAAGTGTAGTTGGGGGTGATTTTTGATAGCCGAAGTAATTTAGGTGAGTTTGGCATAGTTTGCTATGGTTAGTAGCATTTTTTTGTAATTTAAAAGTGATTAGGTTTAGTTTGTTGTGGTAGCGATTAGTTGGTGATGATTTAGAGTAGCCGAAGTAATTTAGGTGAGTCTGGCATAGTTTGTTATGGTTAGAAGCATTTTTTTGTAATTTAAAAGTGATTAGGTTTAGTTTGTTGTGGTAAGGGTTAGTTGGTAATGATTTAGAGTAGCCGAAGTAATTTAGGTGAGTCTGGCATAGTTTGTTATGATTTGTACACCTTTTCTTGTAATTTTAGGATGATATGGTTTGGTTTGTTGTGGTAAGGGATAGTTGGGGGTGATTTACGGTAGCCGAAGTAATTTAGGTGATTCTGGTATAGTTTGTTATGATTTTTAGCATTTTTTTGTAATTTTAAAGTGATTGGGCTTAGTTTGTTGCTGTAAAGTGTAGTTGGGGGTGATTTTTGATAGCCGAAGTAATTTAGGTGAGTTTGGCATAGTTTGCTATGGTTAGTAGCATTTTTTTGTAATTTAAAAGTGATTGGGTTTAGTTTGTTGTGGTTAGGGTTAGTTGGTGATGATTTATGGTAGCCGAAGTAATTTAGGTGAGTTTGGCATAGTTTGCTATGGTTAGTAGCATTTTTTTGTAATTTAAAAGTGATTGGGTTTAGTTTGTTGTGGTAAGGGTTAGTTGGTGATGATTTAGAGTAGCCGAAGTAATTTAGGTGAGTCTGGCATAGTTTGTTATGATTTGTACACCATTTTATGTAATTTTAAGATGATATGGTTTGGTTTGTTGTTGTAACGGATAGTTGGGGGTGATTTACGGTAGCCGAAATAATTTAGGTGATTCTGGTATAGTTTGTTATGATTTTTAGCATTTTTTTGAAATTTTAAAGTGATTGGGCTTAGTTTGTTGCTATAAAGTGTAGTTGGGGGTGATCTTTAGTCGCCGAAGTAATTTAGGTGAGTTTGGCATAGTTTGCTATGGTTAGTAGCATTTTTTTGTAATTTAAAAGTGATTGGGTTTAGTTTGTTGTGGTAAAGGTTAGTTGGTGATGATTTATGGTAGCCGAAGTAATTTAGGTGAGTTTGGCATAGTTTGCTATGGTTAGTAGCATTTTTTTGTAATTTAAAAGTGATTAGGTTTAGTTTGTTGTGGTAAGGGTTAGTTGGTGATGATTTAGAATAGCCGAAGTAATTTAGGTGAGTCTGGCATAGTTTGTTATGATTTGTACACCTTTTCTTGTAATTTTAGGATGATATGGTTTGGTTTGTTGTGGTAAGGGATAGTTGGGGGTGATTTACGGTAGCCGAAGTAATTTAGGTGATTCTGGTATAGTTTGTTATGATTTTTAACATTTTTTTGTAATTTTAAAGTGATTGGGCTTAGTTTGTTACTGTAAAGTGTAGTTGGGGGTGATTTTTGATAGCCGAAGTAATTTAGGTGAGTTTGGCATAGTTTGCTATGGTTAGAAGCATTTTTTTGTAATTTAAAAGTGACTGGGTTTAGTTTGTTGTGGTAAGGGTTAGTTGGTGACGATTTATGGTAGCCGAAATAATTTAGGTGAGTTTGGCATAGTTTGCTATGGATAGTAGCATTTTTTTGTAATTTAAAAGTGATTTTGTTTAGTTTGTTGTGGTAAGGGTTAGTTGGTGATCATTTAGAGTAGCCGAAGTAATTTAGGTGAGTCTGGCATAGTTTGTTATGATTTGTACACCTTTTTTGTAATTTTAAGATGATATGGTTTGGTTTGTTTTGGTAAGGGATAGTTGGGGGTGATTTACGGTATCCGAAGTAATTTAGGTGATTCTGGTAGTTTGTTATGATTTTTAGCATTTTTTTGTAATTTTAAAGTGATTGGTCTTAGTTTGTTGCCGTAAAGTGTAGTTGGGGGTGATTTTTGATAGCCGAAGTAATTTAGGTGAGTTTAGCATAGTTTGCTATGGTTAGTAGCATTTTTTTGTAATTTAAAAGTGAGTGGGTTTAGTTTGTTGTGGTAAGGGTTAGTTGGTGATGATTTATGGTTGCCGAAGTAATTTAGGTGAGTTTGGCATAGTTTGCTATGGTTAGTAGCATTTTTTTGTAATTTAAAAGTGATTAGGTTTAGTTTGTTGTAGTAAGGGTTACTTTGTGATGATTTAGAGTAGCCGAAGTAACTTAGGTGAGTCTGGCATAGTTTGTTATGATTTGTACTCCTTTCTTGTAATTTTAAGATGATATGGTTTGGTTTGTTGTGGTAAGGGATAGTTGGGGGTGATTTACGGTAGCCGAAGTAATTTAGGTGATTCTGGTATAGTTTGTTATGATTTTTAGCATTTTTTTGTAATTTTAAAGTGATTGGGCTTAGTTTGTTGCTGTAAAATGTAGTTGGGGGTGATTTTTGATACCCGAAGTAATTTAGGTGAGTTTGGCATAGTTTGCTATGGTTAGTAGCATTTTTTTGTAACTTAAAAGTAATTGGGTTTAGTTTGTTGTGGTAAGGGTTAGTTGGTGATGATTTATGGTAGCCGAAGTAATTTAGGTGAGTTTGGCATAGTTTGCTATGGTTATTAGGATTTTTTTGTAATTTAAAAATGATTGGGTTTAGTTTGTTGTGGTAAGGGTTAGTTGGTGATGATTTAGAGTAGCCGAAGTAATTTAGGTGAGTCTGGCATAGTTTGTTATGATTTGTACACCTTTTCTTTTAATTTTAAGATGATATGGTTTGGTTTGTTGTGGTAAGGGATAGTTGGGGGTGATTTACGGTAGCCGAAGTAATTTAGGTGATTCTGGTATAGTTTGTTATGATTTTTAGCATTTTTTTGTAATTTTAAAGTGATTGTGTTTAGTTTGTTGCTGTAAAGTGTAGTTGGGGGTGATTTTTGATAGCCGAAGTAATTTAGGTGAGTTTGGCATAGTTTGCTATGGTTAGTAGCATTTTATTGTAATTTAAAAGTGATTGGGTTTAGTTTGTTGTGGTAAGGGTTAGTTGGTGAAGATTTATGGTAGCCGAAGTAATTTAGGTGAGTTTGGCATATTTTGCTATGGTTAGTAGCATTTTTTTGTAATTTAAATGTGATTGGGTTTAGTTTGTTGTAAAAAGGGTTAGTTGGTGATGATTTAGAGTAGCCGAAGTAATTTAGGTGAGTCTGGCATAGTTTGTTATGATTTGTACACCTTTTTTTGTAATTTTAAGATGATATGGTTTGGTTTGTTGTGGTAAGGGATAGTTGGGGGTGATTTACGTTAGCCGAAGTAATTTAGGTGATTCTGGTATAGCTTGTTATGATTTTTAGCATTTTTTTGTAATTTTAAAGTGATTGGGCTTAGTTTGTTGCTGTAAAGTGTAGTTGAAGGTGATTTTTGATAGCCGAAGTAATTTAGGTGTGTTTGGCATAGTTTGCTATGGTTAGTAGCATTTTTTTGTAATTTAAAAGTGATTGGGTTTAGTTTGTTGTGGTAAGGGTTAATTGGTGATGATTTATGGTTGCCGAAGTAATTTAGGTGAGTTTGGCATAGTTTGCTATGGTTAGTAGCATTTTTTTGTAATTTAAAAGTAATTAGGTTTAGTTTGTTGTGGTAAGGGTTAGTTGGTGATGATTTAGAGTAGCCGAAGTAATTTAGGTGAGTCTGGCATAGTTTGTTATGATTTGTACACCTTTTCTTGTAATTTTAGGATGATATGGTTTGGTTTGTTGTGGTAAGGGATAGTTGGGGGTGATTTACGGTAGCCGAAGTAATTTAGGTGATTCTGGTATAGTTTGTTATGATTTTTAGCATTTTTTTGTAATTTTAAAGTGATTGGTCTTAGTTTGTTGCTGTAAAGTGTAGTTGGGGGTGATTTTTGATAGCCGAAATTATTTAGGTGAGTTTGGCATAGTTTGCTATAGTTAGTAGCATTTTTTTGTAATTTAAAAGTGATTGGGTTTAGTTTGTTGTGGAAAGTGTAGTTGGGGGTGATTTTTGATAGCCGAAATAATTTAGGTGAGTTTGGCATAGTTTGCTATAGTTAGTAGCATTTTTTTGTAATTTAAAAGTGATTGGGTTTAGTTCGTTGTGTTAAGGGTTAGTTGGTGATGATTTATGGTAGCCGAAGTAATTTAGGTGAGTTTGGCATAGTTTGCTATGGTTAGTAGCATTTTTTTGTAATTTAAAAGTGATTGGGTTTAGTTTGTTGTGGTAAGGGTTAGTTGGTAATGATTTAGAGTAGCCGAAGTAATTTAGGTGAGTCTGGCATAGTTTGTTATGATTTGTACACCTTTTTATTGTAATTTTAGATGATATGGTTTGGTTTGTTGTGGTAACGGATAGTTGGGGGTGATTTACGGTACCTGAAGTAATTTAGGTGATTCTGGTATAGTTTGTTATGATTTTTAGCATTTTTTTGTAATTTTAAAGTGATTGGGCATAGTTTGTTGCTGTAAAGTGTAGTTGGGGGTAATTTTTGATAGCCGAAATAATTTAGGTGAGTTTGGCATAGTTTGCTATAGTTAGTAGCATTTTTTTGTAATTTAAAAGTGATTGGGTTTAGTTTGTTGTGGAAAGTGTAGTTGGGGGTGATTTTTGATAGCCGAAATAATTTAGGTGAGTTTGGCATAGTTTGCTATAGTTAGTAGCATTTTTTTGTAATTTAAAAGTGATTGGGTTTAGTTTGTTGTGGAAGGGGTTAGTTGGTGATGATTTATGATAGCCGAAGTAATTTAGGTGAGTTTGGCATAGTTTGCTATGGTTAGTAGCAGTTTTTTGTAATTTAAAAGTGATTGGGTTTAGTTCGTTGTGGTAAGGGTTAGTTGGTGATGATTTATTGTTGCCGAAGTAATTTAGGTGAGTTTGGCATAGTTTGCTATGGTTAGTAGCATTTTTTTTGTAATTTAAAAGTGATTAGGTTTAGTTTGTTGTGGTAAGGGTTAGTTGGTGATGATTTAGAGTAGCCGAAGTAATTTAGGTAAGTCTGGCATAGTTTGTTATGATTTGTACACCTTTTCTTGTAATTTTAAGATGATATGGTTTGGTTTGTTGTGGTAAGGGATAGTTGGTGATGATTTAGAGTAGCCGAAGTAATTTAGGTGAGTCTAGTGAGTGGCATAGTTTGTTATGATTTGTACACCTTTTTTTGTAATTTTAAGATGATATGGTTGGGTTTGTTGTGGTAAGGGATAGTTGGGGGTGATTTACGTTAGCCGAAGTAATTTAGGTGATTCTGGTATAGTTTGTTATGATTTTTAGCATTTTTTTGTAATTTTAAAGTAATTGGGCTTAGTTTGTTGCTGTAAAGTGTAGTTGGGGGTGATTTTTCATAGCCGAAGTAATTTAGGTGAGTTTGGCATAGTTTGCTATGGTTAGTAGCATTTTTTTGTAATTTAAAAGTGATTGGGTTTAGTTTGTTGTGGTAAGGGTTAGTTGGTAATGATTTATGATAGCCGAAGTAATTTAGGTGAGTTTGGCATAGTTTGCTATGGTTAGTAGCATTTTTTTGTAATTTAAAAGTGATTGGGTTTAGTTTGTTGTGGTAAGGGTTAGTTGGTGATGATTTAGAGTAGCCGAAGTAATTTAGGTGAGTCTGGCATAGTTTGTTACGATTTGTACACCATTTTTTGTTATTTTAAGATGATATGGTTTGGTTTGTTGTGGTAAGGGATAGTTGGGGGTGATTTACGTTAGCCGGAGTAATTTAGGTGATTCTGGTATAGTTTGTTATGATTTTTAGCATTTTTTTGTAATTTTAAAGTGATTGGGCTTAGTTTGTTGCTGTAAAGTGTAGTTGGGGGTGATTTTTGATAGCCGAAGTAAATTAGGTGAGTTCGGCATAGTTTGATATGGTTAGTAGCATTTTTTTGTAATTTAAAAATTATTGGGTTTAGTTTGTTGTGGTAAGGGTTAGTTGGTGATGATTTAGAGTAGCAGAAGCAATTTAGGTGAGTCTGGCTTAGTTTGTTATGATTTGTACACCTTTTTTTGTAATTTTAATATGATATGGTTTGGTTTGTTGTGGTAAGGGATAGTTGGGGGTTATTTACGGTAGCCGAAGTATTTTAGGTGATTCTGGTATAGTTTGTTATGATTTTTAGCATTTTTTTGTAATTTTAAAATGATTGGGCTTATTTTGTTGCTGTAAAGTGTAGTTGGGGGTGATTTTTGATAGCCGAAGTAATTTAGGTGAGTTTGGCATAGTTTGCTATGGTTAGTAGCATTTTTTTGTAATTTAAAAGTGATTGGGTTTAGTTTGTTGTGGTAAGGGTTAGTTGGTGATGATTTATGGTAGCCGAAGTAATTTAGGTGAGTTTGGCATAGTTTGCTATGGTTAGTATCATTTTTTTGTAATTTAAAAGTGATTAGGTTTAGTTTGTTGTGGTAAGGGTTAGTTGGTGATGATTTAGAGTAGCCGAAGTAATTTAGGTGAGTCTGGCATAGTTTGCTATGGTTAGAAGCATTTTTTTGTAATTGTAAGTGATTGGGTTAAGTTTGTTGTGGTAAGGGTTAGTTGGTGAAGATTTATGGTAGCCGAAGTAATTTGGGTGAGTTTGGCATAGTTTGCTATGGTTAGTAGCATTTATTTGTAATTTAAAAGTGATTGGGTTTAGTTTGTTGTAAAAAGGATTAGTTGGTGATGATTTAGAGTAGCCGAAGTAATTTAGGTGAGTCTGGCATAGTTTGTTATGATTTGTACAATTTTTTTTGTAAATTTAAGATGATATGGTTTGGTTTGTTGTGGTAAGGGATAGTTGGGGGTGATTTACGGTAGCCGAAGTAATTTAGGTGATTCTGGTATAGCTTGTTATGATTTTTAGCATTTTTTTTTAATATTAAAGTGATTGGGCTTAGTTTGTTG
The DNA here is from genome assembly GCA_964023215.1 of Eledona agricola. Classification (NCBI taxonomy): domain Eukaryota; kingdom Metazoa; phylum Arthropoda; class Insecta; order Coleoptera; family Tenebrionidae; genus Eledona; species Eledona agricola. Next base: position 26,383,175 of record OZ026854.1, read on the forward strand.
CTGTAAAGTGTAGTTGAGGGTGATTTTTGATAGCCGAAGTAATTTAGGTGAGTTTTGCATAGTTTGCTATGGTTCGTAGCATTTTTTTGTAATTTAAAAGTGATTGGGTTTAGTTTGTTGTGGTAAGGGTTAGTTGGTGATGATTTATGGTTGCCAAAGTAATTTAGGTGAGTTTGGCATAGTTTGCTATGGTTAGTAGCATTTTTTTTGTAATTTAAAAGTGATTAGGTTTAGTTTGTTGCTGTAAAGTGTAATTGGGGGTGATTTTTGATAGCCGAAGTAATTTAGGTAAGTTTGGCATAGTTTGCTATGGTTAGTAGCATTTATTTGTAATTTAAAAGTGATTGGGTTTAGTTTGTTGTGGTAAGGGTTAGTTGGTGATGATTTAGAGTAGCCGAAGTAATTTAGGTGAGTCTGGCATAGTTTGTTATGATTTGTACACCTTTTCTTGTAATTTTAAGATGATATCGTTTGGTTTGATGTGGTAAGGGATAGTTGGTGATGATTTAGAGTAGCCGAAGTAATTTAGGTGAGTCTAGTGAGTGGCATAGTTTGTTATGATTTGTACACCTTTTTTTGTAATTTTAAGATGATATGGTTTGGTTTGTTGTGGTAAGGGATAGTTGGGGGTGATTTACGGTAGCCGAAGTAATTTAGGTGATTCTGGTATAGTTTGTTATAATTTTTAGCATTTTTTTGTAATTTTAAAGTGATTGGGCTTAGTTTGTTGCTGTAAAGTGTAATTGGGGGTGATTTTTGATAGCCGAAGTAATTTAGGTAAGTTTGGCATAGTTTGCTATGGTTAGTAGCATTTATTTGTAATTTAAAAGTGATTGGGTTTAGTTTGTTGTGGTAAGGGTTAGTTGGTGATGATTTAGAGTAGCCGAAGTAATTTAGGTGAGTCTGGCATAGTTTGTTATGATTTTTACACCTTTTTTGTAATTTTAAGATGATATGGTTTGGTTTGTTGTGGTAAGGGATAGTTGGGGGTGATTTACGGTAGCCGAAGTAATTTAGGTGATTCTGGTATAGTTTGTTATGATTTTTAGCATTTTTTTGTAATTTTAAAGTGATGGGGCTTAGTTTGTTGCTGTAAAGTGTAGTTGGGGGTGATTTTTGATAGCCGAAGTAATTTAGGTGAGTTTGGCATAGTTTGCTATGGTTAGTAGCATTTTTTTGTAATTTAAAAGTGATTGGTTTTAGTTTGTTGTGGTAAGGGTTAGTTGGTGATGATTTATGGTAGCCGAAGTAATTTAGGTGAGTTAGGCATAGTTTGCTATGGTTAGTAGGATTTTTTTGTAATTTAAAAGTGATTGGGTTTAGTTTGTTGTGGTAAGGGTTAGTTGGTGATCATTTAGAGTAGCCGAAGTAATTTAGGTGAGTCTGGCATAGTATGTTATGATTTGTACACCTTTTTTTGTAATTTTAAGATGATATGGTTTGGTTTGTTGTGGTAAGGGATAGTTGGGGGTGATTTAGGGTAGCCGAAGTAATTTAGGTGATTCTGGTATAGTTTGTTATGATTTTTAGCATTTTTTTGTAATTTTAAAGTGATTGGGCTTAGTTTGTTGCTGTAAAGTGTAGTTGGGGGTGATTTTTGATAGCCGAAGTAATTTAGGTGAGTTTCGCATAGTTTGCTATGGTTAGTAGCATTTTTTTGTAATTTAAAAGTGATTGGGTTTAGTTTGTTGTGGTAAGGGTTAGTTGGTGATGATTTATGGTAGCCGAAGTAATTTAGGTGAGTTTGGCATAGTTTGCTATAATTAGTATCATTTTTTTGTAATTTAAAAGTGATTAGGTTTAGTTTGTTGTGGTAAGGGTTAGTTGGTGATGATTTAGAGTAGCCGAAGTAATTTAGGTGAGTCTGGCATAGTTTGCTATGGTTAGTAGCATTTTTTTGTAATTGTAAGTGATTGGGTTTAGTTTGTTGTGGTAAGGGTTAGTTGGTGAAGATTTATGGTAGCCGAAGTAATTTGGGTGAGTTTGGCATAGTTTGCTATGGTTAGTAGCATTTATTTGTAATTTAAAAGTGATTGGGTTTAGTTTGTTGTAAAAAGGATTAGTTGGTGATGATTTAGAGTAGCCGAAGTAATTTAGGTGAGTCTGGCATAGTTTGTTATGATTTGTACAATTTTTTTTGTAAATTTAAGATGATATGGTTTGGTTTGTTGTGGTAAGGGATAGTTGGGGGTGATTTACGGTAGCCGAAGTAATTTAGGTGATTCTGGTATAGCTTGTTATGATTTTTAGCATTTTTTTTTAATATTAAAGTGATTGGGCTTAGTTTGTTGCTGTAAAGTGTAGTTGAGGGTGATTTTTGATAGCCGAAGTAATTTAGGTGAGTTTTGCATAGTTTGCTATGGTTCGTAGCATTTTTTTGTAATTTAAAAGTGATTGGTTTTAGTTTGTTGTGGTAAGGGTTAGTTGGTGATGATTTATGGTAGCAGAAGTAATTTAGGTGAGTTAGGCATAGTTTGCTATGGTTAGTAGGATTTTTTTGTAATTTAAAAGTGATTGGGTTTAGTTTGTTGTGGTAAGGGTTAGTTGGTGATCATTTAGAGTAGCCGAAGTAATTTAGGTGAGTCTGGCATAGTATGTTATGATTTGTACACCTTTTTTTGTAATTTTAAGATGATATGGTTTGGTTTGTTGTGGTAAGGGATAGTTCGGGGTGATTGACGGTAGCCGAAATAATTTAGGTGATTCTGGTATAGTTTGTTATGTTTTTTAGCATTTTTTTGTAATTTTAAAGTGATTGGGCTTATTTTGTTGCTGTAAAGTGTAGTTTGGGGTAATTTTTGATAGCCGAAGTAATTTAGGTGAGTTTGGCATAATTTGCTATGGTTAGTAGCATTTTTTTGTAATTTAAAAGTGATTGGGATTAGTTTGTTGTGGTAAGGGTTAGTTGGTGATGATTTATGGTAGCCGAAGTAATTTAGGTAAGTTTGGCATAGTTTGCTATGGTTAGTAGCATTTTTTTGTAATTTAAAAGTGATTAGGTTTAGTTTGTTGTGGTAAGGGTTAGTTGGTGATGATTTAGAGTAGCCGAAGTAATTTAGGTGAGTCTGGCATAGTTTGTTATGATTTGTACATTTTTTTTTGTAATTTTAGGATGATATGGTTTGGTTTGTTGTGGTAAGGGATAGTTGGGGGTGATTTACGGTAGCCGAAGTAATTTAGGTGATTCTGGTATAGTTTGTTATGATTTTTAGCATTTTTTTGTAATTTTAAAGTGATTGGGCTTATTTTGTTGCTGTAAAGTGTAGTTGGGGGTGATTTTTGATAGCCGAAGTAATTTAGGTGAGTTTGGCAGAGTTTGCTATGGTTAGTAGCAATTTTTTTTAATTAAAAAGTGATTGGGTTTAGTTTGTTGTAATAAGGGTTAGTTGGTGATGATTTATGGTAGCCGAAGTAATTTAGGTGAGTTTGGCATAGTTTGCTATGGATAGTAGCATTTTTTTGTAATTTAAAAGTGATTAGGTTTAGTTTGTTGTGGTAAGGGTTAGTTGGTGATCATTTAGAGTAGCCGAAGTAATTTAGGTGAGTCTGGCATAGTTTGTTATGATTTGTACACCTTTTTTTGTAATTTTAAGATGATATGGTTTGGTTTGTTGTGGTAAGGGATAGTTGGGGGTGATTTAGGGTAGCCGAAGTAATTTAGGTGATTCTGGTATAGTTTGTTATGATTTTTAGCATTTTTTTGTAATTTTAAAGTGATTGGGCTTAGTTTGTTGCTGTAAAGTGTAGTTGGGGGTGGTTTTTGATAGCCGAAGTAATTTAGGTGAGTTTAGCATAGTCTGCTATGATTAGTAGCATTTTTTTGTAATTTAAAAGTGATTGGGTTTAGTTTGTTGTGGTAAGGGTTAGTTGGTGATGATTTATGGTTGCCGAAGTAATTTAGGTGAGTTTGGCATAGTTTGCTATGGTTAGTAGCATTTTTTTGTAATTTAAAAGTGATTAGGTTTAGTTTGTTGTGGTAAGGGTTACTTTGTGATGATTTAGAGTAGCCGAAGTAACTTAGGTGAATCTGGCATAGTTTGTTATGATTTGTACACCTTTTCTTGTAATTTTAAGATGATATGGTTTGGTTTGTTGTGGTAAGGGATAGTTGGGGGTGATTTACGGTAGCCGAAGTAATTTAGGTGATTCTGGTATAGTTTGTCATGATTTTTAGCATTTTTTTGTAATTTTAAAGTGATTGGTCTTAGTTTGTTGCTGTAAAGTGTAGTTGGGGGTGATTTTTGATAGCCGAAGTAATTTAGGTGAGTTTGGCATAGTTTGCTATGGTTAGTAGCATTTTTTTGTAATTTAAAAGTGATTGGTTTTAGTTTGTTGTGGTAAGGGTTAGTTGGTGATGATTTATGGTAGCCGAAGTAATTTAGGGGAGTTAGGCATTGTTTGCTATGGTTAGTAGGATTTTTTTGTAATTTAAAAGTGATTGGGTTTAGTTTGTTGTGGTAAGGGTTAGTTGGTGATGATTTAGAGTAGCCGAAGTAATTTAGGTGAGTCTGGCATAGTTTGTTATGATTTGTACACCTTTTCTTGTAAATTTAAGATGATATGGTTTGGTTTGTTGTGGTAAGGGATAGTTGGGGGTGATTTACGGTAGCCGAAGTAATTTAGGTGATTCTGGTATAGTTTGTTATGATTTTTAGCATTTTTTTGTAATTTTAAATTGAATGGGCTCAGTTTGTTGCTGTAAAGTGTAGTTGGGGGTGATTTTTGATAGCCGAAGTAATTTAGGTGAGTTTGGCATAGTTTGCTATGGTTAGTAGCATTTTTTTTTAATTTAAAAGTGATTGGGGTTAGTTTGTTGTGGTAAGGGTTAGTTGGTGATGATTTATGGTAGCCGAAGTAATTTAGGTGAGTTTGGCATAGTTTGCTATGGTTAGAAGCATTTTTTTGTAATTTAAAAGTGATTGGGTTTAGTTTGTTGTGGTAAGGGTTAGTTGGTGATGATTTAGAGTAGCTGAAGTAATTTAGGTGAGTCTGGCATAGTTTGTTATGATTTGTACATCTTTTTTTGTAATTTTAAGATGATATGGTTTGGTTTGTTGTGGTAAGGGATAGTTGGAGGTGATTTACGGTAGCCGAAGTAATTTAGGTGATTCTGGTATAGTTTGTTATGATTTTTAGCATTTTTTTGTAATTTTAAAGTGATTGGGCTTAGTTTGTTGCTGTAAAGTGTAGTTGGGGGTGATTTGTATTAGCCGAAGTAATTTAGGTGAGTTCGGCATAGTTTGATATGGTTAGTAGCATTTTTTTGTAATTTAAAAGTTATTGGGTTTAGTTTGTTGTGGTAAGGGTTAGTTGGTGATGATTTAGAGTAGCAGAAGTAATTTAGGTGAGTCTGGCATAGTTTGTTATGATTTTTAGCATTTTTTTGTAATTTTAAAGTGATTGGGCCTAGCTTGTTGCTGTAAAGTGTAGTTGGGGGTAATTTTTGATAGCCGAAGTAATTTAGGTGAGTCTGGCATAGTTTGCTATGGTTAGTAGCATTTTTTTGTAATTTAAAAGTGATTGGGTTTAGTTTGTTGTGGTAAGGGTTAGTTGGTGATGATTTATGGTTGCCGAAGTAATTTAGGTGAGTTTGGCATAGTTTGCTATGGTTAGAAGCATTTTTTTGTAATTTAAAAGTGATTGGGTTTAGTTTGTTGTGGTAAGGGTTAGTTGGTGATGATTTAGAGTAGCCGAAGTAATTTAGGTGAGTCTGGCATAGTTTGTTATGATTTGTACACCTTTTTTGTAATTTTAAGATGATATGGTTTGGTTTGTTGTGGTAAGGGATAGTTGGAGGTGATTTACGGTAGCCGAAGTAATTTAGGTGATTCTGGTATAGTTTGTTATGATTTTTAGCATTTTTTTGTAATTTTAAAGTGATTGCTCTTAGTTTGTTGCTGTAAAGTGTAGTTGGTGGTGATTTTTGATAGCCGAAGTAATTTAGGTGAGTTTAGCATAGTTTGCTATGGTTAGTAGCATTTTTTTGTAATTTAAAATTGATTGGGTTTAGTTTGTTGTGGTAAGGGTTAGTTGGTGATGATTTATGGTTGCCGAAGTAATTTAGGTGAGTTTGGCATAGTTTGCTATGGTTAGTAGCATTTTTTTGTAATTTAAAAGTGCTTAGGTTTAGTTTGTTGTGGTAAGGGTTACTTTGTGATGATTTAGAGTAGCCGAAGTAACTTAAGTGAGTCTGGCATGGTTTGTTATGATTTGTACACCTTTTCTTGTAATTTTAAGATGATATGGTTTGGTTTGTTGTGGTAAGGGATAGTTGGGGGTGATTTACGGTAGCCGAAGTAATTTAGGTAATTCTGGTATAGTTTGTTATGATTTTTAGCATTTTTTTGTAATTTTAAAGTGATTGGGCTTAGTTTGTTGCTGTAAAGTGTAGTTGGGGGTGATTTTTGATAGCCGAAGTAATTTAGGTGAGTTTGGCATAGTTTGCTATGGTTAGTAGCATTTTTTTGTAATTTAAAAGTGATTGGGTTTAGTTTGTTGTGGTTAGGGTTAGTTGGTGATGATTTATGGTAGCCAAAGTAATTTAGGTGAGTTTGGCATAGTTTGCTATGGTTAGTAGGATTTTTTTGTAATTTAAAAGTGATTGGGTTTAGTTTGTTGTGGTAAGGGTTATTTGGTGATGATTTAGTGTAGCCGAAGTAATTTAGGTGAGTCTGGCATAGTTTGTTATGATTTGTACACCTTTTCTTGTAATTTTAAGATGATATGGTTTGGTTTGTTGTGGTAAGGGATAGTTGGGGGTGATTTACGGTAGCCGAAGTAATTTAGGTGATTCTGGTATAGTTTGTTATGATTTTTAGCATTTTTTTCTAATTTTAAAGTGATTGGGCTTAGTTTGTTGCTGTAAAGTGTAGTTGGGGGTGATTTGTGATAGCCGAAATAATTTAGGTGAGTTCGGCATAATTTGATATGGTTAGTAGCATTTTTTTGTAATTTAAAAGTTATTGGGTTTAGTTTGTTGTGGTAAGGGTTAGTTGGTGATGATTTAGAGTAGCAGAAGTAATTTAGGTTAGTCTGGCATAGTTTGTTATGATTTGTACACCTTTTTTTGTAATTTTAAGATGATATGGTTTGGTTTGTTGTGGTAAGGGATAGTTGGGGGTGATTTACGGTAGCCGAAGTAATTTAGGTGATTCTGGTATAGTTTGTTATAATTTTTAGCATTCTTTTGTAATTTTAAAGTGATTGGGCTTAGTTTGTTGCTGTAAAGTGTAATTGGGGGTGATTTTTGATAGCCGAAGTAATTTAGGTGAGTTTGGCATAGTGTGCTATGGTTAGTAGCATTTTTTTGTAATTTAAAAGTGATTAGGTTTAGTTTGTTGTGGTAAGGGTTAGTTGGTGATGATTTAGAGTAGCCGAAGTAATTTAGGTGAGTCTGGCATAGTTTGTTATGATTTGTACACCTTTTCTTGTAATTTTAAGATGATATGGTTTGGTTTGTTGTGGTAAGGGATAGTTGGGGGTGATTTACGGTAGCCGAAGTAATTTAGGTGATTCTGGTATAGTTTGTTTTGATTTTTAGCATTTTTTTTGTTATTTTTAAGTGATTGGGCTTAGTTTGTTGCTGTAAAGTGTAGTTGGGGGTGATTTTTGATAGCCGAAGTAATTTAGGTGAGTTTAGCATAGTTTGCTATGGTTAGTAGCATTTTTTTGTAATTTAAAATTGATTGGGTTTAGTTTGTTGTGGTAAGGGTTAGTTGGTGATGATTTATGGTTGCCGAAGTAATTTAGGTGAGTTTGGCATAGTTTGCTATGGTTAGTAGCATTTTTTTGTAATTTAAAAGTGCTTAGGTTTAGTTTGTTGTGGTAAGGGTTACTTTGTGATGATTTAGAGTAGCCGAAGTAACTTAAGTGAGTCTGGCATGGTTTGTTATGATTTGTACACCTTTTCTTGTAATTTTAAGATGATATGGTTTGGTTTGTTGTGGTAAGGGATAGTTGGGGGTGATTTACGGTAGCCGAAGTAATTTAGGTAATTCTGGTATAGTTTGTTATGATTATTAGCATTTTTTTGTAATTTTAGAGTGATTGGGCATAGTTTGTTGCTGTACAGTGTAGTTGGGGGTAATTTTTGATAGCCGAAGTAATTTAGGTGAGTTTGGCATAGTTTGCTATGGTTAGTAGCATTTTTTTGTAATTTAAAAGTGATTGAGTTTAGTTTGTTGTGGTAAGGGTTAGTTGGTGATGATTTATGATAGCCGAAGTAATTTAGGTGAGTTTGGCATAGTTTGCTATGGTTAGTAGCATTTTTTTGTAATTTAAAAGTGATTGGGTTTAGTTTGTTGTGGTAAGGGTTAGTTGGTGATGATTTAGTGTAGCCGAAGTAATTTAGGTTAGTCTGGCATAGTTTGTCATGATTTGTACACCATTTTTTGTTATTTTAAGATGATATGGTTTGGTTTGTTGTGGTAAGGGATAGTTGGGGGTGATTTACGGTAGCCGAAGTAATTTAGGTGATTCTGGTATAGTTTGTAATGATTTTTAGCATTTTTTTGTAATTTTTAAGTGATTGGGCTTAGTTTGTTGCTGTAAAGTGTAGTTAGGGGTGATTTTTGATAGCCGAAATAATTTAGGTGAGTTTGGCATAGTTTGCTATAGTTAGTAGCATTTTTTTGTAATTTAAAAGTGATTGGGTTTAGTATGTTGTGGAAAGGGTTAGTTGGTGATGATTTATGGTAGCCGAATTAATTTAGGTGAGTTTGGCATAGTTTGCTATGGTTAGTAGCATTTTTTTGTAATTTAAAAGTGATTAGGTTTAGTTTGTTGTGGTAAAGGTTAGTTGGTGATGATTTAGAGTAGGCGAAGTAATTTAGGTGAGTCTGGCATAGTTTGTTATGATTTGTACACCTTTTCTTGTAATTTTAGGATGATATGGTTTGGTTTGTTGTGGTAAGGGATAGTTGGGGGTGATTTACGGTAGCCGAAGTAATTTAGGTGATTCTGGTATAGTTTGTTATGATTTTTAGCATTTTTTTGTAATTTTAAAGTGATTGGGCTTAGTTTGTTGCTGTAAAGTGTAGTTGGGTTGATTTTTGATAGCCGAAGTAATTTAGGTGAGTTTGGTATAGTTTGCTATGGTTAGTAGCATTTTTTTGTAATTTAAAAGTGATTGGGTTTAGTTCGTTGTGGTAAGGGTTAGTTGGTGATGATTTATGGTAGCCGAAGTAATTTAGGTGAGTTTGGCATAGTTTGTTATGGTTAGTAGCATTTTTTCGTAATTTAAAAGTGATTGGGTTTAGTTTGTTGTGGTAAGGGTTAGTTGGTGATGATTTAGAGTAGCCGAAGTAATTTAGGTGAGTCTGGCATAGTTTGTTATGATTTGTACACCTTTTTTGTAATTTTAAGATGATATGGTTTGGTTTGTTGTGGTAACGGATAGTTGGGGGTGATTTACGGTAGCCGAAGTAATTTAGGTGATTCATGTATAGTTTGTTATGATTTTTAGCATTTTTTTGTAATTTTAAAGTGATTGGGCATAGTTTGTTGCTGTACAGTGTAGTTGGGGGTAATTTTTGATAGCCGAAGTAATTTAGGTGAGTTTGGCATAGTTTGCTATGGTTAGTAGCAATTTTTTTAATTTAAAAGTGATTGAGTTTAGTTTGTTGTGGTAAGGGTTAGTTGGTGATGATTTATGATAGCCGAAGTAATTTAGGTGAGTTTGGCATAGTTTGCTATGGTTAGTAGCATTTTTTTGTAATTTAAAAGTGATTGGGTTTAGTTTGTTGTGGTAAGGGTTAGTTGGTGATGATTTAGAGTAGCCGAAGTAATTTAGGTTAGTCTGGCATAGTTTGTTATGATTTGTACACCATTTTTTGTTATTTTAAGATGATATGGTTTGGTTTGTTGTGGTAAGGGATAGTTGGGGGTGATTTACGGTAGCCGGAGTAATTTAGGTGATTCTGGTATAGTTTGTAATGATTTTTAGCATTTTTTTGTAATTTTAAAGTGATTGGGCTTAGTTTGTTGCTGTAAAGTGTAGTTAGGGGTAATTTTTGATAGCCGAAATAATTTAGGTGAGTTTGGCATAGTTTGCTATAGTTAGTAGCATTTTTTTGTAATTTAAAAGTGATTGGGTTTAGTTTGTTGCTGTAAAGTGTTGTTGGGGGTGATTTTTGATAGCCGAAATAATTTAGGTGAGTTTGGCATAGTTTGCTATAGTTAGTAGCATTTTTTTGTAATTTAAAAGTGATTGGGGTTAGTTTGTTGTGGAAAGGGTTAGTTGGTGATGATTTATGATAGCCGAAGTAATTTAGGTGAGTTTGGCATAGTTTGCTATGGTTAATAGCATTTTTTTGTAATTTAAAAGTGATTGGGTTTAGTTCGTTGTGGTAAGGGTTAGTTGGTGATGATTTATGGTAGCCGAAGTAATTTAGGTGAGTTTGGCATAGTTTGCTATGATTAGTAGCTTTTTTTTGTAATTTAAAAGTGATTGGGTTTAGTTTGTTGTGGTAAGGGTTAGTTGGTGATGATTTAGAGTAGCCGAAGTAATTTAGGTGAGTCTGGCATAGTTTGTTATGATTTGTACACCTTTTTTTGTAATTTTAAGATGATATGGTTTGGTTTGTTGTGGTAACGGATAGTTGGGGGTGATTTACGGTAGCCGGAGTAATTTAGGTGATTCTGGTATAGTTTGTTATGATTTTTAGCATTTTTGTGTAATTTTAATGTGATTGGGCATAGTTTGTTGCTATAAAGTGTAGTTGGGGGTAATTTTTGATAGCCGAAGTAATTTAGGTGAGTTTGGCATAGTTTGCTATGGTTAGTAGCATTTTTTTGTAATTTAAAAGTTATTGAGTTTAGATTGTTTTGGTAAGGGTTAGTTGGTGATGATTTATTATAGCCGAAGTAATTTAGGTTAGTCTGGCATAGTTTGTTATGATTTGTACACCATTTTCTGTTATTTTAAGATGATATGGTTTGGTTTGTTGTGGTAAGGGATAGTTGGGGGTGATTTACGGTAGCCGGAGTAATTTAGGTGATTCTGGTATAGTTTGTAATAATTTTTAGCATTTTTTTGTAATTTTAAAGTGATTGGGTTTAGTTTGTTGCTGTAAAGTGTAGTTGGGGGCGATTTTAGATAGCCAAAATAATTTAGGTTAGTTTGGCATAGTTTGCTATAGTTAGTAGCATTTTTTTGTAATTTAAAAGTGATTGGGTTTAGTTTGTTGTGCAAAGGGTTAGTTGGTGATGATTTATGGTAGCCGAAGTAATTTAGGTGAGTTTGGCATAGTTTGCTATGGTTAGTAGCGTTTTTTTGTAATTTAAAAGTGATTGGGTTTAGTTTGTTGTGGTAAGGGTTAGTTGGTGATGATTTAGAGTAGCCGAAGTAATTTAGGTGGGTCTGGCATAGTTTGTTATGATTTGTACACCTTTTTTTGTAATTTTAAGATGATATGGTTTGGTTTGTTGTGGTAAGGAATATTTGGGGATGATTTAGAGTAGCCGAAGTAATTTAATTGATTCTGGTATAGCTTGTTATGATTTTTAGCATTTTTTTGTAATTTTAAAGTGATTGGGCTTAGTTTGTTGCTGTAAAGTGTAGTTGAGGGTGATTTTTGATAGCCGAAGTAATTTAGGTGAGTTTGGCATAGTTTGCTATGGTTAGTAGAATTTTTTTTGTAATTTAAAAGTGATTGGGTTTAGTTTGTTGTGGTAAGGGTTAGTTGGTAATGATTTATGGTTGCCGAAGTAATTTAGGTGAGTTTGGCATAGTTTGCTATGGTTAGTAGCATTTTTTTGTGATTTAAAAGTGATTAGGTTTAGTTTGTTGTGGTAAGTATTAGTTGGTGATGATTTAGAGTAGCCGAAGTAATTTAGGTGAGTCTGGCCTAGTTTGTTATGATTTGTACACCTTTTCTTGTAATTTTAAGATGATATGGTTTGGTTTGTTGTGGTAAGGGATAGTTGGGGGTGATTTACGGTAGCCGAAGTAATTTAGGTGATTCTGGTATAGTTTGTTATGATTTTTAGCATTTTTTTTGTAATTTTAAAGTGATTGGGCTTAGCTTGTTGCTGTAAAGTGTAGTTGGGGGTGATTTTTGATAGCCGATGTAATTTAGGTGAGTTTGGCATAGTTTGCTATGGTTAGTAGCATTTTTTTGTAATTTAAAAGTGATTGGGTTTAGTTTGTTGTGGTAAGGGTTAGTTGGTGATGATTTATGGTAGCCGAAGTAATTTAGGTGAGTTTGGCATAGTTTGCTATGGTTAGTAGCATTTTTTTGTAATTTAAAAGTGATTGGGTTTAGTTTGTTGTGGTAAGGGTTAGTTGGTGATGATTTAGAGTAGCCGAAGTAATTTAGGTGAGTCTGGCATAGTTTGTTATGATTTGTACACCTTTTTTTGTAATTTTAAGATGATATGGTTTGGTTTGTTGTGGTAACGGATAGTTGGGGGTGATTTACGGTAGCCGAAGTAATTTAGGTGATTGTGGTATAGTTTGTTATGATTTTTAGCATTTTTTTGTAATTTTAAAGTGATTGGGCTTAGTTTGTTTCTGTAAAGTGTAGTGGGGGTGATTTTTGATAGCCGAAATAAATTAGGTGAGTTTGGCATAGTTTGCTATAGTTAGTAGCATTTTTTTGTAATTTAAAAGTGATTGGGTTTAGTTTGTTGTGGAAAGGGTTAGTTGGTGATGATTTATGGTAGCCGAAGTAATTTAGGTGAGTTTGGCATAGTTTGCTATGGTTAGTAGCGTTTTTTTGTAATTTAAAAGTGATTGGGTTTAGTTTGTTGTGGTAAGGGTTAGTTGGTGATGATTTAGAGTAGCCGAAGTAATTTAGGTGAGTCTGGCATAGTTTGTTATGATTTGTACACCTTTTTTTGTAATTTTAAGATGATATGGTTTGGTTTGTTGTGGTAAGGAATAGTTGGGGGTGATTTACGGTAGCCGAAGTAATTTAGGTGATTCTGGTATAGTTTGTTATGATTTTTAGCATTTTTTTGTAATTTTAAAGTGATTGGGTTTAGTTTGTTGCTGTAAAGTGTAGTTGGGAGTGATTTTTGATAGCCGAAGTAATTTAGGTGAGTTTGGCATAGTTTGCTATGGTTAGTAGCATTTTTTTGTAATTTACAAGTGATTAGGTTTAGTTTGTTGTGGTAAAGATTAGTTGGTGATGATTTAGAGTAGCCGAAGTAATTTAGGTGAGTCTGGCATAGTTTGTTATGATTTGTACACCTTTTCTTGTAATTTTAGGATGATATGGTTTGGTTTGTAGTGGTAAGGGATAGTTGGGGGTGATTTACGGTAGCGGAAGTAATTTAGGTGATTCTGGTATAGTTTGTTATGATTTTTAACATTTTTTTGTAATTTTAAAGTGATTGGGCTTAGTTTGTTGCTGTAAAGTGTAGTTGGGGGTGATTTTTGATAGCCGAAGTAATTTAGGTGAGTTTGGCATAGCTTGCTATGGTTAGTAGCATTTTTTTGTAATTTAAAAGTGATTGGGTTTAGTTCGTTGTGGTAAGGGTTAGTTGGTGATGATTTCTGGTAGCCGAAGTAATTTAGGTGAGTTTGGCATAGTTTGCTATGGTTAGTAGCATTTTTTTGTAATTTAAAAGTGATTGGGTTTAGTTTGTTGTGGTAAGGGTTAGTTGGTGATGATTTATAGTAGCCGAAGTAATTTAGGTGAGTCTGGCATAGTTTGTTATGATTTGTACACCTTTTCTTGTAATTTTAAGATGATATGGTTTGGTTTGTTGTGGTAAGGGATAGTTGGGGGTGATTTACGGTAGCCGAAGTAATTTAGGTGATTCTGGTATAGTTTGTTATGATTTTTAGCATTTTTTTGTAATTTTAAAGTGATTGGGCATAGTTTGTTGCTGTAAAGTGTAGTTGGGGGTAATTTTTGATAGCCGAAGTAATTTAGGTGAGTTTGGCATAGTTTGCTATGGTTAGTAGCATTTTTTTGTAATTTAAAAGTGATTGAGTTTAGTTTGTTGTGGTAAGGATTAGTTGGTGATGATTTATGATAGCCGAAGTAATTTAGGTGAGTTTGGCATAGTTTGCTATGGTTAGTAGCATTTTTTTGTAATTTAAAAGTGATTGGGTTTAGTTTGTTGTGGTAAGGGTTAGTTGGTGATGATTTAGAGTAGCCGAAGTAATTTAGGTTAGTCTGGCATAGTTTGTTATGATTTGTACACCATTTTTTGTTATTTTAAGATGATATGGTTTGGTTTGTTGTGGTAAGGGATAGTTGGGGGTGATTTACGGTAGCCGGAGTAATTTAAGTGATTCTGGTATAGTTTGTAATGATTTTTAGCATTTTTTTGTAATTTTAAAGTGATTGGGCTTAGTTTGTTGCTGTAAAGTGTAGTTGGGGGTGATTTTTGACAGCCGAAATAATTTAGGTGAGTTTGGCATAGTTTGCTATAGTTTGTTGCATTTTTTTGTAATTTAAAAGTGATTGGGTTTAGTTTGTTGTGGAAAGGGTTAGTTGGTGATGATTTATGATAGCCGAAGTAATTTAGGTAAGTTTGACATAGTTTGCTATGGTTAATAGCATTTTTTTGTAATTTAAAAGTGATTGGGTTTTGTTCGTTGTGGTAAGGGTTAGTTGGTGATGATTTATGGTAGCCGAAGTAATTTAGGTGAGTTTGGCATAGGTTGCTATGGTTAGTAGCATTTTTTTGTAATTTAAAAGTGATTGGGTTTAGTTTGTTGTGGTAAGGGTTAGATGGTGATGATTTAGAGTAGCCGAAGTAATTTAGGTGAGTCTGGCATAGTTTGTTATGATTTGTGCACCTTTTCTTGTAATTTTAGGATGATATGGTTTGGTTTGTTGTGGTAAGGGATAGTTGGGGGTGATTTACGGTAGCGGAAGTAATTTAGGTGATTCTGGTATAGTTTGTTATGATTTTTAGCATTTTTTTGTAATTTTAAAGTGATTGGGCTTAGTTTGTTGCTGTAAAGTGTAGTTGAGGGTGATTTTTGATAGCCGAAGTAATTTAGGTGAGTTTGGCATAGTTTGCTATGGTTAGTAGCATTTTTTTGTAATTTAAAAGTGATTGGGTTTAGTTTGTTGTGGTAAGGGTTAGTTGGTAATGATTTATGGTTGCCGAAGTAATTTAGGTGAGTTTGGCATAGTTTGCTATGGTTAGTAGCATTTTTTTGTAATTTAAAAGTGATTGGGTTTAGTTTGTTGTGGTAAGGGTTAGTTGGTGATGATTTATAGTAGCCGAAGTAATTTAGGTGAGTCTGGCATAGTTTGTTATGATTTGTACACCTTTTTTTGTAATTTTAAGATGATATGGTTTGGTTTGTTGTGGTAACGGATAGTTGGGGGTGATTTACGGTAGCCGAAGTAATTTAGGTGATTCTGGTATAGCTTGTTATGATGTTTAGCATTTTTTTGTAATTTTAAAGTGATTGGGCTTAGTTTGTTGCTGTAAAGTGTAGTTGAGGGTGATTTTTGATAGCCGAAGTAATTTAGGTGAGTTTGGCATAGTTTGCTATGGTTAGTAGCGTTTTTTTGTAATTTAAAAGTGATTGGGTTTAGTTTGTTGTGGTAAGGGTTAGTTGGTGATGATTTAGAGTAGCCGAAGTAATTTAGGTTAGTCTGGCATAGTTTGTTATGATTTGTACACCTTTTCTTGTAATTTTAAGATGATATGGTTTGGTTTGTTGTGGTAAGGGATAGTTGGGGGTGATTTACGGTAGCCGAAGTAATTTAGGTGATTCTGGTATAGTTTGTTATGATTTTTATCATTTTTTTGTAATTTTAAAGTGATTGGGCATAGTTTGTTGCTGTAAAGTGTAGTTGGGGGTAATTTTTGATAGCCGAAGTAATTTAGGTGAGTTTGGCATAGTTTGCTATGGTTAGTAGCATTTTTTTGTAATTTAAAAGTGATTGTGTTTAGTTTGTTGTGGTAAGGATTAGTTGGTGATGATTTATGATAGCCGAAGTAATTTAGGTGAGTTTGGCATAGTTTGCTATGGTTAGTAGCATTTTTTTGTAATTTAAAAGTGATTGGGTTTAGTTTGTTGTGGTAAGGGTTAGTTGGTGATGATTTAGAGTAGCCGAAGTAATTTAGGTTAGTCTGGCATAGTTTGTTATGATTTGTACACCATTTTTTGTTATTTTAAGATGATATGGTTTGGTTTGTTGTGGTAAGGGATAGTTGGGGGTGATTTACGGTAGCCGGAGTAATTTAAGTGATTCTGGTATAGTTTGTAATGATTTTTAGCATTTTTTTGTAATTTTAAAGTGATTGGGCTTAGTTTGTTGCTGTAAAGTGTAGTTGGGGGTGATTTTTGACAGCCGAAATAATTTAGGTGAGTTTGGCATAGTTTGCTATAGTTTGTTGCATTTTTTTGTAATTTAAAAGTGATTGGGTTTAGTTTGTTGTGGAAAGGGTTAGTTGGTGATGATTTATGATAGCCGAAGTAATTTAGGTAAGTTTGACATAGTTTGCTATGGTTAATAGCATTTTTTTGTAATTTAAAAGTGATTGGGTTTTGTTCGTTGTGGTAAGGGTTAGTTGGTGATGATTTATGGTAGCCGAAGTAATTTAGGTGAGTTTGGCATAGGTTGCTATGGTTAGTAGCATTTTTTTGTAATTTAAAAGTGATTGGGTTTAGTTTGTTGTGGTAAGGGTTAGATGGTGATGATTTAGAGTAGCCGAAGTAATTTAGGTGAGTCTGGCATAGTTTGTTATGATTTGTGCACCTTTTCTTGTAATTTTAGGATGATATGGTTTGGTTTGTTGTGGTAAGGGATAGTTGGGGGTGATTTACGGTAGCGGAAGTAATTTAGGTGATTCTGGTATAGTTTGTTATGATTTTTAGCATTTTTTTGTAATTTTAAAGTGATTGGGCTTAGTTTGTTGCTGTAAAGTGTAGTTGAGGGTGATTTTTGATAGCCGAAGTAATTTAGGTGAGTTTGGCATAGTTTGCTATGGTTAGTAGCATTTTTTTGTAATTTAAAAGTGATTGGGTTTAGTTTGTTGTGGTAAGGGTTAGTTGGTAATGATTTATGGTTGCCGAAGTAATTTAGGTGAGTTTGGCATAGTTTGCTATGGTTAGTAGCATTTTTTTGTAATTTAAAAGTGATTGGGTTTAGTTTGTTGTGGTAAGGGTTAGTTGGTGATGATTTATAGTAGCCGAAGTAATTTAGGTGAGTCTGGCATAGTTTGTTATGATTTGTACACCTTTTTTTGTAATTTTAAGATGATATGGTTTGGTTTGTTGTGGTAACGGATAGTTGGGGGTGATTTACGGTAGCCGAAGTAATTTAGGTGATTCTGGTATAGCTTGTTATGATGTTTAGCATTTTTTTGTAATTTTAAAGTGATTGGGCTTAGTTTGTTGCTGTAAAGTGTAGTTGAGGGTGATTTTTGATAGCCGAAGTAATTTAGGTGAGTTTGGCATAGTTTGCTATGGTTAGTAGCGTTTTTTTGTAATTTAAAAGTGATTGGGTTTAGTTTGTTGTGGTAAGGGTTAGTTGGTGATGATTTAGAGTAGCCGAAGTAATTTAGGTTAGTCTGGCATAGTTTGTTATGATTTGTACACCTTTTCTTGTAATTTTAAGATGATATGGTTTGGTT
Source organism: Eledona agricola (assembly GCA_964023215.1). Lineage (NCBI taxonomy): Eukaryota > Metazoa > Arthropoda > Insecta > Coleoptera > Tenebrionidae > Eledona > Eledona agricola. The sequence goes on from OZ026854.1 coordinate 26,400,731, forward strand.
TGTTGTGGTAAGGGATAGTTGGGGGTGATTTACGGTAGCCGAAGTAATTTAGGTGATTCTGGTATAGTTTGTTATGATTTTTATCATTTTTTTGTAATTTTAAAGTGATTGGGCATAGTTTGTTGCTGTAAAGTGTAGTTGGGGGTAATTTTTGATAGCCGAAGTAATTTAGGTGAGTTTGGCATAGTTTGCTATGGTTAGTAGCATTTTTTTGTAATTTAAAAGTGATTGTGTTTAGTTTGTTGTGGTAAGGATTAGTTGGTGATGATTTATGATAGCCGAAGTAATTTAGGTGAGTTTGGCATAGTTTGCTATGGTTAGTAGCATTTTTTTGTAATTTAAAAGTGATTGGGTTTAGTTTGTTGTGGTAAGGGTTAGTTGGTGATGATTTATAGTAGCCGAAGTAATTTAGGTGAGTCTGGAATAGTTTGTTATGATTTGTACACCTTTTCTTGTAATTTTAAGATGATATGGTTTGGTTTGTTGTGGTAAGGGATAGTTGGGGGTGATTTACGGTAGCCGAAGTAATTTAGGTGATTCTGGTATAGTTTGTTATGATTTTTATCATTTTTTTGTAATTTTAAAGTGATTGGGCATAGTTTGTTGCTGTAAAGTGTAGTTGGGGGTAATTTTTGATAGCCGAAGTAATTTAGGTGAGTTTGGCATAGTTTGCTATGGTTAGTAGCATTTTTTTGTAATTTAAAAGTGATTGTGTTTAGTTTGTTGTGGTAAGGATTAGTTGGTGATGATTTATGATAGCCGAAGTAATTTAGGTGAGTTTGGCATAGTTTGCTATAGTTTGTAGCATTTTTTTGTAATTTAAAAGTGATTGGGTTTAGTTTGTTGTGGAAAGGGTTAGTTGGTGATGATTTTTGATAGCCGAAGTAATTTAGGTAAGTTTGACATAGTTTGCTATGGTTAATAGCATTTTTTTGTAATTTAAAAGTGATTGGGTTTTGTTCGTTGTGGTAAGGGTTAGTTGGTGATGATTTATGGTAGCCGAAGTAATTTAGGTGAGTTTGGCATAGTTTGCTATGGTTAGTAGCATTTTTTTGTAATTTAAAAGTGATTGGGTTTAGTTTGTTGTGGTAAGGGTTAGATGGTGATGATTTAGAGTAGCCGAAGTAATTTAGGTGAGTCTGGCATAGTTTGTTATGATTTGTACACCTTTTCTTGTAATTTTAGGATGATATGGTTTGGTTTGTTGTGGTAAGGGATAGTTGGGGGTGATTTACGGCAGCGGAAGTAATTTAGGTGATTCTGGTATAGTTTGTTATGATTTTTAGCATTTTTTTGTAATTTTAAAGTGATTGGGCTTAGTTTGTTGCTGTAAAGTGTAGTTGAGGGTGATTTTTGATAGCCGAAGTAATTTAGGTGAGTTTGGCATAGTTTGCTATGGTTAGTAGCATTTCTTTGTAATTTAAAAGTGATTGGGTTTAGTTTGTTGTGGTAAGGGTTAGTTGGTAATGATTTATGGTTGCCGAAGTAATTTAGGTGAGTTTGGCATAGTTTGCTATGGTTAGTAGCATTTTTTTGTAATTTAAAAGTGATTGGGTTTAGTTTGTTGTGGTAAGGGTTAGTTGGTGATGATTTATAGTAGCCGAAGTAATTTAGGTGAGTCTGGCATAGTTTGTTATGATTTGTACACCTTTTTTTGTAATTTTAAGATGATATGGTTTGGTTTGTTGTGGTAACGGATAGTTGGGGGTGATTTACGGTAGCCGAAGTAATTTAGGTGATTCTGGTATAGCTTGTTATGATGTTTAGCATTTTTTTGTAATTTTAAAATGATTGGGCTTAGTTTGTTGCTGTAAAGTGTAGTTGAGAGTGATTTTTGATAGCCGAAGTAATTTAGGTGAGTTTGGCATAGTTTGCTATGGTTAGTAGCATTTTTTTGTAATTTAAAAGTGATTGGGTTTAGTTTGTTGTGGTAAGGGTTAGTTGGTAATGATTTATGGTTGCCGAAGTAATTTAGGTGAGTTTGGCATAGTTTGCTATGGTTAGTAGCATTTTTTTGTAATTTAAAAGTGATTGGGTTTTGTTCGTTGTGGTAAGGGTTAGTTGGTGATGATTTAGAGTAGCCGAAGTAATTTAGGTTAGTCTGACATAGTTTGTTATGATTTGTACACCATTTTTTGTTATTTTGAGATGATATGGTTTGGTTTGTTGTGGTAAGGGATAGTTGGGGGTGATTTACGGTAGTCGGAGTAATTTAGGTGTTTCTGGTATAGTTTGTAATGATTTTTAGCATTTTTTTGTAATTTTAAAGTGATTGGGCTTAGTTTGTTGCTGTAAAGTGTAGTTGGGGGTGATTTTTGAGAGCCGAAATAATTTAGGTGAGTTTGGCATAGTTTGCTATAGTTAGTAGCATTTTTTTGTAATTTAAAAGTGATTGGGTTTAGTTTGTTGTGGAAAGGGTTAGTTGGTGATGATTTATGATAGCCGAAGTAATTTAGGTAAGTTTGGCATAGTTTGCTATGGTTAATAGCATTTTTTTGTAATTTAAAAGTGATTGGGTTTTGTTCGTTGTGGTAAGGGTTAGTTGGGGGTGATTTACGGTAGCCGGAGTAATTTAGGTGATTCTGGTATAGTTTGTAATGATTTTTAGCATTTTTTTGTAATTTTAAAGTGATTGGGCTTAGTTTGTTGCTGTAAAGTGTAGTTGGGGGTGATTTTTGACAGCCGAAATAATTTAGGTGAGTTTGGCATAGTTTGCTACAGTTTGTAGCATTTTTTTATAATTTAAAAGTGATTGGGTTTAGTTTGTTGTGGAAAGGGTTAGTTGGTGATGATTTATGATAGCCGAAGTAATTTAGGTAAGTTTGGCATAGTTTGCTATGGTTAATAGCATTTTTTTGTAATTTAAAAGTGATTGGGTTTTGTTCGTTGTGGTAAGGGTTAGTTGGTGATGATTTATGGTAGCCGAAGTAATTTAGGTGAGTTTGGCATAGTTTGCTATGGTTAGTAGCATTTTTTTGTAATTTAAAAGTGATTGGGTTTAGTTTGTTGTGGTAAGGGTTAGATGGTGATGATTTAGAGTAGCCGAAGTAATTTAGGTGAGTCTGGCATAGTTTGTTATGATTTGTACACCTTTTCTTGTAATTTTAGGATGATATGGTTTGGTTTGTTGTGGTAAGGGATAGTTGGGGGTGATTTACGGTAGCGGAAGTAATTTAGGTGATTCTGGTATAGTTTGTTATGATTTTTAGCATTTTTTTGTAATTTTAAAGTGATTGGGCTTAGTTTGTTGCTGTAAAGTGTAGTTGGGGGTGATTTTTGATAGCCGAAGTAATTTAGGTGAGTTTGGCATAGCTTGCTATGGTTAGTAGCATTTTTTTGTAATTTAAAAGTGATTGGGTTTAGTTCGTTGTGGTAAGGGTTAGTTGGTGAAGATTTATGGTAGCCGAAGTAATTTAGGTGAGTTTGGCATAGTTTGCTATGGTTAGTAGCATTTTTTTGTAATTTAAAAGTGATTGGGTTTAGTTTGTTGTGGTAAGGGTTAGTTGGTAATGATTTATAGTAGCCGAAGTAATTTAGGTGAGTCTGGCATAGTTTGTTATGATTTGTACACCTTTTTTTGTAATTTTAAGATGATATGGTTTGGTTTGTTGTGGTAACGGATAGTTGGGGGTGATTTACGGTAGCCGAAGTAATTTAGGTGATTCTGGTATAGCTTGTTATGATTTTTAGCATTTTTTTGTAATTTTAAAGTGATTGGGCTTAGTTTGTTGCTGTAAAGTGTAGTTGAGGGTGATTTTTGATAGCCAAAGTAATTTAGGTGAGTTTGGCATAGTTTGCTATGGTTAGTAGCATTTTTTTGTAATTTAAAAGTGATTGGGTTTAGTTTGTTGTGGTAAGGGTTAGTTGGTAATGATTTATGGTTGCCGAAGTAATTTAGGTAAGTTTGGCATAGTTTGCTATGGTTAGTAGCATTTTTTTGTAATTTAAAAGTGATTAGGTTTAGTTTGTTGTGGTAAGTATTAGTTGGTGATGATTTAGAGTAGCCGAAGTAATTTAGGTGAGTCTGGCATAGTTTGTTATGATTTGTACACCTTTTCTTGTAATTTTAAGATGATATGGTTTGGTTTGTTGTGGTAAGGGATAGTTGGGGGTGATTTACGGTAGCCGAAGTAATTTAGGTGATTCTGGTATAGTTTGTTATGATTTTTAGCATTTTTTTGTAATTTTAAAGTGATTGGGCATAGTTTGTTGCTGTAAAGTGTAGTTGGGGGTAATTTTTGATAGCCGAAGTAATTTAGGTGAGTTTGGCATAGTTTGCTATGGTTAGTAGCATTTTTTTGTAATTTAAAAGTGATTGAGTTTAGTTTGTTGTGGTAAGGATTAGTTGGTGATGATTTATGATAGCCGAAGTAATTTAGGTGAGTTTGGCATAGTTTTCTATGGTTAGTAGCATTTTTTTGTAATTTAAAAGTGATTGGGTTTAGTTTGTTGTGGTAAGGGTTAGTTGGTGATGATTTAGAGTAGCCGAAGTAATTTAGGTTAGTCTGACATAGTTTGTTATGATTTGTACACCATTTTTTGTTATTTTGAGATGATATGGTTTGGTTTGTTGTGGTAAGGGATAGTTGGGGGTGATTTACGGTAGCCGGAGTAATTTAGGTGTTTCTGGTATAGTTTGTAATGATTTTTAGCATTTTTTTGTAATTTTAAAGTGATTGGGCTTAGTTTGTTGCTGTAAAGTGTAGTTGGGGGTGATTTTTGAGAGCCGAAATAATTTAGGTGAGTTTGGCATAGTTTGCTATAGTTAGTAGCATTTTTTTGTAATTTAAAAGTGATTGGGTTTAGTTTGTTGTGGAAAGGGTTAGTTGGTGATGATTTATGATAGCCGAAGTAATTTAGGTAAGTTTGGCATAGTTTGCTATGGTTAATAGCATTTTTTTGTAATTTAAAAGTGATTGGGTTTTGTTCGTTGTGGTAAGGGTTAGTTGGGGGTGATTTGCGGTAGCCGGAGTAATTTAGGTGATTCTGGTATAGTTTGTAATGATTTTTAGCATTTTTTTGTAATTTTAAAGTGATTGGGCTTAGTTTGTTGCTGTAAAGTGTAGTTGGGGGTGATTTTTGACAGCCGAAATAATTTAGGTGAGTTTGGCATAGTTTGCTATAGTTTGTAGCATTTTTTTATAATTTAAAAGTGATTGGGTTTAGTTTGTTGTGGAAAGGGTTAGTTGGTGATGATTTATGATAGCCGAAGTAATTTAGGTAAGTTTGGCATAGTTTGCTATGGTTAATAGCATTTTTTTGTAATTTAAAAGTGATTGGGTTTTGTTCGTTGTGGTAAGGGTTAGTTGGTGATGATTTATGGTAGCCGAAGTAATTTAGGTGAGTTTGGCATAGTTTGCTATGGTTAGTAGCATTTTTTTGTAATTTAAAAGTGATTGGGTTTAGTTTGTTGTGGTAAGGGTTAGATGGTGATGATTTAGAGTAGCCGTAGTAATTTAGGTGAGTCTGGCATAGTTTGTTATGATTTGTACACCTTTTCTTGTAATTTTAGGATGATATGGTTTGGTTTGTTGTGGTAAGGGATAGTTGGGGGTGATTTACGGTAGCGGAAGTAATTTAGGTGATTCTGGTATAGTTTGTTATGATTTTTAGCATTTTTTTGTAATTTTAAAGTGATTGGGCTTAGTTTGTTGCTGTAAAGTGTAGTTGGGGGTGATTTTTGATAGCCGAAGTAATTTAGGTGAGTTTGGCATAGTTTGCTATGGTTAGTAGTATTTTTTTGTAATTTAAAAGTGATTGGGTTTAGTTTGTTGTGGTAAGGGTTAGTTGGTGATGATTTATAGTAGCCGAAGTAATTTAGGTGAGTCTGGCATAGTTTGTTATGATTTGTACACCTTTTTTTGTAATTTTAAGATGATATGGTTTGGTTTGTTGTGGTAACGGATAGTTGGGGGTGATTTACGGTAGCCGAAGTAATTTAGGTGATTCTGGTATAGCTTGTTATGATGTTTAGCATTTTTTTGTAATTTTAAAGTGATTGGGCTTAGATTGTTGCTGTAAAGTGTAGTTGAGGGTGATTTTTGATAGCCGAAGTAATTTAGGTGAGTTTGGCATAGTTTGCTATGGTTAGTAGCATTTTTTTGTAATTTAAAAGTGATTGGGTTTAGTTTGTTGTGGTAAGGGTTAGTTGGTAATGATTTATGGTTGCCGAAGTAATTTAGGTGAGTTTGGCATAGCTTGCTATGGTTAGTAGCATTTTTTTGTAATTTAAAAGTGATTGGGTTTAGTTTGTTGTGGTAAGGGTTAGTTGGTAATGATTTATGGTAGCCGAAGTAATTTAGGTGAGTTTGGCATAGTTTGCTATGGTTAGTAGCATTTTTTTGTAATTTAAAAGTGATTAGGTTTAGTTTGTTGTGGTAAAGGTTAGTTGGTGATGATTTAGAGTAGCCGAAGTAATTTAGGTGAGTCTGGCATAGTTTGTTATGATTTGTACACCTTTTCTTGTAATTTTAGGATGATATGGTTTGGTTTGTTGTGGTAAGGGATAGTTGGGGGTGATTTACGGTAGCGGAAGTAATTTAGGTGATTCTGGTATAGTTTGTAATGATTTTTAGCATTTTTTTGTAATTTTAAAGTGATTGGGCTTAGTTTGTTGCTGTAAAGTGTAGTTGGGGGTGATTTTTGATAGCCGAAATAATTTAGGTGAGTTTGGCATAGTTTGCTATGGTTAGTAGCATTTTTTTGTAATTTAAAAGTGATTGGGTTTAGTTTGTTTTGGTAAGGGTTAGTTGGTAATGATTTATGTTTGCCGAAGTAATTTAGGTGAGTTTGGCATAGTTTGCTATGGTTAGTAGCATTTTTTTGTAATTTAAAAGTGATTGGGTTTAGTTTGTTGTGGTAAGGATTAGTTGGTGATGATTTATGATAGCCGAAGTAATTTAGGTGAGTTTGGCATAGTTTGCTATGGTTAGTAGCATTTTTTTGTAATTTAAAAGTGATTGGGTTTAGTTTGTTGTGGTAAGGGTTAGTTGGTGATGATTTAGAGTAGCCGAAGTAATTTAGGTTAGTCTGGCATAGTTTGTTATGATTTGTACACCATTTTTTGTTATTTTGAGATGATATGGTCTGGTTTGTTGTGGTAAGGGATAGTTGGGGGTGATTTACGGTCGCCGGAGTAATTTAGGTGATTCTGGTATAGTTTGTAATGATTTTTAACATTTTTTTGTAATTTTAAAGTGATTGGGCTTAGTTTGTTGCTGTAAAGTGTAGTTGGGGGTGATTTTTGATAGCCGAAATAATTTAGGTGAGTTTGGCATAGTTTGCTATAGTTAGTAGCATTTTTTTGTAATTTAAAAATGATTGGGTTTAGTTTGTTGTGGAAAGGGTTAGTTGGTGATGATTTATGATAGCCGAAGTAATTTAGGTAAGTTTGGCATAGTTTGCTATGGTTAATAGCATTTTTTTGTAATTTAAAAGTGATTGGGTTTTGTTCGTTGTGGTAAGGGTTAGTTGGTGATGATTTATGGTAGCCGAAGTAATTTAGGTGAGTTTGGCATAGTTTGCTATGGTTAGTAGCATTTTTTTGTAATTTAAAAGTGATTGGGTTTAGTTTGTTGTGGTAAGGGTTAGTTGGTGATGATTTAGAGTAGCCAAAGTAATTTAGGTGAGTCTGGCATAATTTGTTATGATTTGTACACCATTTTTTGTTATTTTAAGATGATATGGTTTGGTTTGTTGTGGTAAGGGATAGTTGGGGGTGATTTACGGTAGCCGGAGTAATTTAGGTGATTCTGGTATAGTTTGTAATGATTTTTAGCATTTTTTTGTAATTTAAAAGTGATTGGGTTTAGTTTGTTGCTGTAAAGTGTTGTTGGGGGTGATTTTTGATAGCCGAAATAATTTAGGTGTGTTTGGCATAGTTTGCTATAGTTAGTAGCATTTTTTTGTAATTTAAAAGTGATTGGGTTTAGTTTGTTGAGGAAAGGGTTAGTTGGTGATGATTTATGATAGCCGAAGTAATTTAGGTAAGTTTGGCATAGTTTGCTATGGTTAATAGCATTTTTTTGTAATTTAAAAGTGATTGGGTTTTGTTCGTTGTGGTAAGGGTTAGTTGGTGATGATTTATGGTATCCGAAGTAATTTAGGTGAGTTTGGCATAGTTTGCTATGGTTAGTAGCATTTTTTTGTAATTTAAAAGTGATTGGGTTTAGTTTGTTGTGGTAAGGGTTAGTTGGTGATGATTTAGAGTAGCCGAAGTAATTTAGGTGAGTCTGGCATAGTTTGTTATGATTTGTACACCTTTTCTTGTAATTTTAGGATGATATGGTTTGGTTTGTTGTGGTAAGGGATAGTTGGGGGTGATTTACGGTAGCCGAAGTAATTTAGGTGATTCTGGTATAGTTTGTTATGATTTTTAGCATTTTTTTGTAATTTTAAAGTGATTGGGCTTAGTTTGTTGCTGTAAAGTGTAGTTGGGGGTGATTTTTGATAGCCGAAGTAATTTAGGTGAGTTTGGCATAGTTTGCTATGGTTAGTAGCATTTTTTTGTAATTTAAAAGTGATTGGGTTTAGTTTGTTGTGGTAAGGGTTAGTTGGTGATGATTTATGGTAGCCGAAGTAATTTAGGTGAGTTTGGCATAGTTTGCTATGGTTAATAGCATTTTTTTGTAATTTAAAAGTGATTGGGTTTAGTTTGTTGTGGTAAGGGTTAGTTGGTGATGATTTAGAGTAGCCGAAGTAATTTAGGTGAGTCTGGCATAATTTGTTATGATTTGTACACCATTTTTTGTTATTTTAAGATGATATGGTTTGGTTTGTTGTGGTAAGGGATAGTTGGGGGTGATTTACGGTAGCCGGAGTAATTTAGGTGATTCTGGTATAGTTTGTAATGATTTTTAGCATTTTTTTGTAATTTAAAAGTGATTGGGTTTAGTTTGTTGCTGTCAAGTGTTGTTGGGGGTGATTTTTGATAGCCGAAATAATTTAGGTGAGTTTGGCATAGTTTGCTATAGTTAGTAGCATTTTTTTGTAATTTAAAAGTGATTGGGCTTAGTTTGTTGAGGAAAGGGTTAGTTGGTGATGATTTATGATAGCCGAAGTAATTTAGGTAAGTTTGGCATAGTTTGCTATGGTTAATAGCATTTTTTTGTAATTTAAAAGTGATTGGGTTTTGTTCGTTGTGGTAAGGGTTAGTTGGTGATGATTTATGGTAGCCGAAGTAATTTAGGTGAGTTTGGCATAGTTTGCTATGGTTAGTAGCATTTTTTTGTAATTTAAAAGTGATTGGGTTTAGTTTGTTGTGGTAAGGGTTAGTTGGTGATGATTTAGAGTAGCCGAAGTAATTTAGGTGAGTCTGGTATAGTTTGTTATGATTTGTACACCTTTCTTTGTAATTTTAAGATGATATGGTTTGGTTTGTTGTGGTAACGGATAGTTGGGGGTCATTTACGGTAGCCGAAGTAATTTAGGTGATTCTGGTATAGTTTGTTATGATTTTTAGCATTTTTTTGTAATTTTAAAGTGATTGGGCATAGTTTGTTGCTGTAAAGTGTAGCTGGGGGTAATTTTTGATAGCCGAAGTAATTTAGGTGAGTTTGGCATAGTTTGCTATGGTTAGTAGCATTTTTTTGTAATTTAAAAGTGATTGAGTTTAGTTTGTTGTGGTAAGGGTTAGTTGGTGATGATTTATGATAGCCGAAGTAATTTAGGTGAGTTTGGCATAGTTTGCTATTGTTAGTAGCATTTTTTTGTAATTTAAAAGTGATTGGGTTTATTTTGTTGTGGTAAGGGTTAGTTGGTGATGATTTAGAGTAGCCGAAGTAATTTAGGTTAGTCTGGCATAGTTTGTTATGATTTGTACACCATTTTTTGTTATTTTAATATGATATGGTTTGGTTTGTTGTGGTAAGGGATAGTTGGGGGTGATTTACGGTAGCCGGAGTAATTTAGGTGATTCTGGTATAGGTTGTAATGATTTTTAGCATTTTTTTGTAATTTTAAAATGATTGGGCTTAGTTTGTTGCTGTAAAGTGTAGTTGGGGGTGATTTTTGATAGCCGAAATAATTTAGGTGAGTTTGGTATAGTTTGCTATGGTTAGTAGCATTTTTTTGTAATTTAAAAGTGATTGGGTTTAGTTTGTTGTGGAAAGGGTTAGTTGGTGATGATTTATGGTAGCCGAAGTAATTTAGGTGAGTTTGGCATAGTTTGCTATGGTTAGTAGCATTTTTTTGTAATTTAAAAGTGATTGGGTTTAGTTTGTTGTGGTAAGGGTTAGTTGGTGATGATTTAGAGTAGCCGAAGTAATTTAGGTGAGTCTGGCATAGTTTGTTATGATTTGTACACCATTTTTTGTAATTTTAGGATGATATGGTTTGGTTTGTTGTGGTAAGGGATAGTTGGGGGTGATTTACGGTAGCCGAAGTAATTTAGGTGATTCTGGTATAGATTGTTATGTTTTTTAGCATTTTTTTGTAATTTTAAAGTGATTGGGCTTATTTTGTTGCTGTAAAGTGTAGTTGGGAGTGATTTTTGATAGCCGAAGTAATTTAGGTGAGTTTGGCATAGTTTGCTATGGTTAGTAGCATTTTTTTGTAATTTAAAAGTGATTGGGTTTAGTTTGTTGTGGTAAGGGTTAGTTGGTGATGATTTATGGTAGCCGAAGTAATTTAGGTGAGTTTGGCATAGTTTGCTATGGTTAGTAGCATTTTTTTGTAATTTAAAAGTGATTAGGTTTAGCTTGTTGTGGTAAGGGTTAGTTGGTGATGATTTTGAGTAGCCGAAGTAATTTAGGTGAGTCTGGCATAGTTTGTTATGATTTGTACACCTTTTCTTGTAATTTTAGGATGATATGGTTTGGTTTGTTGTGGTAAGGGATAGTTGGGGGTGATTTACGGTAGCCGAAGTAATTTAGGTGATTCTGGTATAGTTTGTTATGATTTTTAGCATTTTTTTGTAATTTTAAAGTGATTGGGCTTAGTTTGTTGCTGTAAAGTGTAGTTGGGGTTGATTTTTGATAGCCGAAGTAATTTAGGTGAGTTTGGCATAGTTTGCTATGCTTAGTAGCATTTTTTTGTAATTTAAAAGTGATTGGGTTTAGTTTGTTGTGGTAAGGGTTAGTTGGTAATGATTTATAGTAGCCGAAGTAATTTAGGTGAGTCTGGCATAGTTTGTTATGATTTGTACACCTTTTTTTGTAATTTTAAGATAATATGGTTTGGTTTGTTGTGGTAACGGATAGTTGGGGGTGATTTACGGTAGCTGAAGTAATTTAGGTGATTCTGGTATAGCTTGTTATGATTTTTAGCATTTTTTTGTAATTTTAAAGTGATTGAGCTTAGTTTGTTGCTGTAAAGTGTAGTTGAGGGTGATTTTTGATAGCCAAAGTAATTTAGGTGAGTTTGGCATAGTTTGCTATGGTTAGTAGCATTTTTTTGTAATTTAAAAGTGATTGGGTTTAGTTTGTTGTGGTAAGGGTTAGTTGGTAATGATTTATGGTTGCCGAAGTAATTTAGGTGAGTTTGGCATAGTTTGCTATGGTTAGTAGCATTTTTTTGTAATTTAAAAGTGATTAGGTTTAGTTTGTTGTGGTAAGTATTAGTTGGTGATGATTTAGAGTAGCCGAAGTAATTTAGGTGAGTCTCGCATAGTTTGTTATGATTTGTACACCTTTTCTTGTAATTTTAAGATGATATGGTTTGGTTTGTTGTGGTAAGGGATAGTTGGGGGTGATTTACGGTAGCCGGAGTAATTTAGGTGATTCTGGTATAGTTTGTAATGATTTTTAGCATTTTTTTGTAATTTTAAAGTGATTGGGCTTAGTTTGTTGCTGTAAAGTGTAGTTGGGGGTGATTTTTGATAGCCGAAATAATTTAAGTGAGTTTGGCATAGTTTGCTATAGTTAGTAGCATTTTTTTGTAATTTAAAAGTGATTGGGTTTAGTTTGTTGTGGAAAGGGTTAGTTGGTGATGATTTATGATAGCCGAAGTAATTTAGGTAAGTTTGGCATAGTTTGCTATGGTTAATAGCATTTTTTTGTAATTTAAAAGTGATTGGGTTTTGTTCGTTGTGGTAAGGGTTAGTTGGTGATGATTTATGGTAGCCGAAGTAATTTAGGTGTGTTTGGCATAGTTTGCTATGGTTAGTAGCATTTTTTTGTAATTTAAAAGTGATTGGGTTTAGTTTGTTGTGGTAAGGGTTAGTTGGTGATGATTTAGAGTAGCCGAAGTAATTTAGGTGAGTCTGGCATAGTTTGTTATGATTTGTACACCTTTTTTTGTAATTTTAAGATGATATGGTTTGTTTTGTTGTGGTAACGGATAGTTGGGGGTCATTTACGGTAGCCGAAGTAATTTAGGTGATTCTGGTATAGTTTGTTATGATTTTTAGCATTTTTTTGTAATTTTAAAGTGATTGGGCATAGTTTGTTGCTGTAAAGTGTAGCTGGGGGTAATTTTTGATAGCCGAAGTAATTTAGGTGAGTTTGGCATAGTTTGCTATGGTTAGTAGCATTTTTTTGTAATTTAAAAGTGATTGAGTTTAGTTTGTTGTGGTAAGGGTTAGTTGGTGATGATTTATGATAGCCGAAGTAATTTAGGTGAGTTTGGCATAGTTTGCTATTGTTAGTAGCATTTTTTTGTAATTTAAAAGTGATTGGGTTTATTTTGTTGTGGTAAGGGTTAGTTGGTGATGATTTAGAGTAGCCGAAGTAATTTAGGTTAGTCTGGCATAGTTTGTTATGATTTGTACACCATTTTTTGTTATTTTAATATGATATGGTTTGGTTTGTTGTGGTAAGGGATAGTTGGTTGTGATTTACGGTAGCCGGAGTAATTTAGGTGATTCTGGTATAGTTTGTAATGATTTTTAGCATTTTTTTGTAATTTTAAAATGATTGGGCTTAGTTTGTTGCTGTAAAGTGTAGTTGGGGGTGATTTTTGTAAGCCGAAATAATTTAGGTGAGTTTGGTATAGTTTGCTATGGTTAGTAGCATTTTTTTGTTATTTAAAAGTGATTGGGTTTAGTCTGTTGTGGAAAGGGTTAGTTGGTGATGATTTATGGTAGCCGAAGTAATTTAGGTGAGTTTGGCATAGTTTGCTATGGTTAGTAGCATTTTTTTGTAATTTAAAAGTGATTGGGTTTAGTTTGTTGTGGTAAGGGTTAGTTGGTGATGATTTAGAGTAGCCGAAGTAATTTAGGTGAGTCTGGCATAGTTTGTTATGATTTGTACACCATTTTTTGTAATTTTAGGATGATATGGTTTGGTTTGTTGTGGTAAGGGATAGTTGGGGGTGATTTACGGTAGCCGAAGTAATTTAGGTGATTCTGGTATAGTTTGTTATGATTTTTAGTATTTTTTTGTAATTTTAAAGTGATTGGGCTTATTTTGTTGCTGTAAAGTGTAGTTGGGAGTGATTTTTGATAGCCGAAGTAATTTAGGTGAGTTTGGCATAGTTTGCTATGGTTAGTAGCATTTTTTTGTAATTTAAAAGTGATTGGGTTTAGTTTGTTGTGGTAAGGGTTAGTTGGTGATGATTTATGGTAGCCGAAGTAATTTAGGTGAGTTTGGCATAGTTTGCTATGGTTAGTAGCATTTTTTTGTAATTTATAAGTGATTAGGTTTAGTTTGTTGTGGTAAGGGTTAGTTGGTGATGATTTTGAGTAGCCGAAGTAATTTAGGTGAGTCTGGCATAGTTTGTTATGATTTGTACACCTTTTCTTGTAATTTTAGGATGATATGGTTTGGTTTGTTGTGGTAAGGGATAGTTGGGGGTGATTTACGGTAGCCGAAGTAATTTAGGTGATTCTGGTATAGTTTGTTATGATTTTTAGCATTTTTTTGTAATTTTAAAGTGATTGGGCTTTGTTTGTTGCTGTAAAGTGTAGTTGGGGTTGATTTTTGATAGCCGAAGTAATTTAGGTGAGTTTGGCATAGTTTGCTATGCTTAGTAGCATTTTTTTGTAATTTAAAAGTGATTGGGTTTAGTTTGTTGTGGTAAGGGTTAGTTGGTAATGATTTATAGTAGCCGAAGTTATTTAGGTGAGTCTGGCATAGTTTGTTATGATTTGTACACCTTTTCTTGTAATTTTAGGATGATATGGTTTGGTTTGTTGTGGTAAGGGATAGTTGGGGGTGATTTACGGTAGCCGAAGTAATTTAGGTGATTTTGGTATAGTTTGTTATGATTTTTAGCATTTTTTTGTAATTTTAAAGTGATTGGGCTTAGTTTGTTGCTGTAAAGTGTAGTTGGGGTTGATTTTTGATAGCCGAAGTAATTTAGGTGAGTTTGGCATAGTTTGCTATGCTTAGTAGCATTTTTTTGTAATTTAAAAGTGATTGGGTTTAGTTTGTTGTGGTAAGGGTTAGTTGGTAATGATTTATAGTAGCCGAAGTAATTTAGGTGAGTCTGGCATAGTTTGTTATGATTTGTACACCTTTTTTTGTAATTTTAAGATAATATGGTTTGGTTTGTTGTGGTAACGGATAGTTGGGGGTGATTTACGGTAGCTGAAGTAATTTAGGTGATTATGGTATAGCTTGTTATGATTTTTAGCATTTTTTTGTAATTTTAAAGTGATTGGGCTTAGTTTGTTGCTGTAAAGTGTAGTTGAGGGTGATTTTTGATAGCCAAAGTAATTTAGGTGAGTTTGGCATAGTTTGCTATGGTTAGTAGCATTTTTTTGTAATTTAAAAGTGATTGGGTTTAGTTTGTTGTGGTAAGGGTTAGTTGGTAATGATTTATGGTTGCCGAAGTAATTTAGGTGAGTTTGGCATAGTTTGCTATGGTTAGTAGCATTTTTTTGTAATTTAAAAGTGATTAGGTTTAGTTTGTTGTGGTAAGTATTAGTTGGTGATGATTTAGAGTAGCCGAAGTAATTTAGGTGAGTCTCGCATAGTTTGTTATGATTTGTACACCTTTTCTTGTAATTTTAAGATGATATGGTTTGGTTTGTTGTGGTAAGGGATAGTTGGGGGTGATTTACGGTAGCCGGAGTAATTTAGGTGATTCTGGTATAGTTTGTAATGATTTTTAGCATTTTTTTGTAATTTTAAAGTGATTGGGCTTAGTTTGTTGCTGTAAAGTGTAGTTGGGGGTGATTTTTGATAGCCGAAATAATTTAAGTGAGTTTGGCATAGTTTGCTATAGTTAGTAGCATTTTTTTGTAATTTAAAAGTGATTGGGTTTAGTTTGTTGTGGAAAGGGTTAGTTGGTGATGATTTATGATAGCCGAAGTAATTTAGGTAAGTTTGGCATAGTTTGCTATGGTTAATAGCATTTTTTTGTAATTTAAAAGTGATTGGGTTTTGTTCGTTGTGGTAAGGGTTAGTTGGTGATGATTTATGGTAGCCGAAGTAATTTAGGTGTGTTTGGCATAGTTTGCTATGGTTAGTAGCATTTTTTTGTAATTTAAAAGTGATTGGGTTTAGTTTGTTGTGGTAAGGGTTAGTTGGTGATGATTTAGAGTAGCCGAAGTAATTTAGGTGAGTCTGGCATAGTTTGTTATGATTTGTACACCTTTTTTTGTAATTTTAAGATGATATGGTTTGTTTTGTTGTGGTAACGGATAGTTGGGGGTCATTTACGGTAGCCGAAGTAATTTAGGTGATTCTGGTATAGTTTGTTATGATTTTTAGCATTTTTTTGTAATTTTAAAGTGATTGGGCATAGTTTGTTGCTGTAAAGTGTAGCTGGGGGTAATTTTTGATAGCCGAAGTAATTTAGGTGAGTTTGGCATAGTTTGCTATGGTTAGTAGCATTTTTTTGTAATTTAAAAGTGATTGAGTTTAGTTTGTTGTGGTAAGGGTTAGTTGGTGATGATTTATGATAGCCGAAGTAATTTAGGTGAGTTTGGCATAGTTTGCTATTGTTAGTAGCATTTTTTTGTAATTTAAAAGTGATTGGGTTTATTTTGTTGTGGTAAGGGTTAGTTGGTGATGATTTAGAGTAGCCGAAGTAATTTAGGTTAGTCTGGCATAGTTTGTTATGATTTGTACACCATTTTTTGTTATTTTAATATGATATGGTTTGGTTTGTTGTGGTAAGGGATAGTTGGGGGTGATTTACGGTAGCCGGAGTAATTTAGGTGATTCTGGTATAGTTTGTAATGATTTTTAGCATTTTTTTGTAATTTTAAAATGATTGGGCTTAGTTTGTTGCTGTAAAGTGTAGTTGGGGGTGATTTTTGTAAGCCGAAATAATTTAGGTGAGTTTGGTATAGTTTGCTATGGTTAGTAGCATTTTTTTGTTATTTAAAAGTGATTGGGTTTAGTCTGTTGTGGAAAGGGTTAGTTGGTGATGATTTATGGTAGCCGAAGTAATTTAGGTGAGTTTGGCATAGTTTGCTATGGTTAGTAGCATTTTTTTGTAATTTAAAAGTGATTGGGTTTAGTTTGTTGTGGTAAGGGTTAGTTGGTGATGATTTAGAGTAGCCGAAGTAATTTAGGTGAGTCTGGCATAGTTTGTTATGATTTGTACACCATTTTTTGTAATTTTAGGATGATATGGTTTGGTTTGTTGTGGTAAGGGATAGTTGGGGGTGATTTACGGTAGCCGAAGTAATTTAGGTGATTCTGGTATAGTTTGTTATGATTTTTAGTATTTTTTTGTAATTTTAAAGTGATTGGGCTTATTTTGTTGCTGTAAAGTGTAGTTGGGGGTGATTTTTGATAGCCGAAGTAATTTAGGTGAGTTTGGCATAGTTTGCTATGGTTAGTAGCATTTTTTTGTAATTTAAAAGTGATTGGGTTTAGTTTGTTGTGGTAAGGGTTAGTTGGTGATGATTTATGGTAGCCGAAGTAATTTAGGTGAGTTTGGCATAGTTTGCTATGGTTAGTAGCATTTTTTTGTAATTTATAAGTGATTAGGTTTAGTTTGTTGTGGTAAGGGTTAGTTGGTGATGATTTTGAGTAGCCGAAGTAATTTAGGTGAGTCTGGCATAGTTTGTTATGATTTGTACACCTTTTCTTGTAATTTTAGGATGATATGGTTTGGTTTGTTGTGGTAAGGGATAGTTGGGGGTGATTTACGGTAGCCGAAGTAATTTAGGTGATTCTGGTATAGTTTGTTATGATTTTTAGCATTTTTTTGTAATTTTAAAGTGATTGGGCTTAGTTTGTTGCTGTAAAGTGTAGTTGGGGTTGATTTTTGATAGCCGAAGTAATTTAGGTGAGTTTGGCATAGTTTGCTATGCTTAGTAGCATTTTTTTGTAATTTAAAAGTGATTGGGTTTAGTTTGTTGTGGTAAGGGTTAGTTGGTAATGATTTATAGTAGCCGAAGTAATTTAGGTGAGTCTGGCATAGTTTGTTATGATTTGTACACCTTTTCTTGTAATTTTAGGATGATATGGTTTGGTTTGTTGTGGTAAGGGATAGTTGGGGGTGATTTACGGTAGCCGAAGTAATTTAGGTGATTCTGGTATAGTTTGTTATGATTTTTAGCATTTTTTTGTAATTTTAAAGTGATTGGGCTTAGTTTGTTGCTGTAAAGTGTAGTTGGGGTTGATTTTTGATAGCCGAAGTAATTTAGGTGAGTTTGGCATAGTTTGCTATGCTTAGTAGCATTTTTTTGTAATTTAAAAGTGATTGGGTTTAGTTTGTTGTGGTAAGGGTTAGTTGGTAATGATTTATAGTAGCCGAAGTAATTTAGGTGAGTCTGGCATAGTTTGTTATGATTTGTACACCTTTTTTTGTAATTTTAAGATAATATGGTTTGGTTTGTTGTGGTAACGGATAGTTGGGGGTGATTTACGGTAGCTGAAGTAATTTAGGTGATTCTGGTATAGCTTGTTATGATTTTTAGCATTTTTTTGTAATTTTAAAGTGATTGGGCTTAGTTTGTTGCTGTAAAGTGTAGTTGAGGGTGATTTTTGATAGCCAAAGTAATTTAGGTGAGTTTGGCATAGTTTGCTATGGTTAGTAGCATTTTTTTGTAATTTAAAAGTGATTGGGTTTAGTTTGTTGTGGTAAGGGTTAGTTGGTAATGATTTATGGTTGCCGAAGTAATTTAGGTGAGTTTGGCATAGTTTGCTATGGTTAGTAGCATTTTTTTGTAATTTAAAAGTGATTAGGTTTAGTTTGTTGTGGTAAGTATTAGTTGGTGATGATTTAGAGTAGCCGAAGTAATTTAGGTGAGTCTCGCATAGTTTGTTATGATTTGTACACCTTTTCTTGTAATTTTAAGATGATATGGTTTGGTTTGTTGTGGTAAGGGATAGTTGGGGGTGATTTACGGTAGCCGGAGTAATTTAGGTGATTCTGGTATAGTTTGTAATGATTTTTAGCATTTTTTTGTAATTTTAAAGTGATTGGGCTTAGTTTGTTGCTGTAAAGTGTAGTTGGGGGTGATTTTTGATAGCCGAAATAATTTAAGTGAGTTTGGCATAGTTTGCTATAGTTAGTAGCATTTTTTTGTAATTTAAAAGTGATTGGGTTTAGTTTGTTGTGGAAAGGGTTAGTTGGTGATGATTTATGATAGCCGAAGTAATTTAGGTAAGTTTGGCATAGTTTGCTATGGTTAATAGCATTTTTTTGTAATTTAAAAGTGATTGGGTTTTGTTCGTTGTGGTAAGGGTTAGTTGGTGATGATTTATGGTAGCCGAAGTAATTTAGGTGTGTTTGGCATAGTTTGCTATGGTTAGTAGCATTTTTTTGTAATTTAAAAGTGATTGGGTTTAGTTTGTTGTGGTAAGGGTTAGTTGGTGATGATTTAGAGTAGCCGAAGTAATTTAGGTGAGTCTGGCATAGTTTGTTATGATTTGTACACCTTTTTTTGTAATTTTAAGATGATATGGTTTGTTTTGTTGTGGTAACGGATAGTTGGGGGTCATTTACGGTAGCCGAAGTAATTTAGGTGATTCTGGTATAGTTTGTTATGATTTTTAGCATTTTTTTGTAATTTTAAAGTGATTGGGCATAGTTTGTTGCTGTAAAGTGTAGCTGGGGGTAATTTTTGATAGCCGAAGTAATTTAGGTGAGTTTGGCATAGTTTGCTATGGTTAGTAGCATTTTTTTGTAATTTAAAAGTGATTGAGTTTAGTTTGTTGTGGTAAGGGTTAGTTGGTGATGATTTATGATAGCCGAAGTAATTTAGGTGAGTTTGGCATAGTTTGCTATTGTTAGTAGCATTTTTTTGTAATTTAAAAGTTATTGGGTTTATTTTGTTGTGGTAAGGGTTAGTTGGTGATGATTTAGAGTAGCCGAAGTAATTTAGGTTATTCTGGCATAGTTTGTTATGATTTGTACACCATTTTTTGTTATTTTAATATGATATGGTTTGGTTTGTTGTGGTAAGGGATAGTTGGGGGTGATTTACGGTAGCCGGAGTAATTTAGGTGATTCTGGTATAGTTTGTAATGATTTTTAGCATTTTTTTGTAATTTTAAAATGATTGGGCTTAGTTTGTTGCTGTAAAGTGTAGTTGGGGGTGATTTTTGTAAGCCGAAATAATTTAGGTGAGTTTGGTATAGTTTGCTATGGTTAGTAGCATTTTTTTGTTATTTAAAAGTGATTGGGTTTAGTCTGTTGTGGAAAGGGTTAGTTGGTGATGATTTATGGTAGCCGAAGTAATTTAGGTGAGTTTGGCATAGTTTGCTATGGTTAGTAGCATTTTTTTGTAATTTAAAAGTGATTGGGTTTAGTTTGTTGTGGTAAGGGTTAGTTGGTGATGATTTAGAGTAGCCGAAGTAATTTAGGTGAGTCTGGCATAGTTTGTTATGATTTGTACACCATTTTTTGTAATTTTAGGATGATATGGTTTGGTTTGTTGTGGTAAGGGATAGTTGGGGGTGATTTACGGTAGCCGAAGTAATTTAGGTGATTCTGGTATAGTTTGTTATGATTTTTAGTATTTTTTTGTAATTTTAAAGTGATTGGGCTTATTTTGTTGCTGTAAAGTGTAGTTGGGGGTGATTTTTGATAGCCGAAGTAATTTAGGTGAGTTTGGCATAGTTTGCTATGGTTAGTAGCATTTTTTTGTAATTTAAAAGTGATTGGGTTTAGTTTGTTGTGGTAAGGGTTAGTTGGTGATGATTTATGGTAGCCGAAGTAATTTAGGTGAGTTTGGCATAGTTTGCTATGGTTAGTAGCATTTTTTTGTAATTTATAAGTGATTAGGTTTAGTTTGTTGTGGTAAGGGTTAGTTGGTGATGATTTTGAGTAGCCGAAGTAATTTAGGTGAGTCTGGCATAGTTTGTTATGATTTGTACACCTTTTCTTGTAATTTTAGGATGATATGGTTTGGTTTGTTGTGGTAAGGGATAGTTGGGGGTGATTTACGGTAGCCGAAGTAATTTAGGTGATTCTGGTATAGTTTGTTATGATTTTTAGCATTTTTTTGTAATTTTAAAGTGATTGGGCTTAGTTTGTTGCTGTAAAGTGTAGTTGGGGGTGATTTTTGATAGCCGAAGTAATTTAGGTGAGTTTGGCATAGTTTGCTATGGTTAGTAGCATTTTTTTGTAATTTAAAAGTGATTGGGTTTAGTTTGTTGTGGTAAGGGTTAGTTGGTAATGATTTATAGTAGCCGAAGTAATTTAGGTGAGTCTGGCATAGTTTGTTATGATTTGTACACCTTTTTTTGTAATTTTAAGATGATATGGTTTGGTTTGTTGTGGTAACGGATAGTTGGGGGTGATTTACGGTAGCCGAAGTAATTTAGGTGATTCTGGTATAGCTTGTTATGATTTTTAGCATTTTTTTGTAATTTTAAAGTGATTGGGCTTAGTTTGTTGCTGTAAAGTGTAGTTGAGGGTGATTTTTGATAGCCAAAGTAATTTAGGTGAGTTTGGCATAGTTTGCTATGGTTAGTAGCATTTTTTTGTAATTTAAAAGTGATTGGGTTTAGTTTGTTGTGGTAAGGGTTAGTTGGTAATGATTTATGGTTGCCGAAGTAATTTAGGTGAGTTTGGCATAGTTTGCTATGGTTAGTAGCATTTTTTTGTAATTTAAAAGTGATTAGGTTTAGTTCGTTGTGGTAAGTATTAGTTGGTGATGATTTAGAGTAGCCGAAGTAATTTAGGTGAGTCTGGCATAGTTTGTTATGATTTGTACACCTTTTCTTGTAATTTTAAGATGATATGGTTTGGTTTGTTGTGGTAAGGGATAGTTGGGGGTGATTTACGGTAGCCGAAGTAATTTAGGTGATTCTGGTATAGTTTGTTATGATTTTTAGCATTTTTTTGTAATTTTAAAGTGATTGGGCATAGTTTGTTGCTGTAAAGTGTAGTTGGGGGTAAATTTTGATAGCTGAAGTAATTTAGGTGAGTTTGGCATAGTTTGCTATGGTTAGTAGCATTTTTTTGTAATTTAAAAGTGATTGAGTTTAGTTTGTTGTGGTAAGGATTAGTTGGTGATGATTTATGATAGCCGAAGTAATTTAGGTGAGTTTGGCATAGTTTGCTATGGTTAGTAGCATTTTTTTGTAATTTAAAAGTGATTGGGTTTTGTTTGTTGTGGTAAGGGTTAGTTGGTGATGATTTAGAGTAGCCGAAGTAATTTAGGTTAGTCTGGCATAGTTTGTTATGATTTGTACACCATTTTTTGTTATTTTGAGATGATATGGTTTGGTTTGTTGTGGTAAGGGATAGTTGGGGGTGATTTACGGTAACCGGAGTAATTTAGGTGATTCTGGTATAGTTTGTAATGATTTTTAGCATTTTTTTGTAATTTTAAAGTGATTGGGCTTAGTTTGTTGCTGTAAAGTGTAGTTGGGGGTGATTTTTGATAGCCGAAATAATTTAGGTGAGTTTGGCATAGTTTGCTATAGTTAGTAGCATTTTTTTGTAATTTAAAAGTGATTGGGTTTAGTTTGTTGTGGAAAGGGTTAGTTGGTGATGATTTATGATAGCCGAAGTAATTTAGGTAAGTTTGGCATAGTTTGCTATGGTTAATAGCATTTTTTTGTAATTTAAAAGTGATTGGGTTTTGTTCGTTGTGGTAAGGGTTAGTTGGTGATGATTTATGGTAGCCGAAGTAATTTAGGTGAGTTTGGCATAGTTTGCTATGGTTAGTAGCATTTTTTTGTAATTTAAAAGTGATTGGGTTTAGTTTGTTGTGGTTAGGGTTAGTTGGTGATGATTTAGAGTAGCCGAAGTAATTTAGGTGAGTCTGGCATAATTTGTTATGATTTGTACACCATTTTTGTTATTTTAAGATGATATGGTTTGGTTTGTTGTGGTAAGGGATAGTTGGGGGTGATTTACGGTAGCCGGAGTAATTTAGGTGATTCTGGTATAGTTTGTAATGATTTTTAGCATTTTTTTGTAATTTAAAAGTGATTGGGTTTAGTTTGTTGCTGTAAAGTGTTGTTGGGGGTGATTTTTGATAGCCGAAATAATTTAGGTGAGTTTGGCATAGTTTGCTATAGTTAGTAGCATTTTTTTGTAATTTAAAAGTGATTGGGTTTAGTTTGTTGAGGAAAGGGTTAGTTGGTGATGATTTATGATAGCCGAAGTAATTTAGGTAAGTTTGGCATAGTTTGCTATGGTTAATAGCATTTTTTTGTAATTTAAAAATGATTGGGTTTTGTTCGTTGTGGTAAGGGTTAGTTGGTGATGATTTATGGTAGCCGAAGTAATTTAGGTGAGTTTGGCATAGTTTGCTATGGTTAGTAGCATTTTTTTGTAATTTAAAAGTGATTGGGTTTAGTTTGTTGTGGTAAGGGTTAGTTGGTGATGATTTAGAGTAGCCGAAGTAATTTAGGTGAGTCTGGCATAGTTTGTTATGATTTGTACACCTTTTTTTGTAATTTTAAGATGATATGGTTTGGTTTGTTGTGGTAACGGATAGTTGGGGGTGATTTACGGTAGCCGAAGTAATTTAGGTGATTCTGGTATAGCTTGTTATGATTTTTAGCATTTTTTTGTAATTTTAAAGTGATTGGGCTTAGTTTGTTGCTGTAAAGTGTAGTTGGGGGTAATTTTTGATAGCCGAAGTAATTTAGGTGAGTTTGGCATAGTTTGCTATGGTTAGTAGCATTTTTTTGTAATTTAAAAGTGATTGAGTTTAGTTTGTTGTGGTAAGGGTTAGTTGGTGATGATTTATGATAGCCGAAGTAATTTAGGTGAGTTTGGCATAGTTTGCTATTGTTAGTAGCATTTTTTTGTAATTTAAAAGTGATTGGGTTTAGTTTGTTGTGGTAAGGGTTAGTTGGTGATGATTTAGAGTAGCCGAAGTAATTTAGGTTAGTCTGGCATAGTTTGTTATGATTTGTACACCATTTTTTGTTATTTTAATATGATATGGATGGTTTGTTGTGGTAAAAGATAGTTGGGGGTGATTTACGGTAGCCGGAATAATTTAGGTGATTCTGGTATAGTTTGTAATGATTTTTAGCATTTTTTTGTAATTTTAAAATGATTGGGCTTAGTTTGTTGCTGTAAAGTGTTGTTGGGGGTGATTTTTGATAGCCGAAATAATTTAGGTGAGTTTGGCATAGTTTGCTATGGTTAGTAGCATTTTTTTGTAATTTAAAAGTGATTGGGTTTAGTTTGTTGTGGAAAGGGTTAGTTGGTGATGATTTATGGTAGCCGAAGTAATTTAGGTGAGTTTGACATAGTTTGCTATGGTTAGTAGCATTTTTTTGTAATTTAAAAGTGATTGGGTTTAGTTTGTTGTGGTAAGGGTTAGTTGGTGATGATTTATGATAGCCGAAGTAATTTAGGTGAGTTTGGCATAGTTAGCTATTGTTAGTAGCATTTTTTTGTAATTTAAAAGTGATTGGGTTTAGTTTGTTGTGGAAAGGGTTAGTTGGTGATGATTTATGGTAGCCGAAGTAATTTAGGTGAGTTTGGCATAGTTTGCTATGGTTAGTAGCATTTTTTTGTAATTTAAAAGTGATTGGGTTTAGTTTGTTGTGGTAAGGGTTAGTTGGTGATGATTTAGAGTAGCCGAAGTAATTTAGGTGAGTCTGGCATAGTTTGTTATGATTTGTACACCATTTTTTGTAATTTTAGGATGATATGGTTTGGTTTGTTGTGGTAAGGGATAGTTGGGGGTGATTTACGGTAGCCGAAGTAATTTAGGTGATTCTGGTATAGTTTGTTATGATTTTTAGCATTTTTTTGTAATTTTAAAGTGATTGGGCTTATTTTGTTGCTGTAAAGTGTAGTTGGGGGTGATTTTTGATAGCCGAAGTAATTTAGGTGAGTTTGGCATAGTTTGCTATGGTTAGTAGCATTTTTTTGTAATTTAAAAGTGATTGGGTTTAGTTTGTTGTGGTAAGGGTTAGTTGGTGATGATTTATGGTAGCCGAAGTAATTTAGGTGAGTTTGGCATAGTTTGCTATGGTTAGTAGCATTTTTTTGTAATTTAAAAGTGATTAGGTTTAGTTTGTTGTGGTAAGGGTTAGTTGGTGATGATTTTGAGTAGCCGAAGTAATTTAGGTGAGTCTGGCATAGTTTGTTATGATTTGTACACCTTTTCTTGTAATTTTAGGATGATATGGTTTGGTTTGTTGTGGTAAGGGATAGTTGGGGGTGATTTACGGTAGCCGAAGTAATTTAGGTGATTCTGGTATAGTTTGTTATGATTTTTAGCATTTTTTTGTAATTTTAAAGTGATTGGGCTTAGTTTGTTGCTGTAAAGTGTAGTTGGGGGTGATTTTTGACAGCCGAAGTAATTTAGGTGAGTTTGGCATAGTTTGCTATGGTTAGAAGCATTTTTTTGTAATTTAAAAGTGATTGGGTTTAGTTTGTTGTGGTAAGGGTTAGTTGGTGATGATTTATGATAGCCGAAGTAATTTAGGTGAGTTTGGCATAGTTTGCTATGGTTAATAGCATTTTTTTGTAATTTAAAAGTGATTGGGTTTAGTTTGTTGTGGTAAGGGTTAGTTGGTGATGATTTAGAGCAGCCGAAGTAATTTAGGTGAGTCTGGCATAGTTTGTTGTGATTTGTACACCTTTTTTTGTAATTTTAAGATGATATGGTTTGGTTTGTTGTGGTAACGGATAGTTGGGGGTGATTTACGGTAGCCGAAGTAATTTAGGTGATTGTGGTATAGTTTGTTATGATTTTTAGCATTTTTTTGTAATTTTAAAGTGATTGGGCTTAGTTTGTTGCTGTAAAGTGTAGTTGGGTGTGATTTTTGATAGCCGAAGTAATTTAGGTGAGTTGGGCATAGTTTGCTATTGTTAGTAGCATTTTTTTGTAATTTAAAAGTGATTGGGTTTAGTTTGTTGTGGTAAGGGTTAGTTGGTGATGATTTATGGTAGCCGAAGTAATTTAGTGAGTTTGGCATAGTTTGCTATGGTTAGTAGCATTTTTTTGTAATTTAAAAGTGATTGGGTTTAGTTTGTTGTGGTAAGGGTTTGTTGGTGATGATTTAGAGTAGCCGAAGTAATTTAGGTGAGTCTGGAATAGTTTGTTATGATTTGTACACCTTTTTTTGTAATTTTAAGATGATATGGTTTGGTTTGTTGTGGTAAGGGATAGTTGGGGGTGATTTGCGGTAGCCGAAGTAATTTAGGTGATTCTGGTATAGTTTGTTATGATTTTTAGCATTTTTTTGTAATATTAATGTGATTGGGCTTAGTTTGTTGCTGTAAAGTGTAGTTGGGGGTGATTTTTGATAGCCAAAGTAATTTAGGTGAGTTTGGCATAGTTTGCTATGGTTAGTAGCATTTTTTTGTAATTTAAAAGTGATTGGGTTTAGTTTGTTGTGGTAAGGGTTAGTTGGTGATGATTTATGGTAGCCGAAGTAATTTAGGTGAGTTTGGCATAGTTTGATATGGTTAGAAGCATTTCTTTTGTAATTTAAAAGTGATTGGGTTAAGTTTGTTGTGGTAAGGGTTAGTTGGTGATGATTTAGAGTAGCCGAAGTAATTTAGGTGAGTCTGGCATAGTTTGTTATGATTTGTACCCCTTTTTTTGTAATTTTAAGATGATATGGTTTAGTTTGTTCTGGTAAGGGATGGTTGGGGGTGATTTACTGTATCCGATGTAATTTAGGTGATTCTGGTATAATTTGTTATGATTTTTAGCATTTTTTGTAATTTTAAAATGATTGGGCTTAGTTTGTTGCTGTAAAGTGTAGTTGGGTGTGACTTTTGATAGCCGAAGTAATTTAGGTAAGTTTGGCATAGTTTGCTATGATTAGTAGCATTTTTTTGTAATTTAAAAGTTATTGGGTTTAGTTTGTTGTGGTATGGGTTAGTTGGTGATGATTTATGGTAGCCGAAGTAATTTAGGTGAGTTTGGCATAGTTTGCTATGGTTAGTAGCATTTTTTTGTAATTTAAAAGTGATTGGGTTTAGTTTGTTGTGGTAAGGGTTAGTTGGTGATGATTTAGAGTAGCCAAAGTAATTTAGGTGAGTCTGGCATAGTTTGCTATGGTTAGTAGCATTTTTTTGTAATTTAAAAGTGATTGGGTTTAGTTTGTTGTGGTTAGGGTTAGTTGGTGATGATTTAGAGTAGCCGAAGTAATTTAGGTGAGTCTGGCATAATTTGTTATGATTTGTACACCATTTTTGTTATTTTAAGATGATATGGTTTGGTTTGTTGTGGTAAGGGATAGTTGGGGGTGATTTACGGTAGCCGGAGTAATTTAGGTGATTCTGGTATAGTTTGTAATGATTTTTAGCATTTTTTTGTAATTTAAAAGTGATTGGGTTTAGTTTGTTGCTGTAAAGTGTTGTTGGGGGTGATTTTTGATAGCCGAAATAATTTAGGTGAGTTTGGCATAGTTTGCTATAGTTTGTAGCATTTTTTTGTAATTTAAAAGTGATTGGGTTTAGTTTGTTGAGGAAAGGGTTAGTTGGTGATGATTTATGATAGCCGAAGTAATTTAGGTAAGTTTGGCATAGTTTGCTATGGTTAATAGCATTTTTTTGTAATTTAAAAATGATTGGGTTTTGTTCGTTGTGGTAAGGGTTAGTTGGTGATGATTTATGGTAGCCGAAGTAATTTAGGTGAGTTTGGCATAGTTTGCTATGGTTAGTAGCATTTTTTTGTAATTTAAAAGTGATTGGGTTTAGTTTGTTGTGGTAAGGGTTAGTTGGTGATGATTTAGAGTAGCCGAAGTAATTTAGGTGAGTCTGGCATAGTTTGTTATGATTTGTACACCTTTTTTTGTAATTTTAAGATGATATGGTTTGGTTTGTTGTGGTAACGGATAGTTGGGGGTGATTTACGGTAGCCGAAGTAATTTAGGTGATTCTGGTATAGCTTGTTATGATTTTTAGCATTTTTTTGTAATTTTAAAGTGATTGGGCTTAGTTTGTTGCTGTAAAGTGTAGTTGGGGGTAATTTTTGATAGCCGAAGTAATTTAGGTGAGTTTGGCATAGTTTGCTATGGTTAGTAGCATTTTTTTGTAATTTAAAAGTGATTGAGTTTAGTTTGTTGTGGTAAGGGTTAGTTGGTGATGATTTATGATAGCCGAAGTAATTTAGGTGAGTTTGGCATAGTTTGCTATTGTTAGTAGCATTTTTTTGTAATTTAAAAGTGATTGGGTTTAGTTTGTTGTGGTAAGGGTTAGTTGGTGATGATTTAGAGTAGCCGAAGTAATTTAGGTTAGTCTGGCATAGTTTGTTATGATTTGTACACCATTTTTTGTTATTTTAATATGATATGGATGGTTTGTTGTGGTAAAAGATAGTTGGGGGTGATTTACGGTAGCCGGAATAATTTAGGTGATTCTGGTATAGTTTGTAATGATTTTTAGCATTTTTTTGTAATTTTAAAATGATTGGGCTTAGTTTGTTGCTGTAAAGTGTTGTTGGGGGTGATTTTTGATAGCCGAAATAATTTAGGTGAGTTTGGCATAGTTTGCTATGGTTAGTAGAATTTTTTTGTAATTTAAAAGTGATTGGGTTTAGTTTGTTGTGGAAAGGGTTAGTTGGTGATGATTTATGGTAGCCGAAGTAATTTAGGTGAGTTTGACATAGTTTGCTATGGTTAGTAGCATTTTTTTGTAATTTAAAAGTGATTGGGTTTAGTTTGTTGTGGTAAGGGTTAGTTGGTGATGATTTATGATAGCCGAAGTAATTTAGGTGAGTTTGGCATAGTTAGCTATTGTTAGTAGCATTTTTTTTGTAATTTAAAAGTGATTGGGTTTAGTTTGTTGTGGAAAGGGTTAGTTGGTGATGATTTATGGTAGCCGAAGTAATTTAGGTGAGTTTGGCATAGTTTGCTATGGTTAGTAGCATTTTTTTGTAATTTAAAAGTGATTGGGTTTAGTTTGTTGTGGTAAGGGTTAGTTGGTGATGATTTAGAGTAGCCGAAGTAATTTAGGTGAGTCTGGCATAGTTTGTTATGATTTGTACACCATTTTTTGTAATTTTAGGATGATATGGTTTGGTTTGTTGTGGTAAGGGATAGTTGGGGGTGATTTACGGTAGCCGAAGTAATTTAGGTGATTCTGGTATAGTTTGTTATGATTTTTAGCATTTTTTTGTAATTTTAAAGTGATTGGGCTTATTTTGTTGCTGTAAAGTGTAGTTGGGGGTGATTTTTGATAGCCGAAGTAATTTAGGTGAGTTTGGCATAGTTTGCTATGGTTAGTAGCATTTTTTTGTAATTTAAAAGTGATTGGGTTTAGTTTGTTGTGGTAAGGGTTAGTTGGTGATGATTTATGGTAGCCGAAGTAATTTAGGTGAGTTTGGCATAGTTTGCTATAGTTAGTAGCATTTTTTTGTAATTTAAAAGTGATTAGGTTTAGTTTGTTGTGGTAAGGGTTAGTTGGTGATGATTTTGAGTAGCCGAAGTAATTTAGGTGAGTCTGGCATAGTTTGTTATGATTTGTACACCTTTTCTTGTAATTTTAGGATGATATGGTATGGTTTGTTGTGGTAAGGGATAGTTGGGGGTGATTTACGGTAGCCGAAGTAATTTAGGTGATTCTGGTATAGTTTGTTATGATTTTTAGCATTTTTTTGTAATTTTAAAGTGATTGGGCTTAGTTTGTTGCTGTAAAGTGTAGTTGGGGGTGATTTTTGACAGCCGAAGTAATTTAGGTGAGTTTGGCATAGTTTGCTATGGTTAGAAGCATTTTTTTGTAATTTAAAAGTGATTGGGTTTAGTTTGTTGTGGTAAGGGTTAGTTGGTGATGATTTATGATAGCCGAAGTAATTTAGGTGAGTTTGGCATAGTTTGCTATGGTTAATAGCATTTTTTTGTAATTTAAAAGTGATTGGGTTTAGTTTGTTGTGGTAAGGGTTAGTTGGTGATGATTTAGAGCAGCCGAAGTAATTTAGGTGAGTCTGGCATAGTTTGTTGTGATTTGTACACCTTTTTTTGTAATTTTAAGATGATATGGTTTGGTTTGTTGTGGTAACGGATAGTTGGGGGTGATTTACGGTAGCCGAAGTAATTTAGGTGATTGTGGTATAGTTTGTTATGATTTTTAGCATTTTTTTGTAATTTTAAAGTGATTGGGCTTAGTTTGTTGCTGTAAAGTGTAGTTGGGTGTGATTTTTGATAGCCGAAGTAATTTAGGTGAGTTGGGCATAGTTTGCTATTGTTAGTAGCATTTTTTTGTAATTTAAAAGTGATTGGGTTTAGTTTGTTGTGGTAAGGGTTAGTTGGTGATGATTTATGGTAGCCGAAGTAATTTAGTGAGTTTGGCATAGTTTGCTATGGTTAGTAGCATTTTTTTGTAATTTAAAAGTGATTGGGTTTAGTTTGTTGTGGTAAGGGTTTGTTGGTGATGATTTAGAGTAGCCGAAGTAATTTAGGTGAGTCTGGAATAGTTTGTTATGATTTGTACACCTTTTTTTGTAATTTTAAGATGATATGGTTTGGTTTGTTGTGGTAAGGGATAGTTGGGGGTGATTTGCGGTAGCCGAAGTAATTTAGGTGATTCTGGTATAGTTTGTTATGATTTTTAGCATTTTTTTGTAATATTAAAGTGATTGGGCTTAGTTTGTTGCTGTAAAGTGTAGTTGGGGGTGATTTTTGATAGCCAAAGTAATTTAGGTGAGTTTGGCATAGTTTGCTATGGTTAGTAGCATTTTTTTGTAATTTAAAAGTGATTGGGTTTAGTTTGTTGTGGTAAGGGTTAGTTGGTGATGATTTATGGTAGCCGAAGTAATTTAGGTGAGTTTGGCATAGTTTGATATGGTTAGAAGCATTTCTTTTGTAATTTAAAAGTGATTGGGTTAAGTTTGTTGTGGTAAGGGTTAGTTGGTGATGATTTAGGGTAGCCGAAGTAATTTAGGTGAGTCTGGCATAGTTTGTTATGATTTGTACACCTTTTTTTGTAATTTTAAGATGATATGGTTTAGTTTGTTCTGGTAAGGGATGGTTGGGGGTGATTTACTGTATCCGATGTAATTTAGGTGATTCTGGTATAATTTGTTATGATTTTTAGCATTTTTTGTAATTTTAAAATGATTGGGCTTAGTTTGTTGCTGTAAAGTGTAGTTGGGTGTGACTTTTGATAGCCGAAGTAATTTAGGTAAGTTTGGCATAGTTTGCTATGATTAGTAGCATTTTTTTGTAATTTAAAAGTTATTGGGTTTAGTTTGTTGTGGTATGGGTTAGTTGGTGATGATTTATGGTAGCCGAAGTAATTTAGGTGAGTTTGGCATAGTTTGCTATGGTTAGTAGCATTTTTTTGTAATTTAAAAGTTTGTTGTGGTAAGGGTTAGTTGGTGATGATTTTGAGTAGCCGAAGTAATTTAGGTGAGTCTGGCATAGTTTGTTATGATTTGTACACCTTTTCTTGTAATTTTAGGATGATATGGTATGGTTTGTTGTGGTAAGGGATAGTTGGGGGTGATTTACGGTAGCCGAAGTAATTTAGGTGATTCTGGTATAGTTTGTTATGATTTTTAGCATTTTTTTGTAATTTTAAAGTGATTGGGCTTAGTTTGTTGCTGTAAAGTGTAGTTGGGGGTGATTTTTGACAGCCGAAGTAATTTAGGTGAGTTTGGCATAGTTTGCTATGGTTAGAAGCATTTTTTTGTAATTTAAAAGTGATTGGGTTTAGTTTGTTGTGGTAAGGGTTAGTTGGTGATGATTTATGATAGCCGAAGTAATTTAGGTGAGTTTGGCATAGTTTGCTATGGTTAATAGCATTTTTTTGTAATTTAAAAGTGATTGGGTTTAGTTTGTTGTGGTAAGGGTTAGTTGGTGATGATTTAGAGCAGCCGAAGTAATTTAGGTGAGTCTGGCATAGTTTGTTGTGATTTGTACACCTTTTTTTGTAATTTTAAGATGATATGGTTTGGTTTGTTGTGGTAACGGATAGTTGGGGGTGATTTACGGTAGCCGAAGTAATTTAGGTGATTGTGGTATAGTTTGTTATGATTTTTAGCATTTTTTTGTAATTTTAAAGTGATTGGGCTTAGTTTGTTGCTGTAAAGTGTAGTTGGGTGTGATTTTTGATAGCCGAAGTAATTTAGGTGAGTTGGGCATAGTTTGCTATTGTTAGTAGCATTTTTTTGTAATTTAAAAGTGATTGGGTTTAGTTTGTTGTGGTAAGGGTTAGTTGGTGATGATTTATGGTAGCCGAAGTAATTTAGTGAGTTTGGCATAGTTTGCTATGGTTAGTAGCATTTTTTTGTAATTTAAAAGTGATTGGGTTTAGTTTGTTGTGGTAAGGGTTTGTTGGTGATGATTTAGAGTAGCCGAAGTAATTTAGGTGAGTCTGGAATAGTTTGTTATGATTTGTACACCTTTTTTTGTAATTTTAAGATGATATGGTTTGGTTTGTTGTGGTAAGGGATAGTTGGGGGTGATTTGCGGTAGCCGAAGTAATTTAGGTGATTCTGGTATAGTTTGTTATGATTTTTAGCATTTTTTTGTAATATTAAAGTGATTGGGCTTAGTTTGTTGCTGTAAAGTGTAGTTGGGGGTGATTTTTGATAGCCAAAGTAATTTAGGTGAGTTTGGCATAGTTTGCTATGGTTAGTAGCATTTTTTTGTAATTTAAAAGTGATTGGGTTTAGTTTGTTGTGGTAAGGGTTAGTTGGTGATGATTTATGGTAGCCGAAGTAATTTAGGTGAGTTTGGCATAGTTTGATATGGTTAGAAGCATTTCTTTTGTAATTTAAAAGTGATTGGGTTAAGTTTGTTGTGGTAAGGGTTAGTTGGTGATGATTTAGGGTAGCCGAAGTAATTTAGGTGAGTCTGGCATAGTTTGTTATGATTTGTACACCTTTTTTTGTAATTTTAAGATGATATGGTTTAGTTTGTTCTGGTAAGGGATGGTTGGGGGTGATTTACTGTATCCGATGTAATTTAGGTGATTCTGGTATAATTTGTTATGATTTTTAGCATTTTTTGTAATTTTAAAATGATTGGGCTTAGTTTGTTGCTGTAAAGTGTAGTTGGGTGTGACTTTTGATAGCCGAAGTAATTTAGGTAAGTTTGGCATAGTTTGCTATGATTAGTAGCATTTTTTTGTAATTTAAAAGTTATTGGGTTTAGTTTGTTGTGGTATGGGTTAGTTGGTGATGATTTATGGTAGCCGAAGTAATTTAGGTGAGTTTGGCATAGTTTGCTATGGTTAGTAGCATTTTTTTGTAATTTAAAAGTGATTGGGTTTAGTTTGTTGTGGTAAGGGTTAGTTGGTGATGATTTAGAGTAGCCAAAGTAATTTAGGTGAGTCTGGCATAGTTTGTTATGATTTGTACACCTTTTTTTGTAATTTTAAGATGATATGGTTTGGTTTGTTGTGGTAAGGGATAGTTGGGGGTGATTTATGGTAGCCGAAGTAATTTAGGTGACTCTGGTATAGTTTGTTATGATTTTTAGCATTTTTTTGTAATTTTAAAGTGATTGGGCTTAGTTTGTTGCTGTAAAGTGTAGTTTGGGGTGATTTTTGATAGCCGAAGTAATTTAGGTGAGTTTGGCATAGTTTGCTATGGTTAGTAGCATTTTTTTGTAATTTAAAAGTGATTGGGTTTAGTTTGTTGTGGGAAGGGTTAGTTGGTGATGATTTATGGTAGCCGAAGTAATTTAGGTGAGTTTGGCATAGTTTGCTATGGTTAGTAGAATTTTTTTGTAATTTAAAAGTTATTGGGTCTAGTTTGTTGTGGTAAGGGTTAGTTAGTTATGATTTAGAGAAGCCGAAGTAATTTAGGTGAGTCTGGCATAGTTTGTTATGATTTGTACACCATTTTTTGTAATTTTAAGATGATATGGTTTGGTTTGTTGTGGTAAGGGATAGTTGGGGGTGATTTACGGTAGCCGCAGTAATTTAGGTGATTCTGGTATAGTTTGTTATGATTTTTAGCAATTTTTTGTAATTTTAAACTGATTGGGCTTAGTTTCTTGCTGTAAATTGTAGTTGGGGGTGATTTTTGATAGCCAAAGTAATTTAGGTGAGTTTGACATAGTTTGCTATGGTTAGTAGCATTTTTTTGTAATTTAAAAGTGATTGGGTTTAGTTTGTTTTGGTAAGGGTTAGTTGGTGATGATTTATGGTAGCCGAAGTCATTTAGGTGAGTTTGGCATAGTTTGCTATGGTTAGTAGCATTTTTTTGTAATTTAAAAGTGATTGGGTTTAGTTTGTTGTCGTAAGGGTTAGTTGGTGATGATTTAAAGTAGCCGAAGTAATTTAGGTGAGTCTGGCATAGTTTGTTATGATTTGTACACCTTTTTTTGTAATTTTAAGATGATATGGTTTGGTTTATTGTGGTAAGGGATAGTTGGGGGTGATTTACGGTAGCTGAAGTAATTTAGGTGATTCTGGTACAGTTTGTTATGATTTTTAGCATTTTTTTGTAATTTTAAAGTGATTGGGCTTAGTTTGTTGCTGTAGAGTGTAGTTTGGGTGATTTTTGATAGCCGAAGTAATTTAGGTGAGTTTGGCATAGTTTCCTATGGTTAGTAGCGTTTTTTTGTAATTTATAAGTGATTTGGTTTAGTTTGTTGTGGTAAGGGTTAGTTGGTGATGACTTATGGTAGCCGAGGTAATTTAGGTGAGTTTGGCATAGTTTGCTATGGTTAGTAGCATTTTTTTGTAATTTAAAAGTGATTGGGTTTAGTTTGTTGTGGTAAGGGTAAGTTGGTGATGATTTAGAGTAGCCGAAGTAATTTAGGTGAGTCTGGCTTAGTTTGTTGTGGTGAGTGATAGTTGGGGGTAATTTACGGTAGCTGAAGTAATTTAGGTAATTCTGGTACAGTTTGTTATGATTTTTAGCATTTTTTTGTAATTTTAAAGTGATTGGGCTTAGTTTGTTGCTGTAGAGTGTAGTTTGGGTGATTTTTGATAGCCGAAGTAATTTAGGTGAGTTTGGCATAGTTTGTTATGGTTAGTAGCATTTTTTTGTAATTTAAAAGTGATTGGGTTTAGTTTGTTGTGGTAAGGGTTAGTTGGTGATGATTTATGGTAGCCGAAGTAATTTAGGTGAGTTTGGAATAGTTTGCTATGGTTAGTAGCATTTTTTTGTAATTTAAAAGTGAATGGGTTTAGTTTGTTGTGGTAAGGGTTAGTTGGTAATGATTTAGAGTAGCCGAAGTAATTTAGGTTAGTCTGGCATAGTTTGTTATGATTTGTACACCATTTTTTGTTATTTTAATATGATATGGTTTGGTTTGTTGTGGTAAGGGATAGTTGGGGGTGATTTACGGTAGCCGGAGTAATTTAGGTGATTCTGGTATAGTTTGTAATGATTTTTAGCATTTTTTTGTAATTTTAAAATGATTGGGCTTAGTTTGTTGCTGTAAAGTGTAGTTGGGGGTGATTTTTGTAAGCCGAAATAATTTAGGTGAGTTTGGTATAGTTTGCTATGGTTAGTAGCATTTTTTTGTTATTTAAAAGTGATTGGGTTTAGTTTGTTGTGGAAAGGGTTAGTTGGTGATGATTTATGGTAGCCGAAGTAATTTAGGTGAGTTTGGCATAGTTTGCTATGGTTAGTAGCATTTTTTTGTAATTTAAAAGTGATTGGGTTTAGTTTGTTGTGGTAAGGGTTAGTTGGTGATGATTTAGAGTAGCCGAAGTAATTTAGGTGAGTCTGGCATAGTTTGTTATGATTTGTACACCATTTTTTGTAATTTTAGGATGATATGGTTTGGTTTGTTGTGGTAAGGGATAGTTGGGGGTGATTTACGGTAGCCGAAGTAATTTAGGTGATTCTGGTATAGTTTGTTATGATTTTTAGTATTTTTTTGTAATTTTAAAGTGATTGGGCTTATTTTGTTGCTGTAAAGTGTAGTTGGGGGTGATTTTTGATAGCCGAAGTAATTTAGGTGAGTTTGGCATAGTTTGCTATGGTTAGTAGCATTTTTTTGTAATTTAAAAGTGATTGGGTTTAGTTTGTTGTGGTAAGGGTTAGTTGGTGATGATTTATGGTAGCCGAAGTAATTTAGGTGAGTTTGGCATAGTTTGCTATGGTTAGTAGCATTTTTTTGTAATTTATAAGTGATTAGGTTTAGTTTGTTGTGGTAAGGGTTAGTTGGTGATGATTTTGAGTAGCCGAAGTAATTTAGGTGAGTCTGGCATAGTTTGTTATGATTTGTACACCTTTTCTTGTAATTTTAGGATGATATGGTTTGGTTTGTTGTGGTAAGGGATAGTTGGGGGTGATTTACGGTAGCCGAAGTAATTTAGGTGATTCTGGTATAGTTTGTTATGATTTTTAGCATTTTTTTGTAATTTTAAAGTGATTGGGCTTAGTTTGTTGCTGTAAAGTGTAGTTGGGGGTGATTTTTGATAGCCGAAGTAATTTAGGTGAGTTTGGCATAGTTTGCTATGGTTAGTAGCATTTTTTTGTAATTTAAAAGTGATTGGGTTTAGTTTGTTGTGGTAAGGGTTAGTTGGTAATGATTTATAGTAGCCGAAGTAATTTAGGTGAGTCTGGCATAGTTTGTTATGATTTGTACACCTTTTTTTGTAATTTTAAGATGATATGGTTTGGTTTGTTGTGGTAACGGATAGTTGGGGGTGATTTACGGTAGCCGAAGTAATTTAGGTGATTCTGGTATAGCTTGTTATGATTTTTAGCATTTTTTTGTAATTTTAAAGTGATTGGGCTTAGTTTGTTGCTGTAAAGTGTAGTTGAGGGTGATTTTTGATAGCCAAAGTAATTTAGGTGAGTTTGGCATAGTTTGCTATGGTTAGTAGCATTTTTTTGTAATTTAAAAGTGATTGGGTTTAGTTTGTTGTGGTAAGGGTTAGTTGGTAATGATTTATGGTTGCCGAAGTAATTTAGGTGAGTTTGGCATAGTTTGCTATGGTTAGTAGCATTTTTTTGTAATTTAAAAGTGATTAGGTTTAGTTCGTTGTGGTAAGTATTAGTTGGTGATGATTTAGAGTAGCCGAAGTAATTTAGGTGAGTCTGGCATAGTTTGTTATGATTTGTACACCTTTTCTTGTAATTTTAAGATGATATGGTTTGGTTTGTTGTGGTAAGGGATAGTTGGGAGTGATTTACGGTAGCCGAAGTAATTTAGGTGATTCTGGTATAGTTTGTTATGATTTTTAGCATTTTTTTGTAATTTTAAAGTGATTGGGCATAGTTTGTTGCTGTAAAGTGTAGTTGGGGGTAAATTTTGATAGCTGAAGTAATTTAGGTGAGTTTGGCATAGTTTGCTATGGTTAGTAGCATTTTTTTGTAATTTAAAAGTGATTGAGTTTAGTTTGTTGTGGTAAGGATTAGTTGGTGATGATTTATGATAGCCGAAGTAATTTAGGTGAGTTTGGCATAGTTTGCTATGGTTAGTAGCATTTTTTTGTAATTTAAAAGTGATTGGGTTTAGTTTGTTGTGGTAAGGGTTAGTTGGTGATGATTTAGAGTAGCCGAAGTAATTTAGGTTAGTCTGGCATAGTTTGTTATGATTTGTACACCATTTTTTGTTATTTTGAGATGATATGGTTTGGTTTGTTGTGGTAAGGGATAGTTGGGGGTGATTTACGGTAACCGGAGTAATTTAGGTGATTCTGGTATAGTTTGTAATGATTTTTAGCATTTTTTTGTAATTTTAAAGTGATTGGGCTTAGTTTGTTGCTGTAAAGTGTAGTTGGGGGTGATTTTTGATAGCCGAAATAATTTAGGTGAGTTTGGCATAGTTTGCTATAGTTAGTAGCATTTTTTTGTAATTTAAAAGTGATTGGGTTTAGTTTGTTGTGGAAAGGGTTAGTTGGTGATGATTTATGATAGCCGAAGTAATTTAGTTAAGTTTGGCATAGTTTGCTATGGTTAATAGCATTTTTTTGTAATTTAAAAGTGATTGGGTTTTGTTCGTTGTGGTAAGGGTTAGTTGGTGATGATTTATGGTAGCCGAAGTAATTTAGGTGAGTTTGGCATAGTTTGCTATGGTTAGTAGCATTTTTTTGTAATTTAAAAGTGATTGGGTTTAGTTTGTTGTGGTTAGGGTTAGTTGGTGATGATTTAGAGTAGCCGAAGTAATTTAGGTGAGTCTGGCATAATTTGTTATGATTTGTACACCATTTTTGTTATTTTAAGATGATATGGTTTGGTTTGTTGTGGTAAGGGATAGTTGGGGGTGATTTACGGTAGCCGGAGTAATTTAGGTGATTCTGGTATAGTTTGTAATGATTTTTAGCATTTTTTTGTAATTTAAAAGTGATTGGGTTTAGTTTGTTGCTGTAAAGTGTTGTTGGGGGTGATTTTTGATAGCCGAAATAATTTAGGTGAGTTTGGCATAGTTTGCTATAGTTAGTAGCATTTTTTTGTAATTTAAAAGTGATTGGGTTTAGTTTGTTGAGGAAAGGGTTAGTTGGTGATGATTTATGATAGCCGAAGTAATTTAGGTAAGTTTGGCATAGTTTGCTATGGTTAGTAGCATTTTTTTGTAATTTAAAAGTGATTGAGTTTAGTTTGTTGTGGTAAGGGTTAGTTGGTGATGATTTATGATAGCCGAAGTAATTTAGGTGAGTTTGGCATAGTTTGCTATTGTTAGTAGCATTTTTTTGTAATTTAAAAGTGATTGGGTTTAGTTTGTTGTGGTAAGGGTTAGTTGGTGATGATTTAGAGTAGCCGAAGTAATTTAGGTTAGTCTGGCATAGTTTGTTATGATTTGTACACCATTTTTTGTTATTTTAATATGATATGGATGGTTTGTTGTGGTAAAAGATAGTTGGGGGTGATTTACGGTAGCCGGAATAATTTAGGTGATTCTGGTATAGTTTGCAATGATTTTTAGCATTTTTTTGTAATTTTAAAATGATTGGGCTTAGTTTGTTGCTGTAAAGTGTTGTTGGGGGTGATTTTTGATAGCCGAAATAATTTAGGTGAGTTTGGCATAGTTTGCTATGGTTAGTAGCATTTTTTTGTAATTTAAAAGTGATTGGGTTTAGTTTGTTGTGGAAAGGGTTAGTTGGTGATGATTTATGGTAGCCGAAGTAATTTAGGTGAGTTTGACATAGTTTGCTATGGTTAGTAGCATTTTTTTGTAATTTAAAAGTGATTGGGTTTAGTTTGTTGTGGTAAGGGTTAGTTGGTGATGATTTATGATAGCCGAAGTAATTTAGGTGAGTTTGGCATAGTTAGCTATTGTTAGTAGCATTTTTTTGTAATTTAAAAGTGATTGGGTTTAGTTTGTTGTGGAAAGGGTTAGTTGGTGATGATTTATGGTAGCCGAAGTAATTTAGGTGAGTTTGGCATAGTTTGCTATGGTTAGTAGCATTTTTTTGTAATTTAAAAGTGATTGGGTTTAGTTTGTTGTAGTAAGGGTTAGTTGGTGATGATTTAGAGTAGCCGAAACAATTTAGGTGAGTCTGGCATAGTTTGTTATGATTTGTACACCTTTTTTGTAATTTTAAGATAATATGGTTTGGTTTGTTGTGGTAAAGGATAGTTGGGAGTGATTTACGGTAGCCGAAGTAATTTAGGTGATTCTGGTATAGTTTGTTATGATTTTTAGCATTTTTTTGTAATTTTAAAGTGATTGGGCTTATTTTGTTGCTGTAAAGTGTAGTTGGGGGTGATTTTTGATAGCCGAAGTAATTTAGGTGAGTTTGGCATAGTTTGCTATGGTTAGTAGCATTTTTTTGTAATTTAAAAGTGATTGGGTTTAGTTTGTTGTGGTAAGGGTTAGTTGGTGATGATTTATGGTAGCCGAAGTAATTTAGGTGAGTTTGGCATAGTTTGCTATGGTTAGTAGCATTTTTTTGTAATTTAAAAGTGATTAGGTTTAGTTTGTTGTGGTAAGGGTTAGTTGGTGATGATTTTGAGTAGCCGAAGTAATTTAGGTGAGTCTGGCATAGTTTGTTATGATTTGTACACCTTTTCTTGTAATTTTAGGATGATATGGTTTGGTTTGTTGTGGTAAGGGATAGTTGGGGGTGATTTACGGTAGCCGAAGTAATTTAGGTGATTCTGGTATAGTTTGTTATGATTTTTAGCATTTTTTTGTAATTTTAAAGTGATTGGGCTTAGTTTGTTGCTGTAAAGTGTAGTTGGGGGTGATTTTTGACAGCCGAAGTAATTTAGGTGAGTTTGGCATAGTTTGCTATGGTTAGAAGCATTTTTTTGTAATTTAAAAGTGATTGGGTTTAGTTTGTTGTGGTAAGGGTTAGTTGGTGATGATTTATGATAGCCGAAGTAATTTAGGTGAGTTTGGCATAGTTTGCTATGGTTAATAGCATTTTTTTGTAATTTAAAAGTGATTGGGTTTAGTTTGTTGTGGTAAGGGTTAGTTGGTGATGATTTAGAGCAGCCGAAGTAATTTAGGTGAGTCTGGCATAGTTTGTTGTGATTTGTACACCTTTTTTTGTAATTTTAAGATGATATGGTTTGGTTTGTTGTGGTAACGGATAGTTGGGGGTGATTTACGGTAGCCGAAGTAATTTAGGTGATTGTGGTATAGTTTGTTATGATTTTTAGCATTTTTTTGTAATTTTAAAGTGATTGGGCTTAGTTTGTTGCTGTAAAGTGTAGTTGGGTGTGATTTTTGATAGCCGAAGTAATTTAGGTGAGTTGGGCATAGTTTGCTATTGTTAGTAGCATTTTTTTGTAATTTAAAAGTGATTGGGTTTAGTTTGTTGTGGTAAGGGTTAGTTGGTGATGATTTATGGTAGCCGAAGTAATTTAGTGAGTTTGGCATAGTTTGCTATGGTTAGTAGCATTTTTTTGTAATTTAAAAGTGATTGGGTTTAGTTTGTTGTGGTAAGGGTTTGTTGGTGATGATTTAGAGTAGCCGAAGTAATTTAGGTGAGTCTGGCATAGTTTGTTATGATTTGTACACCTTTTTTTGTAATTTTAAGATGATATGGTTTAGTTTGTTCTGGTAAGGGATGGTTGGGGGTGATTTACTGTATCCGATGTAATTTAGGTGATTCTGGTATAATTTGTTATAATTTTTAGCATTTTTTGTAATTTTAAAATGATTGGGCTTAGTTTGTTGCTGTAAAGTGTAGTTGGGTGTGACTTTTGATAGCCGAAGTAATTTAGGTCAGTTTGGCATAGTTTGCTATGATTAGTAGCATTTTTTTGTAATTTAAAAGTTATTGGGTTTAGTTTGTTGTGGTATGGGTTAGTTGGTGATGATTTATGGTAGCCGAAGTAATTTAGGTGAGTTTGGCATAGTTTGCTATGGTTAGTAGCATTTTTTTGTAATTTAAAAGTGATTGGGTTTAGTTTGTTGTGGTAAGGGTTAGTTGGTGATGATTTAGAGTAGCCAAAGTAATTTAGGTGAGTCTGGCATAGTTTGTTATGATTTGTACACCTTTTTTTGTAATTTTAAGATGATATGGTTTGGTTTGTTGTGGTAAGGGATAGTTGGGGGTGATTTACGGTAGCCGAAGTAATTTAGGTGACTCTGGTATAGTTTGTTATGATTTTTAGCATTTTTTTGTAATTTTAAAGTGATTGGGCTTAGTTTGTTGCTGTAAAGTGTAGTTTGGGGTGATTTTTGATAGCCGAAGTAATTTAGGTGAGTTTGGCATAGTTTGCTATGGTTAGTAGCATTTTTTTGTAATTTAAAAGTGATTGGGTTTAGTTTGTTGTGGGAAGGGTTAGTTGGTGATGATTTATGGTAGCCGAAGTAATTTAGGTGAGTTTGGCATAGTTTGCTATGGTTAGTAGAATTTTTTTGTAATTTAAAAGTTATTGGGTCTAGTTTGTTGTGGTAAGGGTTAGTTAGTTATGATTTAGAGAAGCCGAAGTAATTTAGGTGAGTCTGGCATAGTTTGTTATGATTTGTACACCATTTTTTGTAATTTTAAGATGATATGGTTTGGTTTGTTGTGGTAAGGGATAGTTGGGGGTGATTTACGGTAGCCGAAGTAATTTAGGTGATTCTGGTATAGTTTGT
This sequence comes from Eledona agricola, assembly GCA_964023215.1. Lineage (NCBI taxonomy): Eukaryota > Metazoa > Arthropoda > Insecta > Coleoptera > Tenebrionidae > Eledona > Eledona agricola. The sequence goes on from OZ026854.1 coordinate 26,441,845, forward strand.
TATGATTTTTAGCAATTTTTTGTAATTTTAAACTGATTGGGCTTAGTTTCTTGCTGTAAATTGTAGTTGGGGGTGATTTTTGATAGCCAAAGTAATTTAGGTGAGTTTGACATAGTTTGCTATGGTTAGTAGCATTTTTTTGTAATTTAAAAGTGATTGGGTTTAGTTTGTTTTGGTAAGGGTTAGTTGGTGATGATTTATGGTAGCCGAAGTCATTTAGGTGAGTTTGGCATAGTTAGCTATTGTTAGTAGCATTTTTTTGTAATTTAAAAGTGATTGGGTTTAGTTTGTTGTGGAAAGGGTTAGTTGGTGATGATTTATGGTAGCCGAAGTAATTTAGGTGAGTTTGGCATAGTTTGCTATGGTTACTAGCATTTTTTTGTAATTTAAAAGTGATTGGGTTTAGTTTGTTGTGGTAAGGGTTAGTTGGTGATGATTTAGAGTAGCCGAAGTAATTTAGGTGAGTCTGGCATAGTTTGTTATTATTTGTACACCTTTTTCTGTAATTTTAAGATGATATGTTTGGTTTGTTGTGGTAAGGGATAGTTGGGGGTGATTTACGGTAGCCGAAGTAATTTAGGTGATTCTGGTATAGTTTGTTATAATTTTTAGCATTTTTTTGTAATTTTAAAGTGATTGGGCTTAGTTTGTTGTGGTCAGGGTTAGTTGGTGATGATCTTTGGTAGCCGAAGTAATTTAGGTGAGTTTGGCATAGTTTGCTATTGTTAGTAGCATTTTTTTGTAATTTAAAAGTGATTGGGTTTACTTTGTTGTGGTAAGGGTTAGTTGGTGTTGGTGATGATTTAGAGTAGCCGAAGTAATTTAGGTGAGTCTGGCATAGTTTGTTATGATTTGTACACCTTTTTTTGTAATTTTAAGATGATATGGTTTGATTTGTTGTGGTAAGGGATAGTTGGGGGTGATTTACGGTAGCCGAAGTAATTTAGGTGATTCTGGTATAGTTTGTTATGATTTTTAGCATTTTTTTGTAATTTTAAAGAGATTGGGCTTAGTTTGTTGCTGTAAATTGTAGTTGGGGGTGATTTTTGATAGCCGAAGTAATTTAGGTGAGTTTGGCATAGTTTGCTATGGTTAGTAGCATTTTTTTGTAATTTAAAAGTGATTGGGTTTAGTTTGTTGTGGTAAGGGTTAGTTGGTGATGATTTAAGGTAGCCGAAGTAATTTAGGTGAGTTTGGTATAGTTTGCTATGGTTAGTAGCATTTTTTTGTAATTTAAAAGTGATTGGGTTTAGTTTGTTGTGGTAAGGGTTAGTTGGTGATTATTTAGAGTAGCCGAAGTAATTTAGGTAAGTCTGGCATAGTTTGTTATGATTTGTACACCTTTTTTTGTAATTTTAAGATGATATGGTTTGGTTTGTTGTGGTAAGGGATAGTTGGGGGTGATTTACGGTAGCCGAAGTAATTTAGGTGAGTTTTATATAGTTTGCTATGGTTAGTAGCATTTTTTTGTAATTTAAAAGTGATTGGGTTTAGTTTGTTGTGGTAAGGGTTAGTTGGTGATGATTTATGGTAGCCGAAGTAATTTAGGTGAGTTTGGCATAGTTTGCTATGGTTAGTAGCATTTTTTTGTAATTTAAAAGTGATTGGGTTTAGTTTGTTGTGGTAAGGGTTAGTTGGTGATGATTTAAGGTAGCCGAAGTAATTTAGGTGAGTTTGGTATAGTTTGCTATGGTTAGTAGCATTTTTTTGTAATTTAAAAGTGATTGGGTTTAGTTTGTTGTGGTAAGGGTTAGTTGGTGATGATTTAGAGTAGCCGAAGTAATTTAGGTGAGTCTGGCATAGTTTGTTATCATTTGTACACCTTTTTCTGTAATTTTAAGATGATATGGTTTGGTTTGTTGTGGTAAAGGTTATTTGGGGGTGATTTACGGTAGCCGAAGTAATTTAGGTGATTCTGGTATAGTTTGTTATAATTTTTAGCATTTTTTTGTAATTTTAAAGTGATTGGGCTTAGTTTGTTGCTGTAAAGTGTTGTTGGGGGTGATTTTTGATAGCCGAAGTAATTTAGGTGTGTTTGGCATAGTTTGCTATGATTAGTAGCATTTTTTTGTAATTTAAAAGTGACTGGGTTTAGGGTTAACCATAGTTTGCTATGGTTGTAGCATTTTTTTGTAATTTAAAAGTGATTGGGTTTAGTTTGTTGTAGTAAGGGTTAGTTGGTGATGATTTAGAGTAGCCGAAGTAATTTAGGTGAGTCTGGCATAGTTTGTTATAATTTGTACACCTTTTTTTGTAATTTTAAGATGATATAGTTTGGTTTGTTGTGGTAAGGGATAGTTGGGGGTGATTTACGGTAGCCGAAGTAATTTAGGTGATTCTGGTATAGTTTGTTATGATTTTTAGCATTTTTTTGTAATTTTAAAGTGATTGGGCTTAGTTTGTTGCTGTAAAGTGTAGTTGGGGGTGATTTTTGTTAGCCAAAGTAATTTAGGTGAGTTTGGCATAGTTTGCTATGGTTAGTCCCATTTTTTTGTAATTTAAAAGTAATTGGGTTTAGTTTGTTGTGGTAAGGGTTAGTTGGTGATGATTTAGAGTAGCCGAAATAATTTAGGTGAGTCTGGCATAATTTGTTATAATTTGTACATCTTTTTTTGTAATTTTAAGATGATATGGTTTGATTTGTTGTGGTAAGGGATAGTTGGGGGTGATTTACGGTAGCCGAAGTAATTTAGGTGATTCTGGTATAGTTTGTTATGATTTTTAGCATTTTTTTAATAATTTTAAAGTTATTGGGCTTAGTTTGTTGCTGTAAAGTTTAGTTGGGGGTAATTTTTGATAGCCGAAGTTATTTAGGTGAGTTTGGCATAGTTTGCTATGGTTAGTAGCATTTTTTTGTAATTTAAAAGTGATTGGGTTTAGTTTGTTGTGGTAAGGGTTAGTTGGTGATCATTTAGAGTAGCCGAAGTAATTTAGGTGAGTCTGGCATAGTTTGTTATGATTTGTACACCTTTTTTTGTAATTTTAAGATGAAATGATTTGGTTTGTTGTGGTAAGGGATAGTTGGGGGTGATTTACGGTAGCCGAAGTAATTTCGGTGATTCTGGTATAGGTTGTTATGATTTTTAGCATTTTTTTGTAATTTTAAAGTGATTGGGCTTAGTTTGTTGCTGTAAAGTGTAGTTGGGGGTAACTTTTGATAGCCGAAGTAATTTAGGTGAGTTTGGCATAGTTTGCTATGGTTAGTAGCATTTTTTTGTAATTTAAAAGTGATTGGGTTTAGTTTGTTGTGGTAAGGGTTAGTTGGTGATGATTTATGGTAGCCGAAGTAATTTAGGTGAGTTTGGCATAGTTTGCTATGGTTAGTAGCATTTTTTTGTAATTTAAAAGTGATTGGGTTTAGTTTGTTGTGGTAAGGGTTAGTTGGTAATGATTTATGGTAGCCGAAGTAATTTAGGTGAGTTTAGCATTGTTTGCTATGGTTAGTAGCATTTTTTTGTAATTTAAAAGTGATTGGGTTTAGTTTGTTGTGGTAAGGTTTAGTTGGTGATGATTTATAGTAGCCGAAGTAATTTAGGTGAGTCTGGCATAGTTTGTTATGATTTGTACACTTTTTTTTGTAATTTTAAGATGATATGGTTCGGTTTGTTGTGGTAAGGGATAGTTGGGGGTGATTTACGGTAGCCGAAGTAATTTAGGTGATTCTGGTATAGTTTGTTATGATTTTTAGCATTTTTTTGTAATTTTAAAGTGATTGGGCTTAGTTTGTTGCTGCAAAGTGTAGTTGGGGGTGATTTTTGATAGCCGAAGTAATTTAGGTGAGTTTGGCATAGTTTGCTATGGTTAGTAGCATTTTTTTGTAATTTAAATGTGATTGGGTTTAGTTTGTTGTGGTAAGGGTTAGTTGGTGATGATTTATGGTAGCCGAAGTAATTTAGGTGAGTCTGGCTTAGTTTGTTATGATTTGTACACCTTTTTTTGTAATTTTAAGATGATATGGTTTGGTTTGTTGTGGTAAGGGATAGTTGGGGGTGATTTACGGTAGCCGAAGTAATTTAAGTGATTCTGGTATAGTTTGTTATGATTTTTAGCATTTTTTTGTAATTTTAAAGTGATTGGGCTTAGTTTGTTGCTGTAAAGTGTAGTTGGGGGTGACTTTTGATAGCCGAAGTAATTTAGGTGAGTTTGGCATAGTTTGCTATGGTTAGTAGCATTTTTTTGTAATTTAAAAGTGATTGGGTTTGGTTTGTTGTGGTAAGAGCTAGTTGGTGATGATTTATGGTAGCCGAAGTAATTTAGGTGAGTTTGGCATAGTTTGCTATGGTTAGTAGCATTTTTTTGTAATTTAAAAGTGATTGGGTTTCGTTTGTTGTGGTAAGGGTTAGTTGGTGATGATTTATGGTAGCCGAAGTAATTTAGGTGAGTTTAGCATTGTTTGCTATGGTTAGTAGCATTTTTTTGTTATTTAAAAGTGATTGGGTTTAGTTTGTTGTAATAAGGTTTAGTTGGTGATGATTTATAGTAGCCGAAGTAATTTAGGTGAGTCTGGCATAGTTTGTTATGATTTGTACACCTTTTTTTATAATTTTAAGATGATATGGTACGGTTTGTTGTGGTAAGGGATAGTTGGGGGTGATTTACGGTAGCCGAAGTAATTTAGGTGATTCTGGTATAGTTTGTTATGATTTTTAGCATTTTTTTGTAATTTTAAAGTGATTGGGCTTAGTTTGTTGCTGCAAAGTGTAGTTGGGGGTGATTTTTGATAGCCGAAGTAATTTAGGTGAGTTTGGCATAGTTTGCTATGGTTAGTAGCATTTTTTTGTAATTTAAATGTGATTGGGTTTAGTTTGTTGTGGTAAGGGTTAGTTGGTGATGATTTATGGTAGCCGAAGTAATTTAGGTGAGTTTGGTATAGTTTGCTATGGTTAGTAACATTTTATTGTAATTTAAAAGTGATTGGGTTTAGTTTGTTATTGTAAGGGTTAGTTGGTGTTGATTTAGAGTAGCCGAAGTAATTTAGGTGAGTCTGGCATAGTTTGTTATCATTTGTACACCTTTTTCTGTAATTTTAAGATGATATGGTTTGGTTTGTTGTGGTAAGGGATAGTTGGGGGTGATTTACGGTAGCCGAAGTAATTTAGGTGATTCTGGTATAGTTTGTTATAATTTTAACATTTTTTTGTAATTTTAAAGTGACTGGGCTTAGTTTGTTGTGGTAAGGGTTAGTTGGTGATGATTTATGGTAGCTGAAGTAATTTAGGTGAGTTTGGCATAGTTTGCTATGGTTAGTAGCATTTTTTTGTAATTTAAAAGTGATTGGGTTTAGTTTGTTGTGGTAAGGGTTAGTTGGTGATGATTTAGAGTAGCCGAAGTAATTTAGGTGAGTCTGGCTTAGTTTGTTATGATTTGTACACCTTTTTTGTAATTTTTAGATGATATGGTTTGGTTTGTTGTGGTAAGGGATAGTTGGGGGTGATTTACGGTAGCCGAAGTAATTTAGGTTATTCTGGTATAGTTTGTTATGATTTTTAGCATTTTTTTATAATTTTAAAGTTATTGGGCTTAGTTTGTTGCTGTAAAGTTTAGTTGGGGGTAATTTTTGATAGCCGAAGTTATTTAGGTGAGTTTGGCATAGTTTGCTATGGTTAGTAGCATTTTTTTGTAATTTAAAAGTGATTGGGTTTAGTTTGTTGTGGTAAGGGTTAGTTGGTGATCATTTAGAGTAGCCGAAGTAATTTAGGTGAGTCTGGCATAGTTTGTTATGATTTGTACACCTTTTTTTGTAATTTTAAGATGAAATGATTTGGCTTGTTGTGGTAAGGGATAGTTGGGGGTGATTTACGGTAGCCGAAGTAATTTCGGTGATTCTGGTATAGTTTGTTATGATTTTTAGCATTTTTTTGTAATTTTAAAGTGATTGGGCTTAGTTTGTTGCTGTAAAGTGTAGTTGGGGGTAACTTTTGATAGCCGAAGTAATTTAGGTGAGTTTGGCATAGTTTGCTATGGTTAGTAGCATTTTTTTGTAATTTAAAATTGATTGGGTTTAGTTTGTTGTGGTAAGGGTTAGTTGGTGATGATTTATGGTAGCCGAAGTAATTTAGGTGAGTTTGGCATAGTTTGCTATGGTTAGTAGCATTTTTTTGTAATTTAAAAGTGATTGGGTTTAGTTTGTTGTGGTAAGGGTTAGTTGGTGATGATTTATGGTAGCCGAAGTAATTTAGGTGAGTTTAGCATTGTTTGCTATGGTTAGTAGCATTTTTTTGTAATTTAAAAGTGATTGGGTTTAGTTTGTTGTGGTAAGGTTTAGTTGGTGATGATTTATAGTAGCCGAAGTAATTTAGGTGAGTCTGGCATAGTTTGTTATGATTTGTACACCTTTTTTTGTAATTTTAAGATGATATGGTTCGGTTTGTTGTGGTAAGGGATAGTTGGGGGTGATTTACGGTAGCCGAAGTAATTTAGGTGATTCTGGTATAGTTTGTTATGATTTTTAGCATTTTTTTGTAATTTTAAAGTGATTGGGCTTAGTTTGTTGCTGCAAAGTGTAGTTGGGGGTGATTTTTGATAGCCGAAGTAATTTAGGTGAGTTTGGCATAGTTTGCTATGGTTAGTAGCATTTTTTTGTAATTTAAAAGTGATTGGGTTTAGTTTGTTGTGGTAAGGGTTAGTTGGTGATGATTTATGGTAGCCGAAGTAATTTAGGTGAGTCTGGCTTAGTTTGTTATGATTTGTACACCCTTTTTTGTAATTTTAAGATGATATGGTTTGGTTTGTTGTGGTAAGGGATAGTTGGGGGTGATTTACGGTAGCCGAAGTAATTTAAGTGATTCTGGTATAGTTTGTTATGATTTTTAGCATTTTTTTGTAATTTTAAAGTGATTGGGCTTAGTTTGTTGCTGTAAAGTGTAGTTGGAGGTGACTTTTGATAGCCGAAGTAATTTAGGTGAGTTTGGCATAGTTTGCTATGGTTAGTAGCATTTTTTTGTAATTTAAAAGTGATTGGGTTTAGTTTGTTGTGGTAAGAGCTAGTTGGTGATGATTTATGGTAGCCGAAGTAATTTAGGTGAGTTTGGCATAGTTTGCTATGGTTAGTAGCATTTTTTTGTAATTTAAAAGTGATTGGGTTTAGTTTGTTGCGGTAAGGGTTAGTTGGTGATGATTTATGGTAGCCGAAATAATTTAGGTGAGTTTAGCATTGTTTGCTATGGTTAGTAGCATTTTTTTGTTATTTAAAAGTGATTGGGTTTAGTTTGTTGTAATAAGGTTTAGTTGGTGATGATTTATAGTAGCCGAAGTAATTTAGGTGAGTCTGGCATAGTTTGTTATGATTTGTACACCTTTTTTTGTAATTTTAAGATGATATGGTACGGTTTGTTGTGGTAAGGGATAGTTGGGGGTGATTTACAGTAGCCGAAGTAATTTAGGTGAGTTTGGCATAGTTTGCTATGGTTAGTAGCATTTTTTTGTAATTTAAATGTGATTGGGTTTAGTTTGTTGTGGTAAGGGTTAGTTGGTGATGATTTATGGTAGCCGAAGTAATTTAGGTGAGTTTGGTATAGTTTGCTATGGTTAGTAGCATTTTATTGTAATTTAAAAGTGATTGGGTTTAGTTTGTTGTTGTAAGGGTTAGTTGGTGTTGATTTAGAGTAGCCGAAGTAATTTAGGTGAGTCTGGCATAGTTTGTTATCATTTGTACACCTTTTTCTGTAATTTTAAGATGATATGGTTTGGTTTGTTGTGGTAAGGGATAGTTGGGGGTGATTTACGGTAGCCGAAGTAATTTAGGTGATTCTGGTATAGTTTGTTATAATTTTTAGCATTTTTTTGTAATTTTAAAGTGACTGGGCTTAGTTTGTTGTGGTAAGGGTTAGTTGGTGATGATTTATGGTAGCTGAAGTAATTTAGGTAAGTTTGGCATAGTTTGCTATGGTTAGTAGCATTTTTTTGTAATTTAAAAGTGATTGGGTTTAGTTTGTTGTGGTAAGGGTTAGTTGGTGATGATTTAGAGTAGCCGAAGTAATTTAGGTGAGTCTGGCTTAGTTTGTTATGATTTGTACACCTTTTTTGTAATTTTAAGATGATATGGTTTGGTTTGTTGTGGTAAGGGATAGTTGGGGGTGATTTACGGTAGCCGAAGTAATTTAGGTGATTCTGGTATAGTTTGTTATAATTTTTAGCATTTTTTTGTAATTTTAAAGTGATTGGGCTTAGTTTGTTGTGGTAAGGGTTAGTTGGTGATGATTTATGGTAGCCGAAGTAATTTAGGTGATTCTGGTATAGTTTGTTATGATTTTTAGCAATTTTTTGTAATTTTAAAGTGATTGGGCTTAGTTTGTTGCTGTAGAGTGTAGTTTGGGTGATTTTTGATAGCCGAAGTAATTTAGGTGAGTTTGGCAAAGTTTGCTATGGTTAGTAGCATTTTTTTGTAATTTAAAAGCGATTGGGTTTAGTTTGTTGTGGTAATGGTTAGTTGGTGATGATTTATGATAGCCGAAGTAATTTAGGTGAGTTTGGAATAGTTTGCTATGGTTAGTAGCATTTTTTTGTAATTTACAAGTGATTGGGTTTAGTTTGTTGTGGTAAGGGTTAGTTGGTGATGATTTATGGTAGCCGAAGTAATTTAGGTGAGTTTGGCATAGTTTGCTATGGTTAGTAGCATTTTTTTGTAATTTAAAAGTGATTGGGTTTAGTTTGTTGTGGTAAGGGTTAGTTGGTGATGATTTAGAGTAGCCGAAGTAATTTATGTGAGTCTGGCATAGTTTGTTATGATTTGTACACCTTTTTTGTAATTTTAATATGATATGGTTTGGTTAGTTGTGGTAAGGGATAGTTGGGGGTGATTTACGGTAGCCGAAGTAATTTAAGTGATTCTGGTATAGTTTGTAATGATTTTTAGCATTTTTTTGTAATTTTAAAGAGATTGGGCTTAGTTTGTTGCTGTAAAGTGTACTTGGGGGTGATTTTTGATAGCCGAAGTAATTTAGGTGAGTTTGCATAGTTTGCTATGGTTAGTAGCATTTTTTTGTGATTTAAAAGTGATTGGGTTTAGTTTGTTGTAGTAAGGGTTAGTTGGTGATGATTTATGGTAGCCGAAGTAATTTAGGTGAGTTTGGCATAGTTTGCTATGGTTAGTAGCATTTTTTGTAATTTAAAACTGATTGGGTTTAGTTTGTTGTGGTAAGGGTTAGTTGGTGATGATTTAGAGTAGCCGAAGTAATTTAGGTGAGTCTGGCATAGTTTGTTATGATTTGTACACCTTTTTTTGAATTTTAAGATGACATGGTATGGTTTGTTGTGGTAAGGGATAGTTGGGGGTGATTTACGGTAGCCGAAGTAATTTAGGTGATTCTGGTATAGTTTGTTATGATTTTTAGCATTTTTTTGTAATTTTAAAGTGATTGGGCTTAGTTTGTTGCTGCAAAGTGTAGTTGGGGGTGATTTTTGATAGCCGAAGTAATTTAGGTGAGTTTGGCATAATTTGCTATGATTTGTACACCTTTTTTTGTAATTTTAAGATGATATGGTTCGGTTTGTTGTGGTAAGGGATAGTTGGGGGTGATTTACGGTAGCCGAAGTAATTTAGGTGATTCTGGTATAGTTTGTTATGATTTTTAGCATTTTTTTGTAATTTTAAAGTGATTGGGCTTAGTTTGTTGCTGCAAAGTGTAGTTGGGGGTGATTTTTGATAGCCGAAGTAATTTAGGTGAGTTTGGCATAGTTTGCTATGGTTAGTAGCATTTTTTTGTAATTTAAAAGTGATTGGGTTTAGTTTGTTGTGGTAAGGGTTAGTTGGTGATGATTTATGGTAGCCGAAGTAATTTAGGTGAGTCTGGCTTAGTTTGTTATGATTTGTACACCCTTTTTTGTAATTTTAAGATGATATGGTTTGGTTTGTTGTGGTAAGGGATAGTTGGGGGTGATTTACGGTAGCCGAAGTAATTTAAGTGATTCTGGTATAGTTTGTTATGATTTTTAGCATTTTTTTGTAATTTTAAAGTGATTGGGCTTAGTTTGTTGCTGTAAAGTGTAGTTGGAGGTGACTTTTGATAGCCGAAGTAATTTAGGTGAGTTTGGCATAGTTTGCTATGGTTAGTAGCATTTTTTTGTAATTTAAAAGTGATTGGGTTTAGTTTGTTGTGGTAAGAGCTAGTTGGTGATGATTTATGGTAGCCGAAGTAATTTAGGTGAGTTTGGCATAGTTTGCTATGGTTAGTAGCATTTTTTTGTAATTTAAAAGTGATTGGGTTTAGTTTGTTGCGGTAAGGGTTAGTTGGTGATGATTTATGGTAGCCGAAATAATTTAGGTGAGTTTAGCATTGTTTGCTATGGTTAGTAGCATTTTTTTGTTATTTAAAAGTGATTGGGTTTAGTTTGTTGTAATAAGGTTTAGTTGGTGATGATTTATAGTAGCCGAAGTAATTTAGGTGAGTCTGGCATAGTTTGTTATGATTTGTACACCTTTTTTTGTAATTTTAAGATGATATGGTACGGTTTGTTGTGGTAAGGGATAGTTGGGGGTGATTTACAGTAGCCGAAGTAATTTAGGTGAGTTTGGCATAGTTTGCTATGGTTAGTAGCATTTTTTTGTAATTTAAATGTGATTGGGTTTAGTTTGTTGTGGTAAGGGTTAGTTGGTGATGATTTATGGTAGCCGAAGTAATTTAGGTGAGTTTGGTATAGTTTGCTATGGTTAGTAGCATTTTATTGTAATTTAAAAGTGATTGGGTTTAGTTTGTTGTTGTAAGGGTTAGTTGGTGTTGATTTAGAGTAGCCGAAGTAATTTAGGTGAGTCTGGCATAGTTTGTTATCATTTGTACACCTTTTTCTGTAATTTTAAGATGATATGGTTTGGTTTGTTGTGGTAAGGGATAGTTGGGGGTGATTTACGGTAGCCGAAGTAATTTAGGTGATTCTGGTATAGTTTGTTATAATTTTTAGCATTTTTTTGTAATTTTAAAGTGACTGGGCTTAGTTTGTTGTGGTAAGGGTTAGTTGGTGATGATTTATGGTAGCTGAAGTAATTTAGGTAAGTTTGGCATAGTTTGCTATGGTTAGTAGCATTTTTTTGTAATTTAAAAGTGATTGGGTTTAGTTTGTTGTGGTAAGGGTTAGTTGGTGATGATTTAGAGTAGCCGAAGTAATTTAGGTGAGTCTGGCTTAGTTTGTTATGATTTGTACACCTTTTTTGTAATTTTAAGATGATATGGTTTGGTTTGTTGTGGTAAGGGATAGTTGGGGGTGATTTACGGTAGCCGAAGTAATTTAGGTGATTCTGGTATAGTTTGTTATAATTTTTAGCATTTTTTTGTAATTTTAAAGTGATTGGGCTTAGTTTGTTGTGGTAAGGGTTAGTTGGTGATGATTTATGGTAGCCGAAGTAATTTAGGTGATTCTGGTATAGTTTGTTATGATTTTTAGCAATTTTTTGTAATTTTAAAGTGATTGGGTTTAGTTTGTTGTGGTAATGGTTAGTTGGTGATGATTTATGATAGCCGAAGAAATTTAGGTGAGTTTGGAATAGTTTGCTATGGTTAGTAGCATTTTTTTGTAATTTACAAGTGATTGGGTTTAGTTTGTTGTGGTAAGGGTTAGTTGGTGATGATTTATGGTAGCCGAAGTAATTTAGGTGAGTTTGGCATAGTTTGCTATGGTTAGTAGCATTTTTTTGTAATTTAAAAGTGATTGGGTTTAGTTTGTTGTGGTAAGGGTTAGTTGGTGATGATTTAGAGTAGCCGAAGTAATTTAGGTGAGTCTGGCATAGTTTGTTATGATTTGTACACCTTTTTTGTAATTTTAATATGATATGGTTTGGTTAGTTGTGGTAAGGGATAGTTGGGGGTGATTTACGGTAGCCGAAGTAATTTAAGTGATTCTGGTATAGTTTGTTATGATTTTTAGCATTTTTTTGTAATTTTAAAGAGATTGGGCTTAGTTTGTTGCTGTAAAGTGTACTTGGGGGTGATTTTTGATAGCCGAAGTAATTTAGGTGAGTTTGCATAGTTTGCTATGGTTAGTAGCATTTTTTTGTGATTTAAAAGTGATTGGGTTTAGTTTGTTGTAGTAAGGGTTAGTTGGTGATGATTTATGGTAGCCGAAGTAATTTAGGTGAGTTTGGCATAGTTTGCTATGGTTAGTAGCATTTTTTTGTAATTTAAAACTGATTGGGTTTAGTTTGTTGTGGTAAGGGTTAGTTGGTGATGATTTAGAGTAGCCGAAGTAATTTAGGTGAGTCTGGCATAGTTTGTTATGATTTGTACACCTTTTTTTGAATTTTAAGATGACATGGTATGGTTTGTTGTGGTAAGGGATAGTTGGGGGTGATTTACGGTAGCCGAAGTAATTTAGGTGATTCTGGTATAGTTTGTTATGATTTTTAGCATTTTTTTGTAATTTTAAAGTGATTGGGCTTAGTTTGTTGCTGCAAAGTGTAGTTGGGGGTGATTTTTGATAGCCGAAGTAATTTAGGTGAGTTTGGCATAATTTGCTATGGTTAGTAGCATTTTTTTGTAATTAAAAAGTGATTGGGTTTAGTTTGTTGTGGTAAGGGTTAGTTGGTGATGATTTATGGTAGCCGAAGTAATTTAGGTGATTTTGGCATAGTTTGCTATGGTTAGTAGCATTTTATTGTAATTTAAAAGTGATTGGGTTTAGTTTGTTGTTGTAAGGGTTAGTTGGTGTTGATTTAGAGTAGCCGAAGTAATTTAGGTGAGTCTGGCATAGTTTGTTATCATTTGTACACCTTTTTCTGTAATTTTAAGATGATATGGTTTGGTTTGTTGTGGTAAGGGATAGTTGGGGGTGATTTACGGTAGCCGAAGTAATTTAGGTGATTCTGGTATAGTTTGTTATAATTTTTAGCATTTTTTTGTAATTTTAAAGTGATTGGGCTTAGTTTGTTGTGGTAAGGGTTAGTTGGTGATGATTTATGGTAGCCGAAGTAATTTAGGTGAGTTTGGCATAGTTTGCTATGGTTAGTAGCATTTTTTTGTAATTTAAAAGTGATTGGGTTTAGTTTGTTGTGGTAAGGGTTAGTTGGTGATTATTTAGAGTAGCCGAAGTAATTTAGGTGAGTCTGGCTTAGTTTGTTATGATTTGTACACCTTTTTTGTAATTTTAAGATGATATGGTTTGGTTTGTTGTGGTAAGGGATAGTTGGGGGTGATTTACGGTAGCCGAAGTAATTTAGGTGATTCTGGTATAGTTTGTTATAATTTTTAGCATTTTTTTGTAATTTTAAAGTGATTGGGCTTAGTTTGTTGTGGTAAGGGTTAGTTGGTGATGATTTATGGTAGCCGAAGTAATTTAGGTGATTCTGGTATAGTTTGTTATGATTTTTAGCATTTTTTTGTAATTTTAAAGTGATTGGGCTTAGTTTGTTGCTGTAGAGTGTAGTTTGGGTGATTTTTGATAGCCGAAGTAATTTAGGTGAGTTTGGCATAGTTTGCTATGGTTAGTAGCATTTTTTTGTAATTTAAAAGCGATTGGGTTTAGTTTGTTGTGGTAATGGTTAGTTGGTGATGATTTATGATAGCCGAAGTAATTTAGGTGAGTTTGGAATAGTTTGCTATGGTTAGTAGCATTTTTTTGTAATTTACAAGTGATTGGGTTTAGTTTGTTGTGGTAAGGGTTAGTTGGTGATGATTTATGGTAGCCGAAGTAATTTAGGTGAGTTTGGCATAGGTTGCTATGGTTAGTAGCATTTTTTTGTAATTTAAAAGTGATTGGGTTTAGTTTGTTGTGGTAAGGGTTAGTTGGTGATGATTTAGAGTAGCCGAAGTAATTTAGGTGAGTCTGGCATAGTTTGTTATGATTTGTACACCTTTTTTGTAATTTTAATATGATATGGTTTGGTTTGTTGTGGTAAGGGATAGTTGGGGGTGATTTACGGTAGCCGAAGTAATTTAAGTGATTCTGGTATAGTTTGTTATGATTTTTAGCATTTTTTTGTAATTTTAAAGAGATTGGGCTTAGTTTGTTGCTGTAAAGTGTACTTGGGGGTGATTTTTGATAGCCGAAGTAATTTAGGTGAGTTTGCATAGTTTGCTATGGTTAGTAGCATTTTTTTGTAATTTAAAACTGATTGGGTTTAGTTTGTTGTGGTAAGGGTTAGTTGGTGATGATTTAGAGTAGCCGAAGTAATTTAGGTGAGTCTGGCATAGTTTGATATGATTTGTACACCTTTTTTTGAATTTTAAGATGACATGGTTTGGTTTGTTGTGGTAAGGGATAGTTGGGGGTGATTTACGGTAGCCGAAGTAATTTAGGTGATTCTGGTATAGTTTGTTATTATTTTTAGCATTTTTTTGTAATTTTAAAGTGATTGGGCTTAGTTTGTTGCTGTAAAGTTTAGTTGGGAGTAATTTTTGATAGCCGAAGTAATTTAGGTGAGTTTAGCATAGTTTGCTATGGTTAGTAGCATTTTTTTGTAATTTAAAACTGATTGGGTTTAGTTTGTTGTGGTAAGGGTTAGTTGGTGATGATTTAGAGTAGCCAAAGTAATTTAGGTGAGTCTGGCATAGTTTGTTATGATTTGTACACCTTTTTTTGTAATTTTAAGATGATATGGTTTGGTTTGTTGTGGTAAGGGATAGTTGGGGGTGATTTACGGTAGCCCAAGTAATTTAGGTGATTCTGGTATAGTTTGTTATGATTTTTAGCATTTTTTTGTAATTTTAAAGTGATTCGGCTTAGCTTGTTGCTGTAAAGTGTAGTTGGGGGTGATTTTTGATAGCCGAAGTAATTTAGGTGAGTTTGGCATAGTTTGCTATGGTTAGTAGCATTTTTTTTTAATTTAAAAGTGATTGGGTTTAGTTTGTTGTGGTAAGGGTTAGTTGGTGATGATTTATGGTAGCCGAAGTAATTTAGGTGAGTTTGGCATAGTTTGCTATGGTTAGTAGCATTTTTTTGTAATTTAAAACTGATTGGGTTTAGTTTGTTGTGGTAAGGGTTAGTTGGTGATGATTTAGAGTAGCCGAAGTAATTTAGGTGAGTCTGGCATAGTTTGTTATGATTTGTACACCTTTTTTTGAATTTTAAGATGACATGGTTTGATTTGTTGTGGTAAGGGATAGTTGGGAGTGATTTACGGTAGCCGAAGTAATTTAGGTGATTCTGGTATAGTTTGTTATTATTTTTAGCATTTTTTTGTAATTTTAAAGTGATTGGGCTTAGTTTGTTGCTGTAAAGTGTAGTTGGGGGTAATTTTTGATAGCCGAAGTAATTTAGGTGAGTTTAGCATAGTTTGCTATGGTTAGTAGCATTTTTTTGTAATTTAAAAGTGATTGGGTTTAGTTTATTGTGGTAAGGGTTAGTTGGTGATGATTTATGGTAGCCAAAGTAATTTAGGTGAGTTTGGCATAGTTTGCTATGGTTAGTAGCATTTTTTTGTAATTTAAATGTGATTGGGTTTAGTTTCTTGTGGTAAGGGTTAGTTGGTGATGATTTAGAGTAGCCGAAGTAATTTAGGTGAGTCTGGCATAGTTTGTTATGATTTGTACACCTTTTTTTGTAATTTTAAGATGATATGGTTTGGTTTGTTGTGGTAAGGGATAGTTGGGGGTGATTTTCGGTAGCCGAAGTAATTTAGGTGATTCTGGTATAGTTTGTTATGATTTTTAGCATTTTTTTGTAATTTTAAAGAGATTGGGCTTAGTTTGTTGCTGTAAAGTGTACTTGGGGGTGATTTTTGATAGCCGAAGTAATTTAGGTGAGTTTGCATAGTTTGCTATGGTTAGTAGCATTTTTTTGTGATTTAAAAGAGATTGGGTTTAGTTTGTTGTGGTAAGGGTTAGTTGGTGATGATTTATGGTAGCCGAAGTAATTTAGGTAAGTTTGGCATAGTTTGCTATGGTTAGTAGCATTTTTTTGTAATTTAAAACTGATTGGGTTTAGTTTGTTGTGGTAAGGGTTAGTTGGTGATGATTTAGAGTAGCCGAAGTAATTTAGGTGAGTCTGGCATAGTTTGTTATGATTTGTACACCTTTTTTTGAATTTTAAGATGACATGGTTTGGTTTGTTGTGGTAAGGGATAGTTGGGGGTGATTTACGGTAGCCGAAGTAATTTAGGTGATTCTGGTATAGTTTGTTATTATTTTTAGCATTTTTTTGTAATTTTAAAATGATTGGGCTTAGTTTGTTGTTGTAAAGTTTAGTTGGGGGTAATTTTTGATAGCCGAAGTAATTTAGGTGAGTTTGCATAGTTTGCTATGGTTAGTAGCATTTTTTTGTGATTTAAAAGAGATTGGGTTTAGTTTGTTGTGGTAAGGGTTAGTTGGTGATGATTTATGGTAGCCGAAGTAATTTAGGTGAGTTTGGCATAGTTTGCTATGGTTAGTAGCATTTTTTTGTAATTTAAAAGTGATTGGGTTTAGTTTGTTGTGGTAAGGGTTAGTTGGTGATGATTTATGGTAGCCGAAGTAATTTAGGAGAGTTTGGCATAGTTTGCTATGGTTAGTAGCATTTTTTTGTAATTTAAAAGTGATTGGGTTTAGTTTGTTGTGGTAAGGGTTAGTTGGTGATGATTTAGAGTAGCCGGGGCAATTTAGGTGAGTCTGGCATAGTTTGTTATGATTTGTACACTTTTTTTTGTAATTTTAAGATGATATGGTTTGGTTTGTTGTGGTAAGGGATAGTTGGGGGTGATTTACGGTAGCCGAAGTAATTTAGGTGATTCTGGTATAGTTTGTTATGATTTTTAGCATTTTTTTGTAATTTTAAAGTGATTGGGCTTAGTTTTTTGCTGTAAAGTGTAGTTGGGGGTGATTTTTGAGAGCCCAAGTAATTTAGGTGAGTTTGGCATAGTTTGCTATTGTTAGTAGCATTTTTTTGTAATTTAAAAATGATTGGGTTTAGTTTGTTGTGGTAAGGGTTAGTTGGTGATGATTTATGGTAGCCGAAGTAATTTAGGTGAGTTTGGCATAGTTTGCTATGGTTAGCAGCATTTTTTTGTAATTTAAAAGTGATTGGGTTTAGTTTGTTGTGGTAAGGATTAGTTGGTGATGATTTAGAGTAGCCGAAGTAATTTAGGTGAGTCTGGCATAGTTTGTTATGATTTGTACACCTTTTTTTGGAATTTTAAGATGATATGGTTTGGTTTGTTGTGGTAAGGGATAGTTGGGGGTGATTTACGGTAGCCGAAGTAATTTAGGTGATTCTGGTATAGTTTGTTATGATTTTTAGAATTTTTTTGTAATTTTAAAGTGATCGGGCTTAGTTTGTTGCTGTAAAGTGTAGTTGGGGGTGATTTTTGATAGCCGAAGTAACATAGGTGAGTTTGGCATAGTTTGCTATGGTTAGTAGCATTTTTTTGTAATTTAAAAGTGATTGGGTTTAGTTTGTTGTGGTAAGGGTTAGTTGGTGATGATTTATGGTAGCCGAAGTAAATTAGGTGAGTTTGGCATAGTTTGCTATGGTTAGTAGCATTTTTTTGTAATTTAAAAGTGATTGGGTTTAGTTTGTTGTGGTAAGGGTTAGTTGGTGATGATTTATGGTAGCCAAAGTAAATTAGGTGAGTTTGGCATAGTTTGCTATGGTTAGTAGCATTTTTTTGTAATTTAAAAATGATTGGGTTTAGTTTGTTGTAGTAAGGGTTAGTTGGTGATGATTTAGAGTAGCCGAAATAATTTAGGTGAGTCTGGCATAGTTTGTTATGATTTGTACACCTTTTTTTGTAATTTTAAGATGAAATGATTTGGTTTGTTGTGGTAAGGGATAGTTGGGGGGTGATTTACGGTAGCCGAAGTAATTTAGGTGATTCTGGTATAGTTTGTTATGATTTTTAGCATTTTTTTGTAATTTTAAAGTGATTGGGTTTAGTTTGTTGCTGTAAAGTGTAGTTGAGGGTGATTTTTGATAGCCGAAGTAATTTAGGTGAGTTTGGCATAGTTTGCTATGGTTAGTAGCATTTATTTGTAATTTAAAATTGATTGGGTTTAGTTTGTTGTGGTAAGGGTTAGTTGGTGATGATTTATGGTAGTCGAAGTAATTTAGGTGAGTTTGGCATAGTTTGCTATGGTTAGTAGCATTTTTTTGTAATTTAAAAGTGATTGGGTTTAGTTTGTTGTAGTAAGGGTTAGTTGGTAATGATTTAGAGTTGCCGAAATAATTTAGGTGAGTCTGGCATAGTTTGTTATGATTTGTACACCTTTTTTGTAATTTTAAGATAATATGGTTTGGTTTGTTGTGGTAAAGGATAGTTGGGAGTGATTTACGGTAGCCGAAGTAATTTAGGTGATTCTGGTATAGTTTGTTATGATTTTTAGCATTTTTTTGTAATTTTAAAGTGATTCGGCTTAGTTTGTTGCTGTTAAGTGTAGTTGGGGGTGATTTTTGATAGCCGAAGTAATTTAGGTGAGTTTGGCATAGTTTGCTATGGTTAGTAGCATTTTTTTGTAATTTAAAAGTGATTGGGTTTTGTTTGTTGTGGTAAGGGTTAGTTGGTGATGATTTATGGTAGCCCAAGGTAATTTAGGTGAGTTTGGCATAGTTTGCTATGGTTAGTAGCATTTTTTTGTAACTTAAAACTGATTGGGTTTAGTTTGTTGTGGTAAGGGTTATTTGGTGATGATTTAGAGTAGCCGAAGTAATTTAGGTGAGTCTGGCATAGTTTGTTATGATTTGTACACCTTTTTTTGAATTTTAAGATGACATGGTTTGGTTTGTTGTGGTAAGGGATAGTTGGGGGTGATTTACGGTAGCCGAAGTAATTTAGGTGATTCTGGTATAGTTTGTTATTATTTTTAGCATTTTTTTGTAATTTTAAAGTGATTGGGCTTAGTTTGTTGCTGTAAAGTGTAGTTGGGGGTAATTTTTGATAGCCGAAGTAATTTAGGTGAGTTTAGCATAGTTTGCTATGGTTAGTAGCATTTTTTTGTAATTTAAAAGTGATTGGGTTTAGTTTATTGTGGTAAGGGTTAGTTGGTGATGATTTATGGTAGCCGAAATAATTTAGGTGAGTTTGGCATAGTTTGCTATGGTTAGTAGCATTTTTTTGTAATTTAAATGTGATTGGGTTTAGTTTCTTGTGGAAAGGGTTAGTTGGTGATGATTTAGAGTAGCCGAAGTAATTTAGGTGAGTCTGGCATAGTTTGTTATGATTTGTACACCTTTTTTTGTAATTTTAAGATGATATGGTTTGGTTTGTTGTGGTAAGGGATAGTTGGGGGTGATTTACGGTAGCCGAAGTAATTTAGGTGATTCTGGTATAGTTTGTTATGATTTTTAGCATTTTTTTGTAATTTTAAAGTGATTGGGCTTAGTTTGTTGCTGTAAAGTGTAGTTGGGGGTGATTTTTGATAGCCGAAGTAATTTAGGTGAGTTTGGCATAGTTTGCTATGGTTAGTAGCATTTTTTTGTAATTTAAAATTGATTGGGTTTAGTTTGTTGTGGTAAGGGTTAGTTGGTGATGATTTATGGTAGCCGAAGTAATTTAGGTGAGTTTGGCATAGTTTGCTATGGTTAGTAGCATTTTTTTGTAATTTAAAAGTGATTGGGTTTAGTTTGTTGTGGTAAGGGTTAGTTGGTGATGATTTAGAGTAGCCGAAGTAATTTAGGTGAGTCTGGCATAGTTTGTTATGATTTGTACACCTTTTTTTGTAATTTTAAGATGATATGGTTTGATTTGTTGTGGTAAGGGATAGTTGGGGGTGATTTACGGTAGCCGAAGTAATTTAGGTGATTCTGGTATAGTTTGTTATGATTTTTAGCATTTTATTGTAATTTTAAAGTGATTGGGCTTAGTTTGTTGCTGTAAAGTGTAGTTGGGGGTGATTTTTGATAGCCGAAGTAATTTAGGTGAGTTTGGCATAGTTTGCTATGGTTAGTAGCATTTATTTGTAATTTAAAAGTGATTGGCTTTAGTTTGTTGTGGTAAGGGTTAGTTGCTGATGATTTATGGTAGCCGAAGTAATTTAGGTGAGTTTGGCATAGTTTGCTATGGTTAGTAGCATTTTTTTGTAATTTAAAAGTGATTGGGTTTAGTTTGTTGTGGTGAGGATTAGTTGGTGATGATTTAGAGTAGCCGAAGTAATTTGAGTCTGGCATAGTTTGTTATGATTTGTACACCTTTTTTTGGAATTTTAAGATGATATGGTATGGTTTGTTGTTGTAAGGGATAGTTGGGGGTGATTTACGGTAGCCGAAGTAATTTAGGTGATTCTGGTATAGTTTGTTATGATTTTTAGCATTTTTTTGTAATTTTAAAGTGATGGGGCTTAGTTTGTTGCTGTAAAGTGTAGTTGGGAGTGATTTTTGATAGCCGAAGTAATATAGGTGAGTTTGGCATAGTTTGCTATGGTTAGTAGCATTTTTTTGTAATTTAAAAGTGATTGGGTTTAGTTTGTTGTGGTAAGGGTTAGTTGGTGATGATTTATGGTAGCCGAAGTAAATTAGGTGAGTTTGGCATAGTTTGCTATGGTTAGTAGCATTTTTTTGTAATTTAAAAGTGATTGGGTTTAGTTTGTTGTGGTAAGGGTTAGTTGGTGATGATTTATGGTAGCCAAAGTAAATTAGGTGAGTTTGGCATAGTTTGCTATGGTTAGTAGCATTTTTTTGTAATTTAAAAGTGATTGGGTTTAGTTTGTTGTAGTAAGGGTTAGTTGGTGATGATTTAGAGTAGCCGAAATAATTTAGGTGAGTCTGGCATAGTTTGTTATGATTTGTACAACATTTTTTGTAATTTTAAGATGAAATAATTTGGTTTGTTGTGGTAAGGGATAGTTGGGGGGTGATTTACGGTAGCCGAAGTAATTTAGGTGATTCTGGTATAGTTTGTTATTATTGTTAGCATTTTTTTGTAATTTTAAAGTGATTGGGCTTAGTTTGTTTCTGTAAAGTGTAGTTGGGGGTGATTTTTGATAGCCGAAGTAATTTAGGTGAGTTTGCCATAGTTTGCTATGGTTAGTAGCATTTTTTTGTAATTTAAAAGTGATTGGGTTTAGTTTGTTGTGGTAAGGATTAGTTGGTGATGATTTAGAGTAGCCGAAGTAATTTAGGTGAGTCTAACATAGTTTGTTATGATTTGTACACCTTTTTTTGTAATTTTAAGATGATATGGTTTGGTTAGTTGTGGTAAGGGATAGTTGGGGGTGATTTACGGTAGCCGAAGTAATTTAGGTGATTCTGGTATAGTTTGTTTTGATTTTTAGCATTTTTTTGTAATTTTACAGTGATTGGGTTTAGTTTGTTGCTGTAAAGTGTAGTTGAGGGTGATTTTTGATAGCCGAAGTAATTTAGGTGAGTTTGGCATAGTTTGCTATGGTTAGTAGCATTTTTTTGTAATTTAAAAGTGATTGGGTTTAGTTTGTTGTGGTAAGGGTTAGTAGGTGATGATTTATGGTAGCCGAAGTAATTTAGGTGAGTTTGGCATAGTTTGCTATGGTTAGGAGCATTATTTTGTAATTTAAAAGTGATTGGGTTTAGTTTGTTGTGGTAAGGGTTAGTTGGTGATGATTTAGAGTAGCCGGAGTAATTTAGGTGAGTCTGGCATAGTTTGTTATGATTTGTTCACCTTTTTTTGTAATTTTAAGATGATATGGTTTGATTTGTTGTGGTAAGGGATAGTTGGGGGTGATTTACGGTAGCCGAAGTAATTTAGGTGATTCTGGTATAGTTTGTTACGATTTTTAGCATTTTTTTGTAATTTTAAAGTGATTGGGCTTAGTTTGTTGCTGTAAAGTGTAGTTGGGGGTGATTTTTGATAGCCGAAGTAATTTAGGTGAGTTTGGCATAGTTTGCTATGGTTAGTAGCATTTTTTTGTAATTTAAAAGTGATTGGGTTTAGTTTGTTGTGGTAAGGGTTAGTTGGTGATGATTTATGGTAGCCGAAGTAATTTAGGTGAGTTTGGCATAGTTTGCTATGGTTAGTAGCATTTTTTTGTAATTTAAAAGTGATTGGGTTTAGTTTGTTGTAGTAAGGGATAGTTGGTGATGATTTAGAGTAGCCGAAGTAATTTAGGTAAGTCTGGCATAGTTTGTTATGATTTGTTCAATTTTTTTTGAAATTTTCGGATGATATGGTATGGTTTATTGTGGTAAGGGAGAGTTGAGGGTGATTTACGGTAGCCGAAGTAATTTAGGTGATTCTGGTATAGTTTGTTATGATTTTTAGCATTTTTTTGTAATTTTAAAGTGATTGGGCTTAGTTTGTTGCTGTAAAGTGTAGTTGGGAGTGATTTTTGATAGCCGAAGTAATTTAGGTGAGTTTGGCATAGTTTGCTATGGCTAGTAGCATTTTTTTGTAATTTAAAAGTGATTGGGATTAGTTTGTTGTGGTAAGGATTAGTTGGTGATGATTTAGAGTAGCCGAAGTAATTTAGGTGAGTCTAACATAGTTTGTTATAATTTGTACACCTTTTTTTGTAATTTTAAGATGATATGGTTTGGTTAGTTGTCGTAAGGGATAGTTGGGGGTGATTTACGGTAGCCGAAGTAATTTAGGTGATTCTGGTATAGTTTGTTATGATTTTTAGCATTTTTTTGTAATTTTACAGTGATTGGGTTTAGTTTGGTGCTGTAAAGTGTAGTTGAGGGTGATTTTTGATAGCCGAAGTAATTTAGGTGAGTTTGGCATAGTTTGCTATGGTTAGTAGCATTTTTTTGTAATTTAAAAGTGATTGGGTTTAGTTTGTTGTGGTAAGGGTTAGTTGGTGATGATTTATGGTAGCCTAAGTAATTTAGGTGAGTTTGGCATAGTTTGCTATGGTTAGTAGCATTTTTTTGTAATTTAAAAGTGATTGGGTTTAGTTTGTTGTAGTAAGGGATAGTTGGTGATGATTTAGAGTAGCCGAAGTAATTTAGGTAAGTCTGGCATAGTTTGTTATGATTTGTTCAATTTTTTTTGTAATTTTAGGATGATATGGTTTGGTTTGTTGTGGTAAGGGAGAGTTGGGGGTGATTTACGGTAGCCGAAGTAATTTAGGTGATTCTGGTATAGTTTGTTATGATTTTTAGCATTTTTTTGTAATTTTAAAGTGATTGGGCTTAGTTTGTTGCTCTAAAAAGTGTAGTTGGGAGTGATTTTTGATAGCCGAAGTAATTTAGGTGAGTTTGGCATAGTTTGCTATGGCTAGTAGCATTTTTTTGTAATTTAAAAGTGATTGGGATTAGTTTGTTGTGGTAAGGATTAGTTGGTGATGATTTAGAGTAGCCGAAGTAATTTAGGTGAGTCTAACATAGTTTGTTATGATTTGAACACCTTTTTTTGTAATTTTAAGATGATATGGTTTGGTTAGTTGTGGTAAGGGATAGTTGGGGGTGATTTAACGGTAGCCGAAGTAATTTAGGTGAGTTTGGCATAGTTTGCTATGGCTAGTAGCATTTTTTTGTAATTTAAAAGTGATTGGGATTAGTTTGTTGTGGTAAGGATTAGTTGGTGATGATTTAGAGTAGCCGAAGTAATTTAGGTGAGTCTAACATAGTTTGTTATGATTTGTACACCTTTTTTTGTAATTTTAAGATGATATGGTTTGGTTAGTTGTGGTAAGGGATAGTTGGGGGTGATTTAACGGTAGCCGAAGTAATTTAGGTGATTCTGGTATAGTTTGTTATGATTTTTAGCATTTTTTTGTAATTTTAAAGTAATTGGGCTTAGTTTGTTGCTGTAAAGTGTAGTTGGGAGTGATTTTTGATAGCCGAAGTAATTTAGGTGAGTTTGCCATAGTTTGCTATGGTTAGTAGCATTTTTTTGTAATTTAAAAGTGATTGGGTTTAGTTTGTTGTGGTAAGGATTAGTTGGTGATGATTTAGAGTAGCCGAAGTAATTTAGGTGAGTCTAACATAGTTTGTTATGATTTGTACACCTTTTTTTGTAATTTTAAGATGATATGGTTTGGTTAGTTGTGGTAAGGGATAGTTGGGGGTGATTTACGGTAGCCGAAGTAATTTAGGTGATTCTGGTATAGTTTGTTTTGATTTTTAGCATTTTTTTGTAATTTTACAGTGATTGGGTTTAGTTTGTTGCTGTAAAGTGTAGTTGAGGGTGATTTTTGATAGCCGAAGTAATTTAGGTGAGTTTGGCATAGTTTGCTATGGTTAGTAGCATTTTTTTGTAATTTAAAAGTGATTGGGTTTAGTTTGTTGTGGTAAGGGTTAGTAGGTGATGATTTATGGTAGCCGAAGTAATTTAGGTGAGTTTGGCATAGTTTGCTATGGTTAGGAGCATTATTTTGTAATTTAAAAGTGATTGGGTTTAGTTTGTTGTGGTAAGGGTTAGTTGGTGATGATTTAGAGTAGCCGGAGTAATTTAGGTGAGTCTGGCATAGTTTGTTATGATTTGTTCACCTTTTTTTGTAATTTTAAGATGATATGGTTTGATTTGTTGTGGTAAGGGATAGTTGGGGGTGATTTACGGTAGCCGAAGTAATTTAGGTGATTCTGGTATAGTTTGTTACGATTTTTAGCATTTTTTTGTAATTTTAAAGTGATTGGGCTTAGTTTGTTGCTGTAAAGTGTAGTTGGGGGTGATTTTTGATAGCCGAAGTAATTTAGGTGAGTTTGGCATAGTTTGCTATGGTTAGTAGCATTTTTTTGTAATTTAAAAGTGATTGGGTTTAGTTTGTTGTGGTAAGGGTTAGTTGGTGATGATTTATGGTAGCCGAAGTAATTTAGGTGAGTTTGGCATAGTTTGCTATGGTTAGTAGCATTTTTTTGTAATTTAAAAGTGATTGGGTTTAGTTTGTTGTAGTAAGGGATAGTTGGTGATGATTTAGAGTAGCCGAAGTAATTTAGGTAAGTCTGGCATAGTTTGTTATGATTTGTTCAATTTTTTTTGAAATTTTCGGATGATATGGTATGGTTTATTGTGGTAAGGGAGAGTTGAGGGTGATTTACGGTAGCCGAAGTAATTTAGGTGATTCTGGTATAGTTTGTTATGATTTTTAGCATTTTTTTGTAATTTTAAAGTGATTGGGCTTAGTTTGTTGCTGTAAAGTGTAGTTGGGAGTGATTTTTGATAGCCGAAGTAATTTAGGTGAGTTTGGCATAGTTTGCTATGGCTAGTAGCATTTTTTTGTAATTTAAAAGTGATTGGGATTAGTTTGTTGTGGTAAGGATTAGTTGGTGATGATTTAGAGTAGCCGAAGTAATTTAGGTGAGTCTAACATAGTTTGTTATAATTTGTACACCTTTTTTTGTAATTTTAAGATGATATGGTTTGGTTAGTTGTCGTAAGGGATAGTTGGGGGTGATTTACGGTAGCCGAAGTAATTTAGGTGATTCTGGTATAGTTTGTTATGATTTTTAGCATTTTTTTGTAATTTTACAGTGATTGGGTTTAGTTTGGTGCTGTAAAGTGTAGTTGAGGGTGATTTTTGATAGCCGAAGTAATTTAGGTGAGTTTGGCATAGTTTGCTATGGTTAGTAGCATTTTTTTGTAATTTAAAAGTGATTGGGTTTAGTTTGTTGTGGTAAGGGTTAGTTGGTGATGATTTATGGTAGCCTAAGTAATTTAGGTGAGTTTGGCATAGTTTGCTATGGTTAGTAGCATTTTTTTGTAATTTAAAAGTGATTGGGTTTAGTTTGTTGTAGTAAGGGATAGTTGGTGATGATTTAGAGTAGCCGAAGTAATTTAGGTAAGTCTGGCATAGTTTGTTATGATTTGTTCAATTTTTTTTGTAATTTTAGGATGATATGGTTTGGTTTGTTGTGGTAAGGGAGAGTTGGGGGTGATTTACGGTAGCCGAAGTAATTTAGGTGATTCTGGTATAGTTTGTTATGATTTTTAGCATTTTTTTGTAATTTTAAAGTGATTGGGCTTAGTTTGTTGCTCTAAAAAGTGTAGTTGGGAGTGATTTTTGATAGCCGAAGTAATTTAGGTGAGTTTGGCATAGTTTGCTATGGCTAGTAGCATTTTTTTGTAATTTAAAAGTGATTGGGATTAGTTTGTTGTGGTAAGGATTAGTTGGTGATGATTTAGAGTAGCCGAAGTAATTTAGGTGAGTCTAACATAGTTTGTTATGATTTGAACACCTTTTTTTGTAATTTTAAGATGATATGGTTTGGTTAGTTGTGGTAAGGGATAGTTGGGGGTGATTTAACGGTAGCCGAAGTAATTTAGGTGAGTTTGGCATAGTTTGCTATGGCTAGTAGCATTTTTTTGTAATTTAAAAGTGATTGGGATTAGTTTGTTGTGGTAAGGATTAGTTGGTGATGATTTAGAGTAGCCGAAGTAATTTAGGTGAGTCTAACATAGTTTGTTATGATTTGTACACCTTTTTTTGTAATTTTAAGATGATATGGTTTGGTTAGTTGTGGTAAGGGATAGTTGGGGGTGATTTAACGGTAGCCGAAGTAATTTAGGTGATTCTGGTATAGTTTGTTATGATTTTTAGCATTTTTTTGTAATTTTAAAGTAATTGGGCTTAGTTTGTTGCTGTAAAGTGTAGTTGGGAGTGATTTTTGATAGCCGAAGTAATTTAGGTGAGTTTGCCATAGTTTGCTATGGTTAGTAGCATTTTTTTGTAATTTAAAAGTGATTGGGTTTAGTTTGTTGTGGTAAGGATTAGTTGGTGATGATTTAGAGTAGCCGAAGTAATTTAGGTGAGTCTAACATAGTTTGTTATGATTTGTACACCTTTTTTTGTAATTTTAAGATGATATGGTTTGGTTAGTTGTGGTAAGGGATAGTTGGGGGTGATTTACGGTAGCCGAAGTAATTTAGGTAATTCTGGTATAGTTTGTTATGATTTTTAGCATTTTTTTGTAATTTTATAGTGATTGGGTTTAGTTTGTTGCTGTAAAGTGTAGTTGAGGGTGATTTTTGATAGCCGAAGTAATTTAGGTGAGTTTGGCATAGTTTGCTATGGTTAGTAGCATTTTTTTGTAATTTAAAAGTGATTGGGATTAGTTTGTTGTGGTAAGGGTTAGTTGGTGATGACTTAATGTAGCCGAAGTAATTTAGGTGAGTTTGGCATAGTTTGCTATGGTTAGTAGCATTTTATTGTAATTTAAAAGTGATTGGGTTTAGTTTGTTGTAGTAAGGGATAGTTGGTGATGATTTAGAGTAGCCGAAGTAATTTAGGTAAGTTTGGCATAGTTTGTTATGATTTGTACAATTTTTTTTGTAATTTTAGGATGATATGGTTTGGTTTGTTGTGGTAAGGGAGAGTTGGGGGTGATTTACGGTAGCCGAAGTAATTTAGGTGATTCTGGTATAGTTTGCTATGGCTAGTAGCATTTTTTTGTAATTTAAAAGTGATTGGGATTAGTTTGTTGTGGTAAGGGTTAGTTGGTGATGATTTAATGTAGCCGAAGTAATTTAGGTGAGTTTGGCATAGTTTGCTATGGTTAGTAGCATTTTTTTGTAATTTAAAAGTGATTGGGATTAGTTTGTTGTGGTAAGGGCTAGTTGGTGATGATTTAATGTAGCCGAAGTAATTTAGGTGAGTCTGGCATAGTTTGTTATGATTTGTACACCTTTTTTTGTAATTTTAAGATGATATGGTTTGGTTTGTTGTGGTGAGGTAGTTGGGGGTGATTTACGGTAGCCGAAGTAATTTAGGTGATTCTGGTATAGTTTGTTATGATTTTCAGCAATTTTTTGTAATTTTAAAATGATTGGGCTTAGTTTGTTGCTGTAAAGTGTAGTTGGGGGTAATTTTTGATAGCCGAAGTAATTTTGGTGAGTTTGGCATAGTTTGCTATGGTTAGTAACATTTTTTTGTAATTTAAAAGTGATTGGGTTTAGTTTGTTGTGGTAAGGGTTAGTTGGTGATGATTTATGGTAGCCCAAGTAATTTAGGTGAGTTTGGCATAGTTTGCTATGGTTAGTAGCATTTTTATGTAATTTAACAGTGATTGGGTTTAGTTTGTTGTGGTAGGGGTTAGTTGGTGATGATTTAGAGTAGCCGAAGTAATTTAGATTAGTCTGGCATAGTTTGTTATGATTTGTACACCTTTATTTGGAATTTTAAGATGATATGGTTTGGTTTGTTGTGGTAAGGGATAGTTGGGGTTGATTTACGGTAGCTCAAGTAATTTAGGTGATTCTGGTATAGTGTGTTATGATTTTTAGCATTTTTCTGTAATTTTAATGTGATTGGGCTTAGTTTGTTGCTGTAAAGTGTTGTTGGGGGTGATTTTTGATAGCCGAAGTAATTTAGGTGAGTTTGGCATAGTTTGCTATGGTTAGTAGCATTTTTTTGTAATTAAAAATTGATTGGGTTTAGTTTGTTGTGGTAAGGGTTAGTTGGTGGTGATTTATGGTAGCCGAAGTAATTTAGGTGAGTTTGGCATAGTTTGCTAAGGTTAGTAGCATTTTTTTGTAATTTAAAAGTGATTGGGTTTAGTTTGTTGTGGTAAGGGTTAGTTGGTGATGATTTAGAGTAGCCAAAGTAATTTAGGTGAGTCTGACATAGTTTGTTATGATTTGTACACTTTTTTTTGTAATTTTAAGCTGATTTGGTTTGGTTTGTTGTGGTAAGAGATAGTTGGGGGTGATTTACGGTAGCCGAAGTAATTTAGGTGATTCTGGTATAGTTTGTTATGATTTTTAGAATTTTTTTGTAATTTTAAAGTGATTGGGTTTAGTTTGTTGCTGTAAAGTGTAGTTGAGGGTGACTTTTGATAGCTGAAATAATTTAGGTGAGTTTGGCATAGTTTGCTATGATTAGTAGCATTTTTTTGTAATTTAAAAGTGATTGGGTCTAGTTTGTTGTGGTAAGGGTTAGTTGGTGATGATTTAGAGTAGCCGAAGTAATTTAGGTGAGTCTGGCATAGTTTGTTATGATTTGTACACCTTTTTTTGTAATTTTAAGATGATATGGTTTGGTTTGTTGTGGTAAGGGATAGTTGGGGGTGATTTACGGTAGCCGAAGTAATTTAGGTGATTCTGGTATAGTTTGTTATGATTTTTAGCATTTTTTTGTAATTTTAAAGTGATTGGGCTTAGTTTGTTGCTGTAAAGTGTAGTTGGGGGTGATTTTTGATAGCCGAAGTAATTTAGGTAAGTTTGGCATAGTTTGCTATGGTTAGTAGCATTTTTTTGTAATTTAAAAGTGATTGGGTTTAGTTTGTTGTGGTAAGGGTTAGTTAGTGATGATTTATGGTAGCCGAAGTAATTTAGGTGAGTTTGGCATAGTTTGCTATGGTTAGTAGCATTTTTTTGTAATTTAAAAGTGATTGGGTTTAGTTTGTTGTGGTAAGGGTTAGTTGGTGATGATTTAGAGTAGCCGAAGTAATTTAGGTGAGTCTGGCATAGTTTGTTATGATTTGTACACCTTTTTTTGTAATTTTAAGATGATATGGTTTGGTTTGTTGTGGTAAGGGATAGTTGGGGGTGATTTACGGTAGCCGAAGTAATTTAGGTGATTCTGGTATAGTTTGTTATGATTTTTAGCATTTTTTTGTAATGTTAAAGTGATTGGGGTTAGTTTGTTGCTGTAAAGTGTAGTTGGGGGTAATTTTTGATAGCCGAAGTAATTTAGGTGAGTTTGGCATAGTTTGCTATGGTTAGTAGTATTTTTTTGTAATTTAAAATTGATTGGGTTTAGTATGTTGTGGTAAGGGTTAGTTGGTGATGAGTTATGGTAGCCGAAGTAATTTAGGTGAGTTTGGCATAGTTTGCTATGGTTAGTAGCATTTTTTTGTAATTTAAAAGTGATTGGGTTTAGTTTGTTGTGGTAAGATTTAGTTGGTGTTGATTTAGAGTAGCCGAAGTAATTTAGGTGATTCTGGTATAGTTTGTTATGATTTGTACACCTTTTTTTGTAATTTTAAGATGATATGGTTAGGTTTGTTGTGGTAAGTAATAGTTGGGGGTGATTTACGGTTGCCGAAGTAATTTAGGAGATTCTGGTATAGTTTGTTATGATTTTTAGCATTTTTTTGTAATTTTAAAGTGATTGGGCTTAGTTTGTTGCTGTAAAGTGTAGTTGGGGGTGATTTTTGATAGCCGAAGTAATTTAGGTGAGTTTGGCATAGTTTGCTATGGTTAGTAGCAATTTTTTGTAATTTAAAAGTTATTGGGTTTAGTTTGTTGTGGTAGGGGTTAGTTGGTAATGATCTACGGTAGCCGAAGTAATTTAGGTGAGTTTGGCATAGTTTGCTATGTTTAGTGGCATTTTTTTGTAATTTAAAAGTGATTGGGTTTAGTTTGTTGTGGTAAGTGTTAGTTGGTGATGATTTAGAGTAGCCGAAGTAATTTAGGTGAGTCTGGCATAGTTTGTTATGATTTGTACACCTTTTTTTGTAATTTTAAGATTATATGGTTTGGTTTGTTGTGTTAAGGGATAGTTGGGGGTGATTTACGGTAGCCGAAGTAATTTAGGTGATTCTGGTAAAGTTTGATATGATTTTCAGCATTTTTTTGTAATTTTAAAGTGATTCGGCTTAGTTTGTTGCTGTAAAGTGTAGTTGGGGGTGATTTTTGATAGCCGAAGTAATTTAAGTGAGTTTGGCATAGTTTGCTATGGTTAGTAATATTTTTTTGTAATTTAAAAGTGATTGGGTTTAGTTTGTTGTTGTAAGGGTTAGTTGGTGATGATTTATGGTAGCCGAAGTAATTTAGGTGAGTTTGGCATAGTTTTCTATGGTTAGTAGCATTTTTTTTGTAATTTAAAAGTGATTGGGTTTAGTTTGTTGTGGTAATCGTTAGTTGGTGATGATTTAGAGTAGCCGAAGTAATTTACGTGAGTTTGGGATCGTTTGTTATGATTTGTACACCTTCTTTGTAATTTTAAGATGATATGGTTTGGTTTGTTGTGGTAAGGGATAGTTGGGGGTGATTTACGGTAGCCGAAGTAATTTAGGTGATTCTGGTATAGTTTGTTATGATTTTTAGCATTTTATTGTAATTTTAAAGTGATTGGGCTTAGTTTGTTGCTGTAAAGTGTAGTTGGGTGTGATTTTTGATAGCCGAAGTAATTTAGGTGAGTTTGGCATTGTTTGCTATGGTTAGTAGCATTTTTTTGTAATTTTAAAGTGATTGGGTTTAGTTTGTTTTGGTAAGGGTTAGTTGGTGATGATTTATGGTAGCCGAAGTAATGTAGGTGAATTTGGCATAGTTTGCTATGGTTAGTAGCATTTTTTTGTAATTTAAAAGTGATTGGGTTTAGTTTGTTGTGGTAAGGGTTAGTTGGTGATGATTTAGATAAGCTGAAGTAATTTAGGTGAGTCTGGCATAGTTTGTTATGATTTGTACACCTTTTTTGTAATTTTAAGATGATATGGTTTGGTTTGTTGTGGTAAGGGATAGTTGGGGGTGATTTACGCTAGCCGAAGTAATTTAGGTGATTCTGGTATAGTTTGATATGATTTTTAGCATTTTTTTGTAATTTTAAAGTGATTGGGCTTAGTTTGTTGCTGTAAAGTGTAGTTGGGGGTGATTTTTGATAGCCGAAGAAATTTAGGTGAGTTTGGCATAGTTTGCTATGGTTAGTAGCATTTTTTTGTAATTTAAAAGTGATTGGGTTTAGTTTGTTGTGGTAACGGTTAGTTGGTGATGATTTAGAGTAGCCTAAGTAATTTAAATAAGTCTGGCATAGTTTGTTATGATTTGTACAATTTTTATGTAATTTTAAGATGATATGGTTTGGTTTGTTGTGGTAAGGGATAGTTGGGGGTGATTTACGGTAGCCGAAGTAATTTAGGTGATTCTGTATAGTTTGTTATGATTTATAGCATTTTTTTGTAATTTTAAAGTGATTGGGCTTAGTTTGTTGCTGTAAAGTGAAGTTGGGGGTGATTTTTGATAGCCGAAGTAATTTAGGTGAGTTTGGCATAGTTTGCTATGGTTAGTAGCATTTTTTTGTAATTTAAAAGTGATTGGGTTTAGTTTGTTGTGGTAAGGGTTAGTTGGTGATGATTTATGGTAGCCGAAGTAGTTTAGGTGAGTCTGACATAGTTTGCTATGGTTAGTAGCATTTTTTTGTAATTTAAAAGTGATTGGGTTTAGTTTGTTGTGGTAAGGGTTAGTTGGTGATGATTTATGGTAGCCGAAGTAATTTAGGTGAGTTTGGCATAGTTTGCTATGGTTAGTAGCATTTTTTTGTAATTTAAAAGTGATTGGGTTTAGTTTGTTGTGGTAAGGGTTAGTTGGTGATGATTTATGGTGGCCGAAGTAATTTAGGTGAGTTTGGCATAGTTTGCTATGGTTAGTAGCATTTTTTTGTAATTTAAAAGTGATTGGGTTTAGTTTGTTGTGGTAAGGGTTAGTTGGTTATGATTTAGAGTAGCCGAAGTAATTTAGGTGAGTCTGGCATAATTTGTTATGATTTGTACACCTTTTTTTGTAATTTTAAGATGATATGGTTTGGTTTGTTGTGGTAAGGGATAGTTGGGGGTGATTTACGGTAGCCGAAGTAATTTAGGTGATTCTGGTATAGTTTGTTATGATTTTTAGCATTTTTTTGTAATTTTAAAGTGATTGGGCTTAGTTTGTTGCTGTAAAGTGTAGTTGGGGGTGATTTTTGATAGCCGAAGTAATTTAGGTGAGTTTGGCATAGTTTGCTATGGTTAGTAGCATTTTTTTGTAATTAAAAGTGATTGGGTTTAGTTTGTTGTGGTAAGGGTTAGTTGGTTATGATTTATGGTAGCCGAAGTAATTTAGGTGAGTTTGGCGTAGTTTGCTATGGTTAGTTGCATTTTTTTGTAATTTAAATGTGATTGGGTTTAGTTTGTTGTGGTAAGGGTTAGTTGGTGAAGATTTAAAGTAGCCGAAGTAATTTAGGTGAGTTTGGCATAGTTTGTTATGATTTGTACACCTTTTTCTGTAATTTTGAGATGATATGGTTTGGTTTGTTGTGGTAAGGGATAGTTGGGGGTGATTTACGGTAGCCGAAGTAATTTAGGTGATTCTGGTATAGTTTGTTATGATTTTTAGCATTTTTTTGTAATTTTAAAGTGATTGGGCTTAATTTGTTGCTGTAAAGTGTAGTTGGGGGTGATTTTTGATAGCCGAAATAATTTAGGTGAGTTTGGTATAGTTTGCTATGGTTAGTAGCATTTTTTTGTAATTTAAAAGTGATTGGGTTTAGTTTGTTGTGGTAAGGGTTAGTTGGTGATGATTTATGGTAGCCGAAGTAATTTAGGTGAGTTAGGCATAGTTTGCTATGGTTACTAGCATTTTTTTGTAATTTAAAAGTGATTGGGTTTAGTTTGTTGTGGTAAGGGTTAGTTGGTGATGATTTAGAGTAGCCGAAATAATTTAGGTGAGTCTGGCATAGTTTGGTATGATTTGTACACCTTTTTTTTCAATTTTAAGATGATATGGTTTGGTTTGTTGTGGTAAGGGATAGTTGGGGGTGATTTACGGTAGCCGAAGTAATTTAGGTGATTCTGGTATAGTTTGTTATGATTTTTAGCATTTTTTTGTAATTTTAAAGTGATTGGGCTTAATTTGTTGCTGTAAAGTGTAGTTGGGGGTAATTTTTGATAGCCGAAGTAATTTAGGTGAGTTTGGCATAGTTTGCTATGGTTAGTAGCATTTTTTTGTAATTTAAAAGTGATTGGGTTTAGTTTGTTGTGGTAAGGGTTAGTTGGTGATGATTTATGGTAGCCGAAGTAGTTTAGGTGAGTCTGACATAGTTTGCTATGGTTAGTAGCATTTTTTTGTAATTTAAAAGTGATTGGGTTTAGTTTGTTGTGGTAAGGGTTAGTTGGTGATGATTTATGGTAGCCGAAGTAATTTAGGTGAGTTTGGCATAGTTTGCTATGGTTAGTAGCATTTTTTTGTAATTTAAAAGTGATTGGGTTTAGTTTGTTGTGGTAAGGGTTAGTTGGTGATGATTTATGGTGGCCGAAGTAATTTAGGTGAGTTTGGCATAGTTTGCAATGGTTAGTAGCATTTTTTTGTAATTTAAAAGTGATTGGGTTTAGTTTGTTGTGGTAAGGGTTAGTTGGTGATGATTTAGAGTAGCCGAAGTAATTTAGGTGAGTCTGGCACAATTTGTTATGATTTGTACACCTTTTTTTGTAATTTTAAGATGATATGGTTTGGTTTGTTGTGGTAAGGGATAGTTGGGGGTGATTTACGGTAGCCGAAGTAATTTAGGTGATTCTGGTATAGTTTGTTATGATTTTTAGCATTTTTTTGTAATTTTAAAGTGATTGGGCTTAGTTTGTTGCTGTAAAGTGTAGTTGGGTGTGATTTTTGATAGCCGAAGTAATTTAGGTGAGTTTGGCATAGTTTGCTATGGGTAGTAGCATTTTTTTGTAATTAAAAGTGATTGGGTTTAGTTTGTTGTGGTAAGGGTTAGTTGGTGATGATTTATGGTAGCCGAAGTAATTTAGGTGAGTTTGGCGTAGTTTGCTATGGTTAGTTGCATTTTTTTGTAATTTAAAAGTGATTGGGTTTAGTTTGTTGTGGTAAGGGTTAGTTGGTGATGATTTAGAGTAGCCGAAATAATTTAGGTGAGTCTGGCATAGTTTGGTATGATTTGTACACCTTTTTTTTCAATTTTAAGATGATATGGTTTGGTTTGTTGTGGTAAGGGATAGTTGGGGGTGATTTACGGTAGCCGAAGTAATTTAGGTGATTCTGGTATAGTTTGTTATGATTTTTAGCATTTTTTTGTAATTTTAAAGTGATTGGGCTTAATTTGTTGCTGTAAAGTGTAGTTGGGGGTGATTTTTGATAGCCGAAATAATTTAGGTGAGTTTGGTATAGTTTGCTATGGTTAGTAGCATTTTTTTGTAATTTAAAAGTGATTGGGTTTAGTTTGTTGTGGTAAGGGTTAGTTGTTGATGATTTATGGTAGCCGAAGTAATTTAGGTGAGTTAGGCATAGTTTGCTATGGTTACTAGCATTTTTTTGTAATTTAAAAGTGATTGGGTTTAGTTTGTTGTGGTAAGGGTTAGTTGGTGATGAATTAGAGTAGCCGAAATAATTTAGGTGAGTCTGGCATAGTTTGGTATGATTTGTACACCTTTTTTTTCAATTTTAAGATGATATGGTTTGGTTTGTTGTGGTAAGGGATAGTTGGGGGTGATTTACGGTAGCCGAAGTAATTTAGGTGATTCTGGTATAGTTTGTTATGATTTTTAGCATTTTTTTGTAATTTTAAAGTGATTGGGCTTAATTTGTTGCTGTAAAGTGTAGTTGGGGGTAATTTTTGATAGCCGAAGTAATTTAGGTGAGTTTGGTATAGTTTGCTATGGTTAGTAGCATTTTTTTATAATTTAAAAGTGATTAGGTTTAGTTTGTTGTGGTAAGGGTTAGTTGGAGATGATTTATGGTAGCCGAAGTAATTTAGGTATGTTTGGCATAGTTTGCTATGGTTACTAGCATTTTTTTGTAATTTAAAAATGATTGGGTTTAGTTTGTTGTGGTAAGGGTTATTTGGTGATAATTTAGAGAAGCCGAAGTAATTTAGGTGAGTCTGGCATAGTTTGTTATGATTTGTACACCTTTTTTTGTAATTTTAAGATGATATGGTTTGGTTTGTTGTTTTAAGGGATAGTTGGGGGTGATTTACGGTAGCCGAAGTAATTTAGGTGATTCTGGTATCGTTTGTTATGATTTTTAGAATTTTTTTGTAATTTTAAAGTGATTGGGCTTAGTTTGTTGCTGTAAAGTGTAGTTGGGGGTGATTTTTGATAGCCGAAGTAATTTAGGTGAGTTTAGCATAGTTTGCTATGGTTAGTACCTTTTTTTGTAATTTAAAAGTCATTGGGTTTAGTTTGTTGTGGTAAGGGTTAGTTGGTGATGATTTATGGTAGCCGAAGTAATTTCGGTGAGTTTGGCATAGTTTGCTATAGTTAGTAGCATTTTTTTGTAATTTAAAAGTGATCGGGTTTAGTTTGGTGTGGTAAGGGTTAGTTGGTGATGATTTAGAGTAGCCGAAGTAATTTAGGTGAGTCTGGCATAGTTTGTTATGATTTGTACACCTTTTTTTGTAATTTTAAGATGATATGGTTTGGTTTGTTGTGGTAAGGGATAGTTGGGGGTGATTTACGGTAGCCGAAGTAATTTAGGTGATTCTGGTATAGTTTGTTATGATTTTTAGCATTTTTTTGTAATTTTAAAGTGATTGGGCTTAGTTTGTTGCTTTAAAGTGTAGTTGGGGGTGATTTTTGATAGCCGAAGTAATTTAGGTGAGTTTGGCATAGTTTGCTATGGTTAGTAGCATTTTTTTGTAATTTAAAAGTGATTGGGTTTAGTTTGCTGTGGTAAGGGTTAGTTGGTGATGATTTATGGTAACCGAAGTAATTTAGGTGAGTTTGGCATAGTTTGCTAGGGTTACTAGCATTTTTTTGTAATTTAAAAGTGATTGGGTTTAGTTTGTTGTGGTAAGGGTTAGTTAATGATGATTTATGGTAGCCGAAGTAATTTAGGTAAGTTTGGCATAGTTTGCTATGGTTACTAGCATTTTTTTGTAATTTAAAAGTGATTGGGTTTAGTTTGTTGTGGTAAGGGTTAGTTGGTGATAATTTAGAGTAGCCGAAGTAATTTAGGTGAGTCTGGCATAGTTTGTTATGATTTGTACACCTTTTTTTGTAATTTTTAGATGATATGGTTTGGTTTGTTGTGGTAAGGGATAGTTGGGGGTGATTTACGGTAGCCGAAGTAATTTAGGTGATTCTGGTATAGTTTGTTATGATTTTTAGCATTTTTTTGTAATTTTAAAGTGATTGGGCTTAGTTAGTTGCTGTAAAGTGATGTTGGGGGTGATTTTTGATAGCCGAAGTAATTTAGGTGAGTTTGGCATAGTTTGCTATGGTTAGTAGCATTTTTTTGTAATTTAAAAGTGATTGGGTTTAGTTTGTTGTGGTAAGGGTTAGTTGGTGATGATTTATGGAAGCCGAAGTAATTTAGGTGAGTTCGGCATAGTTTGCTATAGTTAGTAGCATTTTTTTGTAATTTAATAGTGATTTTGTTTAGTTTGTTGTGGTAAGTGTTTGTTGGTTATGATTTAGAGTAGCCGAAGTAATTTAGGTGAGTCTGGCATAGTTTGTTATGATTTGTACACCTTTTTTTGTAATTTTAAGATGATATGGTTTGGTTTGTTGTGGTAAGGGATAGTTGGGGGTGATTTACGGTAGCCGAAGTAATTTAGGTGATTCTGGTATAGTTTGTTATGGTTTTTAGCATTTTTTTGTAATTTTAAAGTGATTGGGCTTAGTTTGTTGCTGTAAAGTGTAATTGGGGTTGATTTTTGATAGCCGAAGTAATTTAGGTTGGTTTGGCATAGTTTGCTATGATTAGTAGCATTTTTTTGTAATTTAAAAGTGATTGGGTTTAGTTTGTTGGGGTAAGGGTTAGTTGGTGATGATTTATGGTAACCGAAGTAATTTAGGTGAGTTCGGCATAGTTTGCTATAGTTAGTAGCATTTTTTTGTAATTTAAAAGTGATTGGGTTTAGTTTGTTGTGGTAAGTGTTTGTTGGTTATGATTTAGAGTAGCCGAAGTAATTTAGGTTAGTCTGGCATAGTTTGTTATGATTTGTACACCTTTTTTTGTAATTTTAAGATGATATGGTTTGGTTTGTTGTGGTAAGGGATAGTTGGGGGTGATTTACGGTAGCCGAAGT
Source organism: Eledona agricola (assembly GCA_964023215.1). NCBI lineage: Eukaryota > Metazoa > Arthropoda > Insecta > Coleoptera > Tenebrionidae > Eledona > Eledona agricola. Next base: position 26,479,263 of record OZ026854.1, read on the forward strand.
AATTTAGGTGATTCTGGTATAGTTTGTTATGATTTTTAGCATTTTTTTGTAATTTTAAAATGATTGGGCTTAGTTTGTTGCTGTAAAGTGTAGTTGGGGGTGATTTTTGATAGCCGAAGTAATTTAGGTGAGTTTGGCATAGTTTGCTATGGTTAGTAGCATTTTTTTGTAATTTAAAAGTGATTGGGTTTAGTTTGTTGTGGTAAGGGTTAGTTGGTGATAATTTATGGTAGCCGAAGTAATTTAGATGAGTTCGGCATAGTTTGCTATAGTTAGTAGCATTTTTTTGTAATTTAAAAGTGATTGGGTTTAGTTTGTTGTGGTAAGTGTTTGTTGGTTATGATTTAGAGTAGCCGAAGTAATTTAGGTGAGTCTGGCATAGTTTGTTATGATTTGTACACCTTTTTTTATAATTTTAAGATGATAAGGTTTGGTTTGTTGTGGTAAGGGATAGTTGGGGGTGATTTACGGTAGCCGAAGTAATTTAGGTGATTCTGGTATAGTTTGTTATGATTATTAGCATTTTTTTGTAACTTTAAAATGATTGGGCTTAGTTTGTTGCTGTAAAATGTAGTTGGGGGTGATTTTTGATAGCCGAAGTAATTTAGGTGAGTTTGGCATAGTTTGCTATGGTTAGTAGCATTTTTTTGTAATTTAAAAGTGATTGGGTTTAGTTTGTTGTGGTAAGGGTTAGTTGGTGATGATTTATGGTAACCGAAGTAATTTAGGTGAATTTGGCATTGTTTGCTATGGTTACTAGCATTTTTTTGTAATTTAAAAGTGATTGGGTTTAGTTTGTTGTGGTAAGGGTTAGTTGGTGATGATTTAGAGTAGCCGAAATAATTTAGGTGAGTCTGGCATAGTTTGTTATGATTTGTACACCTTTTTTTTAATTTTAAGATGATATGGTTTGGTTTGTTGTAGTAAGGGATAGTTGGGGGTGATTTACGGTAGCCGAAGTAATTTAGGTGATTCTGGTATAGTTTGTTATGATTTTTGGCATTTTTTTGTAATTTTAGAGTGATTGGGCTTAGTTTGTTGCTGTAAAGTGTAGTTGGGGGTGATTTTTGATAGCCGAAGTAATTTAGGTGAGTTTGGTATAGTTTGCTATGGTTAGTAGCATTTTTTTGTAATTTAAAAGTGATTGGGTTTAGTTTGTTGTGGTAAGGGTTAGTTGGTAATGATTTATGGTAGCCGAAGTAATTTAGGGGAGTTTGGCATAGTTTGCTAGGGTTACTAGCATTTTTTTGTAATTTAAAAGTGATTGGGTTTAGTATGTCGTGGTAAGGGTTGGTTGTTGATTATTTAGAGTAGCCGAAGTAATTTAGGTGAGTCTGGCATAGTTTGTTATGATTTGTACACCTTTTTTTGTAATTTTATGATGATATGGTTGGGTTTGTTGTGGTAAGGGATAGTTGGGGGTGATTTACGGTAGCCGAAGTAATTTAGGTGATTCTGGTATAGTTTGTTATGATTTTTAGCATTTTTTTGTAATTTTAAAGTGATTGGGCTTAGTTTGTTGCTGTAAAGTGTAGTTGGGGGTGGTTTTTGATAGCCGAAGTAATTTAGGTGAGTTGGGCATAGTTTGCTATGGTTACTAGCATTTTTTTTGTAATTTAAAAGTGATTGGGTTTAGTTTGTTGTGGTAAGGGTTAGTTGGTGATGATTTAGAGTAGCCGAAGTAATTTAGGTGAGTCTGGCATAGTTTGTTATGATTTGTACACCTTTTTTTGTGATTTTAAGATGATATGGTTTGGTTTGTTGTGGTAAGGGATAGTTGAGGGTGATTTACGGTAGCCGAAGTAATTTAGGTGATTCTGGTATAGTTTGTTATGATTTTTAGCATTTTTTTGTAATTTTAAAGTAATTGGGCTTAGTTTGTTGATGTAAAGTGTAGTTGGGGGTGATTTTTGATAGCCGAAGTAATTTAGGTGAGTTTGGCATAGTTTGCTATAGTTAGTAGCATTTTTTTTTAATTTAAAAGTGATTGGGTTTAGTTTGTTGTGGTAAGGGTTAGGTGGTGATGATTTAGAGTAGCCGAAGTAATTTAGGTGAGACTGGCATAGTTTGTTATGATTTGTACACCTTTTTTTGTAATTTTAAGATGATATGGTTTGGTTTGTTGTGGTAAGGGATAGTTGGGGGTGATTTACGTTAGCCGAAGTAATTTAGGTGATTCTGGTATGGTTTGTTATGATTTTTAGCATTTTTTTGTAATTTTAATGTGATTGGGCTTAGTTTGTTGCTGTAAAGTGTAGTTGGGGGTGAATTTTGATAGCCGAAGTACTTTAGGTGAGTTTGGCATAGTTTGCTATGGTTACTAGCATTTTTTTGTAATTTAAAAGTGATTGGGTGCAGTTTGTTGTGGTAAGTGTAAGTTGGTGATGATTTAGAGTAGCCGAAGTAATTTAGGTGAGTCTGGCATAGTTTGTTATGATTTGTACACCTTTTTTTGTAATTTTAAGATGATATGGTTTGGTTTGTTGTGGTAAGGGAGAGTTGGGGGTGATTTACGGTAGGCGAAGTAATTTAGGTGATTCTGGTATAGTTTGTTATGATTTTTAGCATTTTTTTGTAATTTTAAAGTAATTGGGCTTAGTTTGTTGATGTAAAGTGTAGTTGGGGGTGATTTTTGATAGCCGAAGTAATTTAGGTGAGTTTGGCATAGTTTGCTATGGTTAGTAGCATTTTTTTGTAATTTAAAAGTGATTGGGTTTAGTTTGTTGTGGTAAGGGTTAGTTGGTGATGATTTATGTTAGCCGAAGTAATTTAGGTGAGTTTGGCATAGTTTGCTATGGTTACTAGCATTTTTTTGTAATTTAAAAGTGATTGGGTTTAGTTTGTTGTGGTAAAGGTTAGTTGGTGATGATTTAGAGTAGCCGAAGTAATTTAGGTGAGTCTGGCATAGTTTGTTATGATTTGTACACCTTTTTTTGTAATTTTAAGATGATATGGTTTGGTTTGTTGTGGTAAGGGATAGTTGGGAGTGATTTACGGAAGCCGAAGTAATTTAGGTGATTCTGGTATAGTTTGTTATGATGTTTAGCATTTTTTTGTAATTTTAAAGTGATTGGTCTTAGTTTGTTGCTGTGAAGTGTAGTTGGGGGTGATTTTTGATAGCCGAAGTAATTTAGGTGAGTTTGGCATAGTTTGCTATGGTTAGTAGCATTTTTTTGTAATTTAAAAGTGATTGGGTTTAGTTTGTTGTGGTAAGGGTTAGTTGGTGATAATTTATGGTAGCCGAAGTAATTTAGGTGAGTCTGGCTTAGTTTGTTATGATTTGTACACCTTTTTTTGTAATTTTAAGATGATATGGTTTGGTTTGTTGTGGTAAGGGATAGTTGGGGGTGATTTACGGTAGCCGAAGTAATTTAAGTGATTCTGGTATAGTTTGTTATGATTTTTAGCATTTTTTTGTAATTTTAAAGTGATTGGGCTTAGTTTGTTGCTGTAAAGTGTAGTTGGGGGTGATTTTTGATAGCCGAAGTAATTTAGGTGAGTTTGGCATAGTTTGTTATGGTTAGTAGCATTTTTTTGTAATTTAAAAATGATTGGGTTTAGTTTGTTGTGGTAAGGGTTAGTTGGTGATGATTTATGGTAGCCGAAGTAATTTAGGTAAGTTTGGCATAGTTTGCTATGGTTACTAGCATTTTTTTGTAATTTAAAAGTGATTGGGTTTAGTATGTCGTGGTAAGGGTTGGTTGTTGATTATTTAGAGTAGCCGAAGTAATTTAGGTGAGTCTGGCATAGTTTGTTATGATTTGTACACCTTTTTTTGTAATTTTATGATGATATGGTTTGGTTTGTTGTGGTAAGGGATAGTTGGGGGTGATTTACGGTAGCCGAAGTAATTTAGGTGATTCTGGTATAGTTTGTTATGATTTTTAGCATTTTTTTGTAATTTTAAAGTGATTGGGCTTAGTTTGTTGCTGTAAAGTGTAGTTGGGGGTGGTTTTTGATAGCCGAAGTAATTTAGGTGAGTTGGGCATAGTTTGCTATGGTTACTAGCATTTTTTTTGTAATTTAAAAGTGATTGGGTTTAGTTTGTTGTGGTAAGGGTTAGTTGGTGATGATTTAGAGTAGCCGAAGTAATTTAGGTGAGTCTGGCATAGTTTGTTATGATTTGTACACCTTTTTTTGTGATTTTAAGATGATATGGTTTGGTTTGTTGTGGTAAGGGATAGTTGAGGGTGATTTACGGTAGCCGAAGTAATTTAGGTGATTCTGGTATAGTTTCTTATGATTTTTAGCATTTTTTTGTAATTTTAAAGTAATTGGGCTTAGTTTGTTGATGTAAAGTGTAGTTGGGGGTGATTTTTGATAGCCGAAGTAATTTAGGTGAGTTTGGCATAGTTTGCTATAGTTAGTAGCATTTTTTTTTAATTTAAAAGTGATTGGGTTTAGTTTGTTGTGGTAAGGGTTAGGTGGTGATGATTTAGAGTACCCGAAGTAATTTAGGTGAGACTGGCATAGTTTGTTATGATTTGTACACCTTTTTTTGTAATTTTAAGATGATATGGTTTGGTTTGTTGTGGTAAGGGATAGTTGGGGGTGATTTACGTTAGCCGAAGTAATTTAGGTGATTCTGGTATGGTTTGTTATGATTTTTAGCATTTTTTTGTAATTTTAAAGTAATTGGGCTTAGTTTGTTGATGTAAAGTGTAGTTGGGGGTGATTTTTGATAGCCGAAGTAATTTAGGTGAGTTTGGCATAGTTTGCTATGGTTACTAGCATTTTTTTGTAATTTAAAAGTGATTGGGTTTAGTTTGTTGTGGTAAAGGTTAGTTGGTGATGATTTAGAGTAGCCGAAGTAATTTAGGTGAGTCTGGCATAGTTTGTTATGATTTGTACACCTTTTTTTGTAATTTTAAGATGATATGGTTTGGTTTGTTGTGGTAAGGGATAGTTGGGAGTGATTTACGGTAGCCGAAGTAATTTAGGTGATTCTGGTATAGTTTGTTATGATGTTTAGCATTTTTTTGTAATTTTAAAGTGATTGGTTTTAGTTTGTTGCTGTGAAGTGTAGTTGGGGGTGATTTTTGATAGCCGAAGTAATTTAGGTGAGTTTGGCATAGTTTGCTATGGTTAGTAGCATTTTTTTGTAATTTAAAAGTGATTGGGTTTAGTTTGTTGTGGTAAGGGTTAGTTGGTGATAATTTATGGTAGCCGAAGTAATTTAGGTGAGTCTGGCTTAGTTTGTTATGATTTGTACACCTTTTTTTGTAATTTTAAGATGATATGGTTTGGTTTGTTGTGGTAAGGGATAGTTGGGGGTGATTTACGGTAGCCGAAGTAATTTAAGTGATTCTGGTACAGTTTGTTATAATTTTTAGCATTTTTTTGTAATTTTAAAGTGATTGGGCTTAGTTTGTTGCTGTAAAGTGTAGTTGGGGGTGATTTTTGATAGCCGAAGTAATTTAGGTGAGTTTGGCATAGTTTGCTATGGTTAGTAGCATTTTTTTGTAATTTAAAAGTGATTGGGTTTAGTTTGTTGTGGTAAGGGTTAGTTGGTGATGATTTATGGTAGCCGAAGTAATTTAGGTGAGTTTGGCATAGTTTGCTATGGTTAGTAGCATTTTTTTGTAATTTAAAAGTGATTGGGTTTAGTTTGTTGTAGTAAGGGATAGTTGGTGATGATTTAGAGTAGCCGAAGTAATTTAGGTAAGTCTGGCATAGTTTGTTATGATTTGTTCAATTTTTTTTGAAATTTTCGGATGATATGGTTTGGTTAGTTGTCGCAAGGGATAGTTGGGGGTGATTTACGGTAGCCGAAGTAATTTAGGTGATTCTGGTATAGTTTGTTATGATTTTTAGCATTTTTTTGTAATTTTACAGTGATTGTGTTTAGTTTGGTGCTGTAAAGTGTAGTTGAGGGTGATTTTTGATAGCCGAAGTAATTTAGGTGAGTTTGGCATAGTTTGCTATGGTTAGTAGCATTTTTTTGTAATTTAAAAGTGATTGGGTTTAGTTTGTTGTGGTAAGGGTTAGTTGGTGATGATTTATGGTAGCCTAAGTAATTTAGGTGAGTTTGGCATAGTTTGCTATGGTTAGTAGCATTTTTTTGTAATTTAAAAGTGATTGGGTTTAGTTTGTTGTGGTAAGGGTTAGTTGGTGATGATTTATGGTAGCCTAAGTAATTTAGGTGAGTTTGGCATAGTTTGCTATGGTTAGTAGCATTTTTTTGTAATTTAAAAGTGATTGGGTTTAGTTTGTTGTAGTAAGGGTTAGTTGGTGATGATTTAGAGTAGCCGAAGTAATTTAGGTAAGTCTGGCATAGTTTGTTATGATTTGTTCAATTTTTTTTGTAATTTTAGGATGATATGGTTTGGTTTGTTGTGGTAAGGGAGAGTTGGGGGTGATTTACGGTAGCCGAAGTAATTTAGGTGATTCTGGTATAGTTTGTTATGATTTTTAGCATTTTTTTGTAATTTTAAAGTGATTGGGCTTAGTTTGTTGCTCTAAAAAGTGTAGTTGGGAGTGATTTTTGATAGCCGAAGTAATTTAGGTGAGTTTGGCATAGTTTGCTATGGCTAGTAGCATTTTTTTGTAATTTAAAAGTGATTGGGATTAGTTTGTTGTGGTAAGGATTAGTTGGTGATGATTTAGAGTAGCCGAAGTAATTTAGGTGAGTCTAACATAGTTTGTTATGATTTGTACACCTTTTTTTGTAATTTTAAGATGATATGGTTTGGTTAGTTGTGGTAAGGGATAGTTGGGGGTGATTTAACGGTAGCCGAAGTAATTTAGGTGAGTTTGGCATAGTTTGCTATGGCTAGTAGCATTTTTTTGTAATTTAAAAGTGATTGGGATTAGTTTGTTGTGGTAAGGATTAGTTGGTGATGATTTAGAGTAGCCGAAGTAATTTAGGTGAGTCTAACATAGTTTGTTATGATTTGTACACCTTTTTTTGTAATTTTAAGATGATATGGTTTGGTTAGTTGTGGTAAGGGATAGTTGGGGGTGATTTAACGGTAGCCGAAGTAATTTAGGTGATTCTGGTATAGTTTGTTATGATTTTTATCATTTTTTTGTAATTTTAAAGTAATTGGGCTTAGTTTGTTGCTGTAAAGTGTAGTTGGAAGTGATTTTTGATAGCCGAAGTAATTTAGGTGAGTTTGGCATAGTTTGCTATGGCTAGTAGCATTTTTTTGTAATTTAAAAGTTATTGGGATTAGTTTGTTGTGGTAAGGATTAGTTGGTGATGATTTAGAGTAGCCGAAGTAATTTAGGTGAGTCTAACATAGTTTGTTATGATTTGTACACCTTTTTTTGTAATTTTAAGATGATATGGTTTGGTTAGTTGTGGTAAGGGATAGTTGGGGGTGATTTAACGGTAGCCGAAGTAATTTAGGTGATTCTGGTATAGTTTGTTATGATTTTTAGCATTTTTTTGTAATTTTACAGTGATTGGGTTTAGTTTGTTGCTGTAAAGTGTAGTTGAGGGTGATTTTTGACAGCCGAAGTAATTTAGGTGAGTTTGGCATAGTTTGCTATGGTTAGTAGCATTTTTTTGTAATTTAAAAGTGATTGGGTTTAGTTTGTTGTGGTAAGGGTTAGTTGGTGATGATTTATGGTAGCCTAAGTAATTTAGGTGAGTTTGGCATAGTTTGCTATGGTTAGTAGCATTTTTTTGTAATTTAAAAGTGATTGGGTTTTGTTTGTTGTAGTAAGGGATAGTTGGTGATGATTTAGAGTAGCCGAAGTAATTTAGGTAAGTCTGGCATAGTTTGTTATGATTTGTACAATTTTTTTTGTAATTTTAGGATGATATGGTTTGGTTTGTTGTGGTAAGGGATAGTTGGGGGTGATTTACGGTAGCCGAAGTAATTTAGGTGATTCTGGTATAGTTTGTTATGATTTTTAGCATTTTTTTGTAATTTTAAAGTGATTGGGCTTAGTTTGTTGCTGTAAAGTGTAGTTGGGGGTGGTTTTTGATAGCCGAAGTAATTTAGGTGAGTTGGGCATAGTTTGCTATGGTTACTAGCATTTTTTTTGTAATTTAAAAGTGATTGGGTTTAGTTTGTTGTGGTAAGGGTTAGTTGGTGATGATTTAGAGTAGCCGAAGTAATTTAGGTGAGTCTGGCATAGTTTGTTATGATTTGTACACCTTTTTTTGTGATTTTAAGATGATATGGTTTGGTTTGTTGTGGTAAGGGATAGTTGAGGGTGATTTACGGTAGCCGAAGTAATTTAGGTGATTCTGGTATAGTTTCTTATGATTTTTAGCATTTTTTTGTAATTTTAAAGTAATTGGGCTTAGTTTGTTGATGTAAAGTGTAGTTGGGGGTGATTTTTGATAGCCGAAGTAATTTAGGTGAGTTTGGCATAGTTTGCTATAGTTAGTAGCATTTTTTTTTAATTTAAAAGTGATTGGGTTTAGTTTGTTGTGGTAAGGGTTAGGTGGTGATGATTTAGAGTACCCGAAGTAATTTAGGTGAGACTGGCATAGTTTGTTATGATTTGTACACCTTTTTTTGTAATTTTAAGATGATATGGTTTGGTTTGTTGTGGTAAGGGATAGTTGGGGGTGATTTACGTTAGCCGAAGTAATTTAGGTGATTCTGGTATGGTTTGTTATGATTTTTAGCATTTTTTTGTAATTTTAATGTGATTGGGCTTAGTTTGTTGCTGTAAAGTGTAGTTGGGTGTGAATTTTGATAGCCGAAGTACTTTAGGTGAGTTTGGCATAGTTTGCTATGGTTACTAGCATTTTTTTGTAATTTAAAAGTGATTGGGTTCAGTTTGTTGTGGTAAGTGTAAGTTGGTGATGATTTAGAGTAGCCGAAGTAATTTAGGTGAGTCTGGCATAGTTTGTTATGATTTGTACATCTTTTTTTGTAATTTTAAGATGATATGGTTTGGTTTGTTGTGGTAAGGGAGAGTTGGGGGTGATTTACGGTAGGCGAAGTAATTTAGGTGATTCTGGTATAGTTTGTTATGATTTTTAGCATTTTTTTGTAATTTTAAAGTAATTGGGCTTAGTTTGTTGATGTAAAGTGTAGTTGGGGGTGATTTTTGATAGCCGAAGTAATTTAGGTGAGTTTGGCATAGTTTGCTATGGTTAGTAGCATTTTTTTGTAATTTAAAAGTGATTGGGTTTAGTTTGTTGTGGTAAGGGTTAGTTGGTGATGATTTATGTTAGCCGAAGTAATTTAGGTGAGTTTGGCATAGTTTGCTATGGTTACTAGCATTTTTTTGTAATTTAAAAGTGATTGGGTTTAGTTTGTTGTGGTAAAGGTTAGTTGGTGATGATTTAGAGTAGCCGAAGTAATTTAGGTGAGTCTGGCATAGTTTGTTATGATTTGTACACCTTTTTTTGTAATTTTAAGATGATATGGTTTGGTTTGTTGTGGTAAGGGATAGTTGGGAGTGATTTACGGTAGCCGAAGTAATTTAGGTGATTCTGGTATAGTTTGTTATGATGTTTAGCATTTTTTTGTAATTTTAAAGTGATTGGTCTTAGTTTGTTGCTGTGAAGTGTAGTTGGGGGTGATTTTTGATAGCCGAAGTAATTTAGGTGAGTTTGGCATAGTTTGCTATGGTTAGTAGCATTTTTTTGTAATTTAAAAGTGATTGGGTTTAGTTTGTTGTGGTAAGGGTTAGTTGGTGATGATTTATGGTAGCCGAAGTAATTTAGGTGAGTTTGGCATAGTTTGCTATGGTTAGTAGCATTTTTTTGTAATTTAAAAGTGATTGGGTTTTGTTTGTTGTAGTAAGGGATAGTTGGTGATGATTTAGAGTAGCCGAAGTAATTTAGGTAAGTCTGGCATAGTTTGTTATGATTTGTACAATTTTTTTTGTAATTTTAGGATGATATGGTTTGGTTTGTTGTGGTAAGGGATAGTTGGGGGTGATTTACGGTAGCCGAAGTAATTTAGGTGATTCTGGTATAGTTTGTTATGATTTTTAGCATTTTTTTGTAATTTTAAAGTGATTGGGCTTAGTTTGTTGCTGTAAAGTGTAGTTGGGGGTGGTTTTTGATAGCCGAAGTAATTTAGGTGAGTTGGGCATAGTTTGCTATGGTTACTAGCATTTTTTTTGTAATTTAAAAGTGATTGGGTTTAGTTTGTTGTGGTAAGGGTTAGTTGGTGATGATTTAGAGTAGCCGAAGTAATTTAGGTGAGTCTGGCATAGTTTGTTATGATTTGTACACCTTTTTTTGTGATTTTAAGATGATATGGTTTGGTTTGTTGTGGTAAGGGATAGTTGAGGGTGATTTACGGTAGCCGAAGTAATTTAGGTGATTCTGGTATAGTTTCTTATGATTTTTAGCATTTTTTTGTAATTTTAAAGTAATTGGGCTTAGTTTGTTGATGTAAAGTGTAGTTGGGGGTGATTTTTGATAGCCGAAGTAATTTAGGTGAGTTTGGCATAGTTTGCTATAGTTAGTAGCATTTTTTTTTAATTTAAAAGTGATTGGGTTTAGTTTGTTGTGGTAAGGGTTAGGTGGTGATGATTTAGAGTACCCGAAGTAATTTAGGTGAGACTGGCATAGTTTGTTATGATTTGTACACCTTTTTTTGTAATTTTAAGATGATATGGTTTGGTTTGTTGTGGTAAGGGATAGTTGGGGGTGATTTACGTTAGCCGAAGTAATTTAGGTGATTCTGGTATGGTTTGTTATGATTTTTAGCATTTTTTTGTAATTTTAATGTGATTGGGCTTAGTTTGTTGCTGTAAAGTGTAGTTGGGGGTGAATTTTGATAGCCGAAGTACTTTAGGTGTGTTTGGCATAGTTTGCTATGGTTACTAGCATTTTTTTGTAATTTAAAAGTGATTGGGTTCAGTTTGTTGTGGTAAGTGTAAGTTGGTGATGATTTAGAGTAGCCGAAGTAATTTAGGTGAGTCTGGCATAGTTTGTTATGATTTGTACATCTTTTTTTGTAATTTTAAGATGATATGGTTTGGTTTGTTGTGGTAAGGGAGAGTTGGGGGTGATTTACGGTAGGCGAAGTAATTTAGGTGATTCTGGTATAGTTTGTTATGATTTTTAGCATTTTTTTGTAATTTTAAAGTAATTGGGCTTAGTTTGTTGATGTAAAGTGTAGTTGGGGGTGATTTTTGATAGCCGAAGTAATTTAGGTGAGTTTGGCATAGTTTGCTATGGTTAGTAGCATTTTTTTGTAATTTAAAAGTGATTGGGTTTAGTTTGTTGTGGTAAGGGTTAGTTGGTGATGATTTATGTTAGCCGAAGTAATTTAGGTGAGTTTGGCATAGTTTGCTATGGTTACTAGCATTTTTTTGTAATTTAAAAGTGATTGGGTTTAGTTTGTTGTGGTAAAGGTTAGTTGGTGATGATTTAGAGTAGCCGAAGTAATTTAGGTGAGTCTGGCATAGTTTGTTATGATTTGTACACCTTTTTTTGTAATTTTAAGATGATATGGTTTGGTTTGTTGTGGTAAGGGATAGTTGGGAGTGATTTACGGTAGCCGAAGTAATTTAGGTGATTCTGGTATAGTTTGTTATGATGTTTAGCATTTTTTTGTAATTTTAAAGTGATTGGTCTTAGTTTGTTGCTGTGAAGTGTAGTTGGGGGTGATTTTTGATAGCCGAAGTAATTTAGGTGAGTTTGGCATAGTTTGCTATGGTTAGTAGCATTTTTTTGTAATTTAAAAGTGATTGGGTTTAGTTTGTTGTAGTAAGGGATAGTTGGTGATGATTTAGAGTAGCCGAAGTAATTTAGGTAAGTCTGGCATAGTTTGTTATGATTTGTTCAATTTTTTTTGAAATTTTCGGATGATATGGTTTGGTTAGTTGTCGCAAGGGATAGTTGGGGGTGATTTACGGTAGCCGAAGTAATTTAGGTGATTCTGGTATAGTTTGTTATGATTTTTAGCATTTTTTTGTAATTTTACAGTGATTGGGTTTAGTTTGGTGCTGTAAAGTGTAGTTGAGGGTGATTTTTGATAGCCGAAGTAATTTAGGTGAGTTTGGCATAGTTTGCTATGGTTAGTAGCATTTTTTTTTAATTTAAAAGTGATTGGGTTTAGTTTGTTGTGGTAAGGGTTAGGTGGTGATGATTTAGAGTACCCGAAGTAATTTAGGTGAGACTGGCATAGTTTGTTATGATTTGTACACCTTTTTTTGTAATTTTAAGATGATATGGTTTGGTTTGTTGTGGTAAGGGATAGTTGGGGGTGATTTACGTTAGCCGAAGTAATTTAGGTGATTCTGGTATGGTTTGTTATGATTTTTAGCATTTTTTTGTAATTTTAATGTGATTGGGCTTAGTTTGTTGCTGTAAAGTGTAGTTGGGGGTGAATTTTGATAGCCGAAGTACTTTAGGTGAGTTTGGCATAGTTTGCTATGGTTACTAGCATTTTTTTGTAATTTAAAAGTGATTGGGTTCAGTTTGTTGTGGTAAGTGTAAGTTGGTGATGATTTAGAGTAGCCGAAGTAATTTAGGTGAGTCTGGCATAGTTTGTTATGATTTGTACATCTTTTTTTGTAATTTTAAGATGATATGGTTTGGTTTGTTGTGGTAAGGGAGAGTTGGGGGTGATTTACGGTAGGCGAAGTAATTTAGGTGATTCTGGTATAGTTTGTTATGATTTTTAGCATTTTTTTGTAATTTTAAAGTAATTGGGCTTAGTTTGTTGATGTAAAGTGTAGTTGGGGGTGATTTTTGATAGCCGAAGTAATTTAGGTGAGTTTGGCATAGTTTGCTATGGTTAGTAGCATTTTTTTGTAATTTAAAAGTGATTGGGTTTAGTTTGTTGTGGTAAGGGTTAGTTGGTGATGATTTATGTTAGCCGAAGTAATTTAGGTGAATTTGGCATAGTTTGCTATGGTTACTAGCATTTTTTTGTAATTTAAAAGTGATTGGGTTTAGTTTGTTGTGGTAAAGGTTAGTTGGTGATGATTTAGAGTAGCCGAAGTAATTTAGGTGAGTCTGGCATAGTTTGTTATGATTTGTACACCTTTTTTTGTAATTTTAAGATGATATGGTTTGGTTTGTTGTGGTAAGGGATAGTTGGGAGTGATTTACGGTAGCCGAAGTAATTTAGGTGATTCTGGTATAGTTTGTTATGATGTTTAGCATTTTTTTGTAATTTTAAAGTGATTGGTCTTAGTTTGTTGCTGTGAAGTGTAGTTGGGGGTGATTTTTGATAGCCGAAGTAATTTAGGTGAGTTTGGCATAGTTTGCTATGGTTAGTAGCATTTTTTTGTAATTTAAAAGTGATTGGGTTTAGTTTGTTGTGGTAAGGGTTAGTTGGTGATAATTTATGGTAGCCGAAGTAATTTAGGTGAGTCTGGCTTAGTTTGTTATGATTTGTACACCTTTTTTTGTAATTTTAAGATGATATGGTTTGGTTTGTTGTGGTAAGGGATAGTTGGGGGTGATTTACGGTAGCCGAAGTAATTTAAGTGATTCTGGTACAGTTTGTTATGATTTTTAGCATTTTTTTGTAATTTTAAAGTGATTGGGCTTAGTTTGTTGCTGTAAAGTGTAGTTGGGGGTGATTTTTGATAGCCGAAGTAATTTAGGTGAGTTTGGCATAGTTTGCTATGGTTAGTAGCATTTTTTTGTAATTTAAAAGTGATTGGGTTTAGTTTGTTGTGGTAAGGGTTAGTTGGTGATGATTTATGGTAGCCGAAGTAATTTAGGTGAGTTTGGCATAGTTTGCTATGGTTAGTAGCATTTTTTTGTAATTTAAAAGTGATTGGGTTTAGTTTGTTGTAGTAAGGGATAGTTGGTGATGATTTAGAGTAGCCGAAGTAATTTAGGTAAGTCTGGCATAGTTTGTTATGATTTGTTCAATTTTTTTTGAAATTTTCGGATGATATGGTTTGGTTAGTTGTCGCAAGGGATAGTTGGGGGTGATTTACGGTAGCCGAAGTAATTTAGGTGATTCTGGTATAGTTTGTTATGATTTTTAGCATTTTTTTGTAATTTTACAGTGATTGGGTTTAGTTTGGTGCTGTAAAGTGTAGTTGAGGGTGATTTTTGATAGCCGAAGTAATTTAGGTGAGTTTGGCATAGTTTGCTATGGTTAGTAGCATTTTTTTGTAATTTAAAAGTGATTGGGTTTAGTTTGTTGTGGTAAGGGTTAGTTGGTGATGATTTATGGTAGCCTAAGTAATTTAGGTGAGTTTGGCATAGTTTGCTATGGTTAGTAGCATTTTTTTGTAATTTAAAAGTGATTGGGTTTAGTTTGTTGTAGTAAGGGTTAGTTGGTGATGATTTAGAGTAGCCGAAGTAATTTAGGTAAGTCTGGCATAGTTTGTTATGATTTGTTCAATTTTTTTTGTAATTTTAGGATGATATGGTTTGGTTTGTTGTGGTAAGGGAGAGTTGGGGGTGATTTACGGTAGCCGAAGTAATTTAGGTGATTCTGGTATAGTTTGTTATGATTTTTAGCATTTTTTTGTAATTTTAAAGTGATTGGGCTTAGTTTGTTGCTCTAAAAAGTGTAGTTGGGAGTGATTTTTGATAGCCGAAGTAATTTAGGTGAGTTTGGCATAGTTTGCTATGGCTAGTAGCATTTTTTTGTAATTTAAAAGTGATTGGGATTAGTTTGTTGTGGTAAGGATTAGTTGGTGATGATTTAGAGTAGCCGAAGTAATTTAGGTGAGTCTAACATAGTTTGTTATGATTTGTACACCTTTTTTTGTAATTTTAAGATGATATGGTTTGGTTAGTTGTGGTAAGGGATAGTTGGGGGTGATTTAACGGTAGCCGAAGTAATTTAGGTGAGTTTGGCATAGTTTGCTATGGCTAGTAGCATTTTTTTGTAATTTAAAAGTGATTGGGATTAGTTTGTTGTGGTAAGGATTAGTTGGTGATGATTTAGAGTAGCCGAAGTAATTTAGGTGAGTCTAACATAGTTTGTTATGATTTGTACACCTTTTTTTGTAATTTTAAGATGATATGGTTTGGTTAGTTGTGGTAAGGGATAGTTGGGGGTGATTTAACGGTAGCCGAAGTTATTTAGGTGATTCTGGTATAGTTTGTTATGATTTTTATCATTTTTTTGTAATTTTAAAGTAATTGGGCTTAGTTTGTTGCTGTAAAGTGTAGTTGGAAGTGATTTTTGATAGCCGAAGTAATTTAGGTGAGTTTGGCATAGTTTGCTATGGCTAGTAGCATTTTTTTGTAATTTAAAAGTTATTGGGATTAGTTTGTTGTGGTAAGGATTAGTTGGTGATGATTTAGAGTAGCCGAAGTAATTTAGGTGAGTCTAACATAGTTTGTTATGATTTGTACACCTTTTTTTGTAATTTTAAGATGATATGGTTTGGTTAGTTGTGGTAAGGGATAGTTGGGGGTGATTTAACGGTAGCCGAAGTAATTTAGGTGATTCTGGTATAGTTTGTTATGATTTTTAGCATTTTTTTGTAATTTTACAGTGATTGGGTTTAGTTTGTTGCTGTAAAGTGTAGTTGAGGGTGATTTTTGATAGCCGAAGTAATTTAGGTGAGTTTGGCATAGTTTGCTATGGTTAGTAGCATTTTTTTGTAATTTAAAAGTGATTGGGTTTAGTTTGTTGTGGTAAGGGTTAGTTGGTGATGATTTATGGTAGCCTAAGTAATTTAGGTGAGTTTGGCATAGTTTGCTATGGTTAGTAGCATTTTTTTGTAATTTAAAAGTGATTGGGTTTTGTTTGTTGTAGTAAGGGATAGTTGGTGATGATTTAGAGTAGCCGAAGTAATTTAGGTAAGTCTGGCATAGTTTGTTATGATTTGTACAATTTTTTTTGTAATTTTAGGATGATATGGTTTGGTTTGTTGTGGTAAGGGAGAGTTGGGGGTGATTTACGGTAGCCGAAGTAATTTAGGTGATTCTGGAATAGATTGTTATGATTTTTAGCATTTTTTTGTAATTTTAAAGTGATTGGGCTTAGTTTGTTGCTGTAAAGTGTAGTTGGGGGTGATTTTTGATAGCCGAAGTAATTTAGGTGAGTTTGCCATAGTTTGCTATGGTTAGTAGCATTTTTTTGTAATTTAAAAGTGATTGGGTTTAGTTTGTTGTGGTAAGGATTAGTTGGTGATGATTTAGAGTAGCCGAAGTAATTTAGGTGAGTCTAACATAGTTTGTTATGATTTGTACACCTTTTTTTGTAATTTTAAGATGATATGGTTTGGTTAGTTGTTGTAAGGGATAGTTGGGGGTGATTTACGGTAGCCGAAGTAATTTAGGTGATTCTGGTATAGTTTGTTATGATTTTTAGCATTTTTTTGTAATTTTATAGTGATTGGGTTTAGTTTGTTGCTGTAAAGTGTAGTTGAGGGTGATTTTTGATAGCCGAAGTAATTTAGGTGAGTTTGGCATAGTTTGCTATGGTTAGTAGCATTTTTTTGTAATTTAAAAGTGATTGGGATTAGTTTGTTGTGGTAAGGGTTAGTTGGTGATGATTTAATGTAGCCGAAGTAATTTAGGTGAGTTTGGCATAGTTTGCTATGGTTAGTAGCATTTTTTTGTAATTTAAAAGTGATTGGGTTTAGTTTGTTGTAGTAAGGGATAGTTGGTGATGATTTAGAGTAGCCGAAGTAATTTAGGTAAGTTTGGCATAGTTTGTTATGATTTGTACAATTTTTTTTGTAATTTTAGGATGATATGGTTTGGTTTGTTGTGGTAAGGGAGAGTTGGGGGTGATTTACGGTAGCCGAAGTAATTTAGGTGATTCTGGTATAGTTTGTTATGATTTTTAGCATTTTTTTGTAATTTTAAAGTGATTGGGCTTAGTTTGTTGCTGTAAAGTGTAGTTGGGAGTGATTTTTGATAGCCGAAGTAATTTAGGTGAGTTTGGCATAGTTTGCTATGGCTAGTAGCATTTTTTTGTAATTTAAAAGTGATTGGGATTAGTTTGTTGTGGTAAAGGTTAGTTGGTGATGATTTAATGTAGCCGAAGTAATTTAGGTGAGTTTGGCATAGTTTGCTATGGTTAGTAGCATTTTTTTGTAATTTAAAAGTGATTGCGATTAGTTTGTTGTGGTAAGGGCTAGTTGGTGATGATTTAATGTAGCCGAAGTAATTTAGGTGAGTCTGGCATAGTTTGTTATGATTTGTACACCTTTTTTTGTAATTTTAAGATGATATGGTTTGGTTTGTTGTGGTGAGGGATAGTTGGGTGTGATTTACGGTAGCCGAAGTAATTTAGGTGATTCTGGTATAGTTTGTTATGATTTTCAGCAATTTTTTGTAATTTTAAAATGATTGGGCTTAGTTTGTTGCTGTAAAGTGTAGTTGGGGGTGATTTTTGATAGCCGAAGTAATTTAGGTGAGTTTGGCATAGTTTGCTATGGTTAGTAGCATTTTTTTGTAATTTAAAAGTGATTGGGTTTAGTTTGTTGTGGTAAGGGTTAGTTGGTGATGATTTATGGTAGCCCAAGTAATTTAGGTGAGTTTGGCATAGTTTGCTATGGTTAGTAGCATTTTTATGTAATTTAACAGTGATTGGGTTTAGTTTGTTGTGGTAGGGGTTAGTTGGTGATGATTTAGAGTAGCCGAAGTAATTTAGATTAGTCTGGCATAGTTTGTTATGATTTGTACACCTTTATTTGGAATTTTAAGATGATATGGTTTGGTTTGTTGTGGTAAGGGATAGTTGGGGTTGATTTACGGTAGCCCAAGTAATTTAGGTGATTCTGGTATAGTGTGTTATGATTTTTAGCATTTTTCTGTAATTTTAATGTGATTGGGCTTAGTTTGTTGCTGTAAAGTGTTGTTGAGGGTGATTTTTGATAGCCGAAGTAATTTAGGTGAGTTTGGCATAGTTTGCTATGGTTAGTAGCATTTTTTTGTAATTTAAAATTGATTGGGTTTAGTTTGTTGTGGTAAGGGTTAGTTGGTGGTGATTTATGGTAGCCGAAGTAATTTAGGTGAGTTTGGCATAGTTTGCTAAGGTTAGTAGCATTTTTTTGTAATTTAAAAGTGATTGGGTTTAGTTTGTTGTGGTAAGGGTTAGTTGGTGATGATTTAGAGTAGCCAAAGTAATTTAGGTGAGTCTGACATAGTTTGTTATGATTTGTACACTTTTTTTTGTAATTTTAAGCTGATTTGGTTTGGTTTGTTGTGGTAAGAGATAGTTGGGGGTGATTTACGGTAGCCGAAGTAATTTAGGTGATTCTGGTATAGTTTGTTATGATTTTTAGAATTTTTTTGTAATTTTAAAGTGATTGGGTTTAGTTTGTTGCTGTAAAGTGTAGTTGGGGGTGACTTTTGATAGCTGAAATAATTTAGGTGAGTTTGGCATAGTTTGCTATGATTAGTAGCATTTTTTTGTAATTTAAAAGTGATTGGGTCTAGTTTGTTGTGGTAAGGGTTAGTTGGTGATGATTTAGAGTAGCCGAAGTAATTTAGTTGAGTCTGGCATAGTTTGTTATGATTTGTACACCTTTTTTTGTAATTTTAAGATGATATGGTTTGGTTTGTTGTGGTAAGGGATAGTTGGGGGTGATTTACGGTAGCCGAAGTAATTTAGGTGATTCTGGTATAGTTTGTTATGATTTTTAGCATTTTTTTGTAATTTTAAAGTGATTGGGCTTAGTTTGTTGCTGTAAAGTGTAGTTGGGGGTGATTTTTGATAGCCGAAGTAATTTAGGTGAGTTTGGCATAGTTTGCTATGGTTAGTAGCATTTTTTTGTAATTTAAAAGTGATTGGGTTTAGTTTGTTGTGGTAAGGGTTAGTTAGTGATGATTTATGGTAGCCGAAGTAATTTAGGTGAGTTTGGCATAGTTTGCTATGGTTAGTAGCATTTTTTTGTAATTTAAAAGTGATTGGGTTTAGTTTGTTGTGGTAAGGGTTAGTTGGTGATGATTTAGAGTAGCCGAAGTAATTTAGGTGAGTCTGGCATAGTTTGTTATGATTTGTACACCTTTTTTTGTAATTTTAAGATGATATGGTTTGGTTTGTTGTGGTAAGGGATAGTTGGGGGTGATTTACGGTAGCCGAAGTAATTTAGGTGATTCTGGTATAGTTTGTTATGATTTTTAGCATTTTTTTGTAATGTTAAAGTGATTGGGGTTAGTTTGTTGCTGTAAAGTGTAGTTGGGGGTAATTTTTGATAGCCGAAGTAATTTAGGTGAGTTTGGCATAGTTTGCTATGGTTAGTAGTATTTTTTTGTAATTTAAAATTGATTGGGTTTAGTATGTTGTGGTAAGGGTTAGTTGGTGATGAGTTATGGTAGCCGAAGTAATTTAGGTGAGTTTGGCATAGTTTGCTATGGTTAGTAGCATTTTTTTGTAATTTAAAAGTGATTGGGTTTAGTTTGTTGTGGTAAGATTTAGTTGGTGATGATTTAGAGTAGCCGAAGTAATTTAGGTGATTCTGGTATAGTTTGTTATGATTTGTACACCTTTTTTTGTAATTTTAAGATGATATGGTTAGGTTTGTTGTGGTAAGTAATAGTTGGGGGTGATTTACGGTTGCCGAAGTAATTTAGGAGATTCTGGTATAGTTTGTTATGATTTTTAGCATTTTTTTGTAATTTTAAAGTGATTGGGCTTAGTTTGTTGCTGTAAAGTGTAGTTGGGGGTGATTTTTGATAGCCGAAGTAATTTAGGTGAGTTTGGCATAGTTTGCTATGGTTAGTAGCAATTTTTTGTAATTTAAAAGTTATTGGGTTTAGTTTGTTGTGGTAGGGGTTAGTTGGTAATGATCTACGGTAGCCGAAGTAATTTAGGTGAGTTTGGCATAGTTTGCTATGTTTAGTGGCATTTTTTTGTAATTTAAAAGTGATTGGGTTTAGTTTGTTGTGGTAAGTGTTAGTTGGTGATGATTTAGAGTAGCCGAAGTAATTTAGGTGAGTCTGGCATAGTTTGTTATGATTTGTACACCTTTTTTTGTAATTTTAAGATTATATGGTTTGGTTTGTTGTGTTAAGGGATAGTTGGGGGTGATTTACGGTAGCCGAAGTAATTTAGGTGATTCTGGTAAAGTTTGATATGATTTTCAGCATTTTTTTGTAATTTTAAAGTGATTCGGCTTAGTTTGTTGCTGTAAAGTGTAGTTGGGGGTGATTTTTGATAGCCGAAGTAATTTAAGTGAGTTTGGCATAGTTAGCTATGGTTAGTAATATTTTTTTGTAATTTAAAAGTGATTGGGTTTAGTTTGTTGTTGTAAGGGTTAGTTGGTGATGATTTATGGTAGCCGAAGTAATTTAGGTGAGTTTGGCATAGTTTTCTATGGTTAGTAGCATTTTTTTTGTAATTTAAAAGTGATTGGGTTTAGTTTGTTGTGGTAATCGTTAGTTGGTGATGATTTAGAGTAGCCGAAGTAATTTACGTGAGTTTGGGATCGTTTGTTATGATTTGTACACCTTCTTTGTAATTTTAAGATGATATGGTTTGGTTTGTTGTGGTAAGGGATAGTTGGGGGTGATTTACGGTAGCCGAAGTAATTTAGGTGATTCTGGTATAGTTTGTTATGATTTTTAGCATTTTATTGTAATTTTAAAGTGATTGGGCTTAGTTTGTTGCTGTAAAGTGTAGTTGGGAGTGATTTTTGATAGCCGAAGTAATTTAGGTGAGTTTGGCATTGTTTGCTATGGCTAGTAGCATTTTTTTGTAATTTAAAAGTGATTGGGATTAGTTTGTTGTGGTAAAGGTTAGTTGGTGATGATTTAATGTAGCCGAAGTAATTTAGGTGAGTTTGGCATAGTTTGCTATGGTTAGTAGCATTTTTTTGTAATTTAAAAGTGATTGCGATTAGTTTGTTGTGGTAAGGGCTAGTTGGTGATGATTTAATGTAGCCGAAGTAATTTAGGTGAGTCTGGCATAGTTTGTTATGATTTGTACACCTTTTTTTGTAATTTTAAGATGATATGGTTTGGTTTGTTGTGGTGAGGGATAGTTGGGGGTGATTTACGGTAGCCGAAGTAATTTAGGTGATTCTGGTATAGTTTGTTATGATTTTCAGCAATTTTTTGTAATTTTAAAATGATTGGGCTTAGTTTGTTGCTGTAAAGTGTAGTTGGGGGTGATTTTTGATAGCCGAAGTAATTTAGGTGAGTTTGGCATAGTTTGCTATGGTTAGTAGCATTTTTTTGTAATTTAAAAGTGATTGGGTTTAGTTTGTTGTGGTAAGGGTTAGTTGGTGATGATTTATGGTAGCCCAAGTAATTTAGGTGAGTTTGGCATAGTTTGCTATGGTTAGTAGCATTTTTATGTAATTTAACAGTGATTGGGTTTAGTTTGTTGTGGTAGGGGTTAGTTGGTGATGATTTAGAGTAGCCGAAGTAATTTAGATTAGTCTGGCATAGTTTGTTATGATTTGTACACTTTTATTTGGAATTTTAAGATTATATGGTTTGGTTTGTTGTGGTAAGGGATAGTTGGGGTTGATTTACGGTAGCCCAAGTAATTTAGGTGATTCTGGTATAGTGTGTTATGATTTTTAGCATTTTTCTGTAATTTTAATGTGATTGGGCTTAGTTTGTTGCTGTAAAGTGTTGTTGAGGGTGATTTTTGATAGCCGAAGTAATTTAGGTGAGTTTGGCATAGTTTGCTATGGTTAGTAGCATTTTTTTGTAATTTAAAATTGATTGGGTTTAGTTTGTTGTGGTAAGGGTTAGTTGGTGGTGATTTATGGTAGCCGAAGTAATTTAGGTGAGTTTGGCATAGTTTGCTAAGGTTAGTAGCATTTTTTTGTAATTTAAAAGTGATTGGGTTTAGTTTGTTGTGGTAAGGGTTAGTTGGTGATGATTTAGAGTAGCCAAAGTAATTTAGGTGAGTCTGACATAGTTTGTTATGATTTGTACACTTTTTTTTGTAATTTTAAGCTGATTTGGTTTGGTTTGTTGTGGTAAGAGATAGTTGGGGGTGATTTACGGTAGCCGAAGTAATTTAGGTGATTCTGGTATAGTTTGTTATGATTTTTAGAATTTTTTTGTAATTTTAAAGTGATTGGGTTTAGTTTGTTGCTGTAAAGTGTAGTTGGGGGTGACTTTTGATAGATGAAATAATTTAGGTGAGTTTGGCATAGTTTGCTATGATTAGTAGCATTTTTTTGTAATTTAAAAGTGATTGGGTCTAGTTTGTTGTGGTAAGGGTTAGTTGGTGATGATTTAGAGTAGCCGAAGTAATTTAGTTGAGTCTGGCATAGTTTGTTATGATTTGTACACCTTTTTTTGTAATTTTAAGATGATATGGTTTGGTTTGTTGTGGTAAGGGATAGTTGGGGGTGATTTACGGTAGCCGAAGTAATTTAGGTGATTCTGGTATAGTTTGTTATGATTTTTAGCATTTTTTTGTAATTTTAAAGTGATTGGGCTTAGTTTGTTGCTGTAAAGTGTAGTTGGGGGTGATTTTTGATAGCCGAAGTAATTTAGGTGAGTTTGGCATAGTTTGCTATGGTTAGTAGCATTTTTTTGTAATTTAAAAGTGATTGGGTTTAGTTTGTTGTGGTAAGGGTTAGTTAGTGATGATTTATGGTAGCCGAAGTAATTTAGGTGAGTTTGGCATAGTTTGCTATGGTTAGTAGCATTTTTTTGTAATTTAAAAGTGATTGGGTTTAGTTTGTTGTGGTAAGGGTTAGTTGGTGATGATTTAGAGTAGCCGAAGTAATTTAGGTGAGTCTGGCATAGTTTGTTATGATTTGTACACCTTTTTTTGTAATTTTAAGATGATATGGTTTGGTTTGTTGTGGTAAGGGATAGTTGGGGGTGATTTACGGTAGCCGAAGTAATTTAGGTGATTCTGGTATAGTTTGTTATGATTTTTAGCATTTTTTTGTAATGTTAAAGTGATTGGGGTTAGTTTGTTGCTGTAAAGTGTAGTTGGGGGTAATTTTTGATAGCCGAAGTAATTTAGGTGAGTTTGGCATAGTTTGCTATGGTTAGTAGTATTTTTTTGTAATTTAAAATTGATTGGGTTTAGTATGTTGTGGTAAGGGTTAGTTGGTGATGAGTTATGGTAGCCGAAGTAATTTAGGTGAGTTTGGCATAGTTTGCTATGGTTAGTAGCATTTTTTTGTAATTTAAAAGTGATTGGGTTTAGTTTGTTGTGGTAAGATTTAGTTGGTGATGATTTAGAGTAGCCGAAGTAATTTAGGTGATTCTGGTATAGTTTGTTATGATTTGTACACCTTTTTTTGTAATTTTAAGATGATATGGTTAGGTTTGTTGTGGTAAGTAATACTTGGGGGTGATTTACGGTTGCCGAAGTAATTTAGGAGATTCTGGTATAGTTTGTTATGATTTTTAGCATTTTTTTGTAATTTTAAAGTGATTGGGCTTAGTTTGTTGCTGTAAAGTGTAGTTGGGGGTGATTTTTGATAGCCGAAGTAATTTAGGTGAGTTTGGCATAGTTTGCTATGGTTAGTAGCAATTTTTTGTAATTTAAAAGTTATTGGGTTTAGTTTGTTGTGGTAGGGGTTAGTTGGTAATGATCTACGGTAGCCGAAGTAATTTAGGTGAGTTTGGCATAGTTTGCTATGTTTAGTGGCATTTTTTTGTAATTTAAAAGTGATTGGGTTTAGTTTGTTGTGGTAAGTGTTAGTTGGTGATGATTTAGAGTAGCCGAAGTAATTTAGGTGAGTCTGGCATAGTTTGTTATGATTTGTACACCTTTTTTTGTAATTTTAAGATTATATGGTTTGGTTTGTTGTGTTAAGGGATAGTTGGGGGTGATTTACGGTAGCCGAAGTAATTTAGGTGATTCTGGTAAAGTTTGATATGATTTTCAGCATTTTTTTGTAATTTTAAAGTGATTCGGCTTAGTTTGTTGCTGTAAAGTGTAGTTGGGGGTGATTTTTGATAGCCGAAGTAATTTAAGTGAGTTTGGCATAGTTTGCTATGGTTAGTAATATTTTTTTGTAATTTAAAAGTGATTGGGTTTAGTTTGTTGTTGTAAGGGTTAGTTGGTGATGATTTATGGTAGCCGAAGTAATTTAGGTGAGTTTGGCATAGTTTTCTATGGTTAGTAGCATTTTTTTTGTAATTTAAAAGTGATTGGGTTTAGTTTGTTGTGGTAATCGTTAGTTGGTGATGATTTAGAGTAGCCGAAGTAATTTACGTGAGTTTGGGATCGTTTGTTATGATTTGTACACCTTCTTTGTAATTTTAAGATGATATGGTTTGGTTTGTTGTGGTAAGGGATAGTTGGGGGTGATTTACGGTAGCCGAAATAATTTAGGTGATTTTGGTATAGTTTGTTATGATTTTTAGCATTTTATTGTAATTTTAAAGTGATTGGGCTTAGTTTGTTGCTGTAAAGTGTAGTTGGGTGTGATTTTTGATAGCCGAAGTAATTTAGGTGAGTTTGGCATTGTTTGCTATGGTTAGTAGCATTTTTTTGTAATTTTAAAGTGATTGGGTTTAGTTTGTTTTGGTAAGGGTTAGTTGGTGATGATTTATGGTAGCCGAAGTAATGTAGGTGAATTTGGCATAGTTTGCTATGGTTAGTAGCATTTTTTTGTAATTTAAAAGTGATTGGGTTTAGTTTGTTGTGGTAAGGGTTAGTTGGTGATGATTTAGATAAGCTGAAGTAATTTAGGTGAGTCTGGCATAGTTTGTTATGATTTGTACACCTTTTTTGTAATTTTAAGATGATATGGTTTGGTTTGTTGTGGTAAGGGATAGTTGGGGGTGATTTACGCTAGCCGAAGTAATTTAGGTGATTCTGGTATAGTTTGATATGATTTTTAGCATTTTTTTGTAATTTTAAAGTGATTGGGCTTAGTTTGTTGCGGTAAAGTGTAGTTGGGGGTGATTTTTGATAGCCGAAGAAATTTAGGTGAGTTTGGCATAGTTTGCTATGGTTAGTAGCATTTTTTTGTAATTTAAAAGTGATTGGGTTTAGTTTGTTGTGGTAACGGTTAGTTGGTGATGATTTAGAGTAGCCTAAGTAATTTAAATAAGTCTGGCATAATTTGTTATGATTTGTACAATTTTTATGTAATTTTAAGATGATATGGTTTGGTTTGTTGTGGTAAGGGATAGTTGGGGGTGATTTACGGTAGCCGAAGTAATTTAGGTGATTCTGTATAGTTTGTTATGATTTTTAGCATTTTTTTGTAATTTTAAAGTGATTGGGCTTAGTTTGTTGCTGTAAAGTGTAGTTGGGGGTGATTTTTGATTGCCGAAGTAATTTAGGTGAGTTTGGCATAGTTTGTTATGATTTGTACACTTTTTTTTTGTAATTTTAAGCTGATTTGGTTTGGTTTGTTGTGGTAAGAGATAGTTGGGGGTGATTTACGGTAGCCGAAGTAATTTAGGTGATTCTGGTATAGTTTGTTATGATTTTTAGAATTTTTTTGTAATTTTAAAGTGATTGGGTTTAGTTTGTTGCTGTAAAGTGTAGTTTGGGGTGACTTTTGATAGCTGAAATAATTTAGGTGAGTTTGGCATAGTTTGCTATGATTAGTAGCATTTTTTTGTAATTTAAAAGTGATTGGGTCTAGTTTGTTGTGGTAAGGGTTAGTTGGTGATGATTTAGAGTAGCCGAAGTAATTTAGTTGAGTCTGGCATAGTTTGTTATGATTTGTACACCTTTTTTTGTAATTTTAAGATGATATGGTTTGGTTTGTTGTGGTAAGGGATAGTTGGGGGTGATTTACGGTAGCCGAAGTAATTTAGGTGATTCTGGTATAGTTTGTTATGATTTTTAGCATTTTTTTGTAATTTTAAAGTGATTGGGCTTAGTTTGTTGCTGTAAAGTGTAGTTGGGGGTGATTTTTGATAGCCGAAGTAATTTAGGTGAGTTTGGCATAGTTTGCTATGGTTAGTAGCATTTTTTTGTAATTTAAAAGTGATTGGGTTTAGTTTGTTGTGGTAAGGGTTAGTTAGTGATGATTTATGGTAGCCGAAGTAATTTAGGTGAGTTTGGCATAGTTTGCTATGGTTAGTAGCATTTTTTTGTAATTTAAAAGTGATTGGGTTTAGTTTGTTGTGGTAAGGGTTAGTTGGTGATGATTTAGAGTAGCCGAAGTAATTTAGGTGAGTCTGGCATAGTTTGTTATGATTTGTACACCTTTTTTTGTAATTTTAAGATGATATGGTTTGGTTTGTTGTGGTAAGGGATAGTTGGGGGTGATTTACGGTAGCCGAAGTAATTTAGGTGATTCTGGTATAGTTTGTTATGATTTTTAGCATTTTTTTGTAATGTTAAAGTGATTGGGGTTAGTTTGTTGCTGTAAAGTGTAGTTGGGGGTAATTTTTGATAGCCGAAGTAATTTAGGTGAGTTTGGCATAGTTTGCTATGGTTAGTAGTATTTTTTTGTAATTTAAAATTGATTGGGTTTAGTATGTTGTGGTAAGGGTTAGTTGGTGATGAGTTATGGTAGCCGAAGTAATTTAGGTGAGTTTGGCATAGTTTGCTATGGTTAGTAGCATTTTTTTGTAATTTAAAAGTGATTGGGTTTAGTTTGTTGTGGTAAGATTTAGTTGGTGATGATTTAGAGTAGCCGAAGTAATTTAGGTGATTCTGGTATAGTTTGTTATGAATTGTACACCTTTTTTTGTAATTTTAAGATGATATGGTTAGGTTTGTTGTGGTAAGTAATAGTTGGGGGTGATTTACGGTTGCCGAAGTAATTTAGGAGATTCTGGTATAGTTTGTTATGATTTTTAGCATTTTTTTGTAATTTTAAAGTGATTGGGCTTAGTTTGTTGCTGTAAAGTGTAGTTGGGGGTGATTTTTGATAGCCGAAGTAATTTAGGTGAGTTTGGCATAGTTTGCTATGGTTAGTAGCAATTTTTTGTAATTTAAAAGTTATTGGGTTTAGTTTGTTGTGGTAGGGGTTAGTTGGTAATGATCTACGGTAGCCGAAGTAATTTAGGTGAGTTTGGCATAGTTTGCTATGTTTAGTGGCATTTTTTTGTAATTTAAAAGTGATTGGGTTTAGTTTGTTGTGGTAAGTGTTAGTTGGTGATGATTTAGAGTAGCCGAAGTAATTTAGGTGAGTCTGGCATAGTTTGTTATTATTTGTACACCTTTTTTTGTAATTTTAAGATTATATGGTTTGGTTTGTTGTGTTAAGGGATAGTTGGGGGTGATTTACGGTAGCCGAAGTAATTTAGGTGATTCTGGTAAAGTTTGATATGATTTTCAGCATTTTTTTGTAATTTTAAAGTGATTCGGCTTAGTTTGTTGCTGTAAAGTGTAGTTGGGGGTGATTTTTGATAGCCGAAGTAATTTAAGTGAGTTTGGCATAGTTTGCTATGGTTAGTAATATTTTTTTGTAATTTAAAAGTGATTGGGTTTAGTTTGTTGTTGTAAGGGTTAGTTGGTGATGATTTATGGTAGCCGAAGTAATTTAGGTGAGTTTGGCATAGTTTTCTATGGTTAGTAGCATTTTTTTTGTAATTTAAAAGTGATTGGGTTTAGTTTGTTGTGGTAATCGTTAGTTGGTGATGATTTAGAGTAGCCGAAGTAATTTACGTGAGTTTGGGATCGTTTGTTATGATTTGTACACCTTCTTTGTAATTTTAAGATGATATGGTTTGGTTTGTTGTGGTAAGGGATAGTTGGGGGTGATTTACGGTAGCCGAAGTAATTTAGGTGATTCTGGTATAGTTTGTTATGATTTTTAGCATTTTATTGTAATTTTAAAGTGATTGGGCTTAGTTTGTTGCTGTAAAGTGTAGTTGGGTGTGATTTTTGATAGCCGAAGTAATTTAGGTGAGTTTGGCATTGTTTGCTATGGTTAGTAGCATTTTTTTGTAATTTTAAAGTGATTGGGTTTAGTTTGTTTTGGTAAGGGTTAGTTGGTGATGATTTATGGTAGCCGAAGTAATGTAGGTGAATTTGGCATAGTTTGCTATGGTTAGTAGCATTTTTTTGTAATTTAAAAGTGATTGGGTTTAGTTTGTTGTGGTAAGGGTTAGTTGGTGATGATTTAGATAAGCTGAAGTAATTTAGGTGAGTCTGGCATAGTTTGTTATGATTTGTACACCTTTTTTGTAATTTTAAGATGATATGGTTTGGTTTGTTGTGGTAAGGGATAGTTGGGGGTGATTTACGCTAGCCGAAGTAACTTAGGTGATTCTGGTATAGTTTGATATGATTTTTAGCATTTTTTTGTAATTTTAAAGTGATTGGGCTTAGTTTGTTGCGGTAAAGTGTAGTTGGGGGTGATTTTTGATAGCCGAAGAAATTTAGGTGAGTTTGGCATAGTTTGCTATGGTTAGTAGCATTTTTTTGTAATTTAAAAGTGATTGGGTTTAGTTTGTTGTGGTAACGGTTAGTTGGTGATGATTTAGAGTAGCCTAAGTAATTTAAATAAGTCTGGCATAGTTTGTTATGATTTGTACAATTTTTATGTAATTTTAAGATGATATGGTTTGGTTTGTTGTGGTAAGGGATAGTTGAGTGTGATTTACGGTAGCCGAAGTAATTTAGGTGATTCTGTATAGTTTGTTATGATTTTTAGCATTTTTTTGTAATTTTAAAGTGATTGGGCTTAGTTTGTTGCTGTAAAGTGTAGTTGGGGGTGATTTTTGATAGCCGAAGTAATTTAGGTGATTTTGGCATAGTTTGCTATGGTTAGTAGCATTTTTTTGTAATTTAAAAGTGATTGGGTTTAGTTTGTTGTGGTAAGGGTTAGTTGGTGATGATTTATGGTAGCCGAAGTAGTTTAGGTGAGTCTGACATAGTTTGCTATGGTTAGTAGCATTTTTTTGTAATTTAAAAGTGATTGGGTTTAGTTTGTTGTGGTAAGGGTTAGTTGGTGATGATTTATGGTAGCCGAAGTAATTTAGGTGAGTTTGGCATAGTTTGCTATGGTTAGTAGCATTTTTTTGTAATTTAAAAGTGATTGGGTTTAGTTTGTTGTGGTAAGGGTTAGTTGGTGATGATTTATGGTGGCCGAAGTAATTTAGGTGAGTTTGGCATAGTTTGCTATGGTTAGTAGCATTTTTTTGTAATTTAAAAGTGATTGGGTTTAGTTTGTTGTGGTAAGGGTTAGTTGGTGATGATTTAGAGTAGCCGAAGTAATTTAGGTGAGTCTGGCATAATTTGTTATGATTTGTACACCTTTTTTTGTAATTTTAAGATGATATGGTTTGGTTTGTTGTGGTAAGGGATAGTTGGGGGTGATTTACGGTAGCCGAAGTAATTTAGGTGATTCTGGTATAGTTTGTTATGATTTTTAGCATTTTTTTGTAATTTTAAAGTGATTGGGCTTAGTTTGTTGCTGTAAAGTGTAGTTGGGGGTGATTTTTGATAGCCGAAGTAATTTAGGTGAGTTTGGCATAGTTTGCTATGGTTAGTAGCATTTTTTTGTAATTAAAAGTGATTGGGTTTAGTTTGTTGTGGTAAGGGTTAGTTGGTGATGATTTATGGTAGCCGAAGTAATTTAGGTGAGTTTGGCGTAGTTTGCTATGGTTAGTTGCATTTTTTTGTAATTTAAATGTGATTGGGTTTAGTTTGTTGTGGTAAGGGTTAGTTGGTGAAGATTTAAAGTAGCCGAAGTAATTTAGGTGAGTTTGGCATAGTTTGTTATGATTTGTACACCTTTTTCTGTAATTTTGAGATGATATGGTTTGGTTTGTTGTGGTAAGGGATAGTTGGGGGTGATTTACGGTAGCCGAAGTAATTTAGGTGATTCTGGTATAGTTTGTTATGATTTTTAGCATTTTTTTGTAATTTTAAAGTGATTGGGCTTAATTTGTTGCTGTAAAGTGTAGTTGGGGGTGATTTTTGATAGCCGAAATAATTTAGGTGAGTTTGGTATAGTTTGCTATGGTTAGTAGCATTTTTTTGTAATTTAAAAGTGATTGGGTTTAGTTTGTTGTGGTAAGGGTTAGTTGGTGATGATTTATGGTAGCCGAAGTAATTTAGGTGAGTTAGGCATAGTTTGCTATGGTTACTAGCATTTTTTTGTAATTTAAAAGTGATTGGGTTTAGTTTGTTGTGGTAAGGGTTAGTTGGTGATGATTTAGAGTAGCCGAAATAATTTAGGTGAGTCTGGCATAGTTTGGTATGATTTGTACACCTTTTTTTTCAATTTTAAGATGATATGGTTTGGTTTGTTGTGGTAAGGGATAGTTGGGGGTGATTTACGGTAGCCGAAGTAATTTAGGTGATTCTGGTATAGTTTGTTATGATTTTTAGCATTTTTTTGTAATTTTAAAGTGATTGGGCTTAATTTGTTGCTGTAAAGTGTAGTTGGGGGTAATTTTTGATAGCCGAAGTAATTTAGGTGAGTTTGGCATAGTTTGCTATGGTTAGTAGCATTTTTTTGTAATTTAAAAGTGATTGGGTTTAGTTTGTTGTGGTAAGGGTTAGTTGGTGATGATTTATGGTAGCCGAAGTAGTTTAGGTGAGTCTGACATAGTTTGCTATGGTTAGTAGCATTTTTTTGTAATTTAAAAGTGATTGGGTTTAGTTTGTTGTGGTAAGGGTTAGTTGGTGATGATTTATGGTAGCCGAAGTAATTTAGGTGAGTTTGGCATAGTTTGCTATGGTTAGTAGCATTTTTTTGTAATTTAAAAGTGATTGGGTTTAGTTTGTTGTGGTAAGGGTTAGTTGGTGATGATTTATGGTGGCCGAAGTAATTTAGGTGAGTTTGGCATAGTTTGCTATGGTTAGTAGCATTTTTTTGTAATTTAAAAGTGATTGGGTTTAGTTTGTTGTGGTAAGGGTTAGTTGGTGATGATTTAGAGTAGCCGAAGTAATTTAGGTGAGTCTGGCATAATTTGTTATGATTTGTACACCTTTTTTTGTAATTTTAAGATGATATGGTTTGGTTTGTTGTGGTAAGGGATAGTTGGGGGTGATTTACGGTAGCCGAAGTAATTTAGGTGATTCTGGTATAGTTTGTTATGATTTTTAGCATTTTTTGTAATTTTAAAGTGATTGGGCTTAGTTTGTTGCTGTAAAGTGTAGTTGGGGGTGATTTTTGATAGCCGAAGTAATTTAGGTGAGTTTGGCATGGTTTGCTATGGTTAGTAGCATTTTTTTGTAATTAAAAGTGATTGGGTTTAGTTTGTTGTGGTAAGGGTTAGTTGGTGATGATTTATGGTAGCCGAAGTAATTTAGGTGAGTTTGGCGTAGTTTGCTATGGTTAGTTGCATTTTTTTGTAATTTAAAAGTGATTGGGTTTAGTTTGTTGTGGTAAGGGTTAGTTGGTGATGATTTAGAGTAGCCGAAGTAATTTAGGTGAGTCTGGCATAGTTTGTTATGATTTGTACACCTTTTTCTGTAATTTTGAGATGATATGGTTTGGTTTGTTGTGGTAAGGGATAGTTGGGGGTGATTTACGGTAGCCGAAGTAATTTAGGTGATTCTGGTATAGTTTGTTATGATTTTTAGCATTTTTTTGTAATTTTAAAGTGAATGGGCTTAATTTGTTGCTGTAAAGTGTAGTTGGGGGTGATTTTTGATAGCCGAAATAATTTAGGTGAGTTTGGTATAGTTTGCTATGGTTAGTAGCATTTTTTTGTAATTTAAAAGTGATTGGGTTTAGTTTGTTGTGGTAAGGGTTAGTTGTTGATGATTTATGGTAGCCGAAGTAATTTAGGTGAGTTAGGCATAGTTTGCTATGGTTACTAGCATTTTTTTGTAATTTAAAAGTGATTGGGTTTAGTTTGTTGTGGTAAGGGTTAGTTGGTGATGAATTAGAGTAGCCGAAATAATTTAGGTGAGTCTGGCATAGTTTGGTATGATTTGTACACCTTTTTTTTCAATTTTAAGATGATATGGTTTGGTTTGTTGTGGTAAGGGATAGTTGGGGGTGATTTACGGTAGCCGAAGTAATTTAGGTGATTCTGGTATAGTTTGTTATGATTTTTAGCATTTTTTTGTAATTTTAAAGTGATTGGGCTTAATTTGTTGCTGTAAAGTGTAGTTGGGGGTAATTTTTGATAGCCGAAGTAATTTAGGTGAGTTTGGTATAGTTTGCTATGGTTAGTAGCATTTTTTTATAATTTAAAAGTGATTAGGTTTAGTTTGTTGTGGTAAGGGTTAGTTGGAGATGATTTATGGTAGCCGAAGTAATTTAGGTATGTTTGGCATAGTTTGCTATGGTTACTAGCATTTTTTTGTAATTTAAAAGTGATTGGGTTTAGTTTGTTGTGGTAAGGGTTATTTGGTGATAATTTAGAGTAGCCGAAGTAATTTAGGTGAGTCTGGCATAGTTTGTTATGATTTGTACACCTTTTTTTGTAATTTTAAGATGATATGGTTTGGTTTGTTGTTTTAAGGGATAGTTGGGGGTGATTTACGGTAGCCGAAGTAATTTAGGTGATTCTGGTATCGTTTGTTATGATTTTTAGTATTTTTTTGTAATTTTAAAGTGATTGGGCTTAGTTTGTTGCTGTAAAGTGTAGTTGGGGGTGATTTTTGATAGCCGAAGTAATTTAGGTGAGTTTAGCATAGTTTGCTATGGTTAGTACCTTTTTTTGTAATTTAAAAGTCATTGGGTTTAGTTTGTTGTGGTAAGGGTTAGTTGGTGATGATTTATGCTAGCCGAAGTAATTTCGGTGAGTTTGGCATAGTTTGCTATAGTTAGTAGCATTTTTGTGTAATTTAAAAGTGATCGGGTTTAGTTTGGTGTGGTAAGGGTTAGTTGGTGATGATTTAGAGTAGCCGAAGTAATTTAGGTGAGTCTGGCAGAGTTTGTTATGATTTGTACACCTTTTTTTGTAATTTTAAGATGATATGGTTTGGTTTGTTGTGGTAAGGGATAGTTGGGGGTGATTTACGGTAGCCGAAGTAATTTAGGTGATTCTGGTATAGTTTGTTATGATTTTTAGCATTTTTTTGTAATTTTAAAGTGATTGGGCTTAGTTTGTTGCTTTAAAGTGTAGTTGGGGGTGATTTTTGATAGCCGAAGTAATTTAGGTGAGTTTGGCATAGTTTGTTATGGTTAGTAGCATTTTTTTGTAATTTAAAAGTGATTGGGTTTAGTTTGCTGTGGTAAGGGTTAGTTGGTGATGATTTATGGTAACCGAAGTAATTTAGGTGAGTTTGGCATAGTTTGCTAGGGTTACTAGCATTTTTTTGTAATTTAAAAGTGATTGGGTTTAGTTTGTTGTGGTAAGGGTTAGTTGGTGATGATTTATGGTAGCCGAAGTAATTTAGGTAAGTTTGGCATAGTTTGCTATGGTTACTAGCATTTTTTTGTAATTTAAAAGTGATTGGGTTTAGTTTGTTGTGGTAAGGGTTAGTTGGTGATAATTTAGAGTAGCCGAAGTAATTTAGGTGATTCTGGCATAGTTTGTTATGATTTGTACACCTTTTTTTGTAATTTTTAGACGATATGGTTTGGTTTGTTGTGGTAAGGGATAGTTGGGGGTGATTTACGGTAGCCGAAGTAATTTAGGTGATTCTGGTATAGTTTGTTATGATTTTTAGCATTTTTTTGTAATTTTAAAGTGATTGGGCTTAGTTAGTTGCTGTAAAGTGATGTTGGGGGTGATTTTTGATAGCCGAAGTAATTTAGGTGAGTTTGGCATAGTTTGCTATGGTTAGTAGCATTTTTTTGTAATTTAAAAGTGATTGGGTTTAGTTTGTTGTGGTAAGGGTTAGTTGGTGATGATTTATGGAAGCCGAAGTAATTTAGGTGAGTTCGGCATAGTTTGCTATAGTTAGTAGCATTTTTTTGTAATTTAATAGTGATTGGGTTTAGTTTGTTGTGGTAAGTGTTTGTTGGTTATGATTTAGAGTAGCCGAAGTAATTTAGGTGAGTCTGGCATAGTTTGTTATGATTTGTACACCTTTTTTTGTAATTTTAAGATGATATGGTTTGGTTTGTTGTGGTAAGGGATAGTTGGGGGTGATTTACGGTAGCCGAAGTAATTTAGGTGATTCTGGTATAGTTTGTTATGATTTTTAGCATTTTTTTGTAATTTTAAAGTGATTGGGCTTAGTTTGTTGCTGTAAAGTGTAATTGGGGGTGATTTTTGATAGCCGAAGTAATTTAGGTTAGTTTGGCATAGTTTGCTATGGTTAGTAGCATTTTTTTGTAATTTAAAAGTGATTGGGTTTAGTTTGTTGGGGTAAGGGTTAGTTGGTGATGTTTTATGGTAACCGAAGTAATTTAGGTGAGTTTGGCATTGTTTGCTATGGTTACTAGCATTTTTTTGTAATTTAAAAGTGATTGGGTTTAGTTTGTTGTGGTAAGGGTTAGTTGGTGATGATTTAGAATAGCCGAAATAATTTAGGTGAGTCTGGCATAGTTTGTTATGATTTGTACACCTTTTTTTGTAATTTTAAGATGATATGGTTTGGTTTGTTGTGGTAAGGGATAGTTGGGGGTGATTTACGGTAGCCGAAGTAATTTAGGTGATTCTGGTATAGTTTGTTATGATTTTTAGCATTTTTTTGTAATTTTAAAATGATTGGGCTTAGTTTGTTGCTGTAAAGTGTAGTTGGGGGTGATTTTTGATAGCCGAAGTAATTTAGGTGAGTTTGGCATAGTTTGCTATGGTTAGTAGCATTTTTTTGTAATTTAAAAGTGATTGGGTTTAGTTTGTTATGGTAAGGGTTAGTTGGTAATAATTTATGGTAGCCGAAGTAATTTAGATGAGTTCGGCATAGTTTGCTATAGTTAGTGGCATTTTTTTGTAATTTAAAAGTGATTGGGTTTAGTTTGTTGTGGTAAGTGTTTGTTGGTTATGATTTAGAGTAGCCGAAGTAATTTAGGTGAGTCTGGCATTGTTTGTTATGATTTGTACACCTTTTTTTATAATTTTAAGATGATAAGGTTTGGTTTGTTGTGGTAAGGGATAGTTGGGGGTGATTTACGGTAGCCGAAGTAATTTAGGTGATTCTGGTATAGTTTGTTATGATTTTTAGCATTTTTTTGTAACTTTAAAATGATTGGGCTTAGTTTGTTGCTGTAAAGTGTAGTTGGGGGTGATTTTTGATAGCCGAAGTAATTTAGGTGAGTTTGGCATAGTTTGCTATGGTTAGTAGCATTTTTTTGTAATTTAAAAGTGATTGGGTTTAGTTTGTTGTGGTAAGGGTTAGTTGGTGATGATTTATGGTAACCGAAGTAATTTAGGTGAATTTGGCATTGTTTGCTATGGTTACTAGCATTTTTTTGTAATTTAAAAGTGATTGGGTTTAGTTTGTTGTGGTAAGGGTTAGTTGGTGATGATTTAGAGTAGCCGAAATAATTTAGGTGAGTCTGGCATAGTATGTTATGATTTGTACACCTTTTTTTTAATTTTAAGATGATATGGTTTGGTATGTTGTGGTAAGGGATAGTTGGGGGTGATTTACGGTAGCCGAAGTAATTTAGGTGATTCTGGTATAGTTTGTTATGATTTTTGGCATTTTTTTGTAATTTTAAAATGATTGGGCTTAGTTTGTTGCTGTAAAGTGTAGTTGGGGGTGATTTTTGATAGCCGAAGTAATTTAGGTGAGTTTGGCATAGTTTGCTATGGTTAGTAGCATTTTTTTGTAATTTAAAAGTGATTGGGTTTAGTTTGTTGTGGTAAGGGTTAGTTGGTGATAATTTATGGTAGCCGAAGTAATTTAGATGAGTTCGGCATAGTTTGCTATAGTTAGTAGCATTTTTTTGTAATTTAAAAGTGATTGGGTTTAGTTTGTTGTGGTAAGTGTTTGTTGGTTATGATTTAGAGTAGCCGAAGTAATTTAGGTGAGTCTGGCATAGTTTGTTATGATTTGTACACCTTTTTTTATAATTTTAAGATGATAAGGTTTGGTTTGTTGTGGTAAGGGATAGTTGGGGGTGATTTACGGTAGCCGAAGTAATTTAGGTGATTCTGGTATAGTTTGTTATGATTTTTAGCATTTTTTTGTAACTTTAAAATGATTGGGCTTAGTTTGTTGCTGTAAAGTGTAGTTGGGGGTGATTTTTGATAGCCGAAGTAATTTAGGTGAGTTTGGCATAGTTTGCTATGGTTAGTAGCATTTTTTTGTAATTTAAAAGTGATTGGGTTTAGTTTGTTGTGGTAAGGGTTAGTTGGTGATGATTTATGGTAACCGAAGTAATTTAGGTGAATTTGGCATTGTTTGCTATGGTTACTAGCATTTTTTTGTAATTTAAAAGTGATTGGGTTTAGTTTGTTGTGGTAAGGGTTAGTTGGTGATGATTTATGGTAACCGAAGTAATTTAGGTGAATTTGGCATTGTTTGCTATGGTTACTAGCATTTTTTTGTAATTTAAAAGTGATTGGGTTTAGTTTGTTGTGGTAAGGGTTAGTTGGTGATGATTTAGAGTAGCCGAAATAATTTAGGTGAGTCTGGCATAGTTTGTTATGATTTGTACACCTTTTTTTTAATTTTAAGATGATATGGTTTGGTTTGTTGTGGTAAGGGATAGTTGGGGGTGATTTACGGTAGCCGAAGTAATTTAGGTGATTCTGGTATAGTTTGTTATGATTTTTGGCATTTTTTTGTAATTTTAGAGTGATTGGGCTTAGTTTGTTGCTGTAAAGTGTAGTTGGGGGTGATTTTTGATAGCCGAAGTAATTTAGGTGAGTTTGGTATAGTTTGCTATGGTTAGTAGCATTTTTTTGTAATTTAAAAGTGATTGGGTTTAGTTTGTTGTGGTAAGGGTTAGTTGGTAATGATTTATGGTAGCCGAAGTAATTTAGGGGAGTTTGGCATAGTTTGCTAGGGTTACTAGCATTTTTTTGTATTTTAAAAGTGATTGGGTTTAGTTTGTTGTGGTAAGGGTTAGTTGGTGATGATTTAGAGTGGCCGAAGTAATTTAGGTTAGTCTGGCATAGTTTGTTATGATTTGTACACCTTTTTTTGTAATTTTAAGATGATATGGTTTGGTTTGTTGTGGTAAGGGATAGTTGGGGGTGATTTACGGTAGCCGAAGTAATTTAGGTGATTCTGGTATAGTCTGTTATGATTTTTAGCATATTTTTGTAATTTTAAAAT
This sequence comes from Eledona agricola, assembly GCA_964023215.1. Classification (NCBI taxonomy): domain Eukaryota; kingdom Metazoa; phylum Arthropoda; class Insecta; order Coleoptera; family Tenebrionidae; genus Eledona; species Eledona agricola. Next base: position 26,516,009 of record OZ026854.1, read on the forward strand.
GATTGGGCTTAGTTTGTTGCTGTAAAGTGTAGTTGGGGGTGATTTTTGATAGCCGAAGTAATTTAGGTGAGTTTGGCATAGTTTGCTATGGTTAGTAGCATTTTTTTGTAATTTAAGCGTGATTGGGTTTAGTTTGTTGTGGTAAGGGTTAGTTGGTGATGATTTATGGTAGCCGAAGTAATTTAGGTAAGTTTGGCATAGTTTGCTATGGTTACTAGCATTTTTTTGTAATTTAAAAGTGATTGGGTTTAGTTTGTTGTGGTAAGGGTTAGTTGGTGATGATTTATGGTAGCCGAAGTAATTTAGGTGAGTTTGGCATAGTTTGCTATAGTTAGTAGCATTTTTTTGTAATTTAAAAGTGATTGGGTTTAGTTTGTTGCGGTAAGGGTTAGTTGGTGATGATTTAGAGTAGCCGAAGTAATTTAGGTGAGTCTGGCATAGTTTGTTATGATTTGTACACCTTTTATTGTAATTTTAAGATGATATGGTTTGGTTTGTTGAGGTAAGGGATAGTTGGGGGTGATTTACGGTAGCCGAAGTAATTTAGGTGATTCTGGTATAGTCGTTATGATTTTTAGCATTTTTTTTTAATTTTAAAGTGATTGGGCTTAGTTTGTTGCTGTAAAGTGTAGTTGGGGGTGATTTTTGATAGCCGAAGTAATTTAGGTGAGTTTGGCATAGTTTGTTATGGTTAGTAGCATTTTTTTGTAATTTAAAAATGATTGGGTTTAGTTTGTTGTGGTAAGGGTTAGTTGGTGATGATTTATGGTAGCCGAAGTAATTTAGGTAAGTTTGGCATAGTTTGCTATGGTTACTAGCATTTTTTTGTAATTTAAAAGTGATTGGGTTTAGTATGTCGTGGTAAGGGTTAGTTGTTGATTATTTAGAGTAGCCGAAGTAATTTAGGTGAGTCTGGCATAGTTTGTTATGATTTGTACACCTTTTTTTGTAATTTTATGGTGATATGGTTTGGTTTGTTGTGGTAAGGGATAGTTGGGGGTGATTTACGGTAGCCGAAGTAATTTAGGTGATTCTGGTATAGTTTGTTATGATTTTTAGCATTTTTTTGTAATTTTAAAGTGATTGGGCTTAGTTTGTTGCTGTAAAGTGTAGTTGGGGGTGGTTTTTGATAGCCGAAGTAATTTAGGTGAGTTGGGCATAGTTTGCTATGGTTACTAGCATTTTTTTTGTAATTTAAAAGTGATTGGGTTTAGTTTGTTGTGGTAAGGGTCAGTTGGTGATGATTTAGAGTAGCCGAAGTAATTTAGGTGAGTCTGGCATAGTTTGTTATGATTTGTACACCTTTTTTTGTAATTTTAAAGTGATTGGGCTTAGTTTGTTGTTGTAAAGTGTAGTTGGGGGTGATTTTTGATAGCCGAAGTAATTTAGGTGAGTTTGGCATAGTTTGCTATGGTTACTAGCATTTTTTTGTAATTTAAAAGTGATTGGGTTTAGTTTGTTGTGGTAAGGGTTAGTTGGTGATGATTTAGAGTAGCCGAAGTAATTTAGGTGAGTCTGGCATAGTTTGTTATGATTTGTACACCTTTTTTTGTGATTTTAAGATGATATGGTTTGGTTTGTTGTGGTAAGGGATAGTTGAGGGTGATTTACGGTAGCCGAAGTAATTTAGGTGATTCTGGTATAGTTTGTTATGATTTTTAGCATTTTTTTGTAATTTTAAAGTAATTGGGCTTAGTTTGTTGATGTAAAGTGTAGTTGGGGGTGATTTTTGATAGCCGAAGTAATTTAGGTGAGTTTGGCATAGTTTGCTATAGTTAGTAGCATTTTTTTTTAATTTAAAAGTGATTGGGTTTAGTTTGTTGTGGTAAGGGTTAGGTGGTGATGATTTAGAGTAGCCGAAGTAATTTAGGTGAGACTGGCATAGTTTGTTATGATTTGTACACCTTTTTTTGTAATTTTAAGATGATATGGTTTGGTTTGTTGTGGTAAGGGATAGTTGGGGGTGATTTACGTTAGCCGAAGTAATTTAGGTGATTCTGGTTTGGTTTGTTATGATTTTTAGCATTTTTTTGTAATTTTAATGTGATTGGGCTTAGTTTGTTGCTGTAAAGTGTAGTTGGGGGTGAATTTTGATAGCCGAAGTACTTTAGGTGAGTTTGGCATAGTTTGCTATGGTTACTAGCATTTTTTTGTAATTTAAAAGTGATTGGGTTCAGTTTGTTGTGGTAAGTGTAAGTTGGTGATGATTTAGAGTAGCCGAAGTAATTTAGGTGAGTCTGGCATAGTTTGTTATGATTTGTACACCTTTTTTTGTAATTTTAAGATGATATGGTTTGGTTTGTTGTGGTAAGGGAGAGTTGGGGGTGATTTACGGTAGGCGAAGTAATTTAGGTGATTCTGGTATAGTTTGTTATGATTTTTAGCATTTTTTTGTAATTTTAAAGTAATTGGGCTTAGTTTGTTGATGTAAAGTGTAGTTGGGGGTGATTTTTGATAGCCGAAGTAATTTAGGTGAGTTTGGCATAGTTTGCTATGGTTAGTAGCATTTTTTTGTAATTTAAAAGTGATTGGGTTTAGTTTGTTGTGGTAAGGGTTAGTTGGTGATGATTTATGTTAGCCGAAGTAATTTAGGTGAGTTTGGCATAGTTTGCTATGGCTACTAGCATTTTTTTGTAATTTAAAAGTGATTGGGTTTAGTTTGTTGTGGTAAAGGTTAGTTGGTGATGATTTAGAGTAGCCGAAGTAATTTAGGTGAGTCTGGCATAGTTTGTTATGATTTGTACACCTTTTTTTGTAATTTTAAGATGATATGGTTTGGTTTGTTGTGGTAAGGGATAGTTGGGGGTGATTTACGGTAGCCGAAGTAATTTAGGTGATTCGGGTATAGTTTGTTATGATGTTTAGCATTTTTTTGTAATTTTAAAGTGATTGGTCTTAGTTTGTTGCTGTGAAGTGTAGATGGGGGTGATTTTTGATAGCCGAAGTAATTTAGGTGAGTTTGGCATAGTTTGCTATGGTTAGTAGCATTTTTTTGTAATTTAAAAGTGATTGGGTTTAGTTTGTTGTGGTAAGGGTTAGTTGGTGATAATTTATGGTAGCCGAAATAATTTAAATGAGTTTGGCATAGTTTGCTATGGTTACTAGCATTTTTTTGTAATTTAAAAGTGATTGGGTTAAGTTTGTTGTGGTAAGGGTTAGTTGGTGATTGTTTAGAGTAGCCGAAGTAATTTAGGTGAGTCTGGCATAGTTTGTTATGATTTGTACACCCTTTTTTGTAATTTTATTATGATATGGTTTGGTTTGTTGTGGTAAGGGATAGTTGGGGGTGATTTACGGTAGCCGAAGTAATTTAGATGATTCTGGTATAGTTTGTAATGATTTTTAGCATTTTTTTGTAATTTTAAAGTGATTGGGCTTAGTTTGTTGCTGTAAAGTGTAGTTAGGGGTGATTTTTGATTTTTGATAGCCGAAGTAATTTAGGTCAGTTTGGCATAGTTTGCTATGGTTAGTAGCATTTTTTTGTAATTTAAAAGTGATTGGGTTTAGTTTGTTGTGGTAAGGGTTAGTTGGTGATGATTTATGGTAGCCGAAATAATTTAAGTGAGTTTAGCATAGTTTGCTATGGTTACTAGCATTTTTTTGTAATTTAAAAGTGATTGGGTTTAATTTGTTGTGGTAAGGGTTAGTTGGTGATGATTTAGAGTAGCCGAAGTAATTTAGGTGAGTCTGGCATAGTTTGTTATGATTTGTACACCTTTTTTTGTAATTTTAAGATGATATGGTTTGGTTTGTTGTGGTAAGGGATAGTTGGGGGTGATTTACGGTAGCCGAAGTAATTTAGGTAATTCTGGTATAGTTTGTTATGATTTTTAGCATTTTTTTGTAATTTTAAAGTGATTGGGCTTAGTTTGTTGCTGTAAAGTGTAGTTGGGTGTGATGTTTTATAGCCGAAGTAATTTAGGTGAGTTTGGCATAGTTTGCTATGGTTAGTAGCATTTTTTTGTAATTTAAAAGTGATTGGGTTTAGTTTGTTGTGGTAAGGGTTAGTTTGTGATGATTTATGGTAGCCGAAGTAATTTAGGTGAGTTTGGCATAGTTTGCTGTGGTTACTAGCATTTTTTTGTAATTTAAAAGTGATTGGGTTTAGTTTGTTGTGGTAAGGCTTAGTCGGTGATGATTTAGAGTAGCCGAAGTAATTTAGGTGAGTCTGGCATAGATTGTTATGATTTGTACACCTTTTTTTGTAATTTTAAGATGATATGGTTTGGTTTGTTGTGGTAAGGGATAGTTGGGGGTGATTTACGGTAGCCGAAGTAATTTAGGTGATTCTGGTATGGTTTGTTATTATTTTTAGCATTTTTTTGTAATTTTAAAGTGATTGGGCTTAGTTTGTTGTTGTAAAGTGTAGTTGGGGGTGATTTTTGATAGCCGAAGTAATTTAGGTGAGTTTCGCATAGTTTGCTATGGTTACTAGCATTTTTTTGTAATTTAAAAGTGATTGGGTTTAGTTTGTTGTGGTAAGGGTTAGTTGGTGATGATTTAGAGTAGCCGAAGTAATTTAGGTGAGTCTGGCATAGTTTGTTATGATTTGTACACCTTTTTTTGTAATTTTAAGATGATATAGTTTGGTTTGTTGTGGTAAGGGATAGTTGAGGGTGATTTACGGTAGCCGAAGTAATTTAGGTGATTCTGGTATAGTTTGTTATGATTTTTAGCATTTTTTTGTAATTTTAAAGTAATTGGGCTTAGTTTGTTGCTGTAAAGTGTAGTTGGGGGTGATTTTTGATAGCCGAAGTAATTTAGGTGAGTTTGACATAGTTTGCTATGGTTAATAGCATTTTTTTTGTAATTTAAAAGTGATTGGGTTTAGTTTGTTGTGGTAAGGGTTAGTTGGTGATGATTTATGGTAGCCGAAGTAATTTAGGTGAGTTTGGCATAGTTTGCTATGGTTACTAGAATTTTTTTTTTAATTTAAAAGTGATTGGGTTTAGTTTGTTGTGGTAAGGGTTAGTTGATGATGATTTAGAGTAGCCGAAGTAATTTAGGTGAGTCTGGCATAGTTTGTTATGATTTGTACACCTTTTTTTGTAATTTTAAGATGATATGGTTTGGTTTGTTGTGGTAAGGGATAGTTGGGGGTGATTTACGGTAGCCGAAGTAATTTTGGTGATTCTGGTATAGTTTGTTATGATTTTTAGCATTTTTTTGTAATTTTAAAGTGATTGGGCTTAGTTTGTTGCTGTAAAATGTAGTTGGGGGTGATTTTTGATTTCCGAAGTAATTTAGGTGAGTTTGGCATAGTTTGCTATGGTTAGTAGCATTTTTTTGTAATTTAAAAGTGATTGGGTTTAGTTTGTTGCGGTAAGGGTTAGTTGGTGATGATTTATGGTAGCCGAAGTAATTAAGGTGAGTTTGGCATAGTTTGCTATGGTTACTAGAATTTTTTTGTAATTTAAAAGTGATTGGGTTTAGTTTGTTGCTGTAAAGTGTAGTTGGGGGTGAATTTTGATAGCCGAAGTACTTTAGGTGAGTTTGGCATAGTTTGCTATGGTTACTAGCATTTTTTTGTAATTTAAAAGTGATTGGGTTCAGTTTGTTGTGGTAAGGGTTAGTTGGTGATGATTTAGAGTAGCCGAAGTAATTTAGGTGAGTCTGGCATAGTTTGTTATGATTTGTACACCTTTTTTTGTAATTTTAAGATGATATGGTTTGGTTTGTTGTGGTAAGGGAAAGTTGGGGGTGATTTACGGTAGGCGAAGTAATTTAGGTGATTCTGGTATAGTTTGTTATGATTTTTAGCATTTTTTTGTAATTTTAAAGTGATTGGGTTTAGTTTGTTGTGGTAAGGGTTAGTTGGTGATGATTTATGGTAGCCGAAGTAATTTAGGTGAGTTTGGCATAGTTTGCTATGGTTACTAGAATTTTTTTTTAATTTAAAAGTGATTGGGTTTAGTTTGTTGTGGTAAGGGTTAGTTGATGATTATTTAGAGTAGCCGAAGTAATTTAGGTGAGTCTGGCATAGTTTGTTATGATTTGTACACCTTTTTTTGTAATTTTAAGATGATATGGTTTGGTTTGTTGTGGTAAGGGATAGTTGGGGGTGATTTACGGTAGCCGAAGTAATTTTGGTGATTCTGGTATAGTTTGTTATGATTTTTAGCATTTTTTTGTAATTTTAAAGTAATTGGGCTTAGTTTGTTGATGTAAAGTGTAGTTGGGGGTGATTTTTGATAGCCGAAGTAATTTAGGTGAGTTTGGCATAGTTTGCTATGGTTACTAGCATTTTTTTGTAATTTAAAAGTGATTGGGTTTAGTTTGTTGTGGTAAGGGTTAGTTGGTGATGATTTAGAGTAGCCGAAGTAATTTAGGTGAGTCTGGCATAGTTTGTTATGATTTGTACACCTTTTTTTGTAATTTTAAGATGATATGGTTTGGTTTGTTGTGGTAAGGGATAGTTGGGGGTGATTTACGGTAGCCGAAGTAATTTAGGTGATTCTGGTATAGTTTGTTATAATGTTTAGCATTTTTTTGTAATTTTAAAGTGATTGGGCTTAGTTTGTTTGCTGTAAAGTGTAGTTGGGGGTGATTTTTGATAGCCGAAGTTATTTAGGTGAGTTTGGCATAGTTTGCAATGGTTAGTAGCATTTTTTTGTAACTTAAAAGTGATTGGGTTTAGTTTGTTGTGGTAAGGGTTAGTTGGTGATAATTTATGGTAGCCGAAATAATTTAAGTGAGTTTGGCATAGTTTGCTATGGTTACTAGCATTTATTTGTAATTTAAAAGTGATTGGGTTAAGTTTGTTGTGGTAAGGGTTAGTTGGTGATGATTTAGAGTAGCCGAAGTAATTTAGGTGAGTCTGGCATAGTTTGTTATGATTTGTACACCTTTTTTTGTAATTTTAAGATGATACGGTTTGGTTTGTTGTGGTAAGAGATAGTTGGGGGTGATTTACGGTAGCCGAAGTAATTTAGGTGATTCTGGTATAGTTTGTTATGATTTTTAGCATTTTTTTGTAATTTTAAAGTGATTGGGCTTAGTTTGTTGCTGTAAAGTGTAGTTGGGGGTGATTTTTGATAGCCGAAGTAATTTAGGTGTGTTTGGCATAGTTTGCTATGGTTACTAGCATTTTTTTGTAATTTAAAAGTGATTGGGTTTAGTTTGTTGTGGTAAGGGTTAGTTGGTGATGATTTAGAATAGCCGAAGTAATTTCGGTGAGTCTGGCATAGTTTGTTATGATTTGTACACCTTTTTTTGTAATTTTAAGATGATATGGTTTGGTTTGTTGTGGTAAGGGATAGTTGGGGGTGATTTACGGTAGCCGAAGTAATTTAGGTGATTCTGGTATAGTTTGTTATGATTTTTAGCATTTTTTTGTAATTTTAAAGTGATTGGGCTTAGTTTGTTGCTGTAAAGTGTAGTTGGAGGTAATTTTTGATAGCCGAAGTAATTTAGGTGAGTTTGGCATAGTTTGCTATGGTTAGTAGCATTTTTTTGTAATTTAAAAGTGATTGGGTTTAGTTTGTTGTGGTAAGGATTAGTTGGTGATGATTTATGGTAGCCGAAGTAATTTAGGTGAGTTTGGCAAAGTTTGCTATGGTTATTAGCATTTTTTTGTAATTTAAAAGTGATTGGGTTTAGTTTGTTGTGGTAAGGGTTAGTTGGTGATGATTTAGAGTAGCCGAAGTAATTTAGGTGAGTCTGGCATAGTTTGTTATGATTTGTACACCTTTTTTTGTAATTTCAAGATGATATGGTTTGGTTTGTTGTGGTAAGGGATAGTTGGGGGTGATTTACGGTAGCCGAAGTAATTTAGGTGATTCTGGTATAGTTTGTTATGATTTTTAGCATTTTTTTGTAATTTTAAAGTGTTTGGGCTTAGTTTGTTGCTGTAAAGTGTAGTTGGGGGTGATTTTTGATAGCCGAAGTAATTTAGGTGAGTTTAGCATAGTTTGCTATGGTTAGTAGCATTTTTTTGTAATTTAAAAGTAATTTCGTTTAGTTTGTTGTGGTAAGGGTTAGTTGGTGATGATTTATGGTAGCCGAAGTAATTTAGGTAAGTTTGGCATAGTTTGCTATGGTTTTTAGCATTTTTTTGCAATTTAAAAATGATAGGGTTTAGTTTGTTCTGGTAAGGATTAGTTGGTGATGCTTTAGAGTAGCCGAAGTAATTTAGGTGAGTCTGGCATAGTTTGTTATGATTTGTACACCTTTTTTTTAATTTTAAGATGATATGGTTTGGTTTGTTGTAATAAGGGATAGTTGGGGGTGATTTACGGTAGCCGAAGTAATTTAAGTGATTCTGGTATAGTTTGTTATGATTTTTAGCATTTTTTTGTAATTTTAAAATGATAGGGCTTAGTTTGTTGCTGTAAAGTGTAGTTGGGGGTGATTTTTGATTGCCGAAGTAATTTAGGTCAGTTTGGCATAGTTTGCTATGGTTAGTAGCATTTTTTTGTAATTTAAAAGTGATTGGGTTTAGTTTGTTGTGGTAAGGGTTAGTTGGTGATGATTTATGATAGCCGAAATAATTTAAGTGAGTTTAGCATAGTTTGCTATGGTTACTAGCATTTTTTTGTAATTTAAAAGTGATTGGGTTTAATTTGTTGAGGTAAGGGTTAGTTGGTGATGATTTAGAGTAGCCGAAGTAATTTAGGTGAGTCTGGCATAGTTTGTTATGATTTGTACACCTTTTTTTGTAATTTTAAGATGATATGGTTTGGTTTGTTGTGGTAAGGGATAGTTGGGGGTGATTTACAGTAGCCGAAGTAATTTAGGTAATTCTGGTATAGTTTGTTATGATTTTTAGCATTTTTTTGTAATTTTAAAGTAATTGGGCTTAGTTTGTTGATGTAAAGTGTAGTTGGGGGTGATTTTTGATAGCCGAAGTAATTTAGGTGAGTTTGGCATAGTTTGCTATGGTTACTAGCATTTTTTTGTAATTTAAAAGTGATTGGGTTTAGTTTGTTGTGGTAAGGGTTAGTTGGTGATGATTTAGAGTAGCCGAAGTAATTTAGGTGAGTCTGGCATAGTTTGTTATGATTTGTACACCTTTTTTTGTAATTTTAAGATGATATGGTTTGGTTTGTTGTGGTAAGGGATAGTTGGGGGTGATTTACGGTATCCGAAGTAATTTAGGTGATTCTGGTATAGTTTGTTATAATGTTTAGCATTTTTTTGTAATTTTAAAGTGATTGGGCTTAGTTTGTTGCTGTAAAGTGTAGTTGGGGGTGATTTTTGATAGCCGAAGTTATTTAGGTGAGTTTGGCATAGTTTGCTATGGTTAGTAGCATTTTTTTGTAACTTAAAAGTGATTGGGATTAGTTTGTTGTGGTAAGGGTTAGTTGGTGATAATTTATGGTAGCCGAAATAATTTAAGTGAGTTTGGCATAGTTTGCTATGGTTACTAGCATTTTTTTGTAATTTAAAAGTGATTGGGTTAAGTTTGTTGTGGTAAGGGTTAGTTGGTGATGATTTAGAGTAGCCGAAGTAATTTAGGTGAGTCTGGCATAGTTTGTTATGATTTGTACACCTTTTTTTGTAATTTTAAGATGATACGGTTTGGTTTGTTGTGGTAAGAGATAGTTGGGGGTGATTTACGGTAGCCGAAGTAATTTAGGTGATTCTGGTATAGTTTGTTATGATTTTTAGCATTTTTTTGTAATTTTAAAGTGATTGGGCTTAGTTTGTTGCTGTAAAGTGTAGTTGGGGGTGATTTTTGATAGCCGAAGTAATTTAGGTGTGTTTGGCATAGTTTGCTATGGTTACTAGCATTTTTTTGTAATTTAAAAGTGATTGGGTTTAGTTTGTTGTGGTAAGGGTTAGTTGGTGATGATTTAGAATAGCCGAAGTAATTTCGGTGAGTCTGGCATAGTTTGTTATGATTTGTACACCTTTTTTTGTAATTTTAAGATGATATGGTTTGGTTTGTTGTGGTAAGGGATAGTTGGGGGTGATTTACGGTAGCCGAAGTAATTTTGGTGATTCTGGTATAGTTTGTTATGATTTTTAGCATTTTTTTGTAATTTTAAAGTGATTGGGCTTAGTTTGTTGCTGTAAATTGTAGTTGGAGGTGATTTTTGATAGCCGAAGTAATTTAGGTGAGTTTGGCATAGTTTGCTATGGTTAGTAGCATTTTTTTGTAATTTAAAAGTGATTGGGTTTAGTTTGTTTTGGTAAGGATTAGTTGGTGATGATTTATGGTAGCCGAAGTAATTTAGGTGAGTTTGGCAAAGTTTGCTATGGTTATTAGCATTTTTTTGTAATTTAAAAGTGATTGGGTTTAGTTTGTTGTGGTAAGGGTTAGTTGGTGATGATTTAGAGTAGCCGAAGTAATTTAGGTGAGTCTGGCATAGTTTGTTATGATTTGTACACCTTTTTTTGTAATTTCAAGATGATATGGTTTGGTTTGTTGTGGTAAGGGATAGTTGGGGGTGATTTACGGTAGCCGAAGTAATTTAGGTGATTCTGGTATAGTTTGTTATGATTTTTAGCATTTTTTTGTAATTTTAAAGTGTTTGGGCTTAGTTTGTTGCTGTAAAGTGTAGTTGGGGGTGATTTTTGATAGCCGAAGTAATTTAGGTGAGTTTAGCATAGTTTGCTATGGTTAGTAGCATTTTTTTATAATTTAAAATTAATTTCGTTTAGTTTGTTGTGGTAAGGGTTAGTTGGTGATGATTTATGGTAGCCGAAGTAATTTAGGTGAGTTTGGCATAGTTTGCTATGGTTATTAGCATTTTTTTGCAATTTAAAAATGATAGGGTTTAGTTTGTTCTGGTAAGGGTTAGTTGGTGATGATTTAGAGTAGCCGAAGTAATTTAGGTGAGTCTGGCATAGTTTGTTATGATTTGTACACCTTTTTTTTAATTTTAAGATGATATGGTTTGGTTTGTTGTAATAAGGGATAGTTGGGGGTGATTTACGGTAGCCGAAGTAATTTAGGTGATTCTGGTATAGTTTGTTATGATTTTTAGCATTTTTTTGTAATTTTAAAATGATAGGGCTTAGTTTGTTGCTGTAAAGTGTAGTTGGGGGTGATTTTTGATTGCCGAAGTAATTTAGGTGAGTTTGGCATAATTTGCTATGGTTAGTAGCATTTTTTGTAATTTAAAAGTGATTGGGTTTAGTTTGTTGTGGTAAGGGTTAGTTGGTGATGATTTATGGTAGCCGAAGTAATTTAGGTGAGTTTGGCATAGTTTGCTATGGTTATTAGCATTTTTTTGTAATTTAAAAATGATTGGGTTTAGTTTGTTGTGGTAAGGGTTAGTTGGTGATGATTTAGAGTAGCCGAAGTAATTTAGGTGAATGGCATAGTTTGTTATGATTTGTACACCTTTTTTTGTAATTTTAAGATAATATGGTTTGGTTTGTTGTGGTAAGGGATAGTTGGGGGTGATTTACGTTAGCCGAAGTAATTTAGGTGATTCTGGTATAGTTTGTTATGATTTTTAGCATTTTTTTGTAATTTTAAAATGATTGGGTTTAGTTTGTTGCTGTAAAGTGTAGTTGGGGGTGATTTTTAATAGCCGAAGTAATTTAGGTGAGTTTGGCATAGTTTGCAATGGTTAGTAGCATTTTTTTGTAATTTAAAAGTGATTGGGTTTAGTTTGTTGAGGTAAGAATTAGTTGGTGATGATTTATGGTAGCCGAAGTAATTGAGGTGAGTTTGGCATAGTTTGTTATGGTTACTAGCATTTTTTTGTAATTTAAAAGTGATTGAGTTTTGTTTGTTGTGGTAAGGATTAGTTGGTGATGATTTATAGTAGCCGAAGTAATTTAGGTGAGTTTGGCATAGTTTGCTATGGTTAGTAGCATTTTTTTGTAATTTAAAAGTGATTGGGTTTAGTTTGTTGTGGTAAGGGTTAGTTGGTGATGATTTATAGTAGCCGAAGTAATTTAGGTGAGTTTGGCATAGTTTGCTATGGTTACTAGCATTTTTTTGTAATTTAAAAGTGATTGGGTTTAGTTTGTTGTGGTAAGGGTTAGTTGGTGATGATTTAGAATAGCCGAAGTAATTTCGGTGAGTCTGGCATAGTTTGTTATGATTTGTACACTTTTTTTTGTAATTTTAAGATGATATGGTTTGGTTTGTTGTGGTAAGGGATAATTGGGGGTGATTTACGGTAGCCGAAGTAATTTAGGTGATTCTGGTATAGTTTGTTATGATTTTTAGCATTTTTTTGTAATTTTAAAGTGATTCGGCTTAGTTTGTTGCTGTAAAGTGTAGTTGGTGGTGCTTTTTGATAGCCGAAGTAATTTAGGTGAGTTTGGCATAGTTTGCTATGGTTAGTAGCATTTTTTTGTAATTTAAAAGTGATTGGGTTTAGTTTGTTGTGGTAAGGGTTAGTTGGTGATGATTGATGGTAGCCGAAGTAATTTAGGTGAGTTTGGCATAGTTTGCTATGGTTACTAGCATTTTTTTGTAATTTAAAAGTGATTGGGTTTAGTTTGTTGTGTTAAGGATTAGTTGGTGCTGATTTAGAGTAGCCGAAGTAATTTAGGTGTGTCTGGCATAGTTTGTTATGATTTGTACACTTTTTTTTGTAATTTTAAGATGATATGGTTTGGTTTGTTGTGGTAAGGGATAGTTGGGGGTGATTTACGGTAACCGAAGTAATTTAGGAGATTCTGGTATAGTTTGTTATGATTTTTATTATTTTTTTGTAATTTTAAAGTGATTGGGCTTAGTTTGTTGCTGTAAAGTGTAGTTGGGGGTGATTTTTGATAGTTGAAGTAATTTAGGTGAGTTCGGCAAAGTTTGCTATGGTTAGTAGCATTTTTTTGTAATTTAAAAGTGATTGGGTTTAGTTTGTTGTGGTAAGGGTTAGTTGGTGATGATTTATGGTAGCCGAAGTAATTTAGGTGAGTTTGGCATAGTTGGCTATGGTTACTAGCATTTTTTTGTAATTTAAAAGTGATTGGGTTTAGTTTGTTGTGGTAAGGGTTAGTTGGTGATGATTTAGAGTAGCCGAAGTAATTTAGGTGAGTCTGGCATAGTTTGTTATAATTTGTACACCTTTTTTTGTAATTTTAAGAAGATATGGTTTGGTTTGTTGTGGTAAGAGATAGTTGGGGGTGATTTACGGTAGCCGAAGTAATTTAGGTGATTCTGGTATAGTTTGTTATGATTTTTATCATTTTTTTGTAATTTTAAAGTGATTGGGCTTAGTTTGTTGCTGTAAAGTGTAGTTGGGGGTGATTTTTGATAGTTGAAGTAATTTAGGTGAGTTTGGCATAGTTTGCTATGGTTAGTAGCATTTTTTTGTAATTTAAAAGTGATTGGGTTTAGTTTGTTGTGGTAAGGGTTAGTTGATGATGATTTATGGTAGCCGAAGTAATTTAGGTGAGTTTGGCATAGTTGGCTATGGTTACTAGCATTTTTTTGTAATTTAAAAGTGATTGGGTTTAGTTTGTTGTGGTAAGGGTTAGTTGGTGATGATTTAGAGTAGCCGAAGTAATTTAGGTGAGTCTGGCATAGTTTGTTATAATTTGTACACCTTTTTTTGTAATTTTAAGAAGATATGGTTTGGTTTGTTGTGGTAAGAGATAGTTGGGGGTGATTTACGGTAGCCGAAGTAATTTAGGTGATTCTGGTATAGTTTGTTATGATTTTTATCATTTTTTTGTAATTTTAAAGTGATTGGGCTTAGTTTGTTGCTGTAAAGTGTAGTTGGGGGTGATTTTTGATAGTTGAAGTAATTTAGGTGAGTTTGGCATAGTTTGCTATGGTTAGTAGCATTTTTTTGTAATTTAAAAGTGATTGGGTTTAGTTTGTTGTGGTAAGGGTTAGTTGATGATGATTTATGGTAGCCGAAGTAATTTAGGTGAGTTTGGCATAGTTGGCTATGGTTACTAGCATTTTTTTGTAATTTAAAAGTGATTGGGTTTAGTTTGTTGTGGTAAGGGTTAGTTGGTGATGATTTAGAGTAGCCGAAGTAATTTAGGTGAGTCTGGCATAGTTTGTTATAATTTGTACACCTTTTTTTGTAATTTTAAGATGAAATGGTTTGTTTTGTTGTGGTAAGAGATAGTTGGGGGTGATTTACGGTAGCCAAAGTAATTTAGGTGATTCTGGTATAGTTTTTTATGATTTTTAGCATTTTTTTGTAATTTTAAAGTGATTGGTCTTGGTTTGTTGCTGTAAAGTGTAGTTGGGGGTGATTTTTGATAGCCGAAGTAATTTAGGTGAGTTTGGCATAGTTTGCTATGGTTACTAGCATTTTTTTGTAATTTAATAGTGATTGGGTTTAGTTTGTTGTGGTAAGGGTTAGTTGGTGATGATTTAGAATAGCCGAAGTAATTTCGGTGAGTCTGTTATAGTTTGTTATGATTTGTACACCTTTTTTTGTAATTTTAAGATGATATGGTTTGGTTTGTTGTAGTAAGGGATAGTTGGGGGTGATTTACGGTAGCCGAAGTAATTTAGGTGATTCTGGTATAGTTTGTTATGATTTTTAGCATTTTTTTGTAATTTTAAAGTGATTCGGCTTAGTTTGTTGCTGTAAAGTGTAGTTGGTGGTGCTTTTTGATAGCCGAAGTAATTTAGGTGAGTTTGGCATAGTTTGCTATGGTTAGTAGCATTTTTTTGTAATTTAAAAGTGATTGGGTTTAGTTTGTTGTGGTAAGGGTTAGTTGGTGATGATTGATGGTATCCGAAGTAATTTAGGTGAGTTTGGCATAGTTTGCTATGGTTACTAGCTTTTTTTTGTAATTTAAAAGTGATTGGGTTTAGTTTGTTGTGTTAAGGATTAGTTGGTGATGATTTAGAATAGCCGAAGTAATTTAGGTGAGTCTGGCATAGTTTGTTATAATTTGTACACCTTTTTTTGTAATTTTAAGATGATATGGTTTGGTTTGTTGTGGTAAGAGATAGTTGGGGGTGATTTACGGTAGCCGAAGTAATTTAGGTGATTCTGGTATAGTTTGTTATGATTTTTATCATTTTTTTGTAATTTTAAAGTGATTGGGCTTAGTTTGTTGCTGTAAAGTGTAGTTGGGGGTGATTTTTGATAGTTGAAGTAATTTAGGTGAGTTTGGCATAGTTTGCTATGGTTAGTAGCATTTTTTTGTAATTTAAAAGTGATTGGGTTTAGTTTGTTGTGGTAAGGGTTAGTTGGTGATGATTTATGGTAGCCGAAGTAATTTAGGTGAGTTTGGCATAGTTGGCTATGGTTACTAGCATTTTTTTGTAATTTAAAAGTGATTGGGTTTAGTTTGTTGTGGTAAGGGTTAGTTGGTGATGATTTAGAGTAGCCGAAGTAATTTAGGTGAGTCTGGCATAGTTTGTTATAATTTGTACACCTTTTTTTGTAATTTAAAATGATATGGTTTGTTTTGTTGTGGTAAGAGATAGTTGGGGGTGATTTACGGTAGCCAAAGTAATTTAGGTGATTCTGGTATAGTTTGTTATGATTTTTAGCATTTTTTTGTAATTTTAAAGTGATTGGTCTTGGTTTGTTGCTGTAAAGTGTAGTTGGGGGTGATTTTTGATAGCCGAAGTAATTTAGGTGAGTTTGGCATAGTTTGCTATGGTTACTAGCATTTTTTTGTAATTTAATAGTGATTGGGTTTAGTTTGTTGTGGTAAGGGTTAGTTGGTGATGATTTAGAATAGCCGAAGTAATTTCGGTGAGTCTGGCATAGTTTGTTATGATTTGTACACCTTTTTTTGTAATTTTAAGATGATATGGTTTGGTTTGTTGTGGTAAGGGATAGTTGGGGGTGATTTACGGTAGCCGAAGTAATTTAGGTGATTCTGGTATAGTTTGTTATGATTTTTAGCATTTTTTTGTAATTTTAAAGTGATTCGGCTTAGTTTGTTGCTGTAAAGTGTAGTTGGTGGTGCTTTTTGATAGCCGAAGTAATTTAGGTGAGTTTGGCATAGTTTGCTATGGTTAGTAGCATTTTTTTGTAATTTAAAAGTGATTGGGTTTAGTTTGTTGTGGTAAGGGTTAGTTGGTGATGATTGATGGTAGCCGAAGTAATTTAGGTGAGTTTGGCATAGTTTGCTATGGTTACTAGCATTTTTTTGTAATTTAAAAGTGATTGGGTTTAGTTTGTTGTGTTAAGGATTAGTTGGTGATGATTTAGAGTAGCCGAAGTAATTTAGGTGTGTCTGGCATAGTTTGTTATGATTTGTACACTTTTTTTTGTAATTTTAAGATGATATGGTTTGGTTTGTTGTGGTAAGGGATAGTTGGGGGTGATTTACGGTAGCCGAAGTAATTTAGGAGATTCTGGTATAGTTTGTTATGATTTTTATCATTTTTTTGTAATTTTAAAGTGATTGGGCTTTGTTTGTTGCTGTAAAGTGTAGTTGGGGGTGATTTTTGATAGTTGAAGTAATTTAGGTGAGTTTGGCATAGTTTGCTATGGTTAGTAGCATTTTTTTGTAATTTAAAAGTGATTGGGTTTATTATGATTTGTACACCTTTTTTTGTAATTTTAAGATGATATGGTTTGGTTTGTTGTGGTAAGGGATCGTTGGGGGTGATTTACAGTAGCCGAAGTAATTTAGATGATTCTGGCATAGTTTGCTATGGTTAGTAGCATTTTTTTGTAATTTAAAAGTGATTTCGTTTAGTTTGTTGTGGTAAGGGTTAGTTGGTGATGATTTAGAGTAGCCGAAGTAATTTAGGTGAGTCTGGCAGAGTTTGTTATGATTTGTACACCTTTTTTTGTAATTTTAAGATGATATGGTTAGGTTTGTTGTGGTAAGGGATCGTTGGGGGTGATTTACGGTAGCCGAAGTAATTTAGGTGATTCTGGCATAGTTTGCTATGGTTAGTAGCATTTTTTTGTAATTTAAAAGTGATTTCGTTTAGTTTGTTGTGGTAAGGGTTAGTTGGTGATGATTTATGGTAGCCGAAGTAATTTAGGTGAGTTCGGCATAGTTTGCTATGTTTACTAGCATTTTTTTGTAATTTAAAAGTGATTGGGTTTAGTTTGTTGTGGTAAGGGTTAGTTGGTGATGATTTAGAGTAGCTGAAGTAATTTAGGTGAGTTTGGCATAGTTTGCTATGGTTATTAGCATTTTTTTGTAATTTAAAAATGATTGGGTTTAGTTTGTTGTGGTAAGGGTTAGTTGGTGATGATTTAGAGTAGCCGAAGTAATTTAGGTGAGTCTGGCATAGTTTGTTATGATTTGTACACCTTTTTTTGTAATTTTAAGATGATATGGTTTGGTTTGTTGTAATAAGGGATAGCTGGGGGCGATTTACGGTAGCCGAAGTAATTTAGGTGATTCTGGTATAGTTTGTTATGATTTTTAGCATTTTTTTGTAATTTTAAAATGATTGGGCTTAGTTTGTTGCTGTAAAGTGTAGTTGGGGGTGATTTTTGATAGCCGAAGTAATTTAGGTGAGTTTGGCATAGTTTGCTATTCTTACTAGCATTTTTTTGTAATTTAAAAGTGATTGGGTTTAGTTTGTTGTGGTAAGGGTTAGTTGGTGATGATTTAGAGTAGCCGAAGTAATTTAGGTGAGTGGCATAGTTTGTTATGATTTGTACACCTTTTTTTGTAATTTTAAGATAATATGGTTTGGTTTGTTGTGGTAAGGGATAGTTGGGGGTGATTTGCGGTAGCCGAAGTAATTTAGGTGATTCTGGTATAGTTTGTTATAATTTTTAGCATTTTTTTGTAATTTTAAAATGATTGGGTTTAGTTTGTTGCTGTAAAGTGTAGTTGGGGGTGATTTTTAATAGCCGAAGTAATTTAGGTGAGTTTGGCATAGTTTGCTATGGTTAGTAGCATTTTTTTGTAATTTAAAAGTGATTGGGTTTAGTTTGTTGAGGTAAGAATTAGTTGGTGATGATTTATGGTAGCCGAAGTAATTGAGGTGAGTTTGGCATAGTTTGTTACGGTTACTAGCATTTTTTTGTAATTTAAAAGTGATTGGGTTTAGTTTGTTGTGGTAAGGGTTAGTTGGTGATGATTTATGGTAGCCGAAGTAATTTAGGTGAGTTTGGCATAGTTTGCTATGGTTAGTAGCATTTTTTTGTAATTTAAAAGTGATTGGGTTTAGTTTGTTGTGGTAAGGGTTAGTTAGTGATGATTTCTGGTAGCCGAAGTAATTTAAGTGAGTTTGGCATAGTTTGCTATGGTTACTAGCATTTTTTTGTAATTTAAAAGTGATTGGGTTTAGTTTGTTGTGGTAAGGGTTAGTTGGTGATGATTTAGAGTAGCCTATGTAATTTAGGTGAGTCTGGCATAGTTTGTTATGATTTTTACACCTTTTTTTGTAATTTTAAGCTGATATGGTTTTGTTTGTTGTGGTAAGGGATAGTTGGGGGTGATTTACGGTAGCCGAAGTAATTTAGGTGATTCTGGTATAGTTTATTATGATTTTTAGCATATTTTTGTAGTTTTAAAGTGATTGGGCTCAGTTTGTTGTGGTAAGGGTTAGTTGGTGATGATTTATGGTAGCTGAAGTAATATAGGTGAGTTTGGCATAGTTTGCTATGGTTAGTAGCATTTTTTAGTAATTTAAAAGTGATTGGGTTTAGTTTGTTGTGGTAAGGGTTAGTTAGTGATGATTTATGTTAGCCGAAGTAATTTAAGTGAGTTTGGCATAGTTTGATATGGTTACTAGCATTTTTTTGTAATTTAAAAGTGATTGGGTTTAGTTTGTTGTGGTAAGGGTTAGTTGGTGATGATTTAGAGTAGCCTATGTAATTTAGGTGAGTCTGGCATTGTTTGTTATGATTTGTACACCTTTTTTTGTAATTTTAAGATGATATAGTTTGGTTTGTTGTGGTAATGGATAGTTGGGGGTGATTTACGGTAGCCGAAGTAATTTAGGTGATTCTAGTATAGTTTGTTATGATTTTTAGCATTTTTTTGTAATATTAAAGTGTTTGGGATTAGTTTGTTGCTGTAAAGTGTAGTTGGGGGTGATTTTTGATACCCGAAGTAATTTAGGTGAGTTTAGCATAGTTTGCTATGTTTAGTAGCATTTTTTTGTAATTTAAAAGTGATTTCGTTTAGTTTGTTGTGGTAAGGGTTAGTTGGTGATGATTTATGGTAGCCGAAGTAATTTAGGTGAGTTTGGCATAGTTTGCTATGGTTACTAGCATTTTTTTGTAATTTAAAAGTGATTGGGTTTAGTTTGTTGTGGTAAGGGTTAGTTGGTGATGATTTAGAATAGCCGAACTAATTTAGGTGAGTCTGGCATAGTTTGTTATGATTTGTACACCTTTTTTTGTAATTTTAAGATGATATGGTTTGGTTGGTTGTGGTAAGGGATAGTTGGGGGTGATTTACATTAGCCGAAGTAATTTAGGTGATTCTGGTATAGTTTGTTATGATTTTTAGCATTTTTTTGTAATTTTAAAGTGATTGGGCTTAGTTTGTTTCTGTAAAGTGTAGTTGGGGGTGATTTTTGATAGCCGAAGTAATTTAGGTGAGTTTGGCATAATTTGCTATGGTTAGTAGCATTTTTTTGTAATTTAAAAGTGATTGGGTTTAGTTTGTTGTGGTAAGGGTTAGTTGGTGATGATTTATGGTAGCCGAAGTAATTTAGGTGAGTTTGGCATAGTTTGCTATGGTTATTAGCATTTTTTTGTAATTTAAAAATGATTGGGTTTAGTTTGTTGTGGTAAGGGTTAGTTGGTGATGATTTAGAGTAGCCGAAGTAATTTAGGTGAGTCTGGCATAGTTTGTTATGATTTGTACACCTTCTTTTGTAATTTTAAGATGATATGGTTTGGTTTGTTGTAATAAGGGATAGTTGGGGGTGATTTACGGTAGCCGAAGTAATTTAGGTGATTCTGGTATAGTTTGTTATGATTTTTAGCATTTTTTTGTAATTTTAAAATGATTGGGCTTAGTTTGTTGCTGTAAAGTGTAGTTGGGGGTGATTTTTGATAGCCGAAGTAATTTAGGTGAGTTTGGCATAGTTTGCTATGGTTACTAGCATTTTTTTGTAATTTAAAAGTGATTGGGTTTAGTTTGTTGTGGTAAGGGTTAGTTGGTGATGATTTAGAGTAGCCGAAGTAATTTAGGTGAGTGGCATAGTTTGTTATGATTTGTACACCTTTTTTTGTAATTTTAAGATAATATGGTTTGGTTTGTTGTGGTAAGGGATAGTTGGGGGTGATTTACGGTAGCCGAAGTAATTTAGGTGATTCTGGTATAGTTTGTTATGATTTTTAGCATTTTTTTTTAATTTTAAAATGATTGGGTTTAGTTTGTTGCTGTAAAGTGTAGTTGGGGGTGATTTTTAATAGCCGAAGTAACTTAGGTGAGTTTGGCATAGTTTGCTATGGTTAGTAGCATTTTTTTGTAATTTAAATGTGATTGGGTTTAGTTTGTTGAGGTAAGAATTAGTTGGTGATGATTTATGGTAGCCGAAGTAATTGAGGTGAGTTTGGCATAGTTTGTTATGGTTACTAGCATTTTTTTGTAATTTAAAAGTGATTGGGTTTTGTTTGTTCTGGTAAGGATTAGTTGGTGATGATTTATGGTAGCCGAAGTAATTTAGGTGAGTTTGGCATAGTTTGCTATGGTTAGTAGCATTTTTTTGTAATTTAAAAGTGATTGGGTTTAGTTTGTTGAGGTAAGAATTAGTTGGTGATGATTTATGGTAGCCGAAGTAATTGAGGTGAGTTTGGCATAGTTTGTTATGGTTACTAGCATTTTTTTGTAATTTAAAAGTGATTGGGTTTTGTTTGTTCTGGTAAGGATTAGTTGGTGATGATTTATGGTAGCCGAAGTAATTTAGGTGAGTTTGGCATAGCTTGCTATGGTTAGTAGCATTTTTTTGTAATTTAAAAGTGATTGGGTTTAGTTTGTTGTGGTAAGGGTTAGTTGGTGATGATTTATGGTAGCCGAAGTAATTTAGGTGAGTTTGGCATTGTTTGCTATGGTTAGTAGCATTTTTTTGTAATTTAAAAGTGATTGGGTTTAGTTTGTTGTGGTAAGGGTTAGTTGGTGATGATTTATGGTAGCCGAAGTAATTTAGGTGGGTTTGGCATAGTTTTCTATGGTTAGTAGCATTTATTTGTAATTTAAAAGTGATTGGGTTTAGTTTGTTGTGGTAAGGGATAGTTAGTGATGATTTATGGTAGCCGAAGTAATTTAAGTGAGTTTGGCATAGTTTGCTATGGTTACTAGCATTTTTTTGTAATTTAAAAGTGATTGGGTTTAGTTTGTTGTGGTAAGGGTTAGTTGGTGATGATTTAGAGTAGCCTATGTAATTTAGGTGAGTCTGGCATAGTTTGTTATGATTTGTACACCTTTTTTTGTAATTTTAAGATGATATGGTTTGGTTTGTTGTGGTAAGGGATAGTTGGGGGTGATTTGCGGTAGCCGAAGTAATTTAGGTGATTCTGGTATAGTTTGTTATGATTTTTAGCATTTTTTTGTAGTTTTAAAGTGATTGGGTTTAGTTTGTTGTGGTAAGGGTTAGTTAGTGATGATTTATGGTAGCCGAAGTAATTTAAGTGAGTTTGGCATAGCTTGCTATGGTTACTAGCATTTGTTTGTAATTTAAACGTGATTGGGTTTAGTTTGTTGTGGTAAGGGTTAGTTGGTGATGATTTAGAGTAGCCTATGTAATTTAGGTGAGTCTGGCATAGTTTGTTATGATTTGTACACCTTTTATTGTAATTTTAAGCTGATATGGTTTGGTTTGTTGTGGTAAGGGATAGTTGGGGGTGATTTACATTAGCCGAAGTAATTTAGGTGATTCTGGTATAGTTTGTTATGATTTTTAGCATTTTTGTGTAATTTTAAAGTGATTGGGCTTAGTTTGTTTCTGTAAAGTGTAGTTGGGGGTGATTTTTGATAGCCGAAGTAATTTAGGTGAGTTTGGCATAATTTGCTATGGTTAGTAGCATTTTTTTGTAATTTAAAAGTGATTGGGTTTAGTTTGTTGTGGTAAGGGTTAGTTGGTGATGATTTATGGTAGCCGAAGTAATTTAGGTGAGTTTGGCATAGTTTGCTATGGTTATTAGCATTTTTTTGTAATTTAAAAATGATTGGGTTTAGTTTGTTGTGGTAAGGGTTAGTTGGTGATGATTTAGAATAGCCGACGTAATTTAGGTGAATCTGGCATAGTTTGTTATGATTTGTACACCTTTTTTTGTAATTTTAAGATGATATGGTTTGGTTTGTTGTAATAAGGGATAGTTGGGGGTGATTTAGAGTAGCCGAAGTAATTTAGGTGAGTGGCATAGTTTGTTATGATTTGTACACTTTTTTTGTAATTTTAAGATGATATGGTTTGGTTTGTTGTAATAAGGGATAGTTGGGGGTGATTTACGGTAGCCGAAGTAATTTAGGTGATTCTGGTATAGTTTGTTATGATTTTTAGCATTTTTTTGTAATTTTAAAATGATTGGGCTTAGTTTGTTGCTGTAAAGTGTAGTTGGGGGTGATTTTTGATAACCGAAGTAATTTAGGTGAGTTTGGCATAGTTTGCTATGCTTACTAGCATTTTTTTGTAATTTAAAAGTGATTGGGTTTAGTTTGTTGTGGTAAGGGTTAGTTGGTGATGATTTAGAGTAGCTGAAGTAATTTAGGTGAGTTTGGCATAGTTTGCTATGGTTAGTAGCATTTTTTTGTAATTTAAAAGTGATTGGGTTTAGTTTGTTGTGGTAAGGGTTAGTTGGTGATGATTTATGGTAGCCGAAGTAATTTAGGTGAGTTTGGCATAGTTTGCTATGGTTATTAGCATTTTTTTATAATTTAAAAATGATTGGGTTTAGTTTGTTGTGGTAAGGGTTAGTTGGTGATGATTTAGAATAGCCGAAGTAATTTAGGTGAGTCTGGCATAGTTTGTTATGATTTGTACACCTTTTTTTGTAATTTTAAGATGATATGGTTTGGTTGGTTGTGGTAAGGGATAGTTGGGGGTGATTTACATTAGCCGAAGTAATTTAGGTGATTCTGGTATAGTTTGTTATGATTTTTAGCATTTTTTTGTAATTTTAAAGTGATTGGGCTTAGTTTGTTTCTGTAAAGTGTAGTTGGGGGTGATTTTTGATAGCCGAAGTAATTTAGGTGAGTTTGGCATAATTTGCTATGGTTAGTAGCATTTTTTTGTAATTTAAAAGTGATTGGGTTTAGTTTGTTGTGGTAAGGGTTAGTTGGTGATGATTTATGGTAGCCGAAGTAATTTAGGTGAGTTTGGCATAGTTTGCTATGGTTATTAGCATTTTTTTGTAATTTAAAAATGATTGGGTTTAGTTTGTTGTGGTAAGGGTTAGTTGGTGATGATTTAGAGTAGCCGAAGTAATTTAGGTGAGTCTGGCATAGTTTGTTATGATTTGTACACCTTTTTTTGTAATTTTAAGATGATATGGTTTGGTTTGTTGTAATAAGGGATAGTTGGGGGTGATTTAGAGTAGCCGAAGTAATTTAGGTGAGTGGCATATTTTGTTATGATTTGTACACCTTTTTTTGTAATTTTAAGATGATATGATTTGGTTTGTTGTAATAAGGGATAGTTGGGGGTGATTTACGGTAGCCGAAGTAATTTAGGTGATTCTGGTATAGTTTGTTATGATTTTTAGCATTTTTTTGTAATTTAAAATGATTGGGCTTAGTTTGTTGCTGTAAAGTGTAGTTGGGGGTGATTTTTGATAGCCGAAGTAATTTAGGTGAGTTTGGCATAGTTTGCTATGCTTACTAGCATTTTTTTGTAATTTAAAAGTGATTGGGTTTAGTTTGTTGTGGTAAGGGTTAGTTGGTGATGATTTAGAGTAGCTGAAGTAATTTAGGTGAGTTTGGCATAGTTTGCTATGGTTATTAGCATTTTTTTGTAATTTAAAAATGATTGGGTTTAGTTTGTTGTGGTAAGGGTTAGTTGGTGATGATTTAGAGTAGCCGAAGTAATTTAGGTGAGTCTGGCATAGTTTGTTATGATTTGTACACCTTTTTTTGTAATTTTAAGATGATATGGTTTGGTTTGTTGTAATAAGGGATAGCTGAGGGCGATTTACGGTAGCCGAAGTAATTTAGATGATTCTGGTATAGTTTGTTATGATTTTTAGCATTTTTTTGTAATTTTAAAATGATTGGGCTTAGTTTGTTGCTGTAAAGTGTAGTTGGGGGTGATTTTTGATAGCCGAAGTAATTTAGGTGAGTTTGGCATAGTTTGCTATTCTTACTAGCATTTTTTTGTAATTTAAAAGTGATTGGGTTTAGTTTGTTGTGGTAAGGGTTAGTTGGTGATGATTTAGAGTAGCCGAAGTAATTTAGGTGAGTGGCATAGTTTGTTATGATTTGTACACCTTTTTTTGTAATTTTAAGATAATATGGTTTGGTTTGTTGTGGTAAGAGATAGTTGGGGGTGATTTGCGGTAGCCGAAGTAATTTAGGTTATTCTGGTATAGTTTGTTATAATTTTTAGCATTTTTTTGTAATTTTAAAATGATTGGGTTTAGTTTGTTGCTGTAAAGTGTAGTTGGGGGTGATTTTTAATAGCCGAAGTAATTTAGGTGAGTTTGGCATAGTTTGCTATGGTTAGTAGCATTTTTTTGTAATTTAAAAGTGATTGGGTTTAGTTTGTTGAGGTAAGAATTAGTTGGTGATGATTTATGGTAGCCGAAGTAATTGATGTGAGTTTGGCATAGTTTGTTATGGTTACTAGCATTTTTTTGTAATTTAAAAGTGATTGGGTTTTGTTTGTTGTGGTAAGGATTAGTTGGTGATGATTTATGGTAGCCGAAGTAATTTAGGTGAGTTTGGCATAGTTTGCTATGGTTAGTAGCATTTTTTTGTAATTTAAAAGTGATTGGGTTTAGTTTGTTGTGGTAAGGGTCTGTTGGTGATGATTTATGGTAGCCAAAGTAATTTAGGTGAGTTTGGCATAGTTTGCTATGGTTAGTAGCATTTTTTTGTAATTTAAAAGTGATTGGGTTTAGTTTGTTGTGGTAAGGGTTAGTTGGTGATGATTTATGGTAGCCGAAGTAATTTAGGTGAGTTTGGCATAGTTTGCTATGGTTAGTAGCATTTTTTTGTAATTTAAAAGTGATTGGGTTTAGTTTGTTGTGGTAAGGGTTAGTTAGTGATGATTTCTGGTAGCCGAAGTAATTTAAGTGAGTTTGGCATAGTTTGCTATGGTTACTAGCATTTTTTTGTAATTTAAAAGTGATTTGGTTAAGTTTGTTGTGGTAAGGGTTAGTTGGTGATGATTTAGAGTAGCTGAAGTAATTTAGGTGAGTCTGGCAGAGTTTGTTATGATTTGTACACCTTTTTTTGTAATTTTAAGATGATATGGTTTGGTTTGTTGTGGTAAGGGATCGTTGGGGGTGATTTACGGTAGCCGAAGTAATTTAGGTGATTCTGGTATAGTTTGTTATGATTTTTAGCATTTTTTTGTAGTTTTAAAGTGATTGGGCTTAGTTTGTTGTGGTAAGGGTTAGTTGGTGATGATTTATGGTAGCCGAAGTAATTTAGGTGAGTTTGGCATAGTTTGCTATGGTTAGTAGCATTTTTTTGTAATTTAAAAGTGATTGGGTTTAGTTTGTTGTTGTAAGGGTTAGTTAGTGATGATTTATGGTAGCCGAAGTAATTTAAGTGAGTTTGGCATAGTTTGCTATGGTTACTAGCATTTTTTTGTAATTTAAAAGTGATTGGGTTTAGTTTGTTGTGGTAAGGGTTAGTTGGTGATGATTTAGAGTAGCCTATGTAATTTAGGTGAGTCTGGCATAGTTTGTTATGATTTTTACACCTTTTTTTGTAATTTTAATCTGATATGGTTTTGTTTGTTGTGGTAAGGGATAGTTGGGGGTGATTTACGGTATCCGAAGTAATTTAGGTGATTCTGGTATAGTTTATTATGATTTTTAGCATTTTTTTGTAGTTTTAAAGTGATTGGGCTCAGTTTGTTGTGGTAAGGGTTAGTTGGTGATGATTTATGGTAGCTGAAGTAATATAGGTGAGTTTGGCATAGTTTGCTATGGTTAGTAGCATTTTTTAGTAATTTAAAAGTGATTGGGTTTAGTTTGTTGTGGTAAGGGTTAGTTAGTGATGATTTATGTTAGCCGAAGTAATTTAAGTGAGTTTGGCATAGTTTGATATGGTTACTAGCATTTTTTTGTAATTTAAAAGTGATTGGGTTTAGTTTGTTGTGGTAAGGGTTAGTTGGTGATGATTTAGAGTAGCCTATGTAATTTAGGTGAGTCTGGCATTGTTTGTTATGATTTGTACACCTTTTTTTGTAATTTTAAGATGATATAGTTTGGTTTGTTGTGGTAATGGATAGTTGGGGGTGATTTACGGTAGCCGAAGTAATTTAGGTGATTCTGGTATAGTTTGTTATGATTTTTAGCATTTTTTTGTAATATTAAAGTGTTTGGGATTAGTTTGTTGCTGTAAAGTGTAGTTGGGGGTGATTTTTGATACCCGAAGTAATTTAGGTGAGTTTAGCATAGTTTGCTATGTTTAGTAGCATTTTTTTGTAATTTAAAAGTGACTTCGTTTAGTTTGTTGTGGTAAGGGTTAGTTGGTGATGATTTATGGTAGCCGAAGTAATTTAGGTGAGTTTGGCATAGTTTGCTATGGTTACTAGCATTTTTTTGTAATTTAAAAGTGATTGGGTTTAGTTTGTTGTGGTAAGGGTTAGTTGGTGATGATTTAGAATAGCCGAACTAATTTAGGTGAGTCTGGCATAGTTTGTTATGATTTGTACACCTTTTTTTGTAATTTTAAGATGATATGGTTTGGTTGGTTGTGGTAAAGGATAGTTGGGGGTGATTTACATTAGCCGAAGTAATTTAGGTGATTCTGGTATAGTTTGTTATGATTTTTAGCATTTTTTTGTAATTTTAAAGTGATTGGGCTTAGTTTGTTTCTGTAAAGTGTAGTTGGGGGTGATTTTTGATAGCCGAAGTAATTTAGGTGAGTTTGGCATAATTTGCTATGGTTAGTAGCATTTTTTTGTAATTTAAAAGTGATTGGGTTTAGTTTGTTGTGGTAAGGGTTAGTTGGTGATGATTTATGGTAGCCGAAGTAATTTAGGTGAGTTTGGCATAGTTTGCTATGGTTATTAGCATTTTTTTGTAATTTAAAAATGATTGGGTTTAGTTTGTTGTGGTAAGGGTTAGTTGGTGATGATTTAGAGTAGCCGAAGTAATTTAGGTGAGTCTGGCATAGTTTGTTATGATTTGTACACCTTTTTTTGTAATTTTAAGATGATATGGTTTGGTTTGTTGTAATAAGGGATAGTTGGGGGTGATTTACGGTAGCCGAAGTAATTTAGGTGATTCTGGTATAGTTTGTTATGATTTTTAGCATTTTTTTGTAATTTTAAAATGATTGGGCTTAGTTTGTTGCTGTAAAGTGTAGTTGGGGGTGATTTTTGATAGCCGAAGTAATTTAGGTGAGTTTGGCATAGTTTGCTATGGTTACTAGCATTTTTTTGTAATTTAAAAGTGATTGGGTTTAGTTTGTTGTGGTAAGGGTTAGTTGGTGATGATTTAGAGTAGCCGAAGTAATTTAGGTGAGTGGCATAGTTTGTTATGATTTGTACACCTTTTTTTGTAATTTTAAGATAATATGGTTTGATTTGTTGTGGTAAGGGATAGTTGGGGGTGATTTACGGTAGCCGAAGTAATTTAGGTAATTCTGCTATAGTTTGTTATGATTTTTAGCATTTTTTTTTAATTTTAAAACGATTGGGTTTAGTTTGTTGCTGTAAAGTGTAGTTGGGGGTGATTTTTAATAGCCGAAGTAACTTAGGTGAGTTTGGCATAGTTTGCTATGGTTAGTAGCATTTTTTTGTAATTTAAATGTGATTGGGTTTAGTTTGTTGAGGTAAGAATTAGTTGGTGATGATTTATGGTAGCCGAAGTAATTGAGGTGAGTTTGGCATAGTTTGTTATGGTTACTAGCATTTTTTTGTAATTTAAAAGTGATTGGGTTTTGTTTGTTCTGGTAAGGATTAGTTGGTGATGATTTATGGTAGCCGAAGTAATTTAGGTGAGTTTGGCATAGTTTGCTATGGTTAGTAGCATTTTTTTGTAATTTAAAAGTGATTGGGTTTAGTTTGTTGAGGTAAGAATTAGTTGGTGATGATTTATGGTAGCCGAAGTAATTGAGGTGAGTTTGGCATAGTTTGTTATGGTTACTAGCATTTTTTTGTAATTTAAAAGTGATTGGGTTTTGTTTGTTCTGGTAAGGATTAGTTGGTGATGATTTATGGTAGCC
Source organism: Eledona agricola (assembly GCA_964023215.1). NCBI lineage: Eukaryota > Metazoa > Arthropoda > Insecta > Coleoptera > Tenebrionidae > Eledona > Eledona agricola. Next base: position 26,544,119 of record OZ026854.1, read on the forward strand.
GAAGTAATTTAGGTGAGTTTGGCATAGCTTGCTATGGTTAGTAGCATTTTTTTGTAATTTAAAAGTGATTGGGTTTAGTTTGTTGTGGTAAGGGTTAGTTGGTGATGATTTATGGTAGCCGAAGTAATTTAGGTGAGTTTGGCATTGTTTGCTATGGTTAGTAGCATTTTTTTGTAATTTAAAAGTGATTGGGTTTAGTTTGTTGTGGTAAGGGTTAGTTGGTGATGATTTATGGTAGCCGAAGTAATTTAGGTGGGTTTGGCATAGTTTTCTATGGTTAGTAGCATATATTTGTAATTTAAAAGTGATTGGGTTTAGTTTGTTGTGGTAAGGGATAGTTAGTGATGATTTATGGTAGCCGAAGTAATTTAAGTGAGTTTGGCATAGTTTGCTATGGTTACTAGCATTTTTTTGTAATTTAAAAGTGATTGGGTTTAGTTTGTTGTGGTAAGGGTTAGTTGGTCATGATTTAGAGTAGCCTATGTAATTTAGGTGAGTCTGGCATAGTTTGTTATGATTTGTACACCTTTTTTTGTAATTTTAAGATGATATGGTTTGGTTTGTTGTGGTAAGGGATAGTTGGGGGTGATTTACGGTAGCCGAAGTAATTTAGGTGATTCTGGTATAGTTTGTTATGATTTTTAGCATTTTTTTGTAGTTTTAAAGTGATTGGGTTTAGTTTGTTGTGGTAAGGGTTAGTTAGTGATGATTTATGGTAGCCGAAGTAATTTAAGTGAGTTTGGCATAGTTTGCTATGGTTACTAGCATTTGTTTGTAATTTAAACGTGATTGGGTTTAGTTTGTTGTGGTAAGGGTTAGTTGGTGATGATTTAGAGTAGCCTATGTAATTTAGGTGAGTCTGGCATAGTTTGTTATGATTTGTACACCTTTTATTGTAATTTTAAGCTGATATGGTTTGGTTTGTTGTGGTAAGGGATAGTTGGGGGTGATTTACGGTAGCCGAAGTAATTTAGGTGATTCTGGTATAGTTTGTTATGATTTTTAGCATTTTTTTGTAGTTTTAAAGTGATTGGGCTCAGTTTGTTGTGGTAAGGGTTAGTTGGTGATGATTTATGGTAGCCGAAGTAATTTAGGTGAGTTTGGCATAGTTTGCTATGGTTAGTAGCATTTTTTTGTAATTTAAAAGTGATTGGGTTTAGTTTGTTGTGGTAAGGGTTAGTTAATGATGATTTATGGTAGCCGAAGTAATTTAAGTGAGTTTGGCATCGTTTGCTATGGTTACTAGCATTTTTTTGTAATTTAAAAGTGATTGGGTTTAGTTTGTTGTGATAAGGGTTAGTTGGTGGTGATTTAGAGTAGCCTATGTAATTTAGGTGAGTCTGGCATAGTTTGTTATGATTTGTACACCTTTTTTTGTAATTTTAAGATGATATGGTTTGGTTTGTTGTGGTAAGGGATAGTTGGGGGTGATTTACGGTAGCCGAAGTAATTTAGGTGATTCTAGTATAGTTTGTTATGATTTTTAGCATTTTTTTGTAATTTTAAAGTGTTTGGGCTTAGTTTGTTGCTGTAAAGTGTAGTTGGGGGTGATTTTTGATAGCCGAAGTAATTTAGGTGAGTTTAGCATAGTTTGCTATGGTTAGTAGCATTTTTTTGTAATTTAAAAGTAATTGGGTTTTGTTTGTTCTGGTAAGGATTAGTTGGTGATGATTTATGGTAGCCGAAGTAATTTAGGTGAGTTTGGCATAGTTTGCTATGGTTAGTAGCATTTTTTTGTAATTTAAAAGTGATTGGGTTTAGTTTGTTGTGGTAAGGGTTAGTTGGTGATGATTTATGGTAGCCGAAGTAATTTAGGTGAGTTTGGCATAGTTTGCTATGGTTAGTAGCATTTTTTTGTAATTTAAAAGTGATTGGGTTTAGTTTGTTGTGGTAAGGGTTAGTTGGTGAAGATTTATGGTAGCCGAAGTAATTTAGGTGAGTTTGGCATAGTTTTCTATGGTTAGTAGCATTTATTTGTAATTTAAAAGTGATTGGGTTTAGTTTGTTGTGGTAAGGGATAGTTAGTGATGATTTATGGTAGCCGAAGTAATTTAAGTGAGTTTGGCATAGTTTGCTATGGTTACTAGCATTTTTTGTAATTTAAAAGTGATTGGGTTTAGTTTGTTGTGGTAAGGGTTAGTTGGTGATGATTTAGAGTAGCCTATGTAATTTAGGTGAGTCTGGCATAGTTTGTTATAATTTGTACACCTTTTTTTGTAATTTTAAGATGATATGGTTTGGTTTGTTGTGGTAAGGGATAGTTGGGGGTGATTTACGGTAGCCGAAGTAATTTAGGTGATTCTGGTATAGTTTGTTATGATTTTTAGCATTTTTTTGTAGTTTTAAAGTGATTGGGTTTAGTTTTTTGTGGTAAGGGTTAGTTAGTGATGATTTATGGTAGCCGAAGTAATTTAAGTGAGTTTGGCATAGTTTGCTATGGTTACTAGCATTTGTTAGTAATTTAAACGTGATTGGGTTTATTTTGTTGTGGTAAGGGTTAGTTGGTGATGATTTAGAGTAGCCTATGTAATTTAGGTGAGTCTGGCATAGTTTGTTATGATTTGTACACCTTTTATTGTAATTTTAAGCTGATATGGTTTGGTTTGTTGTGGTAAGGGATAGTTGGGGGTGATGTACGGTAGCCGAAGTAATTTAGGTGATTCTGGTATAGTTTGTTATGATTTTTAGCATTTTTTTGTAGTTTTAAAGTGATTGGGCTCAGTTTGTTGTGGTAAGGGTTAGTTGGTGATGATTTATGGTAGCCGAAGTAATTTAGGTGAGTTTGGCATAGTTTGCATTGATTAGGAGCATTTTTTAGTAATTTAAAAGTGATTGGGTTTAGTTTGTTGTGGTAAGGGTTAGTTAATGATGATTTATGGTAGCCGAAGTAATTTAAGTGTGTTTGGCATCGTTTGCTATGGTTACTAGCATTTTTTTGTAATTTAAAAGTGATTGGGTTTAGTTTGTTGTGGTAAGGGTTAGTTGGTGATGATTTAGAGTAGCCTATGTAATTTAGGTGAGTCTGGCATAGTTTGTTATGATTTGTACACCTTTTTTTGTAATTTTAAGATGATATGGTTTGGTTTGTTGTGGTAAGGGATAGTTGGGGGTGATTTACGGTAGCCGAAGTAATTTAGGTGATTCTAGTATAGTTTGTTATGATTTTTAGCATTTTTTTGTAATTTTAAAGTGTTTGGGCTTAGTTTGTTGCTGTAAAGTGTAGTTGGGGGTGATTTTTGATAGACGAAGTAATTTAGGTGAGTTTAGCATAGTTTGCTATGGTTAGTAGCATTTTTTTGTAATTTAAAAGTGATTTCGTTTAGTTTGTTGTGGTAAGGGTTAGTTGGTGATGATTTATGGTAGCCGAAGCAATTTAGGTGAGTTTGGCATAGTTTGCTATGGTTACTAGCATTTGTTTGTAATTTAAAAGTGATTGGGTTTAGTTTGTTGTGGTAAGGGTTAGTTGGTGATGATTTAGAATAGCCGAAGTAATTTAGGTGAGTCTGGCATAGTTTGTTATGATTTGTACACCTTTTTTTGTAATTTTAAGATGATATGGTTTGGTTGGTTGTGGTAAGGGATAGTTGGGGTGATTTACGGTAGCCGAAGTAATTTAGGTGATTCTGTTATAGTTTGTTATGATTTTTAGCATTTTTTTGTAATTTTAAATTGATTGGGCTTAGTTTGTTGCTGTAAAGTGTAGTTGGGGGTGATTTTTAATAGCCGAAGTAATTTAGGTGAGTTTGGCATAATTTGCTATGGTTAGTAGCATTTTTTTGTAATTTAAAGTGATTGGGTTTAGTTTGTTGCGGTAAGGGTTAGTTGGTGATGATTTATGGTAGCCGAAGTAATTTAGGTAAGTTTGGCATAGTTTGTTATGATTTGTACACCTTTTTTTGTAATTTTAAGATAATATGGTTTGGTTTGTTGTGGTAAGGGAGAGTTGGGGGTGATTTACGGTAGCCGAAGTAATTTAGGTGATTCTGGTATAGTTTGTTATGATTTTTAGCATTTTTTTGTAATTTTAAAATGATTGGGTTTAGTTTGTTGCTGTAAAGTGTAGTTGGGGGTGATTTTTAATAGCCGAAGTAATTTAGGTGAGTTTGGCATAATTTGCTATGGTTAGTAGCATTTTTTTGTAATTTAAAAGTGATTGGGTTTAGTTTGTTGAGGTAAGAATTAGTTGGTCATGATTTATGGTAGCCGAAGTAATTGAGGTGAGTTTGGCATAGTTTGTTATGGTTACTAGCATTTTTTTGTAATTTAAAAGTGATTGGGTTTAGTTTGTTGTGGTAAGGGTTAGTTGGTGATGATTTAGAGTAGCCGAAGTAATTTAGGTGAGTGGCATAGTTTGTTATGATTTGTACACCTTTTTTTGTAATTTTAAGATAATATGGTTTGGTTTGTTGTTTCTAAGGGATAGTTGGGGGTGATTTACGGTAGCCGAAGTAATTTAGGTGATTCTGGTATAGTTTGTTATGATTTTTAGCATTTTTTTGTAATTTTAAAATGATTGGGTTTAGTTTGTTGCTGTAAAATGTAGTTGGGGGTGATTTTTAATAGCCGAAGTAATTTAGGTGAGTTTGGCATAGTTTGCTATGGTTATTAGCATTTTTTTGTAATTTAAAAATGATTGGGTTTAGTTTGTTGTGGTAAGGGTTAGTTGGTGATGATTTAGAGTAGCCGAAGTAATTTAGGTGAGTCTGGCATAGTTTGTTATGATTTGTACACCTTTTTTTGTAATTTTAAGGTGATATGGTTTGGTTTGTTGTAATAAGGGATAGTTGGGGGTGATTTACGGTAGCCGAAGTAATTTAGGTGATTCTGGTATAGTTTGTTATGATTTTTAGCATTTTTTTGTAATTTTAAAATGATTGGGCTTAGTTTGTTGCTGTAAAGTGTAGTTGGGGGTGATTTTTGATAGCCGAAGTAATTTAGGTGAGTTTGGCATAGTTTGCTATGGTTTCTAGCATTTTTTTGTAATTTAAAAGTGATTGGGTTTAGTTTGTTGTGGTAAGAGTTAGTTGGTGATGATTTATGGTAGCCGAAGTAATTTAGGTGAGTTTGGCATAGTTTGCTATGGTTATTAGCATTTTTTTGTAATTTAAAAATGATTGGGTTTAGTTTGTTGTGGTAAGGGTTAGTTGGTGATGATTTAGAGTAGCCTATGTAATTTAGGTGAGTCTGGCATAGTTTGTTATGATCTGTACACCTTTTTTTGTAATTTTAAGCTAATATGGTTAGGTTTGTTGTGGTAAGAGATAGTTGGGGGTGATTTACGGTAGCCGAAGTAATTTAGGTGATTCTGGTATAGTTTGTTATGATTTTTAGCATTTTTTTGTAGTTTTAAAGTGATTGGGCTCAGTTTGTTTTGGTAAGGGTTAGTTGGTGATGATTTATGGTAGCCGAAGTAATTGAGGTGAGTTTGGCATAATTTGTTATGGTTACTAGCATTTTTTTGTAATTTAAAAGTTATTGGGTTTTGTTTGTTGTGGTAAGGATTAGTTGGTGATGATTTATGGTAGCTGAAGTAATTTAGGTGAGTTTGGCATAGTTTGCTATGGTTAGTAGCATTTTTTTGTAATTTAAAAGTGATTGGGTTTAGTTTGTTGTGGTAAGGGTTAGTTGGTGATGATTTATGGTAGCCGAAGTAATTTAGGTGAGTTTGGCATAGTTTTCTATGGTTAGTAGCATTTTTTTGTAATTTAAAAGCGTTTGTTTATAGTTTGTTGTGGTAAGGGTTAGTTAGTGATGATTTATGGTAGCCGAAGTAATTTAAGTGAGTTTGGCATAGTTTGCTATGGTTACTAGCATTTTTTTGTAATTTAAAATTGATTGGGTTTAGTTTGTTGTGGTAAGGGTTAGTTGGTGATGATTTAGAGTAGCCTATGTAATTTAGGTGAGTCTGGCATAGTTTGTTATAATTTGTACACCTTTTTTTGTAATTTTAAGCTGATATGGTATGGTTTGTTGTGGTAAGGGACAGTTGGGGGTGATTTACGATAGCCGAAGTAATTTAGGTGATTCTGGTATAGTTTGTTATGATTTTTAGCATTTTTTTGTAGTTTTAAAGTGATTGGGTTCAGTTTGTTGTGGCAAGGGTTAGTTGGTGATGATTTATGGTAGCCGAAGTAATTTAGGTGAGTTTGGCATAGTTTGCTATGGTTAGTAGCATTTTTTAGTAATTTAAAAGTGATTGGGTTTAGTTTGTAGTGGTAAGGGTTAGATAGTGATGATTTATGGTAGCCGAAGTAATTTAAGTGAGTTTGGCATAGTTTGCTATGGTTACTAGCATTTTTTTGTAATTTAAAAGTGATTGGGTTTAGTTTGTTGTGGTAAGGGTTAGTTGGTGATGAATTAGAGTAGCCTATGTAATTTAGGTGAGTCTGGCATAGTTTGTTATGATTTGTACACCTTTTTTTATAATTTTAAGATGATATGGTTTGGTTTGTTGTAATAAGGGATAGTTGGGGGTGATTTACGGTAGCCGAAGTAATTTAGGTGATTCTAGTATAGTTTGTTATGATTTTTAGCATTTTTTTGTAATTTTAAAGTGTTTGGGCTAAGTTTGTTGCTGTAAATTGTAGTTGGGGGTGATTTTTGATAGCCGAAGTAATTTAGGTGAGTTTAGCATAGTTTGCTATGGTTAGTAGCATTTTTTTGTAATTTAAAAGTAATTTCGTTTAGTTTGTTGTGGTAAGGGTTAGTTGGTGATGATTTATGGTAGCCGAAGTAATTTAGGTGAGTTTGGCATAGTTTGCTATGGTTACTAGCATTTTTTTGTAATTTAAAAGTGATTGGGTTTAGTTTGTTGTGGTAAGGGTTAATTGGTGATGATTTAGAATAGCCGAAGTAATTTAGGTGAGTCTGGCATAGTTTGTTATGATTTGTACACCTTTTTTTGTAATTTTAAGGTGATATGGTTTGGTTGGTTGTGGTAAGGGATAGTTGGGGGTGATTTACGGCAGCCGAAGTAATTTAGGTGATTCTGGTATAGTTTGTTATGATTTTTAGCATTTTTTTGTAATTTTAAAGTGATTGGGCTTAGTTTGTTGTTGCAAAGTGTAGTTGGAGGTGATTTTTGATAGCCGAAGTAATTTAGGTGAATTTGGCATAGTTTACTATGGTTAGTAGCATTTTTTTGTAATTTAAAAGTGATTGGGTTTAGTTTGTTGTGGTAAGGGTTAATTGGTGATGATTTAGAATAGCCGAAGTAATTTAGGTGAGTCTGGCATAGTTTGTTATGATTTGTACACCTTTTTTTGTAATTTTAAGATGATATGGTTTGGTTTGTTGTGGTAAGGGATAGTTGGGGGTGATTTACGGTAGCCGAAGTAATTTAGGTGATTCTGGTATAGTTTGTTATGATTTTTAGCATTTTTTTGTAATTTTAAAGTGATTGGGCTTAGTTTGTTGCTGTAAAGTGTAGTTGGGGGTGATTTTTGATAGCCGAAGTAATTTAGGTGAGTTTAGCATAGTTTGCTATGGTTAGTAGCATTTTTTTTGTAATTTAAAAGTGATTTGGTTTAGTTTGTTGTGGTACGGGTTAGTTGGTGATGATTTAGAATAGCCGAAGTAATTTAGGTGAGTCTGGCATAGTTTGTTATGATTTGTACACCTTTTTTTGTAATTTTAAGATGATATGGTTTGATTTGTTGTGGTAAGGGATAGTTGGGGCTGATTTACGTTAGCCGAAGTAATTTAGGTGATTCTGGTATAGTTTGTTATGATTTTTAGCATTTTTTTGTAATTTTAAAGTGATTGGGCTTAGTTTGTTGCTGTAAAGTGTAGTTGAGGGTGATTTTTGATAGCAGAAGTAATTTAGGTGAGTTTGGCATAATTTGCTATGGTTAGTAGCATTTTTTTGTAATTTAAAAGTGATTGGGTTTAGTTTGTTGTGGTAAGTGTTAGTTGGTGATGATTTATGGTAGCCGAAGTAATTTAGATGAGTTTGGCATAGTTTGTTATAGTTACTAGCATTTTTTTTAATTTAAAAATGATTGGGTTTAGTTTGTTGTGGTAAGGGTTAGTTGGTGATGATTTAGAGTAGCCGAAGTAATTTAGATGAGTCTGGCATAGTTTGTTATGAGTTGTACACCTTTTTTGAAATTTTAAAATGATATGGTTTGGTTTGTTGTAATAAGAGATAGGGGTGATTTACGGTAGCCGAAGTAATTTAGGTGATTCTGTTATAGTTTGTTATGATTTTTAGCATTTTTTTGTAATTTTAAAGTGAATGGGCTTAGTTTGTTGCTGTAAAGTGTAGTTGGGGGTGATTTTTGATAGCCGAAGTAATTTAGGTGAGTTTAGCATAGTTTGCTATGGTTAGTAGCATTTTTTTGTAATTTAAAAGTGATTTGGTTTAGTTTGTTGTGGTAAGGGTTAGTTGGTGATGATTTATGGTAGCCGAAGTAATTTAGGTGAGTTTGGCATAGTTTGCTATGGTTACTAGCATTTTTTTGTAATTTAAAAGTTATTGGGTTTAGTTTGTTGTGGTAAGGGTTAGTTGGTGATGATTTAGAGTAGCCGAAGTAATTTAGGTGAGTGGCATAGTTTGTTATGATTTGTACACCTTTTTTTGTAATTTTAAGATAATATGGTTTGGTTTGTTGTTTCTAAGGGATAGTTGGGGGTGATTTACGGTAGCCGAAGTAATTTAGGTGATTCTGGTATAGTTTGTTATGATTTTTAGCATTTTTTTGTAATTTAAAAGTGATTGGGTTTAGTTTGTTGTGGTAAGGGTTAGTTGGTGATGATTTATGGTAGCCGAAGTAATTTAAGTGAGTTTGGCATAGTTTGCTATTGTTACTAGCATTTTTTTGTAATTTAAAAGTGATTGGGTATTGTTTGTTGTGGTAAGGGTTAGTTGGTGATGATTTAGAGTAGCCGAAGTAATTTTGGTGAGTCTGGCATAGTTTGTTATGATTTGTACACCTTTTTTTGTAATTTTAAGATGATATGGTTTGGTTTGTTGTGGTAAGGGATAGCTGGGGGTGATTTACGGTAGCCGAAGTAATTTAGGTGATTCTGGTATAGTTTGTTATGATTTTTAGCATTTTTTTGTAATTTTAAAGTGATTGGGCTTAGTTTGTTGCTGTAAATTGTAGTTGGGGGTGATTTTTGATAGCCGAAGTAATTTAGGTGAGTTTGGCATAGTTTGCTATGGTTAGTAGAATTTTTTTGTAATTTAAAATTTATTGGGTTTAGTTTGTTGTGGTAAGGGTTAGTTGGTGATGATTTATGGTAGCGGAAGTAATTTAGGTGAGTTTGGCATAGTTTGCTATGGTTACTAGCATTTTTTTGTAATTTAAAAGTGATTGGGTTTAGTTTGTTGTGGTAAGGGTTAGTTGGTGATGATTTAGAGTAGCCGAAGTAATTTAGGTGTGTCTGGCATAGTTTGTTATGATTTGTACACCTTTTTTTGTAATTTTAAGATGATATGGTTTGGTTTGTTGTGGTAAGGGATAGTTGGGGGTGACTTACGGTAGCCGAAGTAATTTAGGTGATTCTGGTATAGTTTGTTATGATTTTTTACATTTTTTTGTAATTTTAAAGTGATTGGGCTTAGTTTGTTGCTGTAAAGTGTAGTTGGGGGTGATTTTTGATAGCCGAAGTAATTTAGGTGAGTTTGGCATAGTTTGCTATGGTTAGTAGCATTTTTTTGTAATTTAAAAGTGATTGGGTTTAGTTTGTTGTGGTAAGGGTTAGTTGGTGATGATTTATGGTAGCCGAAGTAATTTAGGTGAGTTTGGCATATTTTGCTATGGTTACTAGCATTTTTTTGTAATTTAAAAGTGATTGGGTTTAGTTTGTTGTGGTAAGTGTTAGTTGGTGATGATTTAGAGTAGCCGAAGTAATTTAGGTGAGTCTGGCATAGTTTGTTATGATTTGTACACCTTTTTTGTAATTTTAAGATGATATGGCTTGGTTTGTTGTTGTAAGGGATAGTTGGGGGTGATTTACGGCAGCCGAAGTAATTTAGGTGATTCTGGTATAGTTTGTTATGATTTTTAGCATTTTTTTGTAATTTTAAAGTGATTGGGCTTAGTTTGTTGTTGCAAAGTGTAGTTGGAGGTGATTTTTGATAGCCGAAGTAATTTAGGTGAATTTGGCATAGTTTACTTTGGTTAGTAGCATTTTTTTGTAATTTAAAAGTGATTGGGTTCAGTTTGTTGTGGTAAGGATTAGTTGGTGATGATTTATGGTAGCCGAAGTAATTTAGGTGAGTTTGGCATAGTTTGCTATGGTTACTAGCATTTTTTTGTAATTTAAAAGTGATTGGGTTTAGTTTGTTGTGGAAAGGGTTAGTTGGTGATGATTTAGAGTAGCCGAAGTAATTTAGGTGAGTCTGGCATAGTTTGTTATGATTTGTACACCTTTTTTTGTAATTTTAAGATGATATGGTTTGGTTTGTTGTGGTAAGGGATAGTTGGGGGTGATTTACGGTAGCCGAAGTAATTTAGGTGATTCTGGTATAGTTTGTTATGATTTTTAGCATTTTTTTGTAATTTTAAAGTGATTGGGCTTAGTTTGTTGCTGTAAAGTGTAGTTGGGGGTGATTTTTGATAGCCGAAGAAATTTAGGTGAGTTTAGCATAGTTTGCTATGGTTAGTAGTATTTTTTTGTAATTTAAAAGTGATTTGGTTTAGTTTGTTGTGGTAAGGGTTAGTTGGTGATGATTTATGGTAGCCGAAGTAATTTAGGTGAGTTTGGCATAGTTTGCTATGGTTACTAGCATTTTTTTGTAATTTAAAAGTGATTGGGTTTAGTTTGTTGTGGTAAGGGTTAGTTGGTGATGATTTAGAATAGCCGAAGTAATTTAGGTGAGTCTGGCATAGTTTGTTATGATTTGTACACCTTTTCTTGTAATTTTAAGATGATATGGTTTGGTTTGTTGTGGTAAGGGATAGTTGGGGGTGATTTACGGTAGCCGAAGTAATTTAGGTGATTCTGGTATAGTTTGTTATAATTTTTAGCATTTTTTTGTAATTTTAAAATGATTGGGCTTAGTTTGTTGCTGTAAAGTGTAGTTGGGGGTGATTTTTGATAGCCGAAGTAATTTAGGTGAGTTTGGCATAGTTTGCCATGGTTAGTAGCATTTTTTTGTAATTTAAAAGTGATTGGGTTTAGTTTGTTGTGGTAAGGGTTAGTTGGTGATGATTTATAATAGTCGAAGTAATTTAGGTGAGTTTGGCATAGTTTGCTATGGTTACTAGCATTTTTTTGTATTTTAAAAGTGATTGGGTTTAGTTTGTTGTGGTAAGGGTTAGTTGGTGATGATTTAGAGTAGCCGAAGTAATTTAGGTGAGTCTGGCATAGTTTGTTATGATTTGTACAACTTTTTTTGTAATTTTAAGATAATATGGTTTGGTTTATTGTGGTAAGGGATAGTTAGGGGTGATTTACAGTGGCCGAAGTAATTTTGGGTGATTCTGGTATAGTTTGTTATGATTTTTAGCATTTTTTTGTAATTTTAAAGTGATTGGGCTTAGTTTGTTGCTGTAAAGTGTAGTTGGGGGTGATTTTTGATAGCCGAAGTAATTGAGGTGAGTTTGGCATAGTTTGCTATGGTTAGAAGCATTTTTTTGTAATTTAAAAGTGATTGGGTTTAGTTTGTTGTGGTAAGGGTTAGTTGGTGATGATTTAGAGTAGCCGAAGTAATTTAGGTGAGTCTGGCATAGTTTGTTATGATTTGTCCACCTTTTTTTGTAATTTTAAAATGATATGGTTTGGTTTGTTGTGGTAAGGGATAGTTGGGGGTGATTTACGGTAGCCGAAGTAATTTAGGTCATTCTGGTATAGTTTGTTATGATTTTTAGCATTTTTTTGTAATTTTAAAGTGATTGGGCTTAGTTTGTTGCTATAAAGTGTAGTTGGGGGTGATTTTTGACAGCCGAAGTGATTTAGGTGAGTTTGGCATAGTTTGCTATGGTTAGTAGCATTTTTTTGTAATTTAAAAGTGATTGGGTTTAGTTTGTTGTGGTAAGGGTTAGTTGGTGATGATTTATGGTAGCGGAAGTAATTTAGGTGAGTTTGGCATAGTTTGCTATGGTTATTAGCATTTTTTTGTAATTTAAAAGTGATTGGGTTTAGTTTGTTGTGGTAAGGGTTAGTTGGTGATGATTTAGAGTAGCCGAAGTAATTTAGGTGAGTCTGGCATAGTTTGTTATGATTTGTACACCTTTTTTTGTAATTTTAAGATGATATATATGGCTTGGTTTGTTGTGGTAAGGAATAGTTGGGGGTGATTTACGGTAGCCGAAGTAATTTAGGTGATTCTGGCATAGTTTGTTATGATTTGTACACTTTTTTGTAATTTTAAGCTGAGATGGTTTGGTTTGTTGTGGTAAGGGATAGTTGGGGGTGATTTACGGTAGCCGAAGTAATTTAGGTGATTCTGGTATAGTTTGTTATGATTTTTAGCATTTTTTTGTAATTTAAAATTGATAGGGTTTAGTTTGTTGTGGTAAGGGTTAGTTGGTGATGATTTATGGTAGCCGAAGTAATTTAGGTGAGTTTGGCATAGTTTGCTATTGTTACTAGCATTTTTTTGTAATTTAAATGTGATTGGGTATAGTTTGTTGTGGTAAGGGTTAGTTGGTGATGATTTAGAGTAGCCGAAGTAATTTTGGTGAGTCTGGCATAGTTTGTTATGATTTGTACACCTTTTTTTGTAATTTTAAGATGATATGGTTTGGTTTGTTGTGGTAAGGGATAGTTGGGGTTGATTTACGGTAGCCGAAGTAATTTAGGTGTTTCTGGTATAGTTTGTAATGATTTTTAGCATTTTTTTGTAATTTTAAAGTGATTGGGCTTTGTTTGTTGCTGTAAAGTGAAGTTGGGGGTGATTTTTGATAGCCGAAGTAATTTAGGTGGGTTTGGCATAGTTTGCTATGGTTAGTAGCATTTTTTTGTAATTTAAATGTGATTGGGTTTAGTTTGTTGTGGTAAGGGTTAGTTGGTGATGATTTATGGTGGCCGAAGTAATTTAGGTGAGTTAGGCATAGTTTGCTATGGTTAGTAGCATTTTTTTGTAATTTAAAAGTGATTGGGTTTAGTTTGTTGTGGTAAGGGTTAGTTGGTGATGATTTAGAGTAGCCGAAGTAATTTAGGTGAGTCTGGCATAGTTTGTTATGATTTGTACACCTTTTTTTGTAATTTTAAGATGATATGGTTTGGATTGTTGTGGTAAGGGATAGTTGGGGGTAATTTACGGTAGCCGAAGCAATTTAGGTGTTTCTGGTATAGTTTGTAATGATTTTTAGCATTTTTTTGTAATTTTAAAGTGATTGGGCTTTGTTTGTTGCTGTAAAGTGAAGTTGGGGGTGATTTTTGATAGCCGAAGTAATTTAGGTGGGTTTGGCATAGTTTGCTATGGTTAGTAGCATTTTTTTGTAATTTAAATGTGATTGGGTTTAGTTTGTTGTGGTAAGGGTTAGTTGGTGATGATTTATGGTAGCCGAAGTAATTTAGGTGAGTTAGGCATTGTTTGCTATGGTTACTAGCATTTTTTTGTAATTTAAAAGTGATTGGGTTTAGTTTGTTGTGGTAAGGGTTAGTTGGTGATGATTTAGAGTAGCCGAAGTAATTTAGGTGAGTCTGGCATAGTTTGTTATGATTTGTACACCTTTTTTTGTAATTTTAAGATGATATGGTTTGGTTTGTTGTGGTAAGGGATAGTTGGGGGTGATTTACTTTGCCCGAAGTAATTTAGGTGATTCTGGTATAGTTTGTTATGATTTTTAGCATTTTTTTGTAATTTTAAAGTGATTGGGCTTAGTTTGTTGCTGTAAAGTGAAGTTGGGGGTGATTTTTGATATCCGAAGTAATTTAGGTGAGTTTGGCATAGTTTGCTATGGTTAGTAGCATTTTTTTGTAATTTAAAAGTGATTGGGTTTAGTTTGTTGTGGTAAGGGTTAGTTGGTGATGATTTAGGGTAGCCGAAGTAATTTAGGTGAGTCTGGCATAGCTTGTTATGATTTGTACACCTTTTTTTGTAATTTTAAGATGATATGATTTGGTTTGTTGTGGTAAGGGATAGTTGGGGGTGATTTACGGTAGCCGAAGTAATTTAGGTGATTCTGGTATAGTTTGTTACAATTTTTAGCATTTTTTTGTAATTTTAAAGTGATTGGGCTTAGTTTGTTGCTGTAAAGTGTAGCTGGGGGTGATTTTTGATAGCCGAAGTAATTTAGGTGAGTTTGGCATAGTTTGCTATGGTTAGTAGCATTTTTTTGTAATTTAAAAGTGATTGGGTTTAGTTTGTTGTGGTAAGGGTTAGTTGGTGATAATTTATGGTAGCCGAAGTAATTTAGGTGAGTTTGGCATAGCTTGCTATGGTTACTAGCATTTATTTGTAATTTAAAAGTGATTGGGTTTAGTTTGTTGTGGTAAGGGTTAGTTGGTGATGATTTAGATTAGCCATAGTAATTTAGGTAATTCTGGCATAGTTTGTTATAATTTGTACACCTTAACTTGTAATTTAAAAATGATATGGTTTGGTTGGTTGTGGTAAGGAATAGTTGGGGGTGATTTACGGTATCCGAAGTAATTTAGGTGATTCTGGTATAGTTTGTTATGATTTTTAGCATTTTTTTGTAATTTTAAAGTGATTGGGCTTAGTTTGTTGCTGTAAAGTGTAGTTGTGGGTGATTTTTGATAGCCGAAGTAATTTAGGTGAGTTTGGCATAGTTTGCTATGGTTTATAGAATTTTTTTGTAATTTATAAGTGATTGGGTTTAGTTTGTTGTGGTAAGGGTTAGTTGGTGATGATCTATGGTAGCCGAAATAATTTAAGTGAGTTTGGCATAATTTGCTATGGTTACTAGCATTTTGTTGTAATTTAAAAGCGATTGGGTTTAGTTTGTTGTGGTAAGGGTTAGTTGGTTATGATTTAGAGTAGCCGAAGTAATTTAGGTGGATCTGGCATAGTTTGTTATGACTTGTACACCTTTTTTTGTAATTTTAAGATGATATGGTTTGGTTTGTTGTGGTAAGGGATAGTTGGGGGTGATTTACAGTAGCCGAAGTAATTTAGGTGATTCTGGTATAGTTTGTTATGATTTTTAGCATTTTTTTGTAATTTTAAAGTGATTGGGCTTAATTTGTTGCTGTAAAGTGTAGTTGGGGGTAATTTTTGATAGCCGAAGTAATTTAGGTGAGTTTGGCATAGTTTGCTATGGTTAGTAGCATTTTTTTGTAATTTAAAAGTGATTGGGTTTAGTTTGTTGTGGTAAGGGTTAGTTGGTGATGATTTATGGTAGCCTAAGTAATTTAGGTGAGTTTGGCATAGTTTGCTATGGTTACTACCATTTTTTTATAATTTAAAAGTGATTGGGTTTAGTTTGTTGTGGTAAGGGTTAGTTGGTGATGATTTAGAGTAGCCGAAGTAATTTAGGTGAGTCTGGCATAGTTTGTTATGATTTGTACACCTTTTTTTGTAATTTTAAGATGATATGGTTTGGTTTGTTGTGGTAAGGGATAGTAGGGGGTTATTTACGGTAGCCGAAGTAATTTAGGTGATTCTGGTATTGTTTGTTATAATTTTTAGCATTTTTTTGTAATTTTAAAGTGATTGGGCTTAGTTTGTTGCTGTAAAGTGTAGTTGGAAGTGATTTTTGTTAGCCGAAGTAATTTAGGTGCGTTTGGCATAGTTTGCTATGGTTAGTAGCATTTTTTTATAATTTAAAAGTGATTGGGTTTAGTTTGTTGTGGTACGGGTTAGTTAGTGATGATTTATGGTAGCCGAAGTAATTTAGGTGAGTTTGGCATAGTTTGCTATGGTTACTAGCATTTTTTTGTAATTTAAAAGTGATTGGGTTTAGTTTGTTGTGGTAAGGGTTAGTTGGTGATGATTTAGAATAGCCGAAGTAATTTAGGTGAGTCTGGCATAGTTTGTTATGATTTGTACACCTTTTTTTGTAATTTTAAGATGATATGGTTTGGTTTGTTGTGGTAAGGGATAGTTGGGGGTGATTTACGGTAGCCGAAGTAATTTAGGTGATTCTGGTATAGTTTGTTATAATTTTTAGCATTTTTTTGTAATTTTAAAATGATTGGGCTTAGTTTGTTGCTGTAAAGTGTAGTTGGGGGTGATTTTTGATAGCCGAAGTAATTTAGGTGAGTTTGGCATAGTTTGCCATGGTTAGTAGCATTTTTTTGTAATTTAAAAGTGATTGGGTTTAGTTTGTTGTGGTAAGGGTTAGTTGGTGATGATTTATAGTAGTCGAAGTAATTTAGGTGAGTTTGGCATAGTTTGCTATGGTTACTAGCATTTTTTTGTATTTTAAAAGTGATTGGGTTTAGTTTGTTGTGGTAAGGGTTAGTTGGTGATGATTTAGAGTAGCCGAAGTAATTTAGGTGAGTCTGGCATAGTTTGTTATGATTTGTACAACTTTTTTTGTAATTTTAAGATAATATGGTTTGGTTTATTGTGGTAAGGGATAGTTAGGGGTGATTTACCGTGGCCGAAGTAATTTTGGGTGATTCTGGTATAGTTTGTTATGATTTTTAGCATTTTTTTGTAATTTTAAAGTGATTGGGCTTAGTTTGTTGCTGTAAAGTGTAGTTGGGGGTGATTTTTGATAGCCGAAGTAATTGAGGTGAGTTTGGCGTAGTTTGCTATAGTTAGAAGTATTTTTTTGTAATTTAAAAGTGATTGGGTTTAGTTTGTTGTGGTAAGGGTTAGTTGGTGATGATTTAGAGTAGCCGAAGTAATTTAGGTGAGTCTGGCATAGTTTGTTATGATTTGTCCACCTTTTTTTGTAATTTTAAAATGATATGGTTTGGTTTGTTGTGGTAAGGGATAGTTGGGGGTGATTTACGGTAGCCGAAGTAATTTAGGTCATTCTGGTATAGTTTGTTATGATTTTTAGCATTTTTTTGTAATTTTAAAGTGATTGGGCTTAGTTTGTTGCTATAAAGTGTAGTTGGGGGTGATTTTTGACAGCCGAAGTGATTTAGGTGAGTTTGGCATAGTTTGCTATGGTTAGTAGCATTTTTTTGTAATTTAAAAGTGATTGGGTTTAGTTTGTTGTGGTAAGGGTTAGTTGGTGATGATTTATGGTAGCGGAAGTAATTTAGGTGAGTTTGGCATAGTTTGCTATGGTTACTAGCATTTTTTTGTAATTTAAAAGTGATTGGGTTTAATTTGTTGTGGTAAGGGTTAGTTGGTGATGATTTAGAGTAGCCGAAGTAATTTAGGTGAGTCTGGCATAGTTTGTTATGATTTGTACACCTTTTTTTGTAATTTTAAGATGATATATATGGCTTGGTTTGTTGTGGTAAGGAATAGTTGGGGGTGATTTACGGTAGCCGAAGTAATTTAGGTGATTCTGGCATAGTTTGTTATGATTTGTACACTTTTTTGTAATTTTAAGATGATATGGTTTGGTTTGTTGTGGTAAGGGATAGTTGGGGGTGATTTACGGTAGCCGAAGTAATTTAGGTGATTCTGGTATAGTTTGTTATGATTTTTAGCATTTTTTTGTAATTTAAAAGTGATTGGGTTTAGTTTGTTGTGGTAAGGGTTAGTTGGTGATGATTTATGGTAGCCGAAGTAATTTAGGTGAGTTTGGCATAGTTTGCTATTGTTACTAGCATTTTTTTGTAATTTAAAAGTGATTGGGTATAGTTTGTTGTGGTAAGGGTTAGTTGGTGATGATTTAGAGTAGCCGAAGTAATTTTGGTGAGTCTGGCATAGTTTGTTATGATTTGTACACCTTTTTTTGTAATTTTAAGATGATATGGTTTGGTTTGTTGTGGTAAGGGATAGTTGGGGGTGATTTACGGTAGCCGAAGTAATTTAGGTGTTTCTTGTATAGTTTGTTATGATTTTTAGCATTTTTTTGTAATTTTAAAGTGATTGGGCTTAGTTTGTTGCTGTAAAGTGAAGTTGGGGGTGATTTTTGATAGCCGAAGTAATTTAGGTGGGTTTGGCATAGTTTGCTATGGTTAGTAGCATTTTTTTGTAATTTAAATGTGATTGGGTTTAGTTTGTTGTGGTAAGGGTTAGTTGGTGATGATTTATGGTAGCCGAAGTAATTTAGGTGAGTTAGGCATAGTTTGCTATGGTTAGTAGCATTTTTTTGTAATTTAAAAGTGATTGGGTTTAGTTTGTTGTGGTAAGGGTTAGTTGGTGATGATTTAGAGTAGCCGAAGTAATTTAGCTGAGTCTGGCATAGTTTGTTATGATTTGTACACCTTTTTTTGTAATTTTAAGATGATATGGTTTGGATTGTTGTGGTAAGGGATAGTTGGGGGTGATTTACGGTAGCCGAAGTAATTTAGGTGTTTCTGGTATAGTTTGTTATGATTTTTAGCATTTTTTTGTAATTTTAAAGTGATTGGGCTTAGTTTGTTGCTGTAAAGTGAAGTTGGGGGTGATTTTTGATAGCCGAAGTAATTTAGGTGGGTTTGGCATAGTTTGCTATGGTTAGTAGCATTTTTTTGTAATTTAAATGTGATTGGGTTTAGTTTGTTGTGGTAAGGGTTAGTTGGTGATGATTTATTTTAGCCGAAGTAATTTAGGTGAGTTAGGCATAGTTTGCTATGGTTACTAGCATTTTTTTGTAATTTAAAAGTGATTGGGTTTAGTTTGTTGTGGTAAGGGTTAGTTGGTGATGATTTAGAGTAGCCGAAGTAATTTAGGTGAGTCTGGCATAGTTTGTTATGATTTGTACACCTTTTTTTGTAATTTTAAGATGATATGGTTTGGTTTGTTGTGGTAAGGGATAGTTGGGGGTGATTTACGGTGCCCGAAGTAATTTAGGTGATTCTGGTATAGTTTGTTATGATTTTTAGCATTTTTTTGTAATTTTAAAGTGATTGGGCTTAGTTTGTTGCTGTAAAGTGTAGTTGGAGGTGATTTTTGATAGCCGAAGTAATTTAGGTGCGTTTGGCATAGTTTGCTATGGTTAGTAGCATTTTTTTATAATTTAAAAGTGATTGGGTTTAGTTTGTTGTGGTACGGGTTAGTTAGTGATGATTTATGGTAGCCGAAGTAATTTAGGTGAGTTTGGCATAGTTTGCTATGGTTACTAGTGTAATGGAAAAATCCCCAAATTGTAGTATATTTCCATAACAGGAAGTTCATATGTTATTTTTGTATTAATCGGCATTTGCTGATGCACTTTTGCAATTGTTCACCAATAAGCTGATGCGGTGTTTATTGACCGGATGCCGACTTATTAAATTGAGGTAAACTCAGGTCAAAAGGAAGTTACGATCAGACTAGCGTCGCGAACGAACTATGTAGCTTAAATGTGGTGAATAAATAAATGCTAGTAAAACAACCCTCGACTTGTGATTTTCCCCGGTTATAGACTACAGAAATTTAAACTCGAAAATTAAGAATGATAAATTTCCCCTTCCAAGTATTACAGAAATTTTAGATTCTCTTGCGGGAGCTAAGTATTTTACACATTTGGATTTATCTCAAGGTTACTATCAAGTAGAATTAGAACCGGAGAGTCGTCCGTATACAGTATTTACTACAAATAAGGGTCAGTATCAAATGACTAGGTTACCAATGGGACTTAAGATAAGTCCTAACGTTTTTTCAAGAGCCATGACAATTGCCATGTCAGGATTAAACTATGATTCTTGTTATGTATATTTAAACCATTTAATAGTGTTTGGATAAAATTTAGCTAGTCATAACAGGAATTTAGTAAAGATTTTACAAAGGTTACGAAATGTCAATTTAAAACTTAATCCAAGCAAATGTGACTTTTTACGCAAAGAAATTTTATATTTAGGTCATGTCATTTCAGACAAGGGCGTTTCACCCGATCCAGAAAAAATAAGGGCTATTCAAAATTTTCCTAAACCACACGATGCCCTCTCAACCAAGCGATTTGTAGCTTTTGCAAACTATTATAGATCTTTTATCAAAAATTTTGCCGAGATAGCAAATCCATTAAATTGCTTAACTCGAAAAAATGTAAAATTTATTTGGACTTATGAATGTGAAGCTGCTTTTAACGAACTAAAATCCAGACTTATAGAACCACCAGTACTTGAGTATCCAGACTTTTCAGAAAATAATACCTTTATTCTTAAAACGGATGCTTCAGGAAAAGCCGTGGGAGCAGTTTTATCAAATAATAATGACAAACCAATTGCTTTCGCGAGTCGAACTTTAAATAAAGCGGAAATAAATTACTGCACAATAGAAAAAGAACTATTAGCTATTGTGTGGGGAGTAAGACACTTTAGACCATATTTGTACGGTAAAAAATTTATTTTCCAAACTGACCATAAACCGTTAGTATATTTATTTGGAATGACGAATCCTTCAAGTCGTTTAACCAAATTTAGGTTAGTAATAGAAGAATACGATTTTCAAATAGAATACATAAAAGGTAGAGACAACGTGGTCGCGGATGCTTTATCGCGAATTGAACTTAACGACCTACGAGAGATGTCCAAAAATATTTCAGAGACGGTTGCAGTTCTAACGCGTTCAAGAGCAAATAAACTTCGCAAAACTAACTTAGATCAAGACACATCAGAAGACTTCGGGACCGGGACTGATCACCCTAGAATCGTAGAACTTCTCAAAAAACCAAAAAATTCTATCGAATTACGGCCGATAAAACAAATCGATTTTGAAAAAATATGTAAGAAAAAAAATGAGTACTCTACAGAAAAAATTATCTATGATGCATCATCGCGCATAATTTATTTAAACGGGAGTTCTTGCTCAACGTCAAATCTTCGAGCATCGTTGAAAGAGCTTTTCGACATTTGTGCACAATATATTATTACCGAAATAATTATTATAAAAGAAAATAATTGCGCGTTAAAAAATAACTTGATTAAACAAATAAGTGAGCTCACAAAACAACTTAAACAATCAAACATAAAAGTATCTATTTTAAAGAATGTACGTACAATAAATGACCATTCTACAAGGCAACTTATTTTAAATGATTTTCATATACTAACTACAGGAGGACATGCAGGCATTTCAAGAATGTTTAATAATATCAAAAAATATTATTCATGGTCGGGACTATATTATGATGTAGAAAAGTTTGTACGTCGATGCAACAATTGCCAACGATACAAACATTCAAAACCACATATTGAACCGCTCAGTATAACATCAACAGCGTCTACAGCATTTGAAAATATATTTTTAGATCTAGTAGGACCATTAGAAACAGACATAGAAGGAAATAAATACATTCTTACTATACAGTGTGATTTATCAAAATATATTGAAGCCTATCCACTTCCAAACAAGGAAGCTGAAACTGTAGCTAAATCTTTTGTAAACAATTTTATATTAAGACTAGCTGAATGTACCCGGCGTTGCCCGGACGTAGATTAAATAAACGCAGTGTTGACAAAAGTGGTGTATTTGTGATGTAGACTAATCGACATTATAATACAATTAAACAGGAATGCTCTACTTTTCCAATCACAAAATAAACAAATTTGCTGAAATTAACCTGCATTGCCAGGACCGGGTACTTCAATATGATTTGGAAAATTACGATAATTTCGTTTCTGGGTGCAAGCTCCTTTTTTTTCACTCTTTTTCACTCTTCAAGAGAAGGAGAGTTGACAGAGAAGCTGAACTATTCCAAATTATTCCCATTTAGTTCTCTAACAACGTTAAAGAATGTCGTCGAAGAATGTTGAAATATATAAATACATAATTTCACACCATAAAAACGATGTATTTGGTGTAGTTTCGGATGATAAGGTTTTTTTTGGGGATTGTTTTGAATGGTTATTGATGGTTGGCGGGGTTTAGCTTTGGCGGATTAAACGAAACTTTTGGTAATTTTAATGCGATTGGGTTTAGTTTGGCTTGGTAAGAAGTGGTTGGGGTGATATAGCGGAAGTCGAAGTAATTTATGCGAGTTTAGCGTAGTTTGCTTGTAATTCGTAATTTTTTTACATTTTAGGTTGATGTGGGGTAGTTTGGAATGGCAAGTGTATGATTTTTGAGAGTAGTTTGGAATGGTACATTAAGTTTAGGGGTGTTTAACGTATTCAGGTAAAATATACAGAAAATTTGGTAATTTTAAAATGAACAATTATAGTGCGAACCTTTTGAGCTCTATTTTCGGTAATAAAATGCAATAGGAAAGATAGTAAAAAAGACTATTTCCATCACCTTTCAGAGGAATTATACGTGGTGGTATTTGTACCCCGCTTACTATTCCTCCATCTTAGTTATAAATAATGCAGAACAATAATGAACACAATGTACATAAAATAAATAGTGTAAATCGTGTATAAGCACACATTACTTATGATTTCAGTGAAATCCGGTTAAACTGCAAATTTCGGATTTTGGCCGGAGCAGGTTTGGTGAAGATCAAATACACCACTATTATTAAATGAACGTAAAAATTAGCGTACGGTATATAAGTGGAGTCCGGTACGACGATGGTAATATTTCTAAAATCGATTGGGGAGATATTTACTTAACGTCAAGAACAAATCGGGAATATTATATTAAAAAAATTAATTTAATAGCGATAGAACTTCGAATACTGATGCGTCGCCTCGACCTTGGAGACGTTGAGTACCAGCGTTCCAGACACTGAAGCAGCAATTTTAACAATTATATTAGGTGCACGTGCCTAGTGCGTATTAAAAGAATTTGGATTACCAAATAATACTCGCGCAGGTGTACTCGACTGGCCCGTCATAATTTGCACAAAATGAATTAACATACTAAAGTAAATAAATATTTTGACGGGAATGTGGTGGGTGTAAAAATCTTATTCGGCATCTCCGACAAACTAACACTTGTTTACATTAACATGCATGCCTTCATGGACCTGTGACGAATTACAAACAAATATCTAAATTGTGTTCAAGTGTTCCATTTGATTTCGTTTCTGGATGCAAGCGGTTTTTTTCACTCTTGTCAGTCTGAACTTATTACATAGTGATATTTTCACATCCAAATGCCCTAAATTTATTTTGCCGCTGATTCCAAAAATTTTTCTGGAAGGAAAGTAGTCAGCAGTGGGGCTCGTTAGGGGTGGCAGGTTTGGCAGTGCCACTCCAAGTATAAATTTACTATCGAACATGTCAGCGTGTAAAATGGTTTCTGACCGTGATCCATGCCCTAAATAGGATTTATGAATAGTTAGGGTGCCTGCACTAAATACGTCGTCACGGTGGGATTCGAATATAAGTGATGGCGACATGTATATGACCTAAATATCAACAATACCAGCCTAAATATGGATTTAAGAGGGCATTATACTTTTTGACTCCGAACGATACAGACGCGTTCCTCTGTTACTCTGATTATTATATTATTTTTGTTATTAAACAGTTACATTACTGAGATTTTCGTTTATTCTCTGACAAACACAAAATTAGTTCTGTAATTCAGTTGCAGAATTATGAATTTTTCAGATATTTTCACGAAAATTTAGCGCATACCGCCACTGGTATGAATGTCAGTGATATCTGGTACATACAACGGTGAAAATTTCGGGGCAAATTTGGTGAAAAACAAATACACCACTATCATTAACTAAACGTAAAAATTAGCGTACAAATATAAGTGGAGTCCGGTCCGATGCTGATAATTTTTCTAAAATTGATTGGGGGCAGATTTGGTTAACGCGAGGATCAAATGTTAAATTAAAATACTTTATTTGATAGCGGTAGACCTTCGAACCCTGATGCGTCGCCTCATCGAATTTGGCGACTTTGCGAACAGTTTCCGACGCTGGAGCAGCAATTTTCACAATTGTAGTTGTGTTAAAATTAAACACCGCGATCGAGTACTGCTCCACACGCTGAACCAGCAATTCTCGAATTCTAAGAAACGATAAGAAAGGCTTATCCAACGCTTGGTATGTGCGAATTTCTGCATATATATTTATGCATACATTCTGCATCAAACTAAATCGAGCATCGCCTTTTCACGTTTCTGACCTTGCCCTTGACGTGGCAGGCTCCAGCTGCTTCAATAATGTAAAAATCTTATTCGGCCTCTCCAATAAACTCACATTTGTTTACATTAACACGCATTCCCTCATGGACTTGTGACGAATTACAAACAAATATTTCAACTTCAAGTGTTTCATTTAATTTCGTTTCTGGATGCAAGCTCCTTTCTTTTCACTCTAGTCAGTCTAAACTTATTACACAGAGTTATATTTTCAAATCCAGGCGCCCTAAAGAATTTTGTCGCTGTTTTCAAAAGTTTCAAGAGAAGGAGAGTTGACATAGAAGCTAAATTATTCCAAATTATTCCCATTTAGTTCTCTGACAACGTTAAAGACAATGTTGAAATATATAAATACAAAATTTTACACCATAAAAACGAAGTATTTAGTTATTATGTATAAAAAAAGTCGAAGTTATTCTTCGCTCTTGAGCTCTATTTCCTGTATTAAAAATGCAATAGGAAAGATAGTAAGAAAGATTATTTCCATCACTTTTCACGTGAATTATACGTGGTGGTATTTGTTCTCCGCTTACTATTAGATTTGCTATTAGACTGCTCCATCTTAGTTATAAATAATGCAGAACAATAATGTACGCAATGTACGTAAAATAAATAGTGTAAATAAATCGTGTATAAGCAAAACGGTTTCTGACCGTGATCCATGCCCTAAATAGGATTTATGAATAGTTAGGGTGCCTGCACTAAATACGTCGTCACGGTGGGATTCGAACATAAGTGATGGCGACATGTATATGACCTAAATATCAACAATACCAGCCTAAATATGGATTTAAGAGGGCATTATACTTTTTGACTCCGAACGATACAGACGCGTTCCTCTGTTACTCTGATTATTATATTATTTTTGTTATTAAACAGTTACATTACTGAGATTTTCGTTTATTCTCTGACAAACACAAAATTAGTTCTGTAATTCAGTTGCAGAATTATGAATTTTTCAGATATTTTCACGAAAATTTAGCGCATACCGCCACTGGTATGAATGTCAGTGATATCTGGTACATACAACGGTGAAAATTTCGGGGCAAATTTGGTGAAAAACAAATACACCACTATCATTAACTAAACGTAAAAATTAGCGTACAAATATAAGTGGAGTCCGGTCCGATGCTGATAATTTTTCGAAAATTGATTGGGGGCAGATTTGGTTAACGCGAGGATCAAATGTTAAATTAAAATACTTTATTTGATAGCGGTAGACCTTCGAACCCTGATGCGTCGCCTCATCGAATTTGGCGACTTTGCGAACAGTTTCCGACGCTGGAGCAGCAATTTTCACAATTGTAGTTGTGTTAAAATTAAACACCGCGATCGAGTACTGCTCCACACGCTGAACCAGCAAATCTCGAATTCTAAGAAACGATAAGAAAGGCTTATCCAACGCTTGGTATGTGCGAATTTCTGCATATATATTTATGCATACATTCTGCATCAAACTAAATCGAGCATCGCCTTTTCACGTTTCTGACCTTGCCCTTGACGTGGCAGGCTCCAGCTGCTTCAATAATGTAAAAATCTTATTCGGCCTCTCCAATAAACTCACATTTGTTTACATTAACACGCATTCCCTCATGGACTTGTGACGAATTACAAACAAATATTTCAACTTCAAGTGTTTCATTTAATTTCGTTTCTGGATGCAAGCTCCTTTCTTTTCACTCTAGTCAGTCTAAACTTATTACACAGAGTTATATTTTCAAATCCAGGCGCCCTAAAGAATTTTGTCGTTGTTTTCAAAAGTTTTAAGAGAAGGAGAGTTGACATAGAAGCTAAATTATTCCAAATTATTCCCATTTAGTTCTCTGACAACGTTAAAGACAATGTTGAAATATATAAATACAAAATTTTACACCATAAAAACGAAGTATTTAGGAATTATGTATAAAAAAAGTCGAAGTTATTCTTCGCTCTTGAGCTCTATTTCCGGTATTAAAAATGCAATAGGAAAGATATTAAGAAAGATTATTTCCATCACTTTTCACGTGAATTATACGTGGTGGTATTTGTTCTCCGCTTACTATTAGATTTGCTATTAGACTGCTCCATCTTAGTTATAAATAATGCAGAACAATAATGTACGCAATGTACGTAAAATAAATAGTGTAAATAAATCGTGTATAAGCATACAATACTTAAGCGTATGATGTCAGTTAAAATTTCGGATTTCGGCCGGAGCAGGTTTGGTGAAGAACAAATACACCACTATCATTAACTGAACGTAAAAATTAGCGTACGAAAATAAGTGAAGTCCGGTCCGACGCTGGAAATTTTTCGAAAATCGATTGGGGAGAGTTTTGGTTAACGGCAAGAACAAATCGGGAATATTATATTAAAATAATTTATTTAATAGCGATAGAACTTTGAATACCGATGCGTCGCCTCGACCTTGGCGACGTTGAGTACCAGCGATCCAGACGCTGAAGCAGCAATTTTCACAATTATATGAGGTGTACGTGCCTAGTGCGTATAAAAACAATTTGGATAACAAAAGATATTAATTTGTATGTACCAAATAATACTCGCACAGGTGTACTCGTATGGCCCGTCATAATTTTCACAAAATCAATTTAAGAAATTAACATTCTAAAGTAAATAAATATTTTGACAGGAATGTTAAAAATCTTATTTGGTCTCTCCGACAAACTAACACTTGTTTACATTAACATGCATTCCTTCATGGACCTGTGACGAATTACAAACAAATATCGAAATTTCAAGTGTTCCATGTCAGTCTGAACTTATTACACAGTGATATTTTCACATTCAGGCGCCCTAAATTATTTTGACGTTGATTTATAAAGTTTCCCTGGAAGGAGAGTAGTCAGCAGGTGCCTCGTCAGGGGTGGCAGGGTTGGCAGTGCCACTCCAAGTTCAAATTTACTATCGAACACAAAGATAGTTCTGATTCAATTGCAGAATTTCGAATTTTTCAGATATTTTTACGAAACTCTAGCGCTTACACCGCCTTTATACCTCTTTAAAGTTAAAAACCATAGAGCTGTTTATACAAATGCACGCATGTTGAAAAGGTAGGGCTTGCCCCGTCAGCGTGTTGCAATTCAGAAATACGTTTATGTTTGCATCTCAACTGGAACAAATATTTATTAGAAGGTGGAAGAGAATCAAAATAGGTATCAGCATATTTAATATTCAGAATAACGACTATTAGTCGGAACAATATATTTTATGTGCAGATATTTATTAATATTTTATGATTTAATACGATAAGGCATTTATAAATAACACAACCAAATAGAAGATTTTGATTGAAAACGATTATTAATTTATGGTAGCCGAAGTAATTTAAGTGAGTTTGGCATAGCTTGCTACGTTTTGTAGCATTTTTGTAATTTTAAGTGATTAGGCTAATTTTGGGGCGGTAAGGGGTAGTTGGGGGTGATTTATGGTAGCCGAAGTAATTTAGGTGAGTTTGGAATAGTTTGCTATGGTTTGTAGCATTTTTTGTAATTTTAAAGTGATTGGGCTTAGTTTGGGGTGGTAAGGGGTAGTTGGGGGTGATTTATGGTAGCCGAAGTAATTCAGGTGAGTTTGAGATAGTTTGCTATGGCTTGTAGCATTTTTCGTAATTTTAAAGTGATTGCGCTTATTTTGGGGCGGTAAGGGGTAGTTGGGGGTAGATTTATGGTAGCCGAAGTAATTTAGGTGAGTTAGGCATAGTTTGCTATGGTTTGAAGCATTTTTTGTAATTTTAAAGTGATTGGGTTTATTTTGGGGTGGTAAGGGGTTGTTGGGGGTGATTTATGGTAGCCGAAGTAATTTAGGTGAGTTAGGCATAGTTTGCTATGATTTGTTAAATATTTTGTAATTTTAAAGTGATTGGGCTTATTTTGGGGTTGTAAGGGGTAGTTCGGGGTGATTTATGGTAGCCGAAGTAATTTAGGTGAGTTTGGCATAGTTTGCTACGGTTTGTAGAATTTTTTTGTAATTTTAAAGTGATTGAGCCTATTTTGGGGTGGTAAGGGGTAGTTGGGGGTAATTTATAGAAGCCAAAGTAATTTAAGTGAGTTTGGCATAGTTTGCTATGGTTTGTAGCATTTTTTGTAATTTTAAAGTGATTGGGCTTATTTTGGGGTGGTAAGGGGTAGTTGGGGGTGATTTATGGTAGCCGAAGTAATTTAGGTGAGTTAGGCATAGTTTGCTATGATTTGTCGAATATTTTGTAATTTTAAAGTGATTGGGTTTATTTTGGGGTTGTAAGGGGTAGTTCGGGGTGATTTATGGTAGCCGAAGTAATTTAGGGGAGTTTGGCATAGCTTGCTATGGTTTGTAGCATTTTTTATAATTTTAAAGTGATTGGGCTTATTTTGGGGTAGTAAGAAGTAGTTGGGTGTGATTTATGTTAACCGAAGTAATTTAGGTGAGTTAGGCATAGTTTGCTATGGTTTGTAGCATTTTTTGTAATTTTAAAGTGATTGGGATGAGTTAGGGGCGGTAAAGGGGTAGTTGGGGGTGATTTATGATAGCCGAAGTAATTTAAGTGAGTTTGGCATAGTTTGCTATGGTTTGTAGCATTTTTTATAATTTTAAAGTGATTGGGCTTATTTTGGGGTAGTAAGGGGTAGTTGGGGGTGATTTATGTTAGCCGAAGTAATTTAGGTGAGTTAGGCATAGTTTGATATGGTTTGTAGCATTTTTTGTAATTTTAAAGTGATTGGGTTTATTTTGGGGTGGTAAGGGGTTGTTGGGGGTGATTTATGGTAGCCGAAGTAATTTAGGTGAGTTAGGCATAGTTTGCTATGATTTGTTAAATATTTTGTAATTTTAAAGTGATTGGGCTTATTTTGGGGTTGTAAGGGGTAGTTCGGGGTGATTTATGGTAGCCGAAGTAATTTAGGTGAGTTTGGCATAGTTTGCTACGGTTTGTAGAATTTTTTTGTAATTTTAAAGTGATTGAGCCTATTTTGGGGTGGTAAGGGGTAGTTGGGGGTAATTTATAGAAGCCAAAGTAATTTAAGTGAGTTTGGCATAGTTTGCTATGGTTTGTAGCATTTTTTGTAATTTTAAAGTGATTGGGCTTATTTTGGGGTGGTAAGGGGTAGTTGGGGGTGATTTATGGTAGCCGAAGTAATTTAGGTGAGTTAGGCATAGTTTGCTATGATTTGTCGAATATTTTGTAATTTTAAAGTGATTGGGTTTATTTTGGGGTTGTAAGGGGTAGTTCGGGGTGATTTATGGTAGCCGAAGTAATTTAGGGGAGTTTGGCATAGCTTGCTATGGTTTGTAGCATTTTTTATAATTTTAAAGTGATTGGGCTTATTTTGGGGTAGTAAGAAGTAGTTGGGTGTGATTTATGTTAACCGAAGTAATTTAGGTGAGTTAGGCATAGTTTGCTATGGTTTGTAGCATTTTTTGTAATTTTAAAGTGATTGGGATGAGTTAGGGGCGGTAAAGGGGTAGTTGGGGGTGATTTATGATAGCCGAAGTAATTTAAGTGAGTTTGGCATAGTTTGCTATGGTTTGTAGCATTTTTTATAATTTTAAAGTGATTGGGCTTATTTTGGGGTAGTAAGGGGTAGTTGGGGGTGATTTATGTTAGCCGAAGTAATTTAGGTGAGTTAGGCATAGTTTGATATGGTTTGTAGCATTTTTTGTAATTTTAAAGTGATTGGGCTTATTTTGGGGCGGTAAGGGGTTGTTGGGGGTTGATTTATGGTAGCCGAAGTAATTTAGGTGAGTTAGGCATAGTTTGGTATGGTTTGTAGAATTTTTTGTAATTTTAAAGTAATTGGGCTTATTTTGGGGTTGTAAGGGGTAGTTGGGGGTGATTTATTTTAGCCGAAGTAATTTAGGGGAGTTTGGCATAGTTTGCTACGGTTTGTAGAATTTTTTTGTAATTTTAAAGTGATTGAGCCTATTTTGGGGTGGTAAGGGGTAGTTGGGGGTAATTTATAGAAGCCAAAGTAATTTAAGTGAGTTTGGCATAGTTTGCTATGGTTTGTAGCATTTTTTGTAATTTTAAAGTGATTGGGCTTATTTTGGGGTGGTAAGGGGTAGTTGGGGGTGATTTATGGTAGCCGAAGTAATTTAGGTGAGTTAGGCATAGTTTGCTATGATTTGTTGAATATTTTGTAATTTTAAAGTGATTGGGTTTATTTTGTGGTTGTAAGGGGTAGTTCGGGGTGATTTATGGTAGCCGAAGTAATTTAGGGGAGTTTGGCATAGCTTGCTATGGTTTGTAGCATTTTTTATAATTTTAAAGTGATTGGGCTTATTTTGGGGTAGTAAGAAGTAGTTGGGTGTGATTTATGTTAGCCGAAGTAATTTAGGTGAGTTAGGCATAGTTTGCTATGGTTTGTAGCATTTTTTGTAATTTTAAAGTGATTGGGATGAGTTAGGGGCGGTAAGGGGGTAGTTGGGGGTGATTTATGATAGCCGAAGTAATTTAAGTGAGTTTGGCATAGTTTGCTATGGTTTGTAGCATTTTTTATAATTTTAAAGTGATTGGGCTTATTTTGGGGTAGTAAGGGGTAGTTGGGGGTGATTTATGTTAGCCGAAGTAATTTAGGTGAGTTAGGCATAGTTTGCTATGGTTTGTAGCATTTTTTGTAATTTTAAAGTGATTGGGATGAGTTAGGGGCGGTAAGGGGGTAGTTGGGGGTGATTTATGATAGCCGAAGTAATTTAAGTGAGTTTGGCATAGTTTGCTATGGTTTGTAGCATTGTTTATAATTTTAAAGTGATTGGGCTTATTTTGGGGTAGTAAGGGGTAGTTGGGGGTGATTTATGTTAGCCGAAGTAACTTAGGTGAGTTAGGCATAGTTTGCTATGGTTTGTAGCATTTTTTGTAATTTTAAAGTGATTGGGATAAGTTAGGGGCGGTAAGGGGGTAGTTGGGGGTGATTTATGATAGCCGAAGTAATTTAAGTGAGTTTGGCATAGTTTGCTATGGTTTGTAGCATTTTTTATAATTTTAAAGTGATTGGGCTTATTTTGGGGTAGTAAGGGGTAGTTGGGGGTGATTTATGTTAGCCGAAGTAATTTAGGTGAGTTAGGCATAGTTTGCTATGGTTTGTAGCATTTTTTGTAATTTTAAAGTGATTGGGCTTATTTTGGGGCGGTAAGGGGTTGTTGGGGGTTGATTTATGGTAGCCGAAGTAATTTAGGTGAGTTAGGCATAGTTTGCTATGGTTTGTAGCATTTTTTTGTAATTTTAAAGTGATTGGGCTTATTTTGTGGTTGGTAAGGGGTAGTTGGGGGTGATTTATGGTAGCCGCAGTAATTTAAGTGAGTTTGGCATAGTTTGCTATGATTTGTAGCATTTTTTGTAATTTTAAAGTGATTGGGATGAGTTAGGGGTGGCAAGGGGTAGTTGGGGGTGATTTATGATAGCCGAAGTAATTTAAGTGAGTTTGGCATAGTTTGCTATGGTTTGTAGAATTTTTTTGTAATTTTAAGGTGATTGAGCCTATTTTGGGGTGGTAAGGGGTAGTTGGGGGTGATTAATGGAAGCCGAAGTAATTTAGATGAGTTTGGCATAGTTTGATATTGCTTGTAACATTTTTTGTAATTTTAAAGTGATTGGGCTGAGTTTGGGGTGGTAAGTGGTAGTTGGGGGTAGATTTATGGTAGCCGAAGTAATTTAGGTGAGTTAGGCATAGTTTGCTATGGTTTGTAGCATTTTTTTGTAATTTTCAAGTGATTGGGTTTAGTTTGTGGTTGGTAAGGGGTAGTTGGGGGTGATTTATGGTAGCCGCAGTAATTTAAGTAAGTTTGGCATAGTTTGCTATGATTTGTAGCATTTTTTGTAATTTTAAAGTGATTGGGATGAGTTAGGGGTGGCAAGGGGTAGTTGGATGTGATTTATGATAGCCGAAGTAATTTAAGTGAGTTTGGCATAGTTTGGTATGGTTTGTAGAATTTTTTGTAATTTTAAAGTGATTGGGCTTATTTTGGGGTTGTAAGGGGTAATTGGGGGTGATTTATGGTAGCCGAAGTAATTTAGGGGAGTTTGGCACAGTTTGCTACGGTTTGTAGAATTTTTTTGTAATTTTAAGGTGATTGAGCCTATTTTGGGGAGGTAAGGGGTAGTTGGGGGTGATTAATGGAAGCCGAAGTAATTTAGATGAGTTTGGCATAGTTTGATATTGCTTGTAACATTTTTTGTAATTTTAAAGTGATTGGGCTGAGTTTGGGGTGGTAAGGGGTAGTTGGGGGTGATTTATGGTAGCCGAAGTAATTTAGGTGAGTTAGGGATAGTTTGCTATGATTTGTGTCATTTTGTTTTATTTTAAAGTGATTGGAGTTACTTGGGGTTGCTAAAGGGTGGTAAGGGATGATTTAAGATAACGGATCTAATTTATGTCAGTTTGGTTTAGTTCGGGAATTTTTTGGGGTTGATTTGGTAAATTTTGCAGTGGTAAGAGATATTTGAGGATGTTTAATGTTGACGGATTAAATTTGGAGTGATTTGGTAATTTTTAATTGAGTCACGGATCGACATTATAATTGAAATCAAAATTATAAGTGAAATATCGGCGGCCTCGCTAGGTACGGCAAAAGTATGATCACGAAAGCAGAAACTCGACGTTGAAATTGTTTAGGTTAAATAAGTGCTTTTAATGTAAACCGGTCGCCCGCCGTCGAAGTTGTTTTGGCTAGATACGTGCTTCTAACATAAACACGGTCTCCGCGATCGGATCATTTTTTGTTTATTTTAGCCGGTTTTTATTGAATTACAAAGGAACCGGGCCGAATTTCGCAAAATCCCTTCTTAGTGTTCAGTTTCGGCACATGATACACCCGTGTCTAAAATTTCAAGTCGCCAGCCCTCACGGTTTGGGCTGTGGGTTGTCGGTGAATCAGTGAATGTGTAGATGTGTAGATGAGTGTGTCAGTGAGGACACTTCGCTTTATATATATAGATATGGGATACCACTTAAGATAGTAACGGACCAAGGAACTGAATTTGTATCTTCTATTTTTTCGGAAACGTGTAAAATTTTAAAAATTAAAACTTTAACATCTACAGCCTACCATCATGAAACTATAGGTGCGTTAGAAAATAACCACAAACATTTAGGTGCTTATCTTAGAATGCAAACAGTTCAACATTCAAACGCGTGGAGTACTTGGCTACCATTTTGGTGTTTCGCATATAACACGACAGTGCATACGGAAACGAAGTATACGCATTTTGAATTAGTATTTGGACAGATTGCGCGCTTACCATCAAACATTTGCCAAAAGCCGGAATCTCTGTATAATTTTGGTAATTATCTTTTGGAGCTAAAATTCCGATTGCAAGAAGCAAATTATGATGCTAGGAAAAATTTACAAGAGTCAAAGCAAAAAAGAAAACAAAGATATGGTCAGAATAGTTCGTCTATGATTAAGTATAATGTAGGAGATTTAGTTTTAGTAAAAAATAATAGTGCTCAAAGTAAACTCGAGCCTTTATTCAAAGGACCATATGTCGTTGTACGGGACGATAGTCCAAACGTGGTGTTAGATTTAGAACGAAAAAGAGTGACAATGCATAAAAACAATGTAAAACCGTACTACCAGTGACAGAGATGTGTTTGTAGAATATAGCATAGAATAGAAAATAGGAATAGTTTTAAGCATAAAACTGTTAGCATAAGTATCAGATAGCAGAATAAGGGTTAACATAGTCAAAAAATAACAAAATGTAAAAAAAAAAAATCAGTATATTTTTATTTTTTTTTTGTTTTCCTGGGGAGGTGTAATGGAAAAATCCCCAAATTGTAGTATATTTCCATAACAGGAAGTTTATATGTTATTTTTGTATTAATCGGCATTTGCTGATGCACTTTTGCAATTGTTCACCAATAAGCTGATGCGGTGTTTATTGACCGGATGCCGACTTATTAAATTGAGGTAAACTCAGGTCAAAAGGAAGTTACGATCAGACTAGCGTCGCGAACGAACTATGTAGCTTAAATGTGGTGAATAAATAAATTCTAGTGAAACAACCCTCGACTTGTGATTTTCAACGGTACCAACATTACACTAGCATTTTTTTGTAATTTAAAAGTGATTGGGTTTAGTTTGTTGTAGTAAGGGTTAGTTGGTGATGATCTAGAGTAGCCGAAGTAATTTAGGTGAGTCTGGCATAGTTTGTTATGATTTGTTCACCTTTTTTTGTAATTTTAAGATGATATGGTTTGGTTTGTTGTGGTAAGGGATAGTTGGGGGTGATTTACGGTGCCCGAAGTAATTTAGGTGATTCTGGTATAGTTTGTTATGATTTTTAGCATTTTTTTGTAATTTTAAAGTGATTGGGCTTAGTTTGTTGCTGTAAAGTGAAGTTGGGGGTGATTTTTGTAGCCGAAGTAATTTAGGTGAGTTTGGCATAGTTTGCTATGGTTAGTAGCATTTTTTTGTAATTTAAAAGTGATTGGGTTTAGTTTGTTGTGGTAAGGGTTAGTTGGTGATGATTTATGGTAGCCGAAGTAATTTAGGTGAGTTTGGCATAGTTTGCTACGGTTACTAGCATTTGTTTTTGTAATTTAAAAGTGATTGAGTTTAGTCTGTTGTGGTAAGGGTTAGTTGGTGATGATTTAGAGTAGCCGAAGTAATTTAGGTGAGTCTGGCATAGTTTGTAATGATTTGTACACCTTTTTTTGTAATTTTAAGATGATATGGTTGGGTTTGTTGTGGTAAGGGATAGTTGGGGGTAATTTACGGTAGCCGAAGTAATTTAGGTGATTCTGGTATAGTTTGTTATGACTTTTAGCATTTTTTTGTAATTTTAAAGTGATTGGGCTTAGTTTGTTGCTGTAAAGTGTAGTTGGGGGTGATTTTTGATAGCCGAAGTAATTTAGGTGAGTTTGGCATAGTTTGCTATGGTTAATAGCATTTTTTATAATTTAAAAGTCATTGGGTTTAGTTTGTTGTGGTAAGGGTTAGTTGATAATGATTTATAGTAGCCGAAGTAATTTAGGTGAGTTTGGCATAGTTTGTTATACTTTGTACACCTTTTTTTGTAATTTTAAAATGATATGGTTTGGTTTGTTGTGGTAAGGAATAGTAGGGGATTATTTACGGTAGCCGAAGTAATTTAGGTGATTCTGGTATAGTTTGTTATGATTTTTAGCATTTTTTTGTAATTTTAAAGTGATTGGGCTTAGTTTGTTGCTGTAAAGTTTAGTTGGAGGTGATTTTTGATAGCCGAAGTAATTTAGGTGCGTTTGGCATAGTTTGCTATGGTTAGTAGCATTTTTTAATAATTTAAAAGTGATTGGGTTTAGTTTGTTGTGGTATGGGTTAGTTGGTGATGATTTATTGTAGCCGAAGTAATTTAGGTGAGTTTGGCATAGTTTGCTATGGTTACTAGCATTTTTTTGTAATTTAAAAGTGATTGGGTATAGTTTGTTGTGGTAAGGGTTAGTTGGTGATGATTTAGAGTAGCCGAAGTAATTTAGGTGAGTCTGGCATAGTTTATTATGATTTGTACACCTTTTTTTGTAATTTTAAGATGATATGGTTTGGTTTGTTGTGGTAAAGGATAGTTGGGGGTGATTTACGGTAGCCGAAGTAATTTAGGTGATTCTGGTATAGTTTGTTATGATTTTTAGCATTTTTTTGTAATTTTAAAGTGATTGGGCTTAGTTTGTTGCTGTAAAGTGTAGCTGGGGGTGATTTTTGATAGCCGAAGTAATTTAGGTGAGTTTGGCATAGTTTTCTATGGTTGGTAGCATTTTTTTATAATTTAAAAGTGATTGGGTTTAGTTTGTTGTGGTAAGGGTTAGTTGATGATGATTTATGGTAGCCGAAGTAATTTAGGTGAGTTTGGCATAGTTTGTTATGATTTGTACACCTTTTTTTGTAATTTTAAGATGATATGGTTTGGTTTGTTGTGGTAAGGGATAGTAGGGTTTATTTACGGTAGCCGAAGTAATTTAGGTGATTCTGGTATAGTTTGTTATGATTTTTAGAATTTTTTTGTAATTTTAAAGTGATTGGGTTTAGTTTGTTGCTGTAAAGTGTAGTTGGGGGTGATTTTTGATAGCCGAAGTAATTTAGGTGAGTTTGGCATAGTTTGCTGTGGTTAGTAGCATTTTTTTGTAATTTAAAAGTGACTTGGTTTAGTTTGTTGTGGTAAGGGTTAGTTGGTGATGATTTATGGTAGCCGAAGTAATTTAGGTGAGTTTGGCATAGTTTGCTATGGTTACTAGCATTTTTGTATAATTTAAAAGTGATTGGGTTTAGTTTGTTGTGGTAAGGGTTAGTTGGTGATGATTTGTGGTAGCCGAAGTAATTTAGGTGAGTTTGGCATAGGTTGCTATGGTTACTAGCATTTTTGTATAATTTAAAAGTGATTGGGTTTAGTTTGTTGTGGTAAGGGTTAGTTGCTGATGATTTAGAGTAGCCGAAGTAATTTAGGTGAGTCTGGCATAGTTTGTAATGATTTGTACAATTTTTTTTGTAATTTTAAGATGATGTGGTTGGGTTTGTTGTGGTAAGGGATAGTTGGGGGTGATTTACGGTAGCCGAAGTAATTTAGGTGATTCTGGTATAGTTTGTTATAATTTTTAGCATTTTTTTGTAATTTTAAAGTGATTGGGCTTAGTTTGTTGCTGTAAAGTGTAGTTGGGGGTGATTTTTGATAGCCGAAGTAATTTAGGTTAGTTTGGCATAGTTTGCTATGGTTAGTAGCATTTTTTTGTAATTTAAAAGTGATTGGGTTTAGTTTGTTGTGGTAAGGGTTAGTTGGTGATGATTTATGGTAGCCGAAGTAATTTAGGTGAGTTTGGCATAGTTTGCTATGGTTACTAGCATTTTTTTGTAATTTAAAAGTGATTGGGTTTAGTTTGTTGTGGTAAGGGTTAGTTGGTGATGATTTAGAGTAGCCGAAGTAATTTAGGTGAGTCTGGCATAGTTTGTTATGATTTGTACACCATTTTTTGTAATTTTAAGATGATATGGTTTGGTTTGTTGTGGTAAGGGATAGTTGGGGGTGATTTATGGTAGTCGAAGTAATTTAGGTGATTCTGGTGTAGTTTGTTATGATTTTTAGCATTTATTTGTAATTTTAAAGTGATTGGGCTTAGTTTGTTGCTGTAAAGTGTAGTTGGGGGTGATTTTTGATAGCCGAAGTAAATTAGGTGAGTTTGGCATAGTTTGCTACGGTTAGTAGTATTTTTTTGTAATTTAAAAGTGATTGGGTTTATTATGTTGTGGTAAGGGTTAGTTGGTGATGATTTGTGGTAGCCGAAGTAATTTAGGTGAGTTTGGCATAGTTTGCTATGGTTACTAGCATTTTTGTATAATTTAAAAGTGATTGGGTTTAGTTTGTTGTGGTAAGGGTTAGTTGCTGATGATTTAGAGTAGCCGAAGTAATTTAGGTGAGTCTGGCATAGTTTGTTATGATTTTTAGCATTTTTTTGTAATTTTAAAGTGATTGGGCTTAGTTTGTTGCTGTAAAGTGTAGTTGGAGGTGATTTTTGATAGCCGAAGTAATTTAGGTGCGTTTGGCATAGTTTGTTACGGTTAGTAGCATTTTTTTATAATTTAAAAGTGATTGGGTTTAGTTTGTTGTGGTAAGGGTTAGTTGGTGATGATTTATGGTAGTCGAAGTAATTTAGGTGAGTTTGGCATAATTTGCTATGGTTACTGGCATTTTTTTGTAATTTAAAAGTGATTGGGTTTAGTTTGTTGTGGTAAGGGTTAGTTGGTGATGATTTATGGTAGCCGAAGTAATTTAGGTGAGTTTGGCATAGTTTGTTATAATTTGTACACCTTTTTTTGTAATTTTAAGATGATATGGTTTGGTTTGTTGTGGTAAGGGATAGTAGGGGGTTATTTACGGTAGCCGAAGTAATTTAGGTGATTCTGGTATAGTTTGTTATGATTTTTAGCATTTTTTTGTAATTTTAAAGTGATTTTGCTTAATTTGTTGCTGTAAAGTGTAGTTGGGGGTGATTTTTGATAGCCGAAGTAATTTAGGTGAGTTTGGCATAGTTTGCTATGGTTAGTAGCATTTTTTTGTAATTTAAAAGTGATTGGGTTTAGTTTGTTGTGGTAAGGGTTAGTTGGTGATGATTTATGGTAGCCGAAGTAATTTAGGTGAGTTTGGCATAGTTTGCTATGGTTACGAGCATTTTTGTATAATTTAAAAGTGATTGGGTTTAGTTTGTTGTGGTAAGGGTTAGTTGGTGATGATTTATGGTAGCCGAAGTAATTTAGGTGAGTTTGGCATAGTTTGCTATGGTTACTAGCATTTTTGTATAATTTAAAAGTGATTGGGTTTAGTTTGTTGTGGTAAGGGTTAGTTGCTGATGATTTAGAGTAGCCGAAGTAATTTAGGTGATTCTGGTATAGTTTGTTATAATTTTTAGCATTTTTTTGTAATTTTAAAGTGATTGGGCTTAGTTTGTTGCTGTAAAGTGTAGTTGGGGGTGATTTTTGATAGCCGAAGTAATTTAGGTTAATTTGGCATAGTTTGCTATGGTTAGTAGCATTTTTTTGTAATTTAAAATTGATTGGGTTTAGTTTGTTGTGGTAAGGGTTAGTTGGTGATGATTTATGGTAGCCGAAGTAATTTAGGTGTGTTTGGCATATTTTGCTATGGTTACTAGCATTTTTTTGTAATTTAAATGTGATTGGGCTTAGTTTGTTGCTGTAAAGTGTAGTTCGGGGTGATTTTTGATAGCCGAAGTAATTTAGGTGAGTTTGGCATAGTTTGCTACGGTTAGTAGCATTTTTTTGTAATTTAAAAGTGATTGGGTTTAGTTTGTTGTGGTAAGGGTTAGTTGGTGATGATTTATGGTAGCCGAAGTAATTTAGGTGAATTTGGCATAGTTTGCTATGGTTACTAGCATTTTTTTGTAATTTAAAAGTGATTGGGTTTAGTTTGTTGTGGTAAGGGTTAGTTGGTGATGATTTAGAGTAGCCGAAATAATTTAGGTGAGTCTGGCATAGTTTGTTATGATTTGTACACCTTTTTTTGTAATTTTAAGATGATATGGTTTGGTTTGTTGTGGTAAGGGATAGTTGGGGGTGATTTACGGTAGCCAAAGTAATTTAGGTGATTCTGGTATAGTTTGTTATGACTTTTAGCATTTTTTTGTAATTTTAAAGTGATTGGGTTTAGTTTGTTGCTGTAAAGTGTACTTGGGGGTGATTTTTGATAGCCGAAGTAATTTAGGTAAGTTTGGCATAGTTTGCTATGGTTAGTAGCATTTTTTTATAATTTAAAAGTCATTGGGTTTAGTTTGTTGTGGTAAGGGTTAGTTGGTGATGATTTATGGTAGCCGAAGTAATTTAGGTGAGTTTGGCATAGTTTGTTATAATTTGTACACCTTTTTTTGTAATTTTAAGATGATATGGTTTGGTTTGTTTTGGTAAGGGATAGTAGGGGGTTATTTACGGTAGCCGAAGTAATTTAGGTGATTCTGGTATAGTTTGTTATGATTTTAAGCATTTTTTTGTAATTTTAAAGTGATTGGGCTTAATTTGTTGCTGTAAAGTGTAGTTGGGGGTGATTTTTGATAGCCGAAGTAATTTAGGTGAGTTTGGCATAGTTTGCTATGGTTAGTAGCATTTTTTTGTAATTTAAAAGTGATTGGGTTTAGTTTGTTGTGGTAAGGGTTAGTTGGTGATGATTTATGGTAGCCGAAGTAATTTAGGTGAGTTTGGCATAGTTTGCAATGGTTACTAGCATTTTTGTATAATTTAAAAGTGATTGGGTTTAGTTTGTTGTGGTAAGTGTTAGTTGCTGATGATTTAGAGTAGCCGAAGTAATTTAGGTGAGTCTGGCATAGTTTGTAATGATTTGTACACCTTTTTTTGTAATTTTAAGATGATATGGTTTGGTTTGTTGTGGTAAGGGATAGTTGGGGGTGATTTACGGTAGCCGAAGTAATTTAGGTGATTTTGATATAGTTTGTTATGATTTTTAGCATTTTTTTGTAATTTTAAAGTGATTGGGCTTAGTTTGTTGCTGTAAAGTGTAGTTGGGGGTGATTTTTGATATCCGAAGTAATTTAGGTGAGTTTGGCATAGTTTGCTATGATTAATAGCATTTTTTTATAATTTAAAAGTCATTGGGTTTAGTTTGTTGTGGTAAGGGTTAGTTGGTGATGATTTATGGTAGCCGAAGTAATTTAGGTGAGTTTGGCATAGTTTGTTATGATTTCTACACCTTTTTTTGTAATTTTAAGATGATATGGTTTGGTTTGTTGTGGTAAAGGATAGTAGGGGGTTATTTACGGTAGCCGAAGTAATTTAGGTGATTCTGGTATAGTTGATTGTATGATTTTTAGCATTTTTTTGTAATTTTAAAGTGATTGGGCTTAGTTTGTTGCTGTAAAGTGTAGTTGGGGGTGATTTTTGATAGCCGAAGTAAATTAGGTGAGTTTGGCATAGTTTGCTACGGTTAGTAGTATTTTTTTGTAATTTAAAAGTGATTGGGTTTATTATGTTGTGGTAAGGGTTAGTTGGTGATGATTTGTGGTAGCCGAAGTAATTTAGGTGAGTTTGGCATAGTTTGCTATGGTTACTAGCATTTTTGTATAATTTAAAAGTGATTGGGTTTAGTTTGTTGTGGTAAGGGTTAGTTGCTGATGATTTAGAGTAGCCGAAGTAATTTAGGTGAGTCTGGCATAGTTTGTTATGATTTTTAGCATTTTTTTGTAATTTTAAAGTGATTGGGCTTAGTTTGTTGCTGTAAAGTGTAGTTGGAGGTGATTTTTGATAGCCGAAGTAATTTAGGTGCGTTTGGCATAGTTTGTTACGGTTAGTAGCATTTTTTTATAATTTAAAAGTGATTGGGTTTAGTTTGTTGTGGTAAGGGTTAGTTGGTGATGATTTATGGTAGTCGAAGTAATTTAGGTGAGTTTGGCATAATTTGCTATGGTTACTGGCATTTTTTTGTAATTTAAAAGTGATTGGGTTTAGTTTGTTGTGGTAAGGGTTAGTTGGTGATGATTTATGGTAGCCGAAGTAATTTAGGTGAGTTTGGCATAGTTTGTTATAATTTGTACACCTTTTTTTGTAATTTTAAGATGATATGGTTTGGTTTGTTGTGGTAAGGGATAGTAGGGGGTTATTTACGGTAGCCGAAGTAATTTAGGTGATTCTGGTATAGTTTGTTATGATTTTTAGCATTTTTTTGTAATTTTAAAGTGATTTTGCTTAATTTGTTGCTGTAAAGTGTAGTTGGGGGTGATTTTTGATAGCCGAAGTAATTTAGGTGAGTTTGGCATAGTTTGCTATGGTTAGTAGCATTTTTTTGTAATTTAAAAGTGATTGGGTTTAGTTTGTTGTGGTAAGGGTTAGTTGGTGATGATTTATGGTAGCCGAAGTAATTTAGGTGAGTTTGGCATAGTTTGCTATGGTTACGAGCATTTTTGTATAATTTAAAAGTGATTGGGTTTAGTTTGTTGTGGTAAGGGTTAGTTGGTGATGATTTATGGTAGCCGAAGTAATTTAGGTGAGTTTGGCATAGTTTGCTATGGTTACTAGCATTTTTGTATAATTTAAAAGTGATTGGGTTTAGTTTGTTGTGGTAAGGGTTAGTTGCTGATGATTTAGAGTAGCCGAAGTAATTTAGGTGATTCTGGTATAGTTTGTTATAATTTTTAGCATTTTTTTGTAATTTTAAAGTGATTGGGCTTAGTTTGTTGCTGTAAAGTGTAGTTGGGGGTGATTTTTGATAGCCGAAGTAATTTAGGTTAATTTGGCATAGTTTGCTATGGTTAGTAGCATTTTTTTGTAATTTAAAATTGATTGGGTTTAGTTTGTTGTGGTAAGGGTTAGTTGGTGATGATTTATGGTAGCCGAAGTAATTTAGGTGTGTTTGGCATATTTTGCTATGGTTACTAGCATTTTTTTGTAATTTAAATGTGATTGGGCTTAGTTTGTTGCTGTAAAGTGTAGTTCGGGGTGATTTTTGATAGCCGAAGTAATTTAGGTGAGTTTGGCATAGTTTGCTACGGTTAGTAGCATTTTTTTGTAATTTAAAAGTGATTGGGTTTAGTTTGTTGTGGTAAGGGTTAGTTGGTGATGATTTATGGTAGCCGAAGTAATTTAGGTGAATTTGGCATAGTTTGCTATGGTTACTAGCATTTTTTTGTAATTTAAAAGTGATTGGGTTTAGTTTGTTGTGGTAAGGGTTAGTTGGTGATGATTTAGAGTAGCCGAAATAATTTAGGTGAGTCTGGCATAGTTTGTTATGATTTGTACACCTTTTTTTGTAATTTTAAGATGATATGGTTTGGTTTGTTGTGGTAAGGGATAGTTGGGGGTGATTTACGGTAGCCAAAGTAATTTAGGTGATTCTGGTATAGTTTGTTATGACTTTTAGCATTTTTTTGTAATTTTAAAGTGATTGGGTTTAGTTTGTTGCTGTAAAGTGTACTTGGGGGTGATTTTTGATAGCCGAAGTAATTTAGGTAAGTTTGGCATAGTTTGCTATGGTTAGTAGCATTTTTTTATAATTTAAAAGTCATTGGGTTTAGTTTGTTGTGGTAAGGGTTAGTTGGTGATGATTTATGGTAGCCGAAGTAATTTAGGTGAGTTTGGCATAGTTTGTTATAATTTGTACACCTTTTTTTGTAATTTTAAGATGATATGGTTTGGTTTGTTTTGGTAAGGGATAGTAGGGGGTTATTTACGGTAGCCGAAGTAATTTAGGTGATTCTGGTATAGTTTGTTATGATTTTAAGCATTTTTTTGTAATTTTAAAGTGATTGGGCTTAATTTGTTGCTGTAAAGTGTAGTTGGGGGTGATTTTTGATAGCCGAAGTAATTTAGGTGAGTTTGGCATAGTTTGCTATGGTTAGTAGCATTTTTTTGTAATTTAAAAGTGATTGGGTTTAGTTTGTTGTGGTAAGGGTTAGTTGGTGATGATTTATGGTAGCCGAAGTAATTTAGGTGAGTTTGGCATAGTTTGCAATGGTTACTAGCATTTTTGTATAATTTAAAAGTGATTGGGTTTAGTTTGTTGTGGTAAGTGTTAGTTGCTGATGATTTAGAGTAGCCGAAGTAATTTAGGTGAGTCTGGCATAGTTTGTAATGATTTGTACACCTTTTTTTGTAATTTTAAGATGATATGGTTTGGTTTGTTGTGGTAAGGGATAGTTGGGGGTGATTTACGGTAGCCGAAGTAATTTAGGTGATTTTGATATAGTTTGTTATGATTTTTAGCATTTTTTTGTAATTTTAAAGTGATTGGGCTTAGTTTGTTGCTGTAAAGTGTAGTTGGGGGTGATTTTTGATATCCGAAGTAATTTAGGTGAGTTTGGCATAGTTTGCTATGATTAATAGCATTTTTTTATAATTTAAAAGTCATTGGGTTTAGTTTGTTGTGGTAAGGGTTAGTTGGTGATGATTTATGGTAGCCGAAGTAATTTAGGTGAGTTTGGCATAGTTTGTTATGATTTCTACACCTTTTTTTGTAATTTTAAGATGATATGGTTTGGTTTGTTGTGGTAAAGGATAGTAGGGGGTTATTTA
This sequence comes from Eledona agricola, assembly GCA_964023215.1. NCBI lineage: Eukaryota > Metazoa > Arthropoda > Insecta > Coleoptera > Tenebrionidae > Eledona > Eledona agricola. The sequence goes on from OZ026854.1 coordinate 26,587,518, forward strand.
CGGTAGCCGAAGTAATTTAGGTGATTCTGGTATAGTTGATTGTATGATTTTTAGCATTTTTTTGTAATTTTAAAGTGATTGGGCTTAGTTTGTTGCTGTAAAGTGTAGTTGGAGGTCATTTTTGATAGCCGAAGTAATTTAGGTGAGTTTGGCATAGTTTGCTACGGTTACTAGCATTTTTTTGTAATTTAAAAGTGATTGGGTTTAGTTTGTTGTGGTAAGGGTTAGTTGGTCATGATTTAGAGAAGCCGAAGTAATTTAGGTGAGTCTGGCATAGTTTGTTATGATTTGTACACCTTTTTTTGTAATTTTAAGATGATATGGTTTGGTTTGTTGTGGTAAGGGATAGTTGGGGGTGATTAACGGTAGCCGAAGTAATTTAGGTGATTTTGATATAGTTTGTTATGATTTTTAGCATTTTTTTGTAATTTTAAAGTGATTGGGCTTAGTTTGTTGTTGTAAAGTGTAGTTGGGGGTGATTTTTGATAGCCGAAGTAATTTAGGTGAGTTTGGCATAGTTTGCTATGGTTAATAGCATTTTTTTATAATTTAAAAGTCATCGGGTTTAGTTTGTTGTGGTAAGGGTTAGTTGGTGATGATTTATGGTAGCCGAAGTAATTTAGGTGAGTTTGGCATAGTTTGTTATGATTTCTACACCTTTTTTTGTAATTTTAAGATGATATGGTTTGGTTTGTTGTGGTAAGGGACAGTAGGGGGTTATTTACGGTAGCCGAAGTAATTTAGGTGATTCTGGTATAGTTGTTTGTTATGATTTTTAGCATTTTTTTGTAATTTTAAAGTGATTGGGCTTAGTTTGTTGCTGTAAAGTGTAGTTGGAGGTCATTTTTGATAGCCGAAGTAATTTAGGTGAGTTTGGCATAGTTTGCTACGGTTACTAGCATTTTTTTGTAATTTAAAAGTGATTGGGTTTAGTTTGTTGTGGTAAGGGTTAGTTGGTGATGATTTAGAGAAGCCGAAGTAATTTAGGTGAGTCTGGCATAGTTTGTTATGATTTGTACACCTTTTTTTGTAATTTTAAGATGATATGGTTTGGTTTGTTGTGGTAAGGGATAGTTGGGGGTGATTTACGGTAGCCGAAGTAATTTAGGTGATTTTGATATAGTTTGTTATGACTTTTAGCATTTTTTTGTAATTTTAAAGTGATTGGGCTTAGTTTGTTGCTGTAAAGTGTAGTTGGAGGTGATTTTTGAGAGCCGAAGTAATTTAGGTGCGTTTGGCATAGTTTGCTATGGTTAGTAGCATTTTTTTATAATTTAAAAGTGATTGGGTTTAGTTTGTTGTGGTAAGTGTTAGTTGCTGATGATTTAGAGTAGCCGAAGTAATTTAGGTGAGTCTGGCATAGTTTGTAATGATTTGTACACCTTTTTTTGTAATTTTAAGATGATATGGTTTGGTTTGTTGTGGTAAGGGATAGTTGGGGGTGATTTACGGTAGCCGAAGTAATTTAGGTGATTTTGATATAGTTTGTTATGATTTTTAGCATTTTTTTGTAATTTTAAAGTGATTGGGCTTAGTTTGTTGCTGTAAAGTGTAGTTGGGGGTGATTTTTGATAGCCGAAGTAATTTAGGTGAGTTTGGCATAGTTTGCTATGATTAATAGCATTTTTTTATAATTTAAAAGTCATTGAGTTTAGTTTGTTGTGGTAAGGGTTAGTTGGTGATGATTTATGGTAGCCGAAGTAATTTAGGTGAGTTTGGCATAGTTTGTTATGATTTCTACACCTTTTTTTGTAATTTTAAGATGATATGGTTTGGTTTGTTGTGGTAAAGGATAGTAGGGGGTTATTTACGGTAGCCGAAGTAATTTAGGTGATTCTGGTATAGTTGATTGTTATGATTTTTAGCATTTTTTTGTAATTTTAAAGTGATTGGGCTTAGTTTGTTGCTGTAAAGTGTAGTTGGAGGTCATTTTTGATAGCCGAAGTAATTTAGGTGAGTTTGGCATAGTTTGCTACGGTTACTAGCATTTTTTTGTAATTTAAAAGTGATTGGGTTTAGTTTGTTGTGGTAAGGGTTAGTTGGTCATGATTTAGAGAAGCCGAAGTAATTTAGGTGAGTCTGGCATAGTTTGTTATGATTTGTACACCTTTTTTTGTAATTTTAAGATGATATGGTTTGGTTTGTTGTGGTAAGGGATAGTTGGGGGTGATTTACGGTAGCCGAAGTAATTTAGGTGATTTTGATATAGTTTGTTATGATTTTTAGCATTTTTTTGTAATTTTAAAGTGATTGGGCTTAGTTTGTTGCTGTAAAGTGTAGTTGGGGGTGATTTTTGATAGCCGAAGTAATTTAGGTGAGTTTGGCATAGTTTGCTATGGTTAATAGCATTTTTTTATAATTTAAAAATCATTGGGTTTAGTTTGTTGTGGTAAGGGTTAGTTGGTGATGATTTATGGTAGCAGAAGTAATTTAGGTGAGTTTGGCATAGTTTGTTATGATTTCTACACCTTTTTTTGTAATTTTAAGATGATATGGTTTGGTTTGTTGTGGTAAGGGATAGTAGGGTTTATTTACGGTAGCCGAAGTAATTTAGGTGATTCTGGTCTAGTTGCTTGTTATGATTTTTAGCATTTTTTTGTAATTTTAAAGTGATTGGGCTTAGTTTGTTGCTCTAAAGTGTAGTTGGAGGTCATTTTTGATAGCCGAAGTAATTTAGGTGAGTTTGGCATAGTTTGCTACGGTTACTAGCATTTTTTTGTAATTTAAAAGTGATTGGGTTTAGTTTGTTGTGGTAAGGGTTAGTTGGTGATGATTTAGAGAAGCCGAAGTAATTTAGGTGAGTCTGGCATAGTTTGTTATGATTTGTACACCTTTTTTTGTAATTTTAAGATGATATGGTTTGGTTTGTTGTGGTAAGGGATAGTTGGGGGTGATTTACGGTAGCCGAAGTAATTTAGGTGATTTTGATATAGTTTGTTATGATTTCTAGCATTTTTTTGTAATTTTAAAGTGATTGGGCTTAGTTTGTTGCTGTAAAGTGTAGTTGGAGGTGATTTTTGAAAGCCGAAGTAATTTAGGTGCGTTTGGCACAGTTTGCTATGGTTAGTAGCATTTTTTTATAATTTAAAAGTGATTAGGTTTAGTTTGTTGTGGTAAGGGTTAGTTGGTGATGATTTATGGTAGCCGAAATAATTTAGGTGAGTTTGGCATAGTTTGCTATGGTTACTAGCATTTTTTGTAATTTAAAAGTGATTGGGTTTAGTTTGTTGTGGTAAGGGTTAGTTGGTGATGATTTAGAGTAGCCGAAGTAATTTAGGTGAGTCTGGTATAGTTTATTATGATTTGTACCCCTTTTTTTGTAATTTTAAGATGATATGGTTTGGTTTGTTGTGGCAAGGGATAGTTGGGGGTTATTTACGGTAGCCGAATTAATTTAGGTGATTCTGGTATAGTGTTATGATTTTTAGCATTTTTTTGTAATTTTAAAGTGATTGGACTTAGTTTGTTGCTGTAAAGTGTAGTTGGAGGTGATTTTTGATAGCCGAAGTAATTTAGGTGAGTTTGGCATAGTTTGCTATGGTTACTAGCATTTTTATGTAATTTAAAAGTGATTGGGTTTAGTTTGTTGTGGTAAGGGTTAGTTGGTGATGATTTAGAGTAGCCGAAGTAATTTAGGTGAATCTGGCATAGTTTGTTATGATTTGTACACCTTTTTTTGTAATTTTAAGATGATATGGTTTGGTTAGTTGTGGTAAGGGATAGTTGGGGGTGATTTACGGTAGTCGAAGTAATTTAGGTGATTCTGGTGTAGTTTGTTATGATTTTTAGCATTTATTTGTAATTTTAAAGTGATTGGGCTTAGTTTGTTGCTGTAAAGTGTAGTTGGGGGTAATTTTTGATAGCCGAAGTAATTTAGGTGAGTTTGGCATAGTTTGCTACGGTTAGTAGCATTTTTTTGTAATTTAAAAGTGATTGGGTTTAGTTTGTTGTGGTAAGGGTTAGTTGGTGATGATTTATGGTAGCCGAAGTAATTTAGGTGAGTTTGGCATAGTTTGCTATGGTTACTAGCATTTTTTTGTAATTTAAAAGTGATTGGGCTTAGTTTGTTGCTGTAAAGTGTAGTTCGGGGTGATTTTTGATAGCCGAAGTAATTTAGGTGAGTTTGGCATAGTTTGCTACGGTTAGTAGCATTTTTTTGTAATTTAAAAGTGATTGGGTTTAGTTTGTTGTGGTAAGGGTTAGTTGGTGATGATTTATGGTAGCCGAAGTAATTTAGGTGAGTTTGGCATAGTTTGCTATGGTTACTAGCATTTTTTTGTAATTTAAAAGTGATTGGGTTTAGTTTGTTGTGGTAAGGGTTAGTTGGTGATGATTTAGAGAAGCCGAAGTAATTTAGGTGAGTCTGGCATAGTTTGTTATGATTTGTACACCTTTTTTTGTAATTTTAAGATGATATGGTTTGGTTTGTTGTGGTAAGGGATAGTTGGGGGTGATTTACGGTAGCCGAAGTAATTTAGGTGATTTTGATATAGTTTGTTATGACTTTTAGCATTTTTTTGTAATTTTAAAGTGATTGGGCTTAGTTTGTTGCTGTAAAGTGTAGTTGGAGGTGATTTTTGAGAGCCGAAGTAATTTAGGTGCGTTTGGCATAGTTTGCTATGATTAATAGCATTTTTTTATAATTTAAAAGTCATTGGGTTTAGTTTGTTGTGGTAAGGGTTAGTTGGTGATGATTTATGGTAGCCGAAGTAATTTAGGTGAGTTTGGCATAGTTTGTTATGATTTCTACACCTTTTTTTGTAATTTTAAGATGATATGGTTTGGTTTGTTGTGGTAAAGGATAGTAGGGGGTTATTTACGGTAGCCGAAGTAATTTAGGTGATTCTGGTATAGTTGATTGTATGATTTTTAGCATTTTTTTGTAATTTTAAAGTGATTGGGCTTAGTTTGTTGCTGTAAAGTGTAGTTGGAGGTCATTTTTGATAGCCGAAGTAATTTAGGTGAGTTTGGCATAGTTTGCTACGGTTACTAGCATTTTTTTGTAATTTAAAAGTGATTGGGTTTAGTTTGTTGTGGTAAGGGTTAGTTGGTCATGATTTAGAGAAGCCGAAGTAATTTAGGTGAGTCTGGCATAGTTTGTTATGATTTGTACACCTTTTTTTGTAATTTTAAGATGATATGGTTTGGTTTGTTGTGGTAAGGGATAGTTGGGGGTGATTTACGGTAGCCGAAGTAATTTAGGTGATTTTGATATAGTTTGTTATGATTTTTAGCATTTTTTTGTAATTTTAAAGTGATTGGGCTTAGTTTGTTGTTGTAAAGTGTAGTTGGGGGTGATTTTTGATAGCCGAAGTAATTTAGGTGAGTTTGGCATAGTTTGCTATGGTTAATAGCATTTTTTTATAATTTAAAAGTCATTGGGTTTAGTTTGTTGTGGTAAGGGTTAGTTGGTGATGATTTATGGTAGCCGAAGTAATTTAGGTGAGTTTGGCATAGTTTGTTATGATTTCTACACCTTTTTTTGTAATTTTAAGATGATATGGTTTGGTTTGTTGTGGTAAGGGACAGTAGGGGGTTATTTACGGTAGCCGAAGTAATTTAGGTGATTCTGGTATAGTTGTTTGTTATGATTTTTAGCATTTTTTTGTAATTTTAAAGTGATTGGGCTTAGTTTGTTGCTGTAAAGTGTAGTTGGAGGTCATTTTTGATAGCCGAAGTAATTTAGGTGAGTTTGGCATAGTTTGCTACGGTTACTAGCATTTTTTTGTAATTTAAAAGTGATTGGGTTTAGTTTGTTGTGGTAAGGGTTAGTTGGTGATGATTTAGAGAAGCCGAAGTAATTTAGGTGAGTCTGGCATAGTTTGTTATGATTTGTACACCTTTTTTTGTAATTTTAAGATGATATGGTTTGGTTTGTTGTGGTAAGGGATAGTTGGGGGTGATTTACGGTAGCCGAAGTAATTTAGGTGATTTTGATATAGTTTGTTATGACTTTTAGCATTTTTTTGTAATTTTAAAGTGATTGGGCTTAGTTTGTTGCTGTAAAGTGTAGTTGGAGGTGATTTTTGAGAGCCGAAGTAATTTAGGTGCGTTTGGCATAGTTTGCTATGGTTAGTAGCATTTTTTTATAATTTAAAAGTGATTGGGTTTAGTTTGTTGTGGTAAGTGTTAGTTGCTGATGATTTAGAGTAGCCGAAGTAATTTAGGTGAGTCTGGCATAGTTTGTAATGATTTGTACACCTTTTTTTGTAATTTTAAGATGATATGGTTTGGTTTGTTGTGGTAAGGGATAGTTGGGGGTGATTTACGGTAGCCGAAGTAATTTAGGTGATTTTGATATAGTTTGTTATGATTTTTAGCATTTTTTTGTAATTTTAAAGTGATTGGGCTTAGTTTGTTGCTGTAAAGTGTAGTTGGGGGTGATTTTTGATAGCCGAAGTAATTTAGGTGAGTTTGGCATAGTTTGCTATGATTAATAGCATTTTTTTATAATTTAAAAGTCATTGAGTTTAGTTTGTTGTGGTAAGGGTTAGTTGGTGATGATTTATGGTAGCCGAAGTAATTTAGGTGAGTTTGGCATAGTTTGTTATGATTTCTACACCTTTTTTTGTAATTTTAAGATGATATGGTTTGGTTTGTTGTGGTAAAGGATAGTAGGGGGTTATTTACGGTAGCCGAAGTAATTTAGGTGATTCTGGTATAGTTGATTGTTATGATTTTTAGCATTTTTTTGTAATTTTAAAGTGATTGGGCTTAGTTTGTTGCTGTAAAGTGTAGTTGGAGGTCATTTTTGATAGCCGAAGTAATTTAGGTGAGTTTGGCATAGTTTGCTACGGTTACTAGCATTTTTTTGTAATTTAAAAGTGATTGGGTTTAGTTTGTTGTGGTAAGGGTTAGTTGGTCATGATTTAGAGAAGCCGAAGTAATTTAGGTGAGTCTGGCATAGTTTGTTATGATTTGTACACCTTTTTTTGTAATTTTAAGATGATATGGTTTGGTTTGTTGTGGTAAGGGATAGTTGGGGGTGATTTACGGTAGCCGAAGTAATTTAGGTGATTTTGATATAGTTTGTTATGATTTTTAGCATTTTTTTGTAATTTTAAAGTGATTGGGCTTAGTTTGTTGCTGTAAAGTGTAGTTGGGGGTGATTTTTGATAGCCGAAGTAATTTAGGTGAGTTTGGCATAGTTTGCTATGGTTAATAGCATTTTTTTATAATTTAAAAATCATTGGGTTTAGTTTGTTGTGGTAAGGGTTAGTTGGTGATGATTTATGGTAGCCGAAGTAATTTAGGTGAGTTTGGCATAGTTTGTTATGATTTCTACACCTTTTTTTGTAATTTTAAGATGATATGGTTTGGTTTGTTGTGGTAAGGGATAGTAGGGTTTATTTACGGTAGCCGAAGTAATTTAGGTGATTCTGGTCTAGTTGCTTGTTATGATTTTTAGCATTTTTTTGTAATTTTAAAGTGATTGGGCTTAGTTTGTTGCTCTAAAGTGTAGTTGGAGGTCATTTTTGATAGCCGAAGTAATTTAGGTGAGTTTGGCATAGTTTGCTACGGTTACTAGCATTTTTTTGTAATTTAAAAGTGATTGGGTTTAGTTTGTTGTGGTAAGGGTTAGTTGGTGATGATTTAGAGAAGCCGAAGTAATTTAGGTGAGTCTGGCATAGTTTGTTATGATTTGTACACCTTTTTTTGTAATTTTAAGATGATATGGTTTGGTTTGTTGTGGTAAGGGATAGTTGGGGGTGATTTACGGTAGCCGAAGTAATTTAGGTGATTTTGATATAGTTTGTTATGATTTCTAGCATTTTTTTGTAATTTTAAAGTGATTGGGCTTAGTTTGTTGCTGTAAAGTGTAGTTGGAGGTGATTTTTGAAAGCCGAAGTAATTTAGGTGCGTTTGGCACAGTTTGCTATGGTTAGTAGCATTTTTTTATAATTTAAAAGTGATTAGGTTTAGTTTGTTGTGGTAAGGGTTAGTTGGTGATGATTTATGGTAGCCGAAATAATTTAGGTGAGTTTGGCATAGTTTGCTATGGTTACTAGCATTTTTTGTAATTTAAAAGTGATTGGGTTTAGTTTGTTGTGGTAAGGGTTAGTTGGTGATGATTTAGAGTAGCCGAAGTAATTTAGGTGAGTCTGGTATAGTTTATTATGATTTGTACCCCTTTTTTTGTAATTTTAAGATGATATGGTTTGGTTTGTTGTGGCAAGGGATAGTTGGGGGTTATTTACGGTAGCCGAATTAATTTAGGTGATTCTGGTATAGTGTTATGATTTTTAGCATTTTTTTGTAATTTTAAAGTGATTGGACTTAGTTTGTTGCTGTAAAGTGTAGTTGGAGGTGATTTTTGATAGCCGAAGTAATTTAGGTGAGTTTGGCATAGTTTGCTATGGTTACTAGCATTTTTATGTAATTTAAAAGTGATTGGGTTTAGTTTGTTGTGGTAAGGGTTAGTTGGTGATGATTTAGAGTAGCCGAAGTAATTTAGGTGAGTCTGGCATAGTTTGTTATGATTTGTACACCTTTTTTTGTAATTTTAAGATGATATGGTTTGGTTAGTTGTGGTAAGGGATAGTTGGGGGTGATTTACGGTAGTCGAAGTAATTTAGGTGATTCTGGTGTAGTTTGTTATGATTTTTAGCATTTATTTGTAATTTTAAAGTGATTGGGCTTAGTTTGTTGCTGTAAAGTGTAGTTGGGGGTAATTTTTGATAGCCGAAGTAATTTAGGTGAGTTTGGCATAGTTTGCTACGGTTAGTAGCATTTTTTTGTAATTTAAAAGTGATTGGGTTTAGTTTGTTGTGGTAAGGGTTAGTTGGTGATGATTTATGGTAGCCGAAGTAATTTAGGTGAGTTTGGCATAGTTTGCTATGGTTACTAGCATTTTTTTGTAATTTAAAAGTGATTGGGCTTAGTTTGTTGCTGTAAAGTGTAGTTCGGGGTGATTTTTGATAGCCGAAGTAATTTAGGTGAGTTTGGCATAGTTTGCTACGGTTAGTAGCATTTTTTTGTAATTTAAAAGTGATTGGGTTTAGTTTGTTGTGGTAAGGGTTAGTTGGTGATGATTTATGGTAGCCGAAGTAATTTAGGTGAGTTTGGCATAGTTTGCTATGGTTACTAGCATTTTTTTGTAATTTAAAAGTGATTGGGTTTAGTTTGTTGTGATAAGGGTTAGTTGGTGATGATTTAGAGTAGCCGAAATAATTTAGGTGAGTCTGGCATAGTTTGTTATGATTTGTACACCTTTTTTTGTAATTTTAAGATGATATGGTTTGGTTTGTTGTGGTAAGGGATAGTTGGGGGTGATTTACGGTAGCCAAAGTAATTTAGGTGATTCTGGTATAGTTTGTTATGACTTTTAGCATTTTTTTGTAATTTTAAAGTGATTGGGCTTAGTTTGTTGCTGTAAAGTGTACTTGGGGGTGATTTTTGATAGCCGAAGTAATTTAGGTGAGTTTGGCATAGTTTGCTATGGTTAGTAGCATTTTTTTATAATTTAAAAGTCATTGGGTTTAGTTTGTTGTGGTAAGGGTTAGTTGGTGATGATTTATGGTAGCCGAAGTAATTTAGGTGAGTTTGGCATAGTTTGTTATAATTTGTACACCTTTTTTTGTAATTTTAAGATGATATGGTTTGGTTTGTTTTGGTAAGGGATAGTAGGGGGTTATTTACGGTAGCCGAAGTAATTTAGGTGATTCTGGTATAATTTGTTATGATTTTAAGCATTTTTTTGTAATTTTAAAGTGATTGGGCTTAATTTGTTGCTGTAAAGTGTAGTTGGGGGTGATTTTTGATAGCCGAAGTAATTTAGGTGAGTTTGGCATAGTTTGCTATGGTTAGTAGCATTTTTTTGTAATTTAAAAGTGATTGGGTTTAGTTTGTTGTGGTAAGGGTTAGTTGGTGATGATTAATGGTAGCCGAAGTAATTTAGGTGAGTTTGGCATAGTTTGCAATGGTTACTAGCATTTTTGTATAATTTAAAAGTGATTGGGTTTAGTTTGTTGTGGTAAGTGTTAGTTGCTGATGATTTAGAGTAGCCGAAGTAATTTAGGTGAGTCTGGCATAGTTTATAATGATTTGTACACCTGTTTTTATAATTTTAAGATGATATGGTTTGGTTTGTTGTGGTAAGGGATAGTTGGGGGTGATTTACGGTAGCCGAAGTAATTTAGGTGATTTTGATATAGTTTGTTATGATTTTTAGCATTTTTTTGTAATTTTAAAGTGATTGGGCTTAGTTTGTTGCTGTAAAGTGTAGTTGGGGGTGATTTTTGATAGCCGAAGTAATTTAGGTGAGTTTGGCATAGTTTGCTATGATTAATAGCATTTTTTTATAATTTAAAAGTCATTGGGTTTAGTTTGTTGTGGTAAGGGTTAGTTGGTGATGATTTATGGTAGCCGAAGTAATTTAGGTGAGTTTGGCATAGTTTGTTATGATTTCTACACCTTTTTTTGTAATTTTAAGATGATATGGTTTGGTTTGTTGTGGTAAAGGATAGTAGGGGGTTATTTACGGTAGCCGAAGTAATTTAGGTGATTCTGGTATAGTTGATTGTTATGATTTTTAGATTTTTTTGTAATTTTAAAGTGAGTGGGCTTAGTTTGTTGCTGTAAAGTGTAGTTGGAGGTCATTTTTGATAGCCGAAGTAATTTAAGTGAGTTTGGCATAGTTTGCTACGGTTACTAGAGTTTTTTTGTAATTTAAAAGTGATTGGGTTTAGTTTGTTGTGGTAAGGGTTAGTTGGTCATGATTTAGAGAAGCCGAAGTAATTTAGGTGAGTCTGGCATAGTTTGTTATGATTTGTACACCTTTTTTTGTAATTTTAAGATGATATGGTTTGGTTTGTTGTGGTAAGGGATAGTTGGGGGTGATTTACGGTAGCCGAAGTAATTTAGGTGATTTTGATATAGTTTGTTATGATTTTTAGCATTTTTTTGTAATTTTAAAGTGATTGGGCTTAGTTTGTTGCTGTAAAGTGTAGTTGGGGGTGATTTTTGATAGCCGAAGTAATTTAGGTGAGTTTGATATAGTTTGCTATGGTTAATAGCATTTTTTTATAATTTAAAAGTCATTGGGTTTAGTTTGTTGTGGTAAGGGTTAGTTGGTGATGATTTATGGTAGCCGAAGTAATTTAGGTGAGTTTGGCATAGTTTGTTATGATTTCTACACCTTTTTTTGTAATTTTAAGATGATATGGTTTGGTTTGTTGTGGTAAGGGATAGTAGGGGGTTATTTACGGTAGCCGAAGTAATTTAGGTGATTCTGGTATAGTTGTTTGTTATGATTTTTAGCATTTTTTTGTAATTTTAAAGTGATTGGGCTTAGTTTGTTGCTGTAAAGTGTAGTTGGAGGTCATTTTTGATAGCCGAAGTAATTTAGGTGAGTTTGGCATAGTTTGCTACGGTTACTAGCATTTTTTTGTAATTTAAAAGTGATTGGGTTTAGTTTGTTGTGGTAAGGGTTAGTTGGTGATGATTTAGAGAAGCCGAAGTAATTTAGGTGAGTCTGGCATAGTTTGTTATGATTTGTACACTTTTTTTTGTAATTTTAAGATGATATGGTTTGGTTTGTTGTGGTAAGGGATAGTTGGGGGTGATTTACGGTAGCCGAAGTAATTTAGGTGATTTTGATATAGTTTGTTATGATTTTTAGCATTTTTTTGTAATTTTAAAGTGATTGGGCTTAGTTTGTTGCTGTAAAGTGTAGTTGGAGGTGATTTTTGAGAGTCGAAGTAATTTAGGTGCGTTTGGCATAGTTTGCTATGGTTAGTAGCATTTTTTTATAATTTAAAAGTGATTGGGTTTAGTTTGTTGTGGTAAGGGTTAGTTGGTGATGATTTATGGTAGCCGAAATAATTTAGGTGAGTTTGGCATAGTTTGCTATGGTTACTAGCATTTTTTTGTAATTTAAAAGTGATTGGGTTTAGTTTGTTGTGGTAAGGGTTAGTTGGTGATGATTTAGAGTAGCCGAAGTAATTTAGGTGAGTCTGGTATAGTTTATTATGATTTGTACCCCTTTTTTTGTAATTTTAAAATGATATGGTTTGGTTTGTTGTGGCAAGGGATAGTTGGGGGTTATTTACGGTAGCCGAAGTAATTTAGGTGATTCTGGTATAGTGTTATGATTTTTAGCATTTTTTTGTAATTTTAAAGTGATTGGGCTTAGTTTGTTGCTGTAAAGTGTAGTTGGAGGTGATTTTTGATAGCCGAAGTAATTTAGGTGAGTTTGGCATAGTTTGCTATGGTTACTAGCATTTTTTTGTAATTTAAAAGTGATTGGGTTTAGTTTGTTGTGGTAAGGGTTAGTTGGTGATGATTTAGAGTAGCCGAAGTAATTTAGGTGAGTCTGGCATAGTTTGTTATGATTTGTACACCTTTTTTTGTAATTTTAAGATGATATGGTTTGGTTTGTTGTGGTAAGGGATAGTTGGGGGTGATTTACGTTAGTCGAAGTAATTTAGGTGATTCTGGTGTAGTTTGTTATGATTTTTAGCATTTATTTGTAATTTTAAAGTGATTGGGCTTAGTTTGTTGCTGTAAAGTGTATTTGGGGGTAATTTTTGATAGCCGAAGTAATTTAGGTGAGTTTGGCATAGTTTGCTACGGTTAGTAGCATTTTTTTGTAATTTAAAAGTGATTGGGTTTAGTTTGTTGTGGTAAGGGTTAGTTGGTGATGATTTATGGTAGCCGAAGTAATTTAGGTGAGTTTGGCATAGTTTGCTATGGTTACTAGCATTTTTTTGTAATTTAAAAGTGATTAGGTTTAGTTTGTTGTGGTAAGGGTTAGTTGGTGATGATTTAGAGTAGCCGAAGTAATGTAGGTGAGTCTGGCATAGTTTGTTATGATTTGTACACCTTTTTTTGTAATTTTAAGATGATATGGTTTGGTTTGTTGTGGTAAGGGATAGTTGGGGGTGATTTACGGTAGCCGAAGTAATTTAGGTGATTTTGGTATAGTTTGTTATGATTTTTAGCATTTTTTTGTAATTTTAAAGTGATTGGGCTTAGTTTGTTGCTGTAAAGTGTAGTTTGGGGTGATTTTTGATAGCCGAAGTAATTTAGGTGAGTTTGGCATTGTTTGCTATGGTTAATAGCATTTTTTTATAATTTAAAAGTCATTGGGTTTAGTTTGTTGTGGTAAGGGTTAGTTGGTGATGATTTATGGTAGCCGAAGTAATTTAGGTGAGTTTGGCATAGTTTGTTATGATTTCTACACCTTTTTTTGATATTTTAAGATGATATGGTTTGGTTTGTTGTGGTAAGGGATAGTAGGGGGTTATTTACGGTAGCCGAAGTAATTTAGGTGATTCTGGTATAGTGTTATGATTTTTAGCATTTTTTTGTAATTTTAAAGTGATTGGGCTTAGTTTGTTGCTGTAAAGTGTAGTTGGAGGTGATTTTTGATAGCCGAAGTAATTTAGGTGCGTTTGGCATAGTTTGCTATGGTTAGTAGCATTTTTTTATAATTTAAAAGTGATTGGGTTTAGTTTGTTGTGGTAAGGGTTAGGTGGGGATGATTTATGGTAGCCGAAATAATTTAGGTGAGTTTGGCATAGTTTCCTATGGTTACTAGCATTTTTTTGTAATTTAAAAGTGATTGGGTTTAGTTTGTTGTGGTAAGGGTTAGTTGGTGATGATTTAGAGTAGCCGAAGTAATTTAGGTGAGTCTGGCATAGTTTATTATGATTTGTACACCTTTTTTTGTAATTTTAAGATGATTTGGTTTGGTTTGTTGTGGCAAGGGATAGTTGGGGGTGATTTACGGTAGTCGAAGTAATTTAGGTGATTCTGGTGTAGTTTGTTATGATTTTTAGCATTTTTTTGTAATTTTAAAGTGATTGGGCTTAGTTTGTTGCTGTAAATTGTAGTTGGGAATGATTTATGATAGCTGAAGTAATTTAGGTTAGTTTGGCATAGTTTGCTATGGTTAGTAGCATTTTTTTGTAATTTAAAAGTGATTGGGTTTAGTTTGTTGTGGTAAGGGTTAGTTGGTGATGATTTATGGTAGCCGAAGTAATTTAGGTGAGTTTGGCATAGTTTGCTATGGTTACTAGCATTTTTTTGTAATTTAAAAGTGATTGGGTTTAGTTTGTTGTGGTAAGGGTTAGTGGTGATGATTTAGAGTAGCCGAAGTAATTTAGGTGAGTCTGGCATAGTTTGTTATGATTTGTACACCTTTTTTTGTAATTTTAAGATGATATGGTTTGGTTTGTTGTAGTAAGGGATAGTTGGGGGTGATTTAAGGTAGTCGAAGTAATTTAGGTGATTCTGGTGTAGTTTGTTATGATTTTTAGCATTAATTTGTAATTTTAAAGTGATTGGGCTTAGTTTGTTGCTGTAAAGTGTAGTTGGGGGTAATTTTTGATAGTTGAAGTAATTTAGGTGAGTTTGGCATAGTTTGCTACGGTTAGTAGCATTTTTTTTAATTTAAAAGTGATTGGGTTTAGTTTGTTGTGGTAAGGGTTAGTTGGTGATGATTTATAGTAGCCGAAGTAATTTAGGTGAGTTTGGCATAGTTTGCTATGGTTACTAGCATTTTTTTGTAATTTAAAAGTGATTGGGTTTAGTTTGTTGTGGTAAGGGTTAGTTGGTGATGATTTAGGGTAGCCGAAGTAATGTAGGTGAGTCTGGCATAGTTTGTTATGATTTGTACACCTTTTTTTGTAATTTTAAGATGATATGGTTTGGTTTGTTGTGGTAAGGGATAGTTGGGGGTGATTTACGGTAGCCGAAGTAATTTAGGTGATTTTGGTATAGTTTGTTATGATTTTTAGCATTTTTTTGTAATTTTAAAGTGATTGGGCTTAGTTTGTTGCTGTAAAGTGTAGTTGGGGGTGATTTTTGATAGCCGATGTAATTTAGGTGAGTTTGGCATAGTTTGCTATGGTTAGTAGCATTTTTTTGTAATTTAAAAGTGATTGGGTTTAGTTTGTAGTGGTAAGGGTTAGTTGGTGATGATTTATGGTAGCCGAAGTAATTTAGGTGAGTTTGGCATAGTTTGCTATGGTTCCTAGCATTTTTGTATAATTTAAAAGTGATTGGGTTTAGTTTGTTGTGGTAAGGGTTAGTTGCTGATGATTTAGAGTAGCCGAAGTAATTTAGGTGAGTATGGCATAATTTGTAATGATTTGTACACCTTTTTTTGTAATTTTAAGATAATATGGTTGGGTTTGTTGTGGTAAGGGATAGTTGGGGGTGATTTACGGTAGCCGAAGTAATTTAGGTGATTCTGGTATAGTTTGTTATAATTTTTAGAATTTTTTTGTAATTTTAAAGTGATTGGGCTTAGTTTGTTGCTGTAAAGTGTAGTTGGGGGTGATTTTTGATAGCCGATGTAATTTAGGTGAGTTTGGCATAGTTTGCTATGGTTAGTAGCATTTTTTTGTAATTTAAAAGTGATTGGGTTTAGTTTGTTGTGGTAAGGGTTAGTTGGTGATGATTTATGGTAGCCGAAGTAATTTAGGTGAGTTTGGCATAGTTTGTTATGGTTACTAGCATTTTTGTGTAATTTAAAAGTGATTGGGTTCAGTTTGTAGTGGTAAGGGTTAGTTGGTGATGATTTATGTTAGCCGAAGTAATTTAGGTGAGTTTGGCATAGTTTGCTATGGTTACTAGCATTTTTTTGTAATTTAAAAGTGATTGGGTTTAGTTTGTTGTGGTAAGGGTTAGTTGGTGATGATTTAGAGTAGCCGAAGTAATGTAGGTGAGTCTGGCATAGTTTGTTATGATTTGTACACCTTTTTTTGTAATTTTAAAATGATATGGTTTGGTTTGTTGTGGTAACGGATAGTTGGGGGTGATTAACGGTAGCCGAAGTAATTTAGGTGATTTTGGTATAGTTTTTTATGATTTTTAGCATTTTTTTGTAATTTTAAAGTGATTGGGCTTAGTTTGTTGCTGTAAAGTGTAGTTGGGGGTGATTTTTGATAGCCGATGTAATTTAGGTGAGTTTGGCATAGTTTGCTATGGTTAGTAGCATTTTTTTGTAATTTAAAAGTGATTGGGTTTAGTTTGTTGTGGTAAGGGTTAGTTGGTGATGATTTATGGTAGCCGAAGTAATTTAGGTGAGTTTGGCATAGTTTGTTATGGTTACTAGCATTTTTGTATAATTTAAAAGTGATTGGGTTTAGTTTGTAGTGGTAAGGGTTAGTTGGTGATGATTTATGGTAGCCGAAGTAATTTAGGTGAGTTTGGCATAGTTTGCTATGGTTACAAGCATTTTTGTATAATTTAAAAGTGATTGGGTTTAGTTTGTTGTGGTAAGGGTTAGTTGGTGATGATTTAGAGTAGCCGAAGTAATTTAGGTGAGTCTGGCATAGTTTGTTATGATTTGTACACCTTTTTTTGTAATTTTAAGATGATATGGTTTGGTTTGTTGTGGTAAGGGATAGTTGGGGGTGATTTACGGTAGCCGAAGTAATTTAGGTGATTTTGATATAGTTTGTTATGATTTTTAATATTTTTTTGTAATTTTAAAGTGATTGGGCTTAGTTTGTTGCTGTAAAGTGTAGTTGGGGGTGATTTTTGATAGCCGAAGTAATTTAGGTGAGTTTGGCATAGTTTGCTACGGTTAGTAGCATTTTTTTGTAATTTAAAAGTGATTGGGTTTAGTTTGTTGTGGTAAGGGTTAGTTGGTGATGATTTATGGTAGCCGAAGTAATTTAGGTGAGTTTGGCATAGTTTGCTATGGTTACTAGCATTTTTTTGTAATTTAAAAGTGATTGGGTTTAGTTTGTTGTGGTAAGGGTTAGTTGGTGATGATTTAGAGTAGCCGAAGTAATTTAGGTGAGTTTGGCATAGTTTGCTATGGTTACTAGCATTTTTGTATAATTTAAAAGTGATTGGGTTTAGTTTGTTGTGGTAAGGGTTAGTTGCTGATGATTTAGAGTAGCCGAAGTAATTTAGGTGAGTCTGGCATAGTTTGCAATGATTTGTACACCTTTTTTTGTAATTTTAAGATGATATGGTTGGGTTTGTTGTGGTAAGGGATAGTTGGGGGTGATTTACGGTAGCCGAAGTAATTTAGGTGATTCTGGTATAGTTTGTTATAATTTTTAGCATTTTTTTGTAATTTTAAAGTTAATGGGGTTAGTTTGTTTCTGTAAAGTGTAGTTGGGGGTGATTTTTGATAGCCGAAGTAATTTAGGTTAGTTTGGCATAGTTTGCTATGGTTAGTAGCATTTTTTTGTAATTTAAAAATGATTGGGTTTAGTTTGTTGTGGTAAGGGTTAGTTGGTGATGATTTATGGTAGCCGAAGTAATTTAGGTGAGTTTGGCATAGTTTGTTATGGTTACTAGCATTTTTGTATAATTTAAAATTGATTGGGTTTAGTTTGTAGTGGTAAGGGTTAGTTGGTGATGATTTATGGTAGCCGAAGTAATTTAGGTGAGTTTGGCATAGTTTGCTATGGTTACTAGCATTTTTGTATAATTTAAATGTGATTGGGTTTAGTTTGTTGTGGTAAGGGTTAGTTGGTGATGATTTAGAGTAGCCGAAGTAATTTAGGTGAGTCTGGCATAGTTTGTTATGATTTGTACACATTTTTTTGTAATTTTAAGATGATATGGTTTGGTTTGTTGTGGTAAGGGATAGTTGGGGGTGATTTACGGTAGCCGAAGTAATTTAGGTGATTTTGATATAGTTTGTTATGATTTTTAACATTTTTTTGTAATTTTAAAGTGATTGGGCTTAGTTTGTTGCTGTAAAGTGTAGTTGGGGGTGATTTTTGATAGCCGAAGTAATTTAGGTGAGTTTGGCATAGTTTGCTACGGTTAGTAGCATTTTTTTGTAATTTAAAAGTGATTGGGTTTAGTTTGTTGTGGTAAGGGTTAGTTGGTGATGATTTATGGTAGCCGAAGTAATTTAGGTGAGTTTGGCATAGTTTGCTATGGTTACTAGCATTTTTGTATAATTTAAAAGTGATTGGGTTTAGTTTGTTGTGGTAAGGGTTAGTTGCTGATGATTTAGAGTAGCCGAAGTAATTTAGGTGAGTCTGGCATAGTTTGCAATGATTTGTACACCTTTTTTTGTAATTTTAAGATGATATGGTTGGGTTTATTGTGGTAAGGGATAGTTGGGGGTGGTTTACGGTAGCCGAAGTAATTTAGGTGTTTCTGGTATAGTTTGTTATAATTTTTAGCATTTTTTTGTAATTTTAAAGTTAATGGGGTTAGTTTGTTGCTGTAAAGTGTAGTTGGGGGTGATTTTTGATAGCCGAAGTAATTTAGGTTAGTTTGGCATAGTTTGCTATGGTTACTAGCATTTTTTTGTAATTTAAAAGTGATTGGGTTTAGTTTGTTGTGGTAAGGGTTAGTTGGTGATGATTTAGAGTAGCCGAAGTAATTTAGGTGCGTCTGGCATAGTTTGTTATGATTTGTACACCTTTTTTTGTAATTTTAAGATGATATGGTTTGATTTGTTGTGGTAAGGGATAGTTGGGGGTGATTTACGGTAGCCGAAGTAATTTAGGTGATTTTGATATAGTTTGTTATGATTTTTATAATTTTAAAGTGATTGGGCTTAGTTTGTTGCTGTAAAGTGTAGTTGGGGGTGATTTTTGATAGCCGAAGTAATTTAGGAGAGTTTGGCATAGTTTGCTACGGTTAGTAGCATTTTTTTGTAATTTTAAAGTAATTGGGATTAGTTTGTTGCTGTAAAGTGTAGTTGGGGTGATTTTTGATAGCCAAAATAATTTAGGTAAGTTTGGAATAGTTTGCTATGGTTAGTAGCATTTTTTTGTAATTTAAAAGTGATTGGGTTTAGTTTGTTGTGGTAAGGGTTACTTGGTTATGATTTATGGTAGCCGAAGTAATTTAGGTGGGTTTGGCATAGTTTGCTATGGTTACTAGCATTTTTTTGTAATTTAAAAGTGATTGGGTTTAGTTTGTTGTGGTAAGGGTTAGTTGGTGATGATTTAGAGTAGCCGAAGTAATTTAGGTGAGTCTGGCATAGTTTGTTATGATTTGTACACCTTTTTTTGTAATTTTAAGATGATATGGTTTGGTTTGTTGTGGTAAGGGATAGTTGGGGGTAATTTACGGTAGCCGAAGTAATTTAGGTGACTCTGGTATAGTTTGTTATGATTTTTAGCATTTATTAGCCGAAGTAATTTAGGTGAGTTTGGCATAGTTTGCAACGGCTAGTAGCATTTTTTTGTAATTTAAAAGTGATTGGGTTTAGTTTGTTGTGGTAAAGGTTAGTTGGTGATGATTTATGGTAGCCGAAGTAATTTCGGTGAGTTTGGCATAGTTTGCTATGGTTACTAGCATTTTTTTGTAATTTAAAAGTGATTGGGTTTAGTTTGTTGTGGTAAGGGTTAGTTGGTGATGATTTAGAGTAGCCGAAGTAATTTAGGTAAGTCTGGCATAGTTTGTTATGATTTGTACACCTTTTTTTGTAATTTAAAAATGATATGGTTGGGTTTGTTGTGGTAAGGGATAGTTGGGGGTGATTTACGGTAGCCGAAGTAATTTAGGTGATTCTGGTATAGTTTGTTATGATTTTTAGAATTTTTTTGTAATTTTAAAGTGATTGGGCTTAGTTTGTTGCAGTAAAGTGTAGTTGGGTGTGATTTTTGATAGCCGAAGTAATTTAGGTGAGTTTGGCATAGTTTGCTATCGTTAGTAGCATTTTTTTGTAATTTGAAAGTGATTGGGTTTAGTTTGTTGTGGTAAGGGTTAGTTGGTGATGATTTATGGTAGCCGAAGTAATTTAGGTGAGTTTGGCATAGTTTGCTATGATTACTAGCATTTTTTTGTAATTTAAAAATGATTGGGTTTAGTTTGTTGTGGTAAGGGTTAGTTGGTGATGATTTAGAGTAGCCGAAGTAATTTAGGTGAGTCTGGCATAGTTTGTTATGATTTGTACACCTTTTTTTGTAATTTTAAGATGATATGGTTTGGTTTGTTGTGGTAAGGGATAGTTGGGGGTGATTTACGGTAGCCGAAGTAATTTAGGTGATTCTGGTATAGTTTGTTTTGATTTTTAGCATTTTTTTGTAATTTTAAAGTGATTGGGCTTAGTTTGTTGCTGTAAAGTGTAGTTGGGGGTGATTTTTGATAGCCGAAATAATTTAGGTGAATTTGGCATAGTTTGCTATGGATAGTAGCATTTTTTTGTAATTTAAAAGTGATTGGGTTTAGTTTGTTGTGGTAAGGGTTAGTTGGTGATGATTTATGGTAGCCGAAGTAATTTAGGTGAGTTTGGTATAGTTTGCTATGGTTACTAGCATTTTTGTATAATTTAAAAGTGATTGGGTTTAGTTTGTTGTGGTAAGGGTTAGTTGCTGATGATTTAGAGTAGCCGAAGTAATTTAGGTGAGTCTGGCATAGTTTGTAATGATTTGTACACCTTTTTTTGTAATTTTAAGATGATATGGTTGGATTTGTTGCGGTAAGGGATAGTTGGGGGTGATTTACGGTAGCCGAAGTAATTTAGGTGATTCTGGTATAGTTTGTTATAATTTTAAGCATTTTTTTGTAATTTTAAAGTGATTGGGCTTAGTTTGTTGCTGTAAAGTGTAGTTGGGTGTGATTTTTGATAGCCGAAGTAATTTAGGTTAGTTTGGCATAGTTTGCTATGGTTAGTAGCATTTTTTTGTAGTTTAAAAGTGATTGGGTTTAGTTTGTTGTGGTAAGGGTTAGTTGGTGATGATTTATGGTAGCCGAAGTAATTTAGGTGAGTCTGGCATAGTTTGTTATGATTTGTACACCTTTTTTTGTAATTTTAGGATGATATGGTTTGGTTTGTTGTGGTAAGAGATAGTTGGGGGTGATTTACGGTAGCCGAAGTAATTTAGGTGATTCTGGTGTAGTTTGTTATGATTTTTAGCATTTATTTGTAATTTTAAAGTGATTGGGCTTAGTTTGTTGCTGTAAAGTGTAGTTGTGGGTGATTTTTGATAGCCGAAGTAATTTAGGTGAGTTTGGCATAGTTTGCTATCGTTAGTAGCATTTTTTTGTAATTTGAAAGTGATTGGGTTTAGTTTGTTGTGGTAAGGGTTAGTTGGTGATGATTTATGGTAGCCGAAGTAATTTAGGTGAGTTTGGCATAGTTTGCTATGGTTACTAGCATTTTTTTGTTATTTAAAAGTGATTGGGTTTAGTTTGTTGTGGTAAGGGTTAGTTGGTGATGATTTAGAGTAGCCGAAGTAATTTAGGTGAGTCTGGCATAATTTCTTATGATTTGTACACCTTTTTTTGTAATTTTAAGATGATATGGTTTGGTTTGTTGTGGTAAGGGATAGTTGGGGGTGATTTACGTTAGCCGAAGTAATTTAGGTGATTCTGGTGTAGTTTGTTATGATTTTTAGCATTTATTTGTAATTTTAAAGTGATTGGGCTTAGTTTGTTGCTGTAAAGTGTAGTTGGGGGTGATTTTTGATAGCCGAAGTAATTTAGGTGAGTTTGGCATAGTTTGCTACGGTTAGTAGCATTTTTTTGTAATTTAAAAGTGATTGGGTTTAGTTTGTTGTGGTAAGGGTTAGTTGGTGATGATTTATGGTAGCCGAAGTATTTTAAGTGAGTTTGGCATAGTTTGCTATGGTTACTAGCATTTTTTTGTAATTTAAAAGTGATTGGGTTTAGTTTGTTGTGGTAAGGGTTAGTTGGTGATGATTTAGAGTAGCCGAAGTAATTTTGGTGAGTCTGGCATAGTTTGTTATGATTTGTACAGCTTTTTTGTAATTTTAAGATGATATGGTTTGGTTTGTTGTGGTAAGGGATAGTTGGGGGTGATTTACGGTAGCCGAAGTTATTTAGGTGATTCTGGTATAGTTTGTTATCATTTTTAGCATTTTTATTAAATTTTAAAGTGATTGGGCTTAGTTTGTTGCTGTAAAGTGTAGTTTGGGGTGATTTTTGATAGCCGAAGTAATTTAGGTTAGTTTGGCATTGTTTGCTATGGTTAGTAGCATTTTTTTGTAATTTAAAACTGATTGGGTTTAGTTTGTTGTGGTAAGGGTTAGTTGGTGATGATTTAGAGTAGCCGAAGTAATTTAGGTGAGTCTGGCCTAGCTTGTTATGATTTGTACACCTTTTTTTGTAATTTTAAGATGATATGGTTTGGTTTGTTGCTGTAAGGGATAGTTGGGGATGATATACGGTAGCCGAAGTAATTTAGGTGATTCTGGTATAGTTTGTTATAATTTTTAGCTTTTTTTTGTAATTTTAAAGTGATTGGGCTTAGTTTGTTGCTGTAAAGTGTAGTTGGGGGTGATTTTTGATAGCCAAAATAATTTAGGTGAGTTTGGCATAGTTTGATATGGTTAGTAGAATTTTTTTGTAATTTAAAAGTGATTGGGTTTAGTTTGTTGTGGTAAGGGTTAGTTGGTTATGATTTATGGTATCCAAAGTAATTTAGGTGAGTTTGCCATAGTTTGCTATGGTTACTAGCATTTTTTTGTAATTTAAAAGTGATTGGGTTTAGTTTGTTGTGGTAAGGGTTAGTTGGTGATGATTTAGAGTAGCCGAAGTAATTTAGGTGAGTCTGGCATAGTTTGTTATGATTTGTACACCTTTTTTTGTAATTTTAAGATGATATGGTTTGGTTTGTTGTGGTAAGGGATAGTTGGGGTTAATTTACGGTAGCCGAAGTAATTTAGGTGATTCTGGTATAGTTTGTTATGATTTTTAGCATTTATTAGCCGAAGTAATTTAGGTGAGTTTGGCATAGTTTGCTACGGCTAGTAGCATTTTTTTGTAATTTAAAAGTGATTGGGTTTAGTTTGTTGTGGTAAGGGTTAGTTGGTGATGATTTAGAGTAGCCGAAGTAATTTAGGTGAGTCTGGCATAGTTTGATATGATTTGTACACCTTTTTTTGTAATTTTAAGATGATATGGTTTGTTTTGTTGTGATAAGGGATAGTTGGGGGTGATTTACGGTAGCCGAAGTAATTTAGGTGATTCTGGTATAGTTTGTTATGATTTTTAGCATTTTTTTGTAATTTTAAAGTGATTGGGCTTAGTTTGTTGCTGTAAAGTGTAGTTGGGGGTGATTTTTGATAGCCGAAATAATTTAGGTGAGTTTGGCATAGTTTGTTATGGTTAGTAGCATTTTTTTTGTAATTTAAAAGTGATTGGGTTTAGTTTGTTGTGGTAAAGGTTAGTTGGTGATGATTTATGGTAGCCGAAGTAATTTAGGTGAGTTTGGCATAGTTTGCTATGGTTACTAGCTTTTTTGTATAATTTAAAAGTGATTGGGTTTAGTTTGTTGTGGTAAGGGTTAGTTGCTGATGATTTAGAGTAGCCGAAGTAATTTAGGTGAGTCTGGCATAGTTTGAAATGATTTGTACACCTTTTTTTGTAATTTTAAGATGATATGGTTGGGTTTGTTGTGGTAAGGGATAGTTGGGGGTGATTTACGGTAGCCGAAGTAATTTAGGTGATTCTGGTATAGTTTGTTATAATTTTTAGCATTTTTTTGTAATTTTAAAGTGATTGGACTTAGTTTGTTGCTGTAAAGTGTAGTTGGGGGTGATTTTTGATAGCCGAAGTAATTTAGGTTAGTTTGGCATAGTTTGCTATGGTTAGTAGCATTTTTTTGTAATTTAAAAGTGATTGGGTTTAGTTTGTTGTGGTAAGGGTTAGTTGGTGATGATTTATGGTAGCCGAAGTAATTTAGGTGATTCTGGTAAAGTTTGTTATGATTTTTAGCATTTATTAGCCGAAGTAATTTAGGTGAGTTTGGCATAGTTTGCTACGGTTAGTAGCATTTTTTTGTAATTTAAAAGTGATTGGGTTTAGTTTGTTGTGGTAAGGGTTAGTTGGTGATGATTTATAGTAGCCGAAGTAATTTAGGTGAGTTTGGCATAGTTTGCTATGGTTACTAGCATTTTTTTGTAATTTTAAAGTGATTGGGCTTAGTTTGTTGCAGTAAAGTGTAGTTGGGGGTGATTTTTGATAGCCGAAGTAATTTAGGTTAGTTTGGCATAGTTTGCTATGATTAGTAGCATTTTTTTGTAATTTAAAAGTGATTGGGTTTAGTTTGTTGTGGTAAGGGTTATTTGGTGATGATTTAGAGTAGCCGAAGTAATTTAGGTGAGTCTGGCCTAGCTTGTTATGATTTGTACACCTTTTTTTGTAATTTTAAGATGATATGGTTTGGTTTGTTGCGGTAAGGGATAGTTGGGGGTGATTTACGGTAGCCGAAGTAATTTAGGTGATTCTGGTATAGTTTGTTATAATTTTTAGCATTTTTTTGTAATTTTAAAATGATTGGGCTTAGTTTGTTGCTGTAAAGTGTAGTTGGGGGTGATTTTTGATAGCCAAAATAATTTAGGTGAGTTTGGCATAGTTTGCTATGGTTAGTAGCATTTTTTTGTAATTTAAAAGTGATTGGGTTTAGTTTGTTGTGGTAAGGGTTAGTTGGTGATGAT
This sequence comes from Eledona agricola, assembly GCA_964023215.1. Taxonomy (NCBI): domain Eukaryota; kingdom Metazoa; phylum Arthropoda; class Insecta; order Coleoptera; family Tenebrionidae; genus Eledona; species Eledona agricola. Next base: position 26,611,859 of record OZ026854.1, read on the forward strand.
TTATGGTAGCCGAAGTAATTTAGGTGAGTTTGGCATAGTTTGCTATGGTTACTAGCATTTTTTTGTAATTTAAAAGTGATTGGGTTTAGTTTGTTGTGGTAAGGGTTAGTTGGTGATGATTTAGAGTAGCCGAAGTAATTTAGGTGAGTCTGGCATAGTTTGTTATGATTTGTACACCTTTTTTTGTAATTTTAAGATGATATGGTTTGGTTTGTTGTGGTAAGGGATAGTTGGGGGTAATTTACGGTAGCCGAAGTAATTTAGGTGATTCTGGTATAGTTTGTTATGATTTTTAGCATTTATTAGCCGAAGTAATTTAGGTGAGTTTGGCATAGTTTGCCATGGTTACTAGCTTTTTTGTATAATTTAAAAGTGATTGGGTTTAGTTTGTTGTGGTAAGGGTTAGTTGCTGATGATTTAGAGTAGCCGAAATAATTTAGGTGAGTCTGGCATAGTTTGCAATGATTTGTACACCTTTTTTTGTAATTTTAAGATGATATGGTTGGGTTTGTTGTGGTAAGGGATAGTTGGGGGTGATTTACGGTAGCCGAAGTAATTTAGGTGATTCTAGTATAGTTTGTTATAATTTTTAGCATTTTTTTGTAATTTTAAAGTGATTGGACTTAGTTTGTTGCTGTAAAGTGTAGTTGGGGGTGATTTTTGATAGCCGAAGTAATTTAGGTTAGTTTGGCATAGTTTGCTATGGTTAGTAGCATTTTTTTGTAATTTAAAAGTGATTGGGTTTAGTTTGTTGTGGTAAGGGTTAGTTGGTGATGATTTATGGTAGCCGAAGTAATTTAGGTGATTCTGGTATAGTTTGTTATGATTTTTAGCATTTATTAGCCGAAGTAATTTAGGTGAGTTTGGCATAGTTTGCTACGGTTAGTAGCATTTTTTTGTAATTTAAAAGTGATTGGGTTTAGTTTGTTGTGGTAAGGGTTAGTTGGTGATGATTTATGGTAGCCGAAGTAATTTAGGTGAGTTTGGCATAGTTTGCTATGGTTACTAGCATTTTTTTGTAATTTAAAAGTAATTGGGTTTAGTTTGTTGTGGTAAGGGTTAGTTGGTGATCATTTAGAGTAGCCGAAGTAATTTAGGTGAGTCTGGCATAGTTTGTTATGATTTGTACACCTTTTTTTGTAATTTAAAGATGATATGGTTTGGTTTGTTGTGGTAAGGGATAGTTGGGGGTGATTTACGGTAGCCGAAGTAATTTAGGTGATTCTAGTATAGTTTGTTATAATTTTTAGCATTTTTTTGTAATTTTAAAGTGATTGGTCTTAGTTTGTTGCAGTAAAGTGTAGTTGGGGGTGATTTTTGATAGCCGAAGTAATTTAGGTGAGTTTGGCATAGTTTGCTATGGTTACTAGCATTTTTTTGTAATTTAAAAGTGATTGGGTTTAGTTTGTTGTGGTAAGGGTTAGTTGGTGATGATTTAGAGTAGCCGAAGTAATTTAGGTGAGTCTGGCATAGTTTGTTATGATTTGTACACCTTTTTTTGTAATTTTAAGATGATATGGTTTGGTTTGTTGTGGTAAGGGATAGTTGGGGTTAATTTACGGTAGCCGAAGTAATTTAGGTGATTCTGGTATAGTTTGTTATGATTTTTAGCATTTATTAGCCGAAGTAATTTAGGTGAGTTTGGCATAGTTTGCTACGGCTAGTAGCATTTTTTTGTAATTTAAAAGTGATTGGGTTTAGTTTGTTGTGGTAAGGGTTAGTTGGTGATGATTTAGAGTAGCCGAAGTAATTTAGGTGAGTCTGGCATAGTTTGATATGATTTGTACACCTTTTTTTGTAATTTTAAGATGATATGGTTTGTTTTGTTGTGATAAGGGATAGTTGGGGGTGATTTACGGTAGCCGAAGTAATTTAGGTGATTCTGGTATAGTTTGTTATGATTTTTAGCATTTTTTTGTAATTTTAAAGTGATTGGGCTTAGTTTGTTGCTGTAAAGTGTAGTTGGGGGTGATTTTTGATAGCCGAAATAATTTAGGTGAGTTTGGCATAGTTTGTTATGGTTAGTAGCATTTTTTTTGTAATTTAAAAGTGATTGGGTTTAGTTTGTTGTGGTAAAGGTTAGTTGGTGATGATTTATGGTAGCCGAAGTAATTTAGGTGAGTTTGGCATAGTTTGCTATGGTTACTAGCTTTTTTGTATAATTTAAAAGTGATTGGGTTTAGTTTGTTGTGGTAAGGGTTAGTTGCTGATGATTTAGAGTAGCCGAAGTAATTTAGGTGAGTCTGGCATAGTTTGAAATGATTTGTACACCTTTTTTTGTAATTTTAAGATGATATGGTTGGGTTTGTTGTGGTAAGGGATAGTTGGGGGTGATTTACGGTAGCCGAAGTAATTTAGGTGATTCTGGTATAGTTTGTTATAATTTTTAGCATTTTTTTGTAATTTTAAAGTGATTGGACTTAGTTTGTTGCTGTAAAGTGTAGTTGGGGGTGATTTTTGATAGCCGAAGTAATTTAGGTTAGTTTGGCATAGTTTGCTATGGTTAGTAGCATTTTTTTGTAATTTAAAAGTGATTGGGTTTAGCTTGTTGTGGTAAGGGTTAGTTGGTGATGATTTATGGTAGCCGAAGTAATTTAGGTGATTCTGGTAAAGTTTGTTATGATTTTTAGCATTTATTAGCCGAAGTAATTTAGGTGAGTTTGGCATAGTTTGCTACGGTTAGTAGCATTTTTTTGTAATTTAAAAGTGATTGGGTTTAGTTTGTTGTGGTAAGGGTTAGTTGGTGATGATTTATAGTAGCCGAAGTAATTTAGGTGAGTTTGGCATAGTTTGCTATGGTTACTAGCATTTTTTTGTAATTTTAAAGTGATTGGGCTTAGTTTGTTGCAGTAAAGTGTAGTTGGGGGTGATTTTTGATAGCCGAAGTAATTTAGGTTAGTTTGGCATAGTTTGCTATGATTAGTAGCATTTTTTTGTAATTTAAAAGTGATTGGGTTTAGTTTGTTGTGGTAAGGGTTATTTGGTGATGATTTAGAGTAGCCGAAGTAATTTAGGTGAGTCTGGCCTAGCTTGTTATGATTTGTACACCTTTTTTTGTAATTTTAAGATGATATGGTTTGGTTTGTTGCGGTAAGGGATAGTTGGGGGTGATTTACGGTAGCCGAAGTAATTTAGGTGATTCTGGTATAGTTTGTTATAATTTTTAGCATTTTTTTGTAATTTTAAAATGATTGGGCTTAGTTTGTTGCTGTAAAGTGTAGTTGGGGGTGATTTTTGATAGCCAAAATAATTTAGGTGAGTTTGGCATAGTTTGCTATGGTTAGTAGCATTTTTTTGTAATTTAAAAGTGATTGGGTTTAGTTTGTTGTGGTAAGGGTTAGTTGGTGATGATTTATGGTAGCCGAAGTAATTTAGGTGAGTTTGGCATAGTTTGCTATGGTTACTAGCATTTTTTTGTAATTTAAAAGTGATTGGGTTTAGTTTGTTGTGGTAAGGGTTAGTTGGTGATGATTTAGAGTAGCCGAAGTAATTTAGGTGAGTCTGGCATAGTTTGTTATGATTTGTACACCTTTTTTTGTAATTTTAAGATGATATGGTTTGGTTTGTTGTGGTAAGGGATAGTTGGGGGTAATTTACGGTAGCCGAAGTAATTTAGGTGATTCTGGTATAGTTTGTTATGATTTTTAGCATTTATTAGCCGAAGTAATTTAGGTGAGTTTGGCATAGTTTGCTATGGTTACTAGCTTTTTTGTATAATTTAAAAGTGATTGGGTTTAGTTTGTTGTGGTAAGGGTTAGTTGCTGATGATTTAGAGTAGCCGAAATAATTTAGGTGAGTCTGGCATAGTTTGCAATGATTTGTACACCTTTTTTTGTAATTTTAAGATGATATGGTTGGGTTTGTTGTGGTAAGGGATAGTTGGGGGTGATTTACGGTAGCCGAAGTAATTTAGGTGATTCTAGTATAGTTTGTTATAATTTTTAGCATTTTTTTGTAATTTTAAAGTGATTGGACTTAGTTTGTTGCTGTAAAGTGTAGTTGGGGGTGATTTTTGATAGCCGAAGTAATTTAGGTTAGTTTGGCATAGTTTGCTATGGTTAGTAGCATTTTTTTGTAATTTAAAAGTGATTGGGTTTAGTTTGTTGTGGTAAGGGTTAGTTGGTGATGATTTATGGTAGCCGAAGTAATTTAGGTGATTCTGGTATAGTTTGTTATGATTTTTAGCATTTATTAGCCGAAGTAATTTAGGTGAGTTTGGCATAGTTTGCTACGGTTAGTAGCATTTTTTTGTAATTTAAAAGTGATTGGGTTTAGTTTGTTGTGGTAAGGGTTAGTTGGTGATGATTTATGGTAGCCGAAGTAATTTAGGTGAGTTTGGCATAGTTTGCTATGGTTACTAGCATTTTTTTGTAATTTAAAAGTAATTGGGTTTAGTTTGTTGTGGTAAGGGTTAGTTGGTGATCATTTAGAGTAGCCGAAGTAATTTAGGTGAGTCTGGCATAGTTTGTTATGATTTGTACACCTTTTTTTGTAATTTAAAGATGATATGGTTTGGTTTGTTGTGGTAAGGGATAGTTGGGGGTGATTTACGGTAGCCGAAGTAATTTAGGTGATTCTAGTATAGTTTGTTATAATTTTTAGCATTTTTTTGTAATTTTAAAGTGATTGGTCTTAGTTTGTTGCAGTAAAGTGTAGTTGGGGGTGATTTTTGATAGCCGAAGTAATTTAGGTGAGTTTGGCATAGTTTGCTATCGTTAGTAGCATTTTTTTGTAATTTGAAAGTGATTGGGTTTAGTTTGTTGTGGTAAGGGTTAGTTGGTGATCATTTAGAGTAGCCGAAGTAATTTAGGTGAGTCTGGCATAGTTTGCAATGATTTGTACACCTTTTTTTGTAATTTTAAGATGATATGGTTGGGTTTGTTGTGGTAAGGGATAGTTGGGGGTGATTTACGGTAGCCGAAGTAATTTAGGTGATTCTAGTATAGTTTGTTATAATTTTTAGCATTTTTTTGTAATTTTAAAGTGATTGGGCTTAGTTTGTTGCAGTAAAGTGTAGTTGGGGGTGATTTTTGATAGCCGAAGTAATTTAGGTGAGTTTGGCATAGTTTGCTATCGTTAGTAGCATTTTTTTGTAATTTGAAAGTGATTGGGTTTAGTTTGTTGTGGTAAGGGTTAGTTGGTGATGATTTACGGTAGCCGAAGTAATTTAGGTGATTCTGGTATAGTTTGTTATGATTTTTAGCATTTATTAGCCGAAGTAATTTAGGTGAGTTTGGCATAGTTTGCTACGGTTAGTAGCATTTTTTTGTAATTTAAAAGTGATTGGGTTTAGTTTGTTGCTGTAAAGTGTAGTTGGGGGTGATTTTTGATAGCCGAAATAATTTAGGTGAGTTTGGCATAGTTTGCTATGGTTAGTAGCATTTTTTTGTAATTTAAAAGTGATTAGGTTTAGTTTGTTGTGGTAAGGGTTAGTTGGTTATGATTTATGGTAGCCGAAGTAATTTAGGTGAGTTCGGCATAGTTTGCTATGGTTACTAGCATTTTTTTGTAATTTAAAAGTGATTGGGTTTAGTTTGTTGTGGTAAGGGTTAGTTGGTGATGATTTAGAGTAGCCGAAGTAATTTAGGTGAGTCTGGCATAGTTTGTTATGATTTGTACACCTTTTTTTGTAATTTTAAGATGATATGGTTTGGTTTGTTGTGGTAAGGGATAGTTGGGGGTGATTTACGTTAGCCGAAGTAATTTAGGTGATTCTGTTATGATTTTTAGCATTTTTTTGAAATTTTAAAGTGATTGGGCTTAGTTTGTTGCTGTAAAGTGTAGTTGGGGGTGATTTTTGATAGCTGAAGTAATTTAGGTGAGTTTGGCATAGTTTGCTAAGGTTAGTAGCATTTTTTTGTAATTTAAAAGTGATTGGGTTTAGTTTGTTGTGGTAAGGGTTAGTTGGTGATGATTTATGATAGCCGAAGTAATTCAGGTGAGTTTGGCAGAGTTTGCTATGTTTACTAGCATTTTTTTGTAATTTAAAAGTGATTGGGTTTAGTTTGTTGCTGTAAAGTGTAGTTGGGGGTGATTTTTGATAGCCGAAATAATTTAGGTGAGTTTGGCATAGTTTGCTATGGTTAGTAGCATTTTTTTGTAATTTAAAAGTGATTAGGTTTAGTTTGTTGTGGTAAGGGTTAGTTGGTTATGATTTATGGTAGCCGAAGTAATTTAGGTGAGTTCGGCATAGTTTGCTATGGTTACTAGCATTTTTTTGTAATTTAAAAGTGATTGGGTTTAGTTTGTTGTGGTAAGGGTTAGTTGGTGATGATTTAGAGTAGCCGAAGTAATTTAGGTGAGTCTGGCATAGTTTGTTATGATTTGTACACCTTTTTTTGTAATTTTAAGATGTTATGGTTTGGTTTGTTGTGGTAAGGGATAGTTGGGGGTGATTTACGTTAGCCGAAGTAATTTAGGTGATTCTGTTATGATTTTTAGCATTTTTTTGAAATTTTAAAGTGATTGGGCTTAGTTTGTTGCTGTAAAGTGTAGTTGGGGGTGATTTTTGATAGCTGAAGTAATTTAGGTGAGTTTGGCATAGTTTGCTAAGGTTAGTAGCATTTTTTTGTAATTTAAAAGTGATTGGGTTTAGTTTGTTGTGGTAAGGGTTAGTTGGTGATGATTTATGATAGCCGAAGTAATTCAGGTGAGTTTGGCAGAGTTTGCTATGTTTACTAGCATTTTTTTGTAATTTAAAAGTGATTGGGTTTAGTTTGTTGTGGTAAGGGTTAGTTGGTGATGATTTAGAGTAACCGAAGTAATTTAGGTGATTCTGGCATAGCTTGTTATGATTTGTACACCTGTTCGGGCCCAGCGAACTGGTACCGGATTGTCTGGTCCCTTTCATAAAGTTTATTACTTATAAGCAATTAGGGGGCGGTATCGATAGAAATTTAGTGTAAATAGCCAATTTTCTTTGTGTAATTTTAAGACGAGCTTCCTGTCCGTCTAATTTGAAGGTGCCGACAAACAACACCGAGCCGCACTTAGGATGGGGATTTCCAGTGGGTTGTGTGGTTTTACCCCCGGTTGTTGTCAGGTGACCATTATTGGACGGAAGGGGGTTCGGGCTTAAAAGGCCTTGACATGGCCCATTTTATTGAGTTGTATGGTTGATGGAGTTTGATGGTTGATTGAGAGTTGTATGGTTGATTGAGTTTGATGGTTCTTTGAGTTTTGATGGTTGTTTGAGTTTGAGTTTGTGTCAGTGTTAAAAAGTTCTTCTTGTAAGTCGATCAGTGAAGTGGTCCTGGTCACTTACAATCGTGTTTGTGTCAATAGAGTTTTACTGCGAGTTGAATCAGTCGAAGTGTTCCTGATTACTCGCAATTGTGTGTAAATAAATTGTTGAGTTTTAAACGTCTTTTGACCATCATCTCCGTGTTGCTGGTGCACTACCACCAGCTGGTCCTTCGAGTGTGTTTTTGTTCTTCTTCACCATTAACGTCAGTCACACGAGATTCTGCCGTGTTGACTGTACAACACCTTTTATTGTAATTTTAAGATGATATGGTTTGGTATGTTGAGGTAAGGGATAGTTGGGGGTGATTTACGGTAGCCGAAGTAATTTAGGTAATTCTGGTATAATTTGTTATGATTTTTAGCATTTTTTGTAATTTTAAAGTGATTGGGCTTAGTTTCTTGCTGTAAAGTGTAGTTGGGGGTGATTTTTGATAGCCGAAGTAATTTAGGTGAGTTTGGCATAGTTTGCTATGGTTACTAGCATTTTTTTGTAATTTAAAAGTGATTGGGTTTAGTTTGTTGTGGTAAGGGTTAGTTGGTGATGATTTAGAGTAGCCGAAGTAATTTAGGTGAATCTGGCATAGTTTGTTATGATTTGTACACCTTTTTTTGTAATTTTAAGATGATATGGTTTGGTTTGTTGTGGTAAGGGATAGTTGGGGGTGATTTACGGTAGCCGAAGTAATTTAGGTGATTCTGGTATAGTTTGTTACGATTTTTAGAATTTTTTTGTAATTTTAAAGTTATTGAGCTTAGTTTGTTGCTGTAAAGTGTAGTTGGGGGTGATTTTTGATAGCCAAAGTAATTTAGGTGAGTTTGGCATAGTTTGCTATGGTTAGTAGCATTTTTTTGTAATTTAAAAATGATTGGGTTTAGTTTGTTGTGGTAAGGGTTAGTTGGTGATGATTTATGGTAACCGAGGTAATTTAGGTGAGTTTTGCATAGTTTGCTATGGTTACTAGCATTTTTTTGTAACTTAAAAGTGATTGGGTTTAGTTTGTTGTGGTAAGGGTTAGTTGGTGATGATTTAGAGTAGCCGAAGTAATTTAGGTGAGTCTGGCATAATTTGTTATGATTTGTACACCTTTTTTTGTAATTTTAAGATGATATGGTTTGGTTTGTTGTGGTAAGGGATAGTTGGGGGTGATTTACGGTAGCCGAAGTAATTTAGGTGATTCTGGTATAGTTTGTTATGCTTTTTAGCATTTTTTTGTAATTTCAAAGTGATTGGGCTTAGTTTGTTGCTGTAAAGTGTAGTTGGAGGTGATTTTTGATAGCCGAAGTAATTTAGGTGAGTTTGGCATAGTTTGCTATGGTTAGTAGAATTTTTTTGTAATTTAAAAGTGATTGGGTTTAGTTTGTTGTGGTAAGGGTTAGTTTGTGATGATTTATGGTAGCCGAAGTAATTTAGGTGAGTTTGGCATAGTTTGCTATGGTTACTAGCATTTTTTTGTAATTTAAAAGTGATTGGGTTTAGTTTGTTGTGGTAAGGGTTAGTTGGTGATGATTTATGGTAGCCGAAGTAATTTAGGTGAGTTTGGCATAGTTTGCTATGGTTACTAGCATTTTTTTGTAATTTAAAAGTGATTGGGTTTAGTTTGTTGTGGTAAGGGTTAGTTGGTGATCATTTAGAGTAGCCGAAGTAATTTAGGTGAGTCTGGCATAGAATGTTATGATTTGTACACCTTTTTTTGTAATTTAAAGATGATATGGTTTGGTTTGTTGTGGTAAGGGATAGTTGGGGGTGATTTACGGTAGCCGAAGTAATTTAGGTGATTCTGGTATAGTTTGTTATAATTTTTAGAATTTTTTTGTAATTTTAAAGTGATTGGGCTTAGTTTGTTGCAGTAAAGTGTAGTTGGGGGTGATTTTTGATAGCCAAAGTAATTTAGGTGAGTTTGGCATAGTTTGCTATCGTTAGTAGCATTTTTTTGTAATTTGAAAGTGATTGGGTTTAGTTTGTTGTGGTAAGGGTTAGTTGGTGATGATTTATGGTAGCCGAAGTAATTTAGGTGATTCTGGTATAGTTTGTTATGATTTTTAGCATTTATTAGCCGAAGTAATTTAGGTGAGTTTGGCATAGTTTGCTACGGTTAGTAGCATTTTTTTGTAATTTAAAAGTGATTGGGTTTAGTTTGTTGTGGTAAGGGTTAGTTGGTGATGATTTATGGTAGCCGAAGTAATTTAGGTGAGTTTGGCATAGTTTGCTATGGTTACTAGCATTTTTTTGTAATTTTAAAGTGATTGGGCTTAGTTTGTTGCAGTAAAGTGTAGTGGGGGGTGATTTTTGATAGCCGAAGTAATTTAGGTGAGTTTGGCATAGTTTGCTATCGTTAGTAGCATTTTTTTGTAATTTGAAAGTGATTGGGTTTAGTTTGTTGTGGGAAGGGTTAGTTGGTGATGATTTACGGTAGCCGAAGTAATTTAGGTGATTCTGGTATAGTTTGTTATGATTTTTAGCATTTATTATCCGAAGTAATTTAGGTGAGTTTGGCATAGTTTGCTACGGTTAGTAGCATTTTTTTGTAATTTAAAAGTGATTGGGTTTAGTTTGTTGTGGTAAGGGTTAGTTGGTGATGATTTATGGTAGCCGAAGTAATTTAGGTGAGTTTGACATAGTTTGCTATGGTTACTAGCATTTTTTTGTAATTTAAAAGTGATTGGGTTTAGTTTGTTGTGGTAAGGGTTAGTTGGTGATCATTTAGAGTAGCCGAAGTAATTTAGGTGAGTCTGGCATAGTTTGTTACTAGCTGAATGTACCCGGCGTTGCCCGGACGTAGATTAAATAAACGCAGTGTTGACAAAAGTGGTGTATTTGTGATGTAGACTAATCGACATTATAATACAATTAAACAGGAATGCTCTCACTTTTCCAATCACAAAATAAACAAATTTGCTGAAATTAACCTGCATTGCCAGGACCGGGTACTTCAATATGATTTGGAAAATGACGATAATTTCGTTTCTGGGTGCAAGCTCCTTTTTTTTCACTCTTTTTCACTCTTCAAGAGAAGGAGAGTTGACAGAGAAGCTGAACTATTCCAAATTATTTCCATTTAGTTCTCTAACAACGTTAAAGAATGTCGTCGAAGAATGTTGAAATATATAAATACTGTAACAGAACTCGACCCCCCCATTGGCGCCGCCGCTGATTTCCCCGACGCCACTGATCGGCACGCCCTACGTCCGAGAGAGAGTCGACGCAAGAACGCACAACAAGAAAGTTGCAACAAGTGTCCGGTGTGCACATAATTGTTCTTGTCCTCTGTGTTTAAAGTTTTTCTTGTAACTTTTATCTTTTAAATACATCGAGTCGAAAACCAAAGAAAGTTATTACAACTGGCGCCCAACTTGCGGCTCGAAAATCCACAAAAGTAAAAGTGAAACGATAATAGTGCTGTGCGCTGTTCCCACGCCACCGACTATTCTGTAATTGATGCGCTGCAACCACGCCATCAAAAGCCAAGTTTCCCCGTGCATTCGTATTGCTGCTGTCCAGTACGAATATAACTCGTGGTGCTCCTCCGTTTTGTTTCCGTCCCAAAACGGCATTTTCCCGCGTTCGTCTCCAACAACCATCGTTCGTGTGTCTACGCGTGCGCAAGTTTGAACAAACAACCAATCGTGAACGAATTCACCACCTAGCGTGCCGTTCCTGCTACGTGATTGGCGCATTCTTTTTCCCATCACTGCAATCAACGTTTTCTTAATCGGCGACAAAAAAAGTGAAAACACTTTTCAACACGAGTTCCCAACGAGACTTCTGTGAAAAGAACCGCGAACTAGTTCTCAGATCGCGCGCGCACGATCCACGTCAAAAGTACGAAGAAAGGACCAGCCGAGACTCTCACCGAGGAAGCAATGGCAGCCCCCGTGCTAATGACACCGGAACTCCTCCAACAACTTGTCCAAGGCATCCGCGACTCCCTCAATGGTTCCGAAAATGCTACGCAGGCAACGCCTCCGTCGACCTCTGGGAATTTTTCGACATGCCATACCAGATTTTCTGGAAATCGAGAAGAAGAAGTTGAAGCCTTCATCGACGCCATTGTCGTGTACAAATCGTGTGTCAACATGTCCGACGATAATGCGCTAAAAGGACTTCCGATCCTCCTCGACGGACCAGCGCTCACTTGGTATCATGGAGTCAAATGCGACCTCTCCAACTGGGACGAAGCCCTGGTCGCCATGAGACACGCGTTTGGGCAGAATAAACCCCCCTACAGGGTATACAGAGAGCTCTTCGCGTCGGAGCAGAGAGAGGGTGAACCCATAGACATCTTCATAAATAAATGTCGCGCCCTTCTTTCCAAACTGCCACCAAAACCCGTCCTGGACGAAGTCCACAAACTGAACATGGTTTACGGACTGCTGAATCGGAGAATTCGTCGACAGGTCCCGATAGATGGCATCACTGACTTCCAAGACCTCATTAACAAGGCGCGCTCTGTAGAGGAAAACTTCGCAGACACCAGAGAAAAGCCTGTGAAGCATGAGAACGAGAAACCGCTGAACAAAACGCGAACTCGTTGCGATTTTTGCAAGAACTTTGGACACGACATTACCGTATGCAAGAAATACGCCTCATCAACCAGCGACCACCCCAGAGTGTCGTAAACACAGCGAGTGTCCGACCAGAACAACAAACGACAGATTGCTTGCTACGGCTGTGGACAAATTGGCGTCATCCGATCACAGTGCTCAACCTGCAAACGATCCAGCAAGCCCAACACAAATGCTAGCTCCTCCAGCTCAACATTTGAAATCCTCGTCAATGATTGTGGTTCATCAACACCTCGCCCCATGCTGCACATCACGGTTCATGGCAAGACTGGCCTCGCCTATGTGGATACTGGCGCAAAGTGCACTATGGCTGGCAGCAAGTTGTACGAACACTTCCTAGAGGAGGGAATTCCACATACATTCACCACCCTGCCGATGACTCTAGCAGATGGCCTCACCAAGACTGTGAGAGCCGCCGTCTTTAACGTCCTGGTGCACCTGAATGACAAAGCGGTATCAACAAAGTTCATCTCAATCCCGGAACACATCTCCAGCAAGACGCTATTGGGCATCGACTTCCTAAGAGATGCTGAGATAACCCTGGACATCCCAAGCATGCGTTATCACTTTGCCGATTTACCCAAAGTTCAGTTTCAGATTACTCCTGAACCTGCAGATCAACCTCATCAGGTTGCCGCCGTTGATATTCAGCTCGGTGTTGTAGCATCTCTCCGCCTAGACGAAGGTACAGGCCTGAAGGATCAGGAACGCCAGGTGGTCAACGACCTTTTACACGACGACTGAAAGAGAAGCTCTCGCTCTAGTCTTTGCAGTCCAGCGTTTTCGCGGATACCTAGATGGAGCCACGGTCGTCATCAAGACAGATCACCAGCCGCTACGATGGCTCATGTCATTGAGATCTCCTACGGGTCGTCTCGCTCGATGGGCTCTTCTGTTGCAGTCGTATGATATCCGCATCGAATATCTACCAGGCAAGCAGAACGTTCTCGCCGACATGCTTTCCCGACCAACGCTCTCTCATACGGAATCTCACCCAAACATCGATGTTTGTAGCGTCTCAGTGACACTGCCCACGATAAACCCAAACGAGATGCGCCACAGGCAACTCAGCGATCCTTATGTTGCCGAAATCATAAATTGTTTAGAGGACACTGGAACTGTGACTTCAAACACTCTCCGTTGGACTGACCGCGGCTACTTAATGGGTAGAGGTTTGCTGTACCATTACTCAACCGAAGCCGATACAGAAGAGGCACAACTAGTGATACCCCGCTCGATGGTACCGGAAATCCTGGCCGAATGCCATGATTCACCACTCGCAGGACACAACGGTCGAGAAAAAACATCTAAACGAATCGTCAACTTGTACCATTGGCCCACCATTCGTAAAGACGTTGCCAAACATATCACACAGTGTGTCGTTTGTCAAAAATACAAACCCAGCAATTCGAAACCCGCCGGTTTGTTCAGGACGCCGGTGATGTCCCAACGTTTCGAAACTTTGGCTATGGACCTGGTTGGACCCCTCCCACCAGCGGATCCGACTAGTGACCGTTGGATACTCGCCATTGAAGATACAGCCACCCGCTGGATCGAGCTGTTCCCCCTAGTACAAGCTACTACGGAAGCCTGTGCACGATGTCTAATTGATGAGATTATTCTACGCTACGGCACGCCCCGCCGAATAATCAGTGACAATGGTGTACAGTTTGTTGCTGATGTCATGCAGCAGGTTGCACATTGCATGGGCATCAAGCAAAATCTCATTCCTCTGTATCATCCCGCATCAAATCCAGAAGAACGAAGGAATAGAGACATCAAAATTCAACTTTCCATTATTCTTGGAAACGAGCATCACAAATGGAAAGAAGCGTTGCCGACCGTTCGGTTTGCCTTAAATTCAGCCACAAACGCCTCTACCGGCTACAGTCCAGCATACCTGTGCTTTGGAAGAGAGTTACGTACTCCGCAAGAAGCTACTCGAGATTTCAGAACAGTGGTAGACAATGAGAATGTAATTCCTGAGATCACCCCGTATCTGAAGACCATTACCACCGTCCTGGCCAACGCCAAAGAAAATCACGAGAAAGCCCAAGACCGAAACAAAAAGTTCACAGATCAACGCCGACGAGATGGTGAGATCTATAAAAACGGTTCAAAGGTGCTAGTCGACGTCCACGTTCTGAGTCAAAGTGCTAAACACTTCACAAGCAAGTTCGCACCGCGCCGCGATGGTCCCTACATCATTACCCACCAGGTGTCACCGACTACCTATCAAGTCGCCAGTCCAGGAGAACCAGATCGACCCCTTGGAACATACCATGTCTCGGCCCTGCGCCCCTTTGTCGAATCCGACCAAGCCAATGACACCACTCCCGTGTGTCCCATCCGGAAACGTGGTCGCCCAAAGAAAGAGATCATGCTCCAGACGGCATCATCCATCCAGAACGACCCATCTCTTGCAACACCCTCGTCTCCACCGACTACGAGTGATGCAAAAGGGGAGGATGTAACAGAACTCGACCCCCCCATTGGCGCCGCCGCTGATTTCCCCGACGCCACTGATCGGCACGCCCTACGTCCGAGAGAGAGTCGACGCAAGAACGCACAACAAGAAAGTTGCAACAAGTGTCCGGTGTGCACATAATTGTTCTTGTCCTCTGTGTTTAAAGTTTTTCTTGTAACTTTTATCTTTTAAATACATCGAGTCGAAAACCAAAGAAAGTTATTACAATACATAATTTCACACCATAAAAACGATGTATTTGGTGTAGTTTCGGATGATAAGGTTTTTTTTTGGGGATTGTTTTGAATGGTTATTGATGGTTGGCGGGGTTTAGCTTTGGCGGATTAAACGAAACTTTTGGTAATTTTAATGCGATTGGGTTTAGTTTGGCTTGGTAAGAAGTGGTTGGGGTGATATAGCGGAAGTCGAAGTAATTTATGCGAGTTTAGCGTAATTTGCTTGGAATTCGTAATTTTTTTACATTTTAAGTTGATGTGGGGTAGTTTGGAATGGCAAGTGTATGATTTTTGAGGGTATTTTGGAATGGTACATTATGTTTAGGGGTGTTTAACGTATTCAGGTAAAATATACAGAAAATTTGGTAATTTTAAAATGAACAATTATAGTGCGAACCTCTTGAGCTCTATTTTCGGTAATAAAATGCAATAGGAAAAATAGTAAAAAAGACTATTTCCATCACTTTTCAGAGGAATTATACGTGGTGGTATTTGTACCCCGCTTACTATTCCTCCATCTTAGTTATAAATAATGCAGAACAATAATGAACACAATGTACATAAAATAAAGAGTGTAAATCGTGAATAAGCACACATTACTTATGATGTCAGTGAAATCCGGTAAAACTGCAAATTTCGGATTTTGGCCGGAGCAGGTTTGGTGAAGATCAAATACACCACTATCATTAAATGAACGTAAAAATTAGCATACGGTATATAAGTGGAGTCCGGTACGACGATGGTAATTTTTCGAAAATCGATTGGGGAGATATTTACTTAACGTCAAGAACAAATCGGGAATATTATATTAAAAAAATTTATTTAATAGCGATAGAACTTCGAATAATGATGCGTCGCCTCGACCTTGGCGACGTTGAGTACCAGCGTTCCAGACGCTGAAGCAGCAATTTTAACAATTATATTAGGTGCACGTGCCTAGTGCGTATTAAAAGAATTTGGATTACCAAATAATACTCGCGCAGGTGTACTCGACTGGCCCGTCATAATTTGCACAAAATGAATTAACATACTAAAGTAAATAAATATTTTGACGGGAATATAGTGGATGTAAAAATCTTATTCGGTCTCTCCGATGGACTCACACCTGTTTACATTAACACACACTTGTTGAACAATTAAAGTGCCAACCTATTGAGCTTCCGTTCCAGTATTAAAATATCAATACCAATACCATAGATATAAAAAACACAATTTCCATCACCTTTCATAATACGGTGTGGTATTTGTACATCGCTAGATTTTCAAACTTCTCCATCTTAGTTATAAATGATGTAAAGCAATAATAAACGCAGTGTACGTAAAATAAATAGAGTAAAACGTGTATAAGCACATAATTATTAAGGGTATGAATGTCAGTGATCTCTGGTACATACAACGGTGAAAATTTCGGATTTCAGCCGGGGCAAATTGGGTGAAAAACAAATACACCACTACCATTAACTGAAAGTAAAAATTAGCGTACAAATATAAGTGGATTCCGGTTCGACGCTGGTAATTTTTCGAAAATTGATTGGGGGCAGATTTGGTTAAAGCGAGGATCAAATGTTAAATTAAAATACTTTATTTGATAGCGGTAGACCTTCGAACACTGATGCGTCGCCTCATCGAATTTGGCGATTTTGCGAACAGTTTCCGACGCTGGAGCAGCAATTTTCACAATTGTAGTTGTGTTAAAATTAAACACCGCGATCGAGTACTGCTCCACACGCTGAACCAGCAATTCTCGAATTCTAAGAAACGATAAGAAAGGCTTATCCAACGCTTGGTATGTGCGAATTTCTGCATAGATACTCAATCAAACTAAATCTAGCATCGCCTTTTCTCGTTTGTGACCTTGCCCTTGACGTGGCAGGCTCCAGCTGCTTCAATAATGTAAAAATCTTATTCGGCCTCTCCAATAAACTTACATTTGTTTACATTAACACGCATTCCTTCATGGACTTGTGACGAATTACAAACAAATATTGCAACTTCAAGTGTTCCATTTAATTTCGTTTCTGGGTGCAAGCTCCTTTCTTTTCACTCTAGTCAGTCTGAACTTATTACACAGAGTGATATTTTCAAATCCAGGCGCCCTAAATAATTTTGTCGTTGTTTTCAAAAGTTTCAAGAGAAGGAGAGTTGACAGAGAAGCTAAATTATTCCAAATTACTTCCATTTAGTTCTCTGACAACGTTAAAGACAATGTTGAAATATATAAATACAAAATTTCACACCATAAAAACCAAGTATTTGGGAATTATCGATAAAAAAAGTCGAAGTTATTCTTCGCTCTTGAGCTCTATTTCCGGTATTAAAAATGCAATAGGAAAGATAGTAAGAAAGACTATTTCCATCACTTTTCACGGGAATTATACGTGGTGGTATTTGTTCTCCGCTTACTATTAGATTTTCAAACTGCTCCATCTTAGGTATAAATAATGCAGAACAATAATGAACGCAGTGTACGTAAAATAAATAGTGTAAATCTATATATATAAAGCGAAGTGTCCTCACTGACACACTCATCTACACATCTACACATCTACACATGCACTGATTCACCGACAACCTACAGCCCAAACCGGGAGGGCTGGAGACTTGAAATTTTAGACACGGGTCTATCAAGGGCCGAGAATGAACGCTAATAAGGAGATTTTGCAAAATTCGGTCCGCTTCCTTTGTATTTAAATAAAAACCGAATAAAAACCGGTTAAAATAAGCAAAAAATGATCGGCTCGCGGAGACCGGGTTTTTTTTAGAAGCACGTGTCTAGCCAAAACAACTTCGACGTCGGGCGACCGGTTTACATTAAAAGCACTTTCACTTTCTGCGTTCCTGATCATACTTTTGCCGTACCTAGCGAGGCGCAGATATTTCAATTATAATTTTGATTTCAATTATAATGTCCCCGATCCGTGACTCATTTAAAAATTACCAAACCACTCCAAATTTAATCCGCCTACATTAAAAATCCTCAAATATCTCTTACCATTACAAACTTTACCAAATCAACCCCAAAAAATTCCCGAACTACGCCAAACTGACAAATTAGATCCGTTATCTTAAATCATCCCTTACCACCCCTTAGCAACCCCAAGTAACTCCAATCACTTTAAAATAAAACAAAATGACACAAACCATAGCAGACTATTCTCACACTCACACACATTATTTCGGCTACCAAAATTCACCCCCAACTACCCCTTACCGCCCCAAACTAAGCCCAATCACTTTAAAATTAGAAAAAATGCTACAAACAATAGCAAAACTATGCCAAACTCACCCAAATTACTTCGGCTACCATAAATCACCTTCAACTACCCCTTACCACCCCAAACTGAGCCCAATCACTTTAAAATTACAAAAAATGATACAAACCATAGCAAACTATGCCAAACCCACCCAAATTACTTTGGCTACCATAAATCACCCCCAACTACCCCTTACCACCCCAAACTAAGAACAATCACTTTAAAATTACAAAAAATGTTACAAATCATAGCAAACTATGCCAAACTCACCCAAATTACTTCGGCTACCATAAATCACCCCCAACTACCCCTTACCACCCCAAACTAAACCCAATCACTTTAAAATTACAAAAAATGCCACAAACCATAGGAAACTATGCAAAACTCACCCAAATTACTTCGGCTACCATAAATCACCCCCAACTACCCCTTACCACCCCAAACTAAGAACAATCACTTTAAAATTACAAAAAATGCTACAAACCATAACAAACTATGCCAAACTGACCAAAATTACTTCGGCTAGCATAAATCACCCCCAACTACCCCTTACCGCCCCAAACTAAGAACAATCACTTTAAAATTACAAAAAATGCTACAAACCATAACAAATAATTCCAAAATCACCTAAATTACTACGGCTACCATAAATTACCCCCAACTACCCCTTACCACCCCAAACTAAGAACAATCACTTTAAAATTACAAAAAATGCCACAAACCATAGGAAACTATGCCAAACTCACCCAAATTACTTCGGCTATCATAAATCACCCCCCACTAACCCTTACCACCCCAAACTAAGAACAATCACTTTAAAATTACAAAAAATGCTACAAACCATAACAAACTATTCCAAAATCACCCAAATTACTTTGGCTACCATAAATCACCCCCAACTACCCCTTACCACCCCAAACTAAGAACAATCACTTTAAAATTACAAAAAATGTTACAAATCATAGCAAACTATGCCAAACTCACCCAAATTACTTCGGCTACCATAAATCACCCCCAACTACTCCTTACCACCCCAAACTAAGAACAATCACTTTAAAATTACAAAAAATGCTACAAACCATAACAAACTATGCCAAACTGACCAAAATTACTTCGGCTAGCATAAATCACCCCCAACTACCCCTTACCGCCCCAAACTAAGAACAATCACTTTAAAATTACAAAAAATGCTACAAACCATAACAAACTATGCCAAAATCACCTAAATTACTACGGCTACCATAAATTACCCCCAACTACCCCTTACCACCCCAAACTAAGAACAATCACTTTAAAATTACAAAAAATGCTACAAACCATAACAAACTATTCCAAAATCACCCAAATTACTTTGGCTACCATAAATCACCCCCAACTACCCCTTACCACCCCAAACTAAGAACAATCACTTTAAAATTACAAAAAATGTTACAAATCATAGCAAACTATGCCAAACTCACCCAAATTACTTCGGCTACCATAAGTCACCCCCAACTACCCCTTACCATCCCAAACTAAACCAAATCACTTTAAAATTAGAAAAAATGCTGCAAACCATAGCAAAACAATTCCAAACTCATCTAAATTACTTCGGCCACCATAAATCACCCCCAACTACCCCTTACCACCCCAAACTAAGCCCAATTACTTTAAAATTACAAAAAATTTTACAAATCATAGCAAACTATGCCAAACTCACCCAAATTACTTCGGCCACCATAAATCACCCCCAACTACCCCTTACCACCCCAAACTAAGCCCAATCACTTTAAAATTACAAAAAATGCTACAAACCATAGCAAAACAATTTCTAACCCATCTAAATTACTTCGGCTACCATAAATCACCCCCAACTACCCCTTACCACCCCAAACTAAGCCCAATCACTTTAAAATTATTGAAAATGCTACAAACCATTTTTACGTTCACTTAATGATATTGGTGTATTTGTTTTTCCCCAAACCTACCCCGGCTGAAATCCGAAATTTGCAGTGTTGAACCGGACTTCGCTGACATTCATACGCTTAAGTATTATGTGTTTATAAATGTTTTACACTATTTATTTGACGTACATTGTCTTCATTAATGCTCTACATTATTTATAACTAAGATCGAGCAGATAGAAAATCTAATCAAGCTGAATATAGCCGGCGTTGCCTGGGCGTACAACCGTGGACAGTCAAGAATAACACTTTAGCCGGCGGGAGTGATGCAAATACCGACTCAATGACAATATGTCATAGAGTCGGTATTTGCATAACACGGGTGTTATTCTTGACTGTCCATGGCTGTACATATAAACGCTGTGTTGACAATGGTGGTGTATTAGCGATGTTGACTAATCGACATTATAATACAATTGCACATAATTAAACTTGAGCTTATTGTGTGAGAGAGACCGGCTTCTTTCTCATCCCTACTCCGTGCTGTTTGCTAACGGGGATAACTAATCGATTAATTGATCACTTATCGACCACTGAGAGAGGAAGATTTCAATTTTAAAGTTGCAATATCGACCCTATTGCACAAATCTGGATGAAAGTAAAAATACAAATATCGCTATTAAAATGTAGGGGTTGGTGGTAGAAGGGCGAAAATTATTGTTTGGATATTTTTTGATGCAAATTAAAAAAATTTTGTTCAACTTTTTTTTATTATAAATATAAATTATTTATTTTATTAACATATATAAAGGTTTTGCGGCCTCTCCGCCA
Organism: Eledona agricola; assembly: GCA_964023215.1. Classification (NCBI taxonomy): domain Eukaryota; kingdom Metazoa; phylum Arthropoda; class Insecta; order Coleoptera; family Tenebrionidae; genus Eledona; species Eledona agricola. The sequence continues at coordinate 26,632,338 of OZ026854.1, forward strand.
ACCGTGGCCTCTGGCTCGCCAATTGTGACTGCCGCGGCCCCTTCCGCCGCCACGGCCCCTTCCGCCCCCACGGCCCCTTCCGCCGCCACGGCCCCTTCCGCCGCCACGGCCCCTTTCGCCGCTACGGCCTCGGTCGCCGCCATGGCCCTTTCGGCTGCCACGGCCTCGGTCGCCGCGACCGCCACGGTCGCCGCTATGGAAGCGCTCGCCGCCACGGCCACTGTCGCCGGAATGACTTTCGGCGGTGGTCGGCTGGATCACATCCTGTGGCCTCGGGTCTTCCTCCTCCTCCATGCGAGACTCCGGGGCTGCGGTCGAAGGAGGTGGCGAAGTCGTGGCTTGGGTTGTTTCAGCCATCTCAAATCAAAAACAAGAAAAATAAATTTGTTATAAGATAATTCTTAAATACTTTCGTTTTTGTGATTTGATATTTTGTATTTTGAAGGGGACATATTTCAACTCGCGTTTTACGTCGTCAGAGAGCCAAAATGGATAGAATTTGGAATAATTTAGCTTCTCTGTCAACACTCCGTCCCGGCAAACTTTACAAATCATAACAATAAAATTATTTAGAGAGCGGCTGGATTTAAAAATACAACAATATCATGTGTAATGAATTTAGACTTACTTACCGTGGATAAAAAAGTCACCTCACTGAGTGCAGAAACGAAATGAAACGGAACACTTGAAGTTGCGATATATATTTTTTTTATTTCGTTACAGGTTCATGAAGGAATACATGCCTTAGGCACCACGCGCACTGAATCGACTCGGATCGGTCGGATCGGCACGGCACAATCGGCATGTTTTGGTATACATGAAATTAAATGAGGGCCCGCACACTGGATCGGATCGGTCGGTTCAGACCGGTCGGATCGTCTCGGCATCGGCAGAGAATGATCGAAGAGGCAAAAACTGCCGAAAGGTCCAACGGCTTTCCGCATTTTGGTCGACATCTGCAATTGTAAAGCAATCTGCAAATGTAAATATGCATCCAAAAAATAGCCGTGCCGCCTCCACCACCATAAGGTGATCAACATAAACACTCTGTATTACGAAAAAACCACCACGATACAATTAAACTGTTATTAATTATCCTATTTTAATCATTCAACAACCACATAAGACATCTATAAGAGCATATTTTTTATTATATTTTTATATATTATATATTATGTAAATAGTTGTTAAAAACAAACTGTACTAAATGAGCTGCTGAAATCACCGAAGGTGCCGTCTGTGCCGATTCAATGCGCGGTATACGCTGTCGTGCCGATCGTACCGTGCCGATCCGACCGGTCCGAGTCGATTCAGTGCGCGCACACTCTAAACAAGTGTGAGTCCGTCCGAGAGGCCGAATCAAAGTATTACATTTTTGAAACAGCTTGCGAGAGCAAAGGCAAAGTTACAAAGGCAAAAAGACGATGTTCCATTAGTTTTTATTTAAAATCTTATGCAAAAATTCGCACATATTAAGCATAGGATATCGCTATTTCTTATTGCTTTTCGAGTATACGAAAATCGCTGGTTCAGCATAGCTCTGTTAATTAATACTAAATTTTGTCGCTTTTGTACATAATTCTGGAGATGCCGAGTCAGCGTCTGGATAGTTCGGCGCTGCTGACTGGTTCGACTTGTGGCTGGTAATGCATTGTAATGGGAACGCATGATTGAACTCACACGGGCCACACGCTGACATCTGGCCCGACGACTGTCGCACCGTTTGTAACTACCGGTTTGTCGCTGTCGTGTGGTTCTGGAGTGGTCCGTCTGAGCTCAGCCTTAACCCAATCTGCCCGAAACCGGTTTCTAAACATTTTCACTGTCGGACCAGACTCTTTTTTACTTATCTTAAGCTTATTTTTAAGTTCCGTTGGTGAGAGTGATTTGTTCTTCATCAAATTTGCCCCGGCTGAAATCAGAAAATTTGTAGCGTTGGACCGGACTTCACTCACACTTCACACACTTAAGTATTCTGTTCATATAAACATTTTACACCATTTATTTTTGGAATTTTTAGTTTTTCAGTTTTTTTTTTACATTGCGTTCATTATTGCTCTAATCTATCTATATATATAAAGCGAAGTGTCCTCACTGACACACTCATCTACACATCTACACATTCACTGATTCACCGACAACCCACAGCCCAAACCGTGAGGGCTGGCGACTTGAAATTTTAGACACGGGTGTATCATGTGCCGAAACTGAACACTAAGAAGGGATTTTGCGAAATTCGGCCCGGTTCCTTTGTAATTCAATAAAAACCGGCTAAAATAAACAAAAAATGATCCGATCGCGGAGACCGTGTTTATGTTAGAAGCACGTATCTAGCCAAAACAACTTCGACGACGGGCGACCGGTTTACATTAAAAGCACTTATTTAACCTAAACAATTTCAACGTCGAGTTTCTGCTTTCGTGATCATACTTTTGCCGTACCTAGCGAGGCCGCCGATATTTCAATTATAATTTTGATTTCAATTATAATGTCGACGATCCGTGACTCAATTAAAAATTACCAAATTACTCCAAATTTAATCCGTCAACATTAAACATCCTCAAATATCTCTTACCACTGCAAACTTTACCAAATCAACCCCAAAAAATTCCCGAACTAAGCCAAACTGACATAAATTAGATCCGTTATCTTAAATCATCCCTTACCACCCTTTAGCAACCCCAAGTAACTCCAATCACTTTAAAATAAAACAAAATGACACAAATCATAGCAAACTATCCCTAACTCACCTAAATTACTTCGGCTACCATAAATCACCCCCAACTACCCCTTACCGCCCCAAACTCAGCCCAATCACTTTAAAATTACAAAAAATGTTACAAGCAATATCAAACTATGCCAAACTCATCTAAATTACTTCGGCTTCCATTAATCACCCCCAACTACCCCTTACCTCCCCAAAATAGGCTCAATCACCTTAAAATTACAAAAAAATTCTACAAACCGTAGCAAACTGTGCCAAACTCCCCTAAATTACTTCGGCTACCATAAATCACCCCCAACTACCCCTTACAACCCCAAAATAAGCCCAATCACTTTAAAATTACAAAAAATTCTACAAACCATACCAAACTATGCCAAACTCACTTAAATTACTTCGGCTATCATAAATCACATCCAACTACCCCTTGCCACCCCTAACTCATCCCAATCACTTTAAAATTACAAAAAATGCTACAAATCATAGCAAACTATGCCAAACTCACTTAAATTACTGCGGCTACCATAAATCACCCCCAACTACCCCTTACCAACCACAAACTAAACCCAATCACTTTAAAATTACAAAAAAATGCTACAAACCATAGCGAACTATGCCTAACTCACCTAAATTACTTCGGCTACCATAAATCACCCCCAACTACCCCTTACCACCCCAAACTCAGCCCAATCACTTTAAAATTACAAAAAATGTTACAAGCAATATCAAACTATGCCTAACTCACCTAAATTACTTCGGCTAACATAAATCACCCCCAACAACCCCTTACCGCCCCAAAATAAGCCCAATCACTTTAAAATTACAAAAAATGCTACAAACCATAGCAAACTATGCCCAACTCACCTAAATTACTTCGGCTAACATAAATCACCCCCAACTACCCCTTACTACCCCAAAATAAGCCCAATCACTTTAAAATTATAAAAAATGCTACAAACCATAGCAAACTATGCCAAACTCACTTAAATTACTTCGGCTATCATAAATCACCCCCAACTACCCCCTTACCGCCCCTAACTCATCCCAATCACTTTAAAATTACAAAAAATGCTACAAACCATAGCAAACTATGCCTAACTCACCTAAATTACTTCGGCTAACATAAATCACACCCAACTACTTCTTACTACCCCAAAATAAGCCCAATCACTTTAAAATTATAAAAAATGCTACAAACCATAGCAAGCTATGCCAAACTCTCCTAAATTACTTCGGCTACCATAAATCACCCCGAACTACCCCTTACAACCCCAAAATAAACCCAATCACTTTAAAATTACAAAATATTCAACAAATCATAGCAAACTATGCCTAACTCACCTAAATTACTTCGGCTACCATAAATCACCCCCAACTACCCCTTACCACCCCAAAATAAGCCCAATCACTTTAAAATTACAAAAAATGCTACAAACCATAGCAAACTATGCCAAACTCACTTAAATTACTTTGGCTCCTATAAATTACCCCCAACTACCCCTTACCACCCCAAAATAGGCTCAATCACTTTAAAATTACAAAAAAATTCTACAAACCGTAGCAAACTATGCCAAACTCCCCTAAATTACTTCGGCTACCATAAATCACCCCGAACTACCCCTTACAACCCCAAAATAAGCCCAATCACTTTAAAATTACAAAATATTTAACAAATCATAGCAAACTATGCCTAACTCACCTAAATTACTTCGGCTACCATAAATCACCCCCAACTACCCCTTACCACCCCAAAATAAGCCCAATCATTTTAAAATTACAAAAAATGCTTCAAACCATAGCAAACTATGCCTAACTCACCTAAATTACTTCGGCTACCATAAATTAATAATCGTTTTCAATCAAAATCTTCTATTTGGTTGTGTTATGTATAAATGCCTTATCGTATTAAATCATAAAATATTAATAAATATCTGCACATAAAATATATTGTTCCGACTAATAGTCGTTATTCTGAATATTAAATATGCTGATACCTATTTTGATTCTCTTCCACCTTCCAATAAATATTTGTTCCAGTTGAGATGCAAACATAAACGTATTTCTGAATTGCAACACGCTGACGGGGCAAGCCCTACCTTTTCAACATGCGTGCATTTGTATAAACAGCTCTATGGTTTTTAACTTTAAAGAGGTATAAAGGCGGTGTAAGCGCTAGAGTTTCGTAAAAATATCTGAAAAATTCGAAATTCTGCAATTGAATCAGAACTAACTTTGTGTTCGATAGTAAATTTGAACTTGGAGTGGCACTGCCAACCCAGCCACCCCTGACGAGGCACCTGCTGACTACTCTCCTTCCAGGGAAACTTTATAAATCAACGTCAAAATAATTTAGGGCGCCTGAATGTGAAAATATCACTGTGTAATAAGTTCAGACTGACATGGAACACTTGAAATTTCGATATTTGTTTGTAATTCGTCACAGGTCCATGAAGGAATGCATGTTAATGTAAACAAGTGTTAGTTTGTCGGAGAGACCGAATAAGATTTTTAACATTCCTGTCAAAATATTTATTTACTTTAGAATGTTAATTTCTTAAATTGATTTTGTGAAAATTATGACGGGCCATACGAGTACACCTGTGCGAGTATTATTTGGTACATACAAATTAATATCTTTTGTTATCCAAATTGTTTTTATACGCACTAGGCACGTACACCTCATATAATTGTGAAAATTGCTGCTTCAGCGTCTGGATCGCTGGTACTCAACGTCGCCAAGGTCGAGGCGACGCATCGGTATTCAAAGTTCTATCGCTATTAAATAAATTATTTTAATATAATATTCCCGATTTGTTCTTGCCGTTAACCAAAACTCTCCCCAATCGATTTTCGAAAAATTTCCAGCGTCGGACCGGACTTCACTTATTTTCGTACGCTAATTTTTACGTTCAGTTAATGATAGTGGTGTATTTGTTCTTCACCAAACCTGCTCCGGCCGAAATCCGAAATTTTAACTGACATCATACGCTTAAGTATTGTATGCTTATACACGATTTATTTACACTATTTATTTTACGTACATTGCGTACATTATTGTTCTGCATTATTTATAACTAAGATGGAGCAGTTTGAAAATCTAATAGTAAGCGGAGAACAAATACCACCACGTATAATTCACGTGAAAAGTGATGGAAATAGTCTTTCTTACTATCTTTCCTATTGCATTTTTAATACCGGAAATAGAGCTCAAGAGCGAAGAATAACTTCGACTTTTTTTATACATAATTCCTAAATACTTCGTTTTTATGGTGTAAAATTTTGTATTTATATATTTCAACATTGTCTTTATTGTTGTCAGAAAACTAAATCGGAATAATTTAGCATCTCTGTTAACTCTCCTTCTCTTGAAACTTTTGAAATCAACGACAAAATTATTTAGGGCGCCTGGATTTGAAAATATCACTCTGTGTAATAAAATCAGACTGACTAGAGTGAAAAAAAGGAGCTTGCACCCAGAAACGAAATTAAATGGAACACTTGAAATTGCAATATCTGTTTGTAATTCGTCACAAGTCCATGAAGGAATGCGTGTTAATGTAAACAAGTGTGAGTTTATTGGAGAGGCCAAATAAGATTTTTACATTATTGAAGCTAAAGCCTGCCACGTCAAGGGCAAGGTCACAAACGTGAAAAGGCGATGCTTGATTTGGTTTGATTTAATATCTATGCAGAAATTCGCACATACCAAGCATTGGATAAGTTTTTCTTATCGTTTCTTAGAATTCGAGAATTGCTGGTTCAGCGTGCGGACCAGTACTCGATCGCGGTATTTAATTTTAACACATTTACAATTGTGAAAATTGCTGATCCAGCGTCAGAAACTGTTCGCAAAGTCGCCAAATTCGATGACGCGACGTAAATTTAAATTTTCCCGAACGTTAATTTCGATTTCCTGGAATTGCTTATAGGAAGAACATTTCCAAACTGCGTCTTTGCCTAAAGAGTCTATTCAAGATTTTTCATCTGATATCAACCAAGATATCCTCTTTTTCCAAATCACATTGAAGTACCCGGTCCTGGCAACGCAGGTTAATTTCAGCAAATTTGTTCATTGTGTGATTGGCAAGGTAGAGCATTTCTGTTTAATTGTATTATAATGTCGATTAGTCAACATCGCCAATACTACATCGACAATCACTTTTGTCAACACTGAGTTTATTTAATCTACGTCCGGGCAACGCCGGGTACATTCAGCTATCTATATATATAAAGCGAATATTTAATAAAACTTATATCGAACATACCCATAAGAGGCTGTGTGCGGAAAGAGTTTCCATAAAAGAGAGTAGGATATATAGGCTTGAACTCTTCCGAGACGTGCATTCGACCATATGCGCATGATCAACTTTGATGACAGTGGGCGTCCTCAAACCAATACACACAGCTGACTTTTAAAAGTTAGGTTATATTTTTGTTAAGACGTTTTATTACTCGAAATAATTATTGCTTTTTAAGTCCGTGTTTCAAGTTTCTGCACGATACATAACAGATAATGTGCTAATTAATTAAATCCCCAACTTAACATAGATCAAAGTTACAGTGTTCCTGTTTTATTTCCAGGTTAAACAAGGGTTTCTGCTAATTAGGAAAATATATCAAAGTGGTTGAACATCCGTCATTTGGAAATTCTTGACAATTACGACAGCATATTTTGGCAATCTATGTATTTGGCAAAAAACACATTTCGTTAACTATGGCCACAACCACAAAATGCAATCCTAGCTGATCCATCGTTGAACATCTATGCCAGAAATCGCGAAACAAATATGACAAACGTTTGTATCAACTGTAATGTCATAATGACCACCTTATAGTTGTCACTCACATTGTTTCTAGGTAAATGCAAACTAAATGGTTGTAGAATATTGGGTGGTATAAAAACAAGTTCATATCCATCTTTATTATTTATTTGTTATCAATAACTTATTTATTACTTATAATAACTTACTTAACTTAACAATAACTTACTTAACTTAACAATATATATTTATGATAGTACCGCGGCCGCGGCGCCGCCAATTTTGACGGTCCCGGCTGCCACCACGGCCCCGGCCCCGGTTGCCGCCACGGCCCCGGTTGCCGCCACGGCCCCGGCCCCGGTTGCCGCCACGGCCCCGGCCCCGATTGCCGCCACGGCCCCGGCCCCGGTTGCCGCCACGGCCCCGGCCCCGGTTGCCGCCACGTCCCCGGCTGCCGCCACGGCCCACGCCGCCCCGGCCCACGCCGCCACGTCCCCAGCCCCGGCTACCGCCACGGCCTCGATCGGCGGCCGGCTGGACCACGTCATCTGTCCCCGGAGTCCAGGGGACTGTGTTCCCAGGGTCTCCCTCCTCCATGGGAGACTCTGGGGGTAGTGACTGTGGTGGCGGTGGACTTGGTTCAGACATCTCAAATCAAAAAAAAATTAGTTTGTTATAAGATAATTTCTACATACTTTCGTTTTTATGATTTGAAATTTTGTATTTTGAATGGGACATATTTCAAGGTTGGGTTTCACATTGTCAGAAAGCCAAAATTGAATAGGATTTGCAACAATTAGCTCTTAGAAAACTCTCCGTCCCGGCAAACTTTAGAAATCATAACAACAAAATTATTTAGGGGGCGGCTGTATTTAAAAATATAATAATATCATGTGTAATAAGTTTAAACTCACTTACGGTGGAAAAACACATCCGCAGCATCCGAGGTGGAGAAACGAAATGAAGCTGAACACTTGAAGTTGCGATATTTGTTTTTATTTCGTCACAGGTTCATGAAGGAATACGTGTTACTGTAAACAAGTGTGAGTCCGTCCCAGAGGCCAAATCAATTTTTTTCATTATTGAAACAGCTGGAGCTTGCGAGAGCAAGGGCAAAGTTACAAAGGCAAAAAGGCGATGTTCCAATAGTTTTGATTCAAAATCTAATGCAAAAACTCGCACATACTAAGCATAGGATATCGCTATTTCTTATTGCTTTTCGAGTATACGAAAATTGCTGGTTCAGCATAGCTATGTTAATTAATACTAAATTTTGTCGCTTTAAATAAAAATAATGATTCGTCAAATTCAAAATATATTTCATAGACGATGTATACAATTGGAGGTCTCGATTTGTCGAATATATTCGTTTCCGTCTGGGCCGATCGTCGACAATCCACTTGAAATCCCAAGTGGTCGTCGCCCTTTTGTTGAAATGATGAAATATGATAAATATTATTTTTCACGAGGCGAGACGGATTGAATCTGGCCAAAACAACGTAACTAACATTCGGTTGCAATATATAATATTATCTTCCTCATTGGACTTCTTGGATGTCATGTCATCATGCATCAATTGACGTTTACGTTTACGTTGGTACATTGTATTGTATTGTATTGTATTGTAGGGGGGTCGTTTGGCTACTGAAGCCCTTCGTCACTGCGACCATTGTTGGTCTATTGTGAATAACCCTGCTTCCTATTGGAATCCCAGGGAGTCTAGCCCCCTGATGAAGTGGGCCAGATCCTTGGGAGTTGATTTACGTATCTGGGCGGCCGTGAGTGCAGCCGCACCCAGATGTTGTAACCTATTATGAGCGATGGTGTTGCACTCACAGAGAATGTGTTCGGCCGTTTCTACCGCCGATCCACAGAGTCGACATGTAGCGACTTCTGCTTTCCCCATTTTCTGGAGATGGTATCTGACTGGACCGTGTCCTGTCAGGAGGCCAGTTACTTGCCTCAGATCATTCTTTTCCAGTTTGAGAAGCATCTTAGTCTTCTTTGACGAATAGTGTATGAACTTTTTCGCCTGGCGTTGGCCTGGAGTATTTCTCCAGTAGGATTCTTTCTGTTCCTTTTCCCATTTATGGATGTCGGACATTCTCTGGGCTTTGGTTAGCCCGCAGAATGGTTCTGGTCCAATAAATGGAGCTGTCGCACCTTTCTTGGCGAGGGCGTCTGCCATTTCATTTCCTTCAATCCCCTCATGCCCTGGGATCCACAACAGAGTGATTCTGTTGCCCATCGCCAGTTGCTTCAGGGATTGTTTGCATTCCCAGACAGTCCTCTGTACACAGCGGTAGGCTCTCAGGGCCTTTAAGGCTGCTTGACTGTCTGACAGTATGTAGATATTTGCACCCTTTATGCGCCTTTCGAGGCATTTCCGAGCACAAACATCTATGGCACATATTTCGGCCTGATGAATCGAGGGGGTACTTCCTAAGGGCTGATGGATCCTGGTCTGCGGACCATAGACTCCTATTCCAGTCCCCTGCTGCGATTTTGACCCGTCTGTGTACCAGACGAGTGAGTTCTTTGGAAGTCGAGTCGTATCGAATGTTCCACATTGGCGGCCTAAAATGGCCACTTCGAATGGAACATCGAAGTCGAGTTCGGCTGGCATTACGTCCGTTGGTTGGTTCCAGGACTCTGCTCTTATCAGATTCATAATCCTGCAGTGACCAACCATGTCCCCTAGTTTTAGATTTTTTGTCTGTGTTGACCTCAAGGCACTCAGTGCTGCCTCCTTCCTCACATGTAGATGTAAAGGAAGAAGATCAAGCAGCGCCTCTAAGGCGGCCGTAGGGGTGGAGCGCATTGAGCCCGTCACGCCTAGACAAGCAAGCCTTTGCAATTTCTGCATTTTGCTTTGCGTTGTTGTTTCTTCAGTTTTTGGCCACCACAGCAGGGATGCATAGGTTACCACGGGTCTTACCACCGTCAGGTATGACCAGTAGATCATCTCCGGTTTGAGTCCCCAAGTTCTCCCAAAGAGCCTGCGGCAACACCAGAGTGCCGCTGTGCCTTTTGTAAGAGTTTTGTCAACATGCGTTTTCCAGTTGAGTTTCGCGTCTAGATTTACACCTAGATATTTGACCTCTCTGGAGAACTGCAGCTTTTTCCCGTGCAGAGTTGGAGCTGTTAAATTTAGCTTCCTTCTCTTCGTAAAGGGAACTAGAACAGTTTTGCTCGGATTAACATTGAGCTGTTCGTCCGAGCACCATCTTGAGATGATGTTTAGGGCATTTTGCGCTAGGCCAGAGATCGTGCCTTCGTGTTTGCCCCTGATGAGTACAACCAGGTCATCTGCGTAACCTTGGGTATAGATTCCCGAGTCATTGAGCTTGCTCAGTAGGTCGTCGACAACAATCGACCACAGTAGGGGCGATAGGACTCCGCCTTGCGGACACCCTTTTACTGTGGTGACCATCGTCTCCTCTCCACCGACGCTTGCCGTTATGACTCGGCTCCTCAGCATGGATTTTATCCATTCTACGGTTGAGGTTTCGACGCCTCTTAGTAAAGCAGCTCTTTCGATGGATTCATAGGAGGTATTGTCGAAGGCTCCCTCTACGTCAATGAATATTCCCAGAGCTACTTGTTTAGCCATCAGCGTCCTTTCAATGCCCTTGATGAGGCAATGTAGGGCGTCTACTGTGGATTTGCCTGCTTGATAAGCAAATTGATTATTATGAAGCGGAGTTTGCTTTAGGATAGCTCCTCTGATGTAGTTATCAATTATTTTCTCCATGGTTTTGAGGAGAAAGGAAGTGAGGCTTATGGGGCGGTAAGATTTAGCCTCTTCAGGAGGCCTTCTACCGCTTTTTGGTATGAATACCACTTTAGCCTCTCTCCAGGTCTCGGGTATATATCCGAGAATGTAGCTAGCTTTGAATATTCTCATTAAGCTGGGTATCAGGTAGTCTGTTCCCCTTTGGAGCAGGGCTGGAAAGATTCCGTCTCTGCCCGGCGATTTGAACGGCTTGAAGCTGTTGATCGCCCATTGTATTTTGTTAGCAGTAAACATTTTTCCTGCTAGGCTCTTGGTTTGCCGGGTTGGGCGTGTTATCGGCCCTTGAGTCACGTCTCTGATCTCTATGTCTGTTAGCGCCTTTGACCCAGGAAAATGGGTCTCTAGAAGTACCCTTAGGCTTTCCTTTAGATCGCCGGTGTATTCGCCGTTAGGTTTTTTTATTAAGCCTATTCCGTTTGAGTGGTCTTTTGAGAGCACTTTTTGGAGCCTTACTGCTGGGATCAATTGCTCGATCCCTTCGCAGAAAGTGCTCCATGAGCGCCTCTTTGACTTCCTCAATTCTTTGTTGTATTCTGTGAGAGCTTTTTTGTAGTCGATCCACGTTCCTAAACTTTTAGCTCTATTGAATAGCTTCCTTACTTCGGCCCTACGTCGGCCGAGTTCTTTGTTCCACCAAGGAACGTTCCTCGAAGTCACTCTTTGTTTCAGAGGACAACTTTTCTCATAGGACGAGACTATGAGATCGCGAAGATGTACCGAGGCCGCATCGAGGTCCTCTCTTGTGTCGATTTGGTAACGGAGTCCGTCGGTTTCGGCTCTGATGTGCTCCGTGTAGAGACACCAGTCCGTCTCCTTCGGCACTCTGCACGTTTCGAGGCTGTGGGGGGATGCCTCCATGTGGAATCGGATTGTGCAATGGTCCGACATGGAGGCCTCGTCCGCCACGTGCCAATTTTTAATAAAATTTGCAATAAATGGACTCGCCAGGGTTAGATCTAAAACCTCTTTCCTAATCGCATTTATGAAGGTGGCTTTGTTCCCCCGGTTGATAATGTCCACGTCGTTCGCGGACAAATATTCAAAAAGGGACTCACCTCTTTTGTTTGTGTCCGTGCTGCCCCACATGAGATGGTGTGCGTTGGCGTCGCAGCCCAGAATGTAGTGTTTGTTCCTCCTTTTGCACCAGCTTATGAGGCGTATAACTTCCTCTGGAATGGAGTTATTTTCGTCGCCTGGGAAGTAGGCAGAGGCCATTACAATTGGCCTTTTGCCACCTTCCGTGGGTACCTCTACAGCTACTGCAACTAAGTCCCTGGAGATGAACTCTGGAATCGGAACAAATTTGATATGTTTTTTGAGCAGTATTGCTGCTCTTGGATGTTCATGGTGGTCACTTATTACCTTACATGATCTGGTTGGAAGTCCCTTTATGTTTCCCCCATTTATCCAGGGCTCTTGGATTAGCCCCACGTCTGCGGACCCTCTGACAAACCCCCAATAAAGCACACTGGATGCGGCTTTTGAGTGTTGGAGGTTTATCTGGGTGAAGTTTATCCTGCCTGCCATTGTTGCAGTTACTTCTTTTTGCCGCAGCCTTTCTTTTGCGCTACCTTAGGCAATTTCCTGCCTTTAGGCTTTGCTCCAGAGTTGGCTGCAGCAGACGTTGAGGCGGGCAATCTCCTTTCACTAGCAACACCAGTGCTAGCTGGCTTGGTTGCAGAGCTAATAGAGGTGCTCGCCCCTTTGTCTTGGGCTTTGTTGGCGCCAGCGGTCCTTGGCCTAAGTTGAACTTGGCCGAACTTATAGCTTACCTTAAAGCCCATGGTTTTCAATATCTCCGTCGACTGATGGTCGACAGAGAGCGTTGTTTCGAGTGTGGGGCCTATCGGATTTCTCCTAAGCACCCTCCAGCTCTTTGCACTGAGGCCTTCGTTTTGGGCCTCTATTAGATTCAGGATTTTCTCGTTCGAGTAGTCCTGACTTCCGGGAAGATACGCCACCAGGACGACAGTGTGAGGCATTTCTGCCTCTTCTACCATCCTGAGCGACGCACCCTCCCACGGTCTGATTTCATCGGCGATGCTTCCTAGCCACTGCGCGGTGTCTTTGTCGGCACACACCAATGAAAGCCAACCTGGCCTGTAATGGAGGCCGTGGAACTTGGGTCTTATTTTGTCCCCTGCTCCCATGGCTGCCATTTTCTCCACAACAGCCTCCTGCACGGCTTCCTGTTGTGCCGCTGTCAGGAGTGACTGTGGATAGTCTGAGGGTATAATTCCAACCCTCACTCCAGTCACAGCTTGGCTAAATGAGGGCTTGGCAGAACTGCTCTCCTGCTTCTTCGCTCTCTTAGCGTTTGCTGTTTCAGGGGTACTGCCGTCAGATCGGATCCTTTTGGCTCCTTTTCCTGGCGGCGTTGCCCTTTCGATTGGCTTCAGCGCCTTCTCAAGGGCCTCTTCCTTGGAGAGTCCTTTGGCGAGAAGATACTTCAGCCTTTTTCTGGCAGCTCCTCCTAATCGGACCTTTTGCTCTTTCACATTGAGAGCCTTAAGGTTTTCTCCGATTTTGGTGACGCTGTCAGTTAACTTATCCACCTCCGGGTGGGGAAGTTCTTCCCTTACCGTTGGAGGATATGTTTCGAGGTCTTTGATAACCTCTTGTGTTTTTGTACTTGGTTCCATAAATGTTCCCACGAGTAGCAAGGGAAAAGAGGTCGCGTGTGGCAGAGCCCCGCATTACCACACGAAGGCTAATTGAAACACAGGTGCGCCAGGTTCCTGTGAGTTCGCATATTTATGACCAATCCTACCTCATTGGCCAGGCGAGCCTTTGGCATATGCTGTTCCACCGTGACTCTGAGGGTTTTTTATAGAGATTGTCTCCTCGCGGACCGGGCGGTGAAGCCAGGTCCCCCGACTGTCCTCTTAGTGCAACGTACCACTGCCACGCCCCGCAGCGGTCTTTGAAGCACCAGGTTCAGCTTCCGGTTTTAAGCAGATATCTGGCGTTCAGACATCTCTAGCTCGGGTACCCCGGGTTAGCCATACCCGTCCTCTGGCATTTCTGCCAAAGTCCCTGGGGTCCCTGGTTGGTACATACAAATGAATCTGTTTTGCTACACAGATTGTTACATTTACCAATAGAAGTTACGTACACGTAATAAAATTGTGAAAATTGCTGCTTCAGTGGCTGGAACAGTACTACCGTCGCACGGTCAATCTTTCCAAGATCGACAGCGCTTCAGTATTCGAAGTTGTATCGGTATCAAATAAAACATTTTAATTTAACATTTCTCACGTTAACCAAATCTGCGCGAAACCGATTGTAGAAACATTTTCAGCGTTGGACCCCCGACTCCACTAACATTCTTACACTTATTTTTACGTTCAGTTAATTATAGTGGTGTATTTGTTTTTTTGAATTCATACGCATAAGTATTTTGTGCTTATACACGTGTACACTATTTATTTTACGTACATTGTGTTCATTGCTGTTCTATATTATTTATAACTAACAGGGAGCAGTTTGAAAATCTAATAGTAAGCGGATTACAAATACCACACAGTATAATTTCCGTGAAAAATGATGGACTTTAATTGTTCATTTTTAATTACCAAAATTTCTGTAAATTTTACCTGTCTACGTTAAACACTCCCAAACATAACGTATAAAACCACCCCAAATCAACCCAAAATTAAAAAAAAATGTACGAACTCCAAGCAAACTATGCCAAACTCACATAAATTACTTCAGCTTCCCTTGAATCACCCCAATCACCTCTTACCAACCCAAAATGATCCCAATCATATTAAAATTTTACCCATTAAAAATTACGCAAGTTTAACTCGCAAAAGCTAAACACCGCCAACCATCAATAACGATTCCAAATAATCCCTAAAGAAACTCTTAACATCCAAACCTATCTATATATATAAAGCGAAGTGTCCTCATCCTAAATAAACATAATATTACAAACAAATGCCACGAACCCTAACAAATCACGCCAAATTCACATAAATAATTTTTTTTACATAATTCCTAAATACTTCCGTATTATGGTGTGAAATTTTGTATCTATATATTTCAATGTTGTCTTTAACGTTGTCAGAGAACTAAATGGGAAGAATTTGGAATAATTTTGCTTCTCTCCTTCTCTTGAAACTTTTGAAATCAACGACAAAATTATTTAGGGCGCCTGGATTTGAAAATATCACTCTGTGTAATAAGTTCAGATTGACTAGAGTGAAAAAAAAGCAGCTTGCACCCAGAAACGAATTTAAATGGAACACTTGAAGTTGCGATCTTTGTTTGTAATTCGTCACAGGTCCACGAAAAAAATGCGTGTTAATGTAAACAAGTGTGAGTTCGTCGGAGAGGCCAAATAAGATTTTTACTTTATTGAAGCAGCTGGAGCCTGCCAGGTCAAGGGCAAAGTAACAAAAGTAAAAAGGCGATGATCCATTTGTTTTGATTCAATATATATGCAGAACTTCGCACATACCACGCCTTTCTTATCGTTTCTTAGAATTCGAGAATTGTTGGTTCAGCGTCTGGAGCAGTACTCGACCGGGGTAATAAATATTAACACATCTAACTATAGTAGAACAACCGCGAAAATTGTGACTGGCTATACGAGTACACATTTCAGAGTATCATTTGGTACATACAATTAATCTCTTTTGTTATCCAAATTGTTTTAATACGCAATCGAAAGCACCTAATAAAATTGTGAAAATTGCTGCTTCAGCGTCTAAAACGATTTTTAATTATAAAGGGTACAGCGTGTGGAGCATTATTGGATAGCGGTTCTTAAAAATAAAACAACTACTATGTGAATTAATGACGTAATGATATTAGAAGCAAACAACATTATGTATTATCCCTAAATATTGGAGCTTAAAATAAAAATAATGATTCGTAAAATATAATATAAAATATATTTAATGGTCGATGTGTACAGTAATTAGAGGTCTCGGTTATAAGTACTTCCGCCTGGGCCGATCGTCAACATCGACAATCCACTTGAAATCCCAAGTGGTTGCGTATTCGTCGCCTTTTGCTGAATTAGCCGTTTTCTGGAAATCGTGGCAGATACTTAATGCCGTATAATATGTATGATTAAATATTATAATTATATTCTTCATTAAATATTATAATTATATTCTTCATGGGACGAGACGGGCCGAAACTTACAAAGACAACCTAACCTGACAACCTTGCAACTATCATTGCAATAAATGACATGATACATAATCTCACATCAATCGACATTATCCGAAATTTATGTATGACGGGTATGTTACATAGAAATAAATCTGTTTTGCTACCCGAATTGTTCCGTTTTAATACGTAATTAATACGAAATAGAAGGCACGTGCAACTAATAAAATTGCTGCTTCAGCGCCTGAAACAGTAAGTACTCCATCCCATGGTCAACGTCGCCAGATCGACAGCGCGTCAGTATTCGAAGTTGTATCGGTATCGAATAAAGCATTTTAATTTAACGTTGTTCGCGTTAACCAAATCTGCCCGAAACCGATTTTCGAAACATTTTCACTGTCGGACCAGACTCTTTTTTACTTATCTTTCGCTTATTTTTAAGTTCCGCTGGTGAGAGTGATAGTGTTAGTGATTTGTTCTTCATCAAATTTGCCCCGGCTGAAATCAGAAAATTTGTAACGTTGGACCGGACTTCACTCGCACTTCACACGCTTAAGTATTCTGTTCATATAAACATTTTACACCATTTATTTTTGGAATTTTTAGTTTTTCAGTTTTTTTTTACATTGCGTTCATTATTGCTCGAATCTATTGTTTATAAGTAAGATGGAGCAGTTTCAAATTCTAATAGTAAACGGAGTACAAATACCACACCGTGTAATTCCCGTGAAAGGTGATGGAAATTGTCTTTTTTACTCTCTTTCCTATTGCATTTTTAACACCGTAAATAGAGCTCAAGAGGTTCGCACATTAATTGTTCAACACGTTGCGGCCAATTGGGCCAGGTTTCAATTATTATCGTGCAACCGAGAAGGGAATAATTATGCTGACCAGTTTGTTTATTCTGAAGATATGTCAAAATTATCTACATATGGTTCTGTTTGTGAGTTGACTGCAGCAGGAGAAATGTTTCCATTTTGTTTTCAAGTATATCATAACGGTAGTTTTTATGCGCAATTTGGTGAACATAATCAGTCAATTCGTAAACTTAGATTTTCCGGAAGTTTATCTAACGGTCATTTCGATGTCCTTGAATCACTTCCTGAGCCACGACTTATAGAACATTCCCAAATTGCGTCTTCGACTAAAGAGTCTGTTCAAGATAATTCTTCTCAGACATCACATAAAAGGAAGCGCCGTGCGCGTTTTTCAAACAGAACTAGAAACACCCAACTAAAAATTTCTGCCGTAAAAAATGCATCAAAAAATAAAGAGCACAAGAAGGCTGCTTCAGTGAAATACGCAAAAAAAAATCCAGAAGTTCATAGAGCTGCTGTAGCGAAATATGCCCAAAAACATCCCGAAGTTAATAGAGCTGCTGTTGCGAAATATGCGCAACAACATCCGGAAGTTAATAGAGCTGCTGTTGCGAAATATGCGCAAGAACATCCGGAAGTTAAAAGAGCTGCTGTTGCGAAATATGCGCAACAACATCCGGAAGTTAATAAAGCTGCTGTTGTGAAATATGCGCAAGAACATCCGGAAGTTAAAAGAGCTGCTGTTGCGAAATATGCGCAACAACATCCGGAAGTTAATAGAGCTGCTGTTGCGAAATATGCGCAAGAACATCCGGAAGTTAACAGAGCTGCTGTTGCGAAACATGCGCAAGAACATCCCGAAGGTCATAGAGCTGCCGTTCGTAGATATACACAACAGCACCCAGAGGTTAACAGAAACGCTGTTGCGCGTTATGATCCACGCAACGAAAAAAGAATTCAACGAAGGACACTTTCTTGGACGCAAAAGGCTAATTCTGCATTCCGATATGACCCATGTATTGCATACGACGCAGAAAAAACTATACAATTGGGTGAAATGAGCATAATATGCCAATGGTGCAAAGCCCTCAAGTGGAAGGGGGAGACACCTGGCATGTGTTGCAACAATGGAAAGGTGCAATTAATACCATTCGAACAACAACCTGAACCTATAAGGAGCCTTTTGTCCTTTTTACATCCGAAATCAAAACATTTTCTAAATTCTATTAGGAAATATAACGGTTGTTTTCAAATGACATCCTTTGCGGCTAAAGAGGTTTCTGAAGGTAGCTTTAGGCCCACATTTAAAGTTCAAGGTCAGGTGTACCATTTAGCTGGGAGTTTGTTGCCACCTAATGCTAACGAAGAACCTAAATTCCTTCAGATATATTTTGTGGGAGAAGACGAGAAAGAGACTACTCTTAGGTGTCGGAATTTTACAGATGTAAATAATGCTTTGGTGGCGCAACTACAAAAGATGCTTCACGAGAATAACAAATACGTTAGAGATTTTAAAGCTACCATTGAAAATATTCCACAAAATACAGAAGATTTCCGTGTAGTCATACATGCCGAAAGAAAACCCATAAACGCTCATCGAGGTCGTTACAATAATCCTATCGCCAATGAAATTGCTATAGTAATGGAAGGTCAAATATTTGAAAAAAGAGACATTGTGTTGCACAGTCGCGATGACAAGTTACAACGAATAAGTGAGTTGAACAGAGCATACGACGCGTTGCAATATCCCTTAATGTTTTGTAGAGGTGAGGATGGTTATTCCATAACAGTACCTCAAACTGACCCTGTTTCAAAGATGCCTTTAAATAAAACCGTTTCGGCAGCAAATTTCTATGCTTATCGCATTATGATTAGACAGCACGAAATTAATCATCTTCTCTGTTACCGAAGCTTACTAAGTCAATTTTTAGTTGACATGTATGCAAAAATCGAAACAGAAAGATTAAATTTTATCAAGAATAATCAAACAAAATTAAGGGCGGAAAATTACGTTCATTTACAAGATGCAATTAAAAAGGCTGATGCCAATGCTGCAGAGTTAGGTCGATTGGTAATTCTCCCGTCAACATTCACTGGCGGACCCAGGTATATGCATGAACGTACCCAAGACGCGTTGACATATGTACGCCACTACGGCCGTCCAGATTTATTTATTACTTTTACGTGCAACCCAAAGTGGAAAGATATTACAGATGTATTATTGTTCGATCAACAGCCGCATGATCGACATGACGTCATTAGCCGCGTCTTTCGTCTGAAAGTGAGAACAATGATGAACCTATTGACCAAGGCTCAAATATTTGGACCCGTTCGCTGTTACATGTATTCGGTAGAATGGCAGAAACGAGGACTTCCGCATGTACATATTTTGCTATGGTTGGAAAACCGAATTTGTGCTGATAAAATAGATGACGTGATCTGTGCAGAAATTCCATCTCCCGCAGAAGATCCGATTCTTCACGAAATAATTAAATCCAATATGATTCATGGACCGTGCGGTAACATAAATAGAGATTCTCCGTGTATGATTGATGGAATCTGTTCAAAGAAGTATCCTCGACAATTAATAAGAGATACACAGACAGGTGAGGATGGTTATCCTAAGTACCGACGAAGATCACCGCAAGATGGTGGGTTCACTGTTGAAATTAAAGGCAAACAACTCGACAACCGGTGGGTTGTACCGTTTAATCCGGTCCTGTCTCGCACTTTTAATGCACACATTAACGTAGAGTACTGCAATTCTGTCAAATCTATCAAATATATCTGCAAATACGTTAATAAAGGCAGCGATCAGGCGGCCTTTGCACTACAAAATGAACTAGATGAGGTGGCAATCTATAAAACGGGAAGGTATATAAGCACTTCGGAAGCTGTTTGGCGCATTCTATGTTTTCCCATTCACGAAAGGTTTCCTCCTGTTGTTCATCTTTCCGTCCATTTGGAAAATGGACAGAGAATCTATTTTAATGAAGACAATCTTTTGGATAGGGTCAATAACCCTCCAAAAACCACATTAATGGCCTTTTTTGATTTATGCACAAACGACGATTTTGCCAAAACACTTTTTTACCACGAAGTGCCTTCATATTATACGTGGAACAAGAATAAATTTCAACGTAGAAAGCTAGGAAAAAATATTGATGAATATCCGGGTGTAAAAAAAGATAACGTCCTTGGAAGGGTTTATACAGTACATCCCAACAATGCCGAGTGTTACTACCTTCGCCTACTATTGCATGAGGTTCGTGGACCTACTTCTTTCTTAAGTATTAGGACGGTTAATGGCGTAGTACATTCTACTTTTCAATCCGCATGTAAAGCCCTGGGATTGTTGGAAGATGACAAACATTGGGACAACACACTAGAAGATGCTACTATCTCAGAATCACCGATTAAACTGAGAGAATTGTTTGCAATAATGTTAGTGTTTTGTCATGTATCCGACCCATTGCAGCTTTGGGAGAAATACAAAGACAGTATGTCCGAGGATATTCTCAGAAGGGTGGCAAGAGAGCTGGCAGTTGAAGAATTACATGCCAAAACGGAGGTGTACAACAA
The DNA here is from genome assembly GCA_964023215.1 of Eledona agricola. Taxonomy (NCBI): domain Eukaryota; kingdom Metazoa; phylum Arthropoda; class Insecta; order Coleoptera; family Tenebrionidae; genus Eledona; species Eledona agricola. Next base: position 26,653,137 of record OZ026854.1, read on the forward strand.
GGCATTGATTCTTCTAGAAGATGTTATTCTAACAATCGGTGATCAACCCTTAACACATTTTGGATTGCCGCAACCGAAACGCAATACCAACGAGATTACGGAAAATTTGGTTTATATTAGAGAAAAGAACTACGATATTGAAGTTTTATTACAAATGGTCGAAGAAAACGAACCGTTACTTACAAGTGAACAGAAAGAGGTTTACTTAGAAATTTTAGAAAACTTAGACTACGGCAAAGTTTTCTTTTTAGATGCACCTGGGGGTACAGGAAAAACATTCCTTATAAATTTGTTATTATCGAAAATACGCAGTTCCAATAAAATTGCTATCGCGGTGGCCTCTTCGGGAATTGCAGCAACTTTGCTACAGGGTGGTAGAACTGCCCATTCTGTTTTTAAATTGCCCCTAAATTTAAACTCCACAGATAATCCGTTATGCAACATATCAAAACAAAGCGACGTGGCTCGATTGCTTTATGACTGCAGTCTAATTGTGTGGGACGAATGTACCATGGCGCACAAAAAAGCGGTTGAGGCTCTTGACCGTACATTAAGAGACATTAGAAATAATGATTCGATTATGGGAAGAGTTACCGTTGTATTAGCAGGAGATTTCAGACAAACGCTGCCTGTTGTACCGAGAGGAACTCGGGCTGATGAAGTTAATGCTTGCTTGAAATCGTCCTATTTGTGGCCCAAAATACAAAAAATTTCATTATCTAAAAACATGCGAGTATACCTAAGAGGTGATACTGGAGCTGGTGAATATGCGCAACTTTTATTAAATTTAGGTGAGGGTCGTACGCCAGAAATAGATGGGAAAATTGAAATTTCGTCAAGCCTGGCAACGGTGGTTCAAAATGTTGCCGATTTAATAGATAAAATTTATCCGGATATTCGAAATTTGAAATATAAATCTATGTCCTGGTTGCGAGAACGAGCCATTTTATCACCGAAAAATGATAGTGCTAATGAATTAAATAACATTATCCTTGATGGCTTTGAGAGTGAAGAGTTGACATACAAATCTGTCGACTCGGTATTGAATACTGATGAAGCCGTCAATTATCCGGTGGAATTTTTGAATTCATTAAATCCTCCTGGAATGCCTGTCCATAAACTCAAATTGAAGATTGGCGCTCCAATAATGTTGCTGCGTAACTTGAAACCGCCCAAACTTTGCAATGGTACAAGGCTTCAGATCACGAAACTGTACCAAAACGTAATTGAAGCAAGTATATTTACTGGTTGTGCGCAGGGCGAGTCTGTATTCATCCCCCGAATCCCGCTCATTCCATCGGATTACCCCTTTGAATTTAAAAGATTGCAATTCCCTGTGAAGGTATGTTTTGCAATGACGATAAATAAATCTCAGGGACAGTCTTTAAAAGAAGCAGGGATCGATCTGAGGGGGGATTGTTTTTCGCATGGGCAGTTGTATGTGGCATGCTCAAGAGTCAGTAATCCATCTTCTTTGGTTATATTGGCACCGGATAATAAAGCTGCCAATATTGTTTACAAAGAAGCGATCTCAAAATGAGAACAGAATAATAAATACAGAATAAAAGTGGCGTTTCATTTTTAGATTAAACGTCATTTTCGATGTCCTATAATCGCTTCTGAGTGTTTAGAGCTTTGGATATTTCTTTGGGCTGGTTGAGTTGGATTTTACATATTATATTATTCTTGAAAAAAAATTTTTTTGGGATAGGACACCGCCTATTTCCATTGGATTTTTACTGTGCGCAGGCATACGCCTGATATTTGATGCATATAAAAATATTGTGGGGTTCATGTTATGGTATGTTATGCTTTATAAGGTTTATTTGGATCATTTACATTCATATTTGCAATGCAAAAACTAGAATGTAAAAAAACACACGATAACCAAAAACCAAATCTGTGAAGATTTAATATGTGCTGTGAACTTGGCCCCACTTATTTTTATTTTAGTCTGACATAACATTTCATGTAATTGAAGAGTTCATTGATGTAAACAGAAATGTAAAATACTGCTCTGCTCTGGCCGGAATCCAAAGAAAATATTCAAGTGATGTCTAATGTAAAAATCCTAGAATTTACAAACTTTCAAATATTAAATAGTGAAAGAGACAATTGCTGTTTCTTTAGTACTTTCTAATTAATCGACACTCTCCCTTACTGATACACAATTTTTCCTTATCAATCCACAAGTTTCTGTATCAATCCATAATTTTTACTTATGACTTATCGTTATCCTTTTTCCTTCCTTCTATCCCTATCCTGGCAAGAAAGCTCTACACCTTCCCGTTGGTTCTTGCTGAACAATTGCAAATTTTTTATCATGCGATTGACTAAGTAGAGCATTCCTGTTTCATTGTATTATAATGTCGATTGGTCAACTTCGTTAATGCAACACCTTTGTCAACAGAGCATTTATTTAATCTACGTCCGGGCAACGCCGGGTACATTCAGCTAGTTGTTTATAAGTAAGATGGAGCAGTTTGAAATTCTAATAGTAAACGGAGTACAAATACCACACCGTGTAATTCCCGTGAAAGGTGATATAAATTGTCTTTTTTACTCTCTTTCCTATTGCATTTTTAACACCGTAAATAGAGCTCAAGAGGTTCGCACATTAATTGTTCAACACGTTGCGGCCAATTGGGCCAGGTTTCAATTATTATCGTGCAACCGAGAAGGGAATAATTATGCTGACCAGTTTGTTTATTCTGAAGATATGTCAAAATTATCTACATATGGTTCTGTTTGTGAGTTGACTGCAGCAGGAGAAATGTTTCCATTTTGTTTTCAAGTATATCATAACGGTAGTTTTTATGCGCAATTTGGTCAACATAATCAGTCAATTCGTAAACTTAGATTTTCCGGAAATTTATCTAACGGTCATTTCGATGTCCTTGAATCACTTCCTGAGCCACGACTTATAGAACATACCCAAATTGCGTCTTCGACTAAAGAGTCTATTCAAGATAATTCTTCTCAGACATCACATAAAAGGAAACGCCGTGCGCGTTTTTCAAACAGAACTAGAAACACCCAACTAAAAATTTCTGCCGTAAAAAATGCATCAAAAAATAAAGAGCACAAGAAGGCTGCTTCAGTGAAATACGCAAAAAAAAATCCAGAAGTTCATAGAGCTGCTGTAGCGAAATATGCCCAAAAACATCCCGAAGTTAATAGAGCTGCTGTTGCGAAATATGCGCAAGAACATCCGGAAGTTAAAAGAGCTGCTGTTGCGAAATATGCGCAACAACATCCGGAAGTTAATAGAGCTGCTGTTGCGAAATATGCGCAAGAACATCCGGAAGTTAAAAGAGCTGCTGTTGCGAAATATGCGCAACAACATCCGGAAGTTAATAGAGTTGCTGTTGCGAAATATGCGCAAGAACATCCGGAAGTTAAAAGAGCTGCTGTTGCGAAATATGCGCAACAACATCCGGAAGTTAATAGAGCTGCTGTTGCGAAATATGCGCAAGAACATCCGGAAGTTAAAAGAGCTGCTGTTGCGAAATATGCGCAACAACATCCGGAAGTTAATAGAGCTGCTGTTGCGAAATATGCGCAAGAACATCCGGAAGTTAACAGAGCTGCTGTTGCGAAACATGCGCAAGAACATCCCGAAGGTCATAGAGCTGCCGTTCGTAGATATACACAACAGCACCCAGAGGTTAACAGAAACGCTGTTGCGCGTTATGATCCACGCAACGAAAAAAGAATTCAACGAAGGACACTTTCTTGGACGCAAAAGGCTAATTCTGCATTCCGATATGACCTATGTATTGCATACGACGCAGAAAAAACTATACAATTGGGTAAAATGAGCATAATATGCCAATGGTGCAAAGCCCTCAAGTGGAAGGGGGAGACACCTGGCATGTGTTGCAACAATGGAAAGGTGCAATTAGTACCATTCGAACAACAACCTGAACCTATAAGGAGCCTTTTGTCCTTTTTACATCCGAAATCAAAACATTTTCTAAATTCTATTAGGAAATATAACGGTTGTTTTCAAATGACATCTTTTGCGGCTAAAGAGGTTTCTGAAGGTAACTTTAGGCCCACATTTAAAGTTCAAGGTCAGGTGTACCATTTAGCTGGGAGTTTGTTGCCACCTAATGCTAACGAAGAACCTAAATTCCTTCAGATATATTTTGTGGGAGAAGACGAGAAAGAGACTACTCTTAGGTGTCGGAATTTTACAGATGTAAATAATGCTTTGGTGGCGCAACTACAAAAGATGCTTCACGAGAATAACAAATATGTTAGAGATTTTAAAGCTACCATAGAAAATATTCCACAAAATACAGAAGATTTCCGTGTAGTCATACATGCCGAAAGAAAACCCATAAACGCTCATCGAGGTCGTTACAATAATCCTATCGCCAATGAAATTGCTATAGTAATGGAAGGTCAGATATTTGAAAAAAGAGACATTGTGTTGCACAGTCGCGATGACAAGTTACAACGAATAAGTGAGTTGAACAGAGCTTACGACGCGTTGCAATATCCCTTAATGTTTTGTAGAGGTGAGGATGGTTATTCCATAACAGTACCTCAAACTGACCCTGTTTCAAAGATGCCTTTAAATAAAACCGTTTCGGCAGCAAATTTCTATGCTTATCGCATTATGATTAGACAGAACAAAATTAATCATCTTCTCTGTTACCGAAGCTTACTAAGTCAATTTTTAGTTGACATGTATGCAAAAATCGAAACAGAAAGATTAAATTTTATCAAGAATAATCAAACAAAATTAAGGGCGGAAAATTACGTTCATTTACAAGATGCAATTAAAAAGGCTGATGCCAATGCTGCAGAGTTAGGTCGATTAGTAATTCTCCCGTCAACTTTCACTGGCGGACCCAGGTATATGCATGAACGTACCCAAGACGCGTTGACATATGTACGCCACTACGGCCGTCCAGATTTATTTATTACTTTTACGTGCAACCCAAAGTGGAAAGATATTACAGATGTATTATTGTTCGATCAACAGCCGCATGATCGACATGACGTCATTAGCCGCGTCTTTCGTCTGAAAGTGAGAACAATGATGAACCTATTGACTAAGGCTCAAATATTTGGACGCGTTCGCTGTTACATGTATTCGGTAGAATGGCAGAAACGAGGACTTCCGCATGTACATATTTTGCTATGGTTGGAAAACCGAATTTGTGCTGATAAAAAAGATGACGTGATCTGTGCAGAAATTCCATCTCCCGAAGAAGATCCGATTCTTCACGAAATAATTAAATCCAATATGATTCATGGACCGTGCGGTAACATAAATAGAGATTCTCCGTGTATGATTGATGGAATCTGTTCAAAGAAGTATCCTCGACAATTAATAAAAGATACACAGACAGGTGAGGATGGTTATCCTAAGTACCGACGAAGATCACCCCAAGATGGTGGGTTCACTGTTGAAATTAAAGGCAAACAACTCGACAACCGGTGGGTTGTACCGTTTAATCCGGTCCTGTCTCGCACTTTTAATGCACACATTAACGTAGAGTACTGTAATTCTGTCAAATCTATCAAATATATCTGCAAATACGTTAATAAAGGCAGCGATCAGGCGGCCTTTGCACTACAAAATGAACTAGATGAGGTGGCAATCTATAAAACGGGAAGGTATATAAGCACTTCGGAAGCTGTTTGGCGCATTCTATGTTTTCCCATTCACGAAAGGTTTCCTCCTGTTGTTCATCTTTCCGTCCATTTGGAAAATGGACAGAGAATCTATTTTAATGAAAACAATCTTTTGGATAGGGTCAATAACCCTCCAAAAACCACATTGATGGCCTTTTTTGATTTATGCACAAACGACGATTTTGCCAAAACCCTTTTTTACCACGAAGTGCCTTCATATTATACGTGGAACAAGAATAAATTTCAACGTAGAAAGCTAGGAAAAAATATTGATGAATATCCGGGTGTAAAAAAAGATAACGTCCTTGGAAGGGTTTATACAGTACATCCCAACAATGCCGAGTGTTACTACCTTCGCCTACTATTGCATGAGGTTCGTGGACCTACTTCTTTCTTAAGTCTTAGGACGGTTAATGGCGTAGTACATTCTACTTTTCATTCCGCATGTAAAGCCCTGGGATTGTTGGAAGATGACAAACATTGGGACAACACACTAGAAGATGCTACTATCTCAGAATCACCGATTAAACTGAGAGAATTATTTGCAATAATGTTAGTGTTTTGTCAAGTATCCGACCCATTGCAGCTTTGGGAGAAATACAAAGACAGTATGTCCGAGGATATTCTCAGAAGGGTGGCAAGAGAGCTGGCAGTTGAAGAATTACATGCCAAAACGGAGGTGTACAACAAGGCATTGATTCTTCTAGAAGATGTTATTCTAACAATCAGTGATCAACCCTTAACACATTTTGGATTGCCGCAACCGAAGCGCAATACCAACGAGATTACGGAAAATTTGGTTTATATTAGAGAAAAAAACTACGATATTGAAGTTTTATTACAAATGGTTGAAGAAAACGAACCATTACTTACAAGTGAACAGAAAGAGGTTTACTTAGAAATTTTAGAAAACTTAGACTACGGCAAAGTTTTCTTTTTAGATGCACCTGGGGGTACAGGAAAAACATTCCTTATAAATTTGTTATTATCGAAAATACGCAGTTCCAATAAAATTGCTATCGCGGTGGCCTCTTCGGGAATTGCAGCAACTTTGCTACAGGGTGGTAGAACTGCCCATTCTGTTTTTAAATTGCCCCTAAACTTAAACTCCACAGATAATCCGTTATGCAAGATATCAAAACAAAGCGACGTGGCTCGATTGCTTTATGACTGCAGTCTAATTGTGTGGGACGAATGTACCATGGCGCACAAAAAAGCAGTTGAGGCTCTCGACCGTACATTAAGAGACATTAGAAATAATGATTTGATTATGGGAAAAGTTACCGTTGTATTAGCAGGAGATTTCAGACAAACGCTGCCTGTTGTACCGAGAGGAACTCGGGCTGATGAAGTTAATGCTTGCTTGAAATCGTCCTATTTGTGGCCCAAAATACAAAAAATTTCATTATCTAAAAACATGCGAGTATACCTAAGAGGTGATACTGGAGCTGGTGAATTTGCGCAACTTTTATTAAATTTAGGTGAGGGTCGTACGCCAGAAATAGATGGGAAAATCGAAATTTCGTCAAGCCTGGCAACGGTCGTTCAAAATGTTGCCGATTTAATAGATAAGATTTATCCGGATATTCGAAATTTGAAAGATAAATCTATGTCCTGGTTGCGAGAACGAGCCATTTTATCACCGAAAAATGATAGTGCTAATGAATTAAATAATATTATCCTTGATGGCTTTGAGAGTGAAGAGTTGACATACAAATCTGTCGACTCGGTATTGAATACTGATGAAGCCGTCAATTACCCGGTGGAATTTTTGAATTCATTAAATCCTCCTGGAATGCCTGTCCATAAACTCAAATTGAAGATTGGCGCTCCTATTATGTTGTTGCGTAACTTGAAACCGCCCAAACTTTGCAATGGTACAAGGCTTCAGATCACGAAACTGTACCAAAACGTAATTGAAGCAAGTATATTTACTGGTTGTGCGCAGGGCGAGTCTGTATTCATCCCCCAAATCCCGCTCATTCCATCGGATTACCCCTTTGAATTTAAAAGATTGCAATTCCCTGTGAAGGTATATTTTGCAATGACGATAAATAAATCTCAGGGACAGTCTTTAAAAGAAGCAGGTATTGATCTGAGGGGGGATTGTTTTTCGCATGGGCAGTTGTATGTGGCATGCTCAAGAGTCAGTAATCCATCTTCTTTGGTTATATCGGCTCCGGATAATAAAGCTGTCAATATTGTTTACAAAGAAGCGATCTCAAAATGAGAACAGAAACCTCACTTTCGATGTCCTATAATCGCTTCTGGGTGTTTAGAGCTTTGAATATTTCTTTGGGCTGGTTGAGTTGGATTTTACATATTATTCTCGAAACAATTTTCTATTTCCATTCGATTTTTACTGTGCGCAGGCATACGCCTGATACTTGATGCATATAAAAATATTGTGGGGTTCATGTTATGGTATGTTATGGTTTATAAGGTTTATTTGGATCATTTACATTCATATTTGCAATGCAACAACTAGAATGTAAAAAACACACGATAACCAAAAACCAAATCTGTGAAGATTTAATATGTGCTGTGAACTTAGCCTCACTTATTTTTATTTTAGTCTGATATAACATTTGATGTAATTGAAGAGTTCATTGATGTGAACAGAAATGTAAAATACTGCTCTACTCTGACCGGAATCCAAAGAAAATATTCAAGTGATGTCTAATGTAAAATTCCTAGAATTTACAAAGTTTGAAATATGAAATAGTGAAAGAAACAGTAGGTGTTTCTTCAGTTTTTTATAATTAATCGACACTCTCCTTTACTGACACACAATTTTTCCTTATCAATCCACAAGTTTCTTTATCATCAATCCATAATTTTTAATTATGACTTATTGTTATCCTTTTTCCTTCCTTCTATCCCAATCCCGGCAAGAGAGCTCTACACCTTCCCGTTGGTTCTTGCTGAACAATTGCAAATTTTTTATCTTGCGATTGACTAAGTAGAGCATTCCTGTTTCATTGTATTATAATGTCGATTGGTCAACTTCGTTAATACACCACCTTTGTCAAAATAGCGTTTAAATCTACGTTCCGGGCAACGCCGGGTACATTCAGCTAGTCGTGTATAAGCATACAATACTTAAGCGTATGATGTCAGTGAAAATTTCGGATTTCGGTCGGAGCAGGTTTGGTGAAGAACAAATACACCACTATCATTAACTGAACCTAAAAATTAGCGTACAAAAATAAGTGAAGTCCGGTCCGACGCTGGAAATTTTTCGAAAATCGATTGGGGAGAGTTTTGGTTAACGGCAAGAACAAATCGGGAATATTATATTAAAATAATTTATTTAATAGCGATAGAACTTCGAATACCGATGCGTCGCCTTGACCTTGGCGACGTTGAGTACGCTGAAGCGGCAATTTTCACAATTATATGATATATGAGGTGCACGTGCCTAGTGCGTATGTAAACAATTTGGATAACAAAAGAGATTAATTTGTATGTACCAAATAATACTCGCACATGTGTACACGTATGGCCCGTCATAATTTTCACGAAATGAATTTAAAAAATTAACATTTTAAAGTAAATTAATATTTTGACGGGAATGTTAAAAATCTTATTCGGTCTCTCCAACAAACTAACACTTGTTTACATTAACATGCATTCCTTCATGGACCTGTGACGAATTACAAACAAATATCAAAATTTCAAGTGTTCCATGTCAGTCTGAACTTATTACACAGTAATATTTTCACATTCAGGCGCCCTAAATTATTTTGCCGTTGATTTATAAAGTTTCCCTGGAAGGAGAGTAGTCAGCAGGTGCCTCGTCAGGGGTGGCAGGGTTGGCAGTGCCACTCCAAGTATATACTTACTATCGAACACAAAGATAGTTCTGTGATTCAATTGCAGAATTTCGAATTTTTCAGATATTTTTACGAAACTCTAACGCTTACACCGCCTTTATACCTCTTTAAAGTTAAAAACCACAGAGCTGTTTATATAAATGCACGCATGTTGAGAAGGTAGGGCTTGCCCCCTCAGCGTGTTGCAATTCAGAAATACGTTTATGTTTGCATCTCAACTGGAACAAATATTTATTGGAAGGTGGAAGAGAATCAAAATAGGTATCAGCATATTTAATATTCAGAATAACGTCTATTAGTCGGAACAATATATTTTATGTGCAGATATTTATTAATATTTTATGATTTAATACGATAAGGCATTTATAAATAACACAACCAAATAGAAGATTTTGATTGAAAATGATTATTAATTTATGGTAGCCGAAGTAATTTAAGTGAGTTTGGCATAGCTTGCTATGTTTAGTAGCATTTTTGTAATTTTAAAGTAATTAGGCTAATTTTGGGGCGGTAAGGGGTAGTTGGGGGTGATTTATGGTAGCCGAAGTAATTTAGGTGACTTTGACATAGTTTGCTATGGTTTGTATAATTTTTTGTAATTTTAAAGTAATAGGGCTTATTTTGGGGTGGTAAGGGGTAGTTCGGGGTGATTTATGGTAGCCGAAGTAATTTAGGGGAGTTTGGCATAGTTTGCTACGGTTTGTAGAATTTTTTTGTAATTTTAAAGTGATCGAGCCTATTTTGGGGTGGTAAGGGGTAGTTGGGGGTGATTTATGGAAGCCAAAGTAATTTAGATAAGTTTGGCATAGTTTGATATGGCGTGTAACATTTTTTGTAATTTTAAAGTGATTGGGCTGAGTTTGGGGTGGTAAGGGGTAGTTGGGGGTGATTTATGATAGCCGAAGTAATTTATGTGAGTTTGGAATAGTTTGTAGAATTTTTTGTAATTTTAAAGTGATTGGGTTTAGTTTGTGGTTGGTAAGGGGTAGTTGGGGGTGATTTATGGTAGCCGAAGTAATTTAGGTGAGTTTGGAATAGTTTGCTATGGTTGGTAGCATTTTTTATAATTTTAAAGTGATTGGGCTTATTTTGGGGTGGTAAGGGGTAGTTGGGGGTGATTTATGGTAGCCGAAGTAATTTAGGTGAGTTAGGCATAGTTTGCTATAATTTGTTGAATATTTTGTAATTTTAAAGTGAATGGGCTTATTTTGGGGTTGTAAGGGGTAGTTCGGGGTGATTTATGGTAGCCGAAGTAATTTAGGGGAGTTTGCCATAGTTTGCTACGGTTTGTAGAATTTTCTTGTAATTTTAAAGTGATCGAGCCTATTTTGGGGTGGTAAGGGGTAGTTGGGGGTGATTTATGGAAGCCAAAGTAATTTAAGTGAGTTTGGCATAGTTTGCTATGGTTTGTAGCATTTTTTGTAATTTTAAAGTGATTGGGCTTATTTTGGGGTGGTAAGGGGTAGTTGGGGGTGATTAATCTTAGCCGAAGTAATTTAGGTGAGTTAGGCATAGTTTGCTATGATTTGTTGAAAATTTTGTAATTTTAAAGTGAGTGGGCTTATTTTGGGGTTGTAAGGGGTAGTTCGGGGTGATTTATGGTAGCCGAAGTAATTTAGGGAAGTTTGGCATAGTTTGCTACGGTTTGTAGAATTTTTTTGTAATTTTAAAGTGATTGAGCCTATTTTGGGGTGGTAAGGGGGTAGTTGGGGGTGATTTATAGAAGCCAAAGTAATTTAAGTGAGTTTGGCATAGTTTGATACGGTTTGTAGCATTTTTTGTAAATTTAAAGTGATTGGGCTTATTTTGGGGTGGTAAGGGGTAGTTGGGGGTGATTTATGGTAGCCGAAGTAATTTAGGTGAGTTAGGCATAGTTTGCAATGATTTGTTGAATATTTTGAAATTTTAAAGTGATTGAGCCTATTTTGGGGTGGTAAGGGGTAGTTGGGGGTGATTTATGGAAGCCAAAGTAATTTAGATGAGTTTGGCATAGTTTGATATGGCTTGTAACATTTTTTGTAATTTTAAAGTGATTGGGCTGAGTTTGGGGTGGTAAGGGGTAGTTGGGGGTGATTTATGATAGCCGAAGTAATTTAAGTGAGTTTGGCATAGTTTGCTATGGTTTGTAGCATTTTTTGTAATTTTAAAGTGATTGGGCTTATTTTGGGGTAGTAAGGGGTTGTTGGGGGTGATTTATGTTAGCCGAAGTAATTTAGGAGAGTTAGGCATAGTTTGCTATGGTTTGTAGCATTTTTTATAATTTGAAAGTGATTGGGCTTATTTTGGGGTAGTAAGGGGCAGTTGGGGTGATTTATGTTAGCCGAAGTAATTTAGGTGAGTTAGGCATAGTTTGCTATGATTTGTTGAATATTTTGTAATTTTAAAGTGATTGGGCTTATTTTGGGGTTGTAAGGGGTAGTTCGGGGTGATTTATGGTAGCCAAAGTAATTTAGGGGAGTTTGGCATAGTTTGCTACGGTTTGTAGAATTTTTTTGTAATTTTAAAGTGATTGAGCCTATTTTGGGGTTGTAAGGGGTAGTTGGGGGTGATTTATAGATGCCAAAGTAATTTAAGTGAGTTTGGCATAGTTTGCTATGGTTTGTAGCATTTTTTGTAATTTTAAAGTGATTGGGCTTATTTTGGGGTGGTAAGGGGTAGTTGGGGGTGATTTATGGTAGCCGAAGTAATTTAGGTGAGTTAGGCATAGTTTGCTATAATTTGTTGAATATTTTGTAATTTTAAAGTGATTGGGCTTATTTTGGGGTTGTAAGGGGTAGTTCGGGGTGATTTATGGTAGCCGAAGTAATTTAGGGGAGTTTGGCATAGTTTGCTACGGTTTGTAGAATTTTTTTGTAATTTTAAAGTGATTGAGCCTATTTTGGGGAGGTAAGGGGTAGTTGGGGGTGTTTAATGGAAGCCGAAGTAATTTAGATGAGGTTGGCATAGTTTGATATTGCTTGTAACATTTTTTGTAATTTTAAAGTGATTGGGCTGAGTTTGGGGAGGTAAGGGGTAGTTGGGGGTGATTTGTGGTAGCCGAAGTAATTTAGGTGAGTTAGGGATAGTTTGCTATGATTTGTGTCATTTTGTTTTATTTTAAAGTGATTGGAGTTACTTGGGGTTGCTAAAGGGTGGTAAGGGATGATTTAAAATAACGGATCTAATTTATGTCAGTTTGGCTTAGTTCGGGAATTTTTTGGGGTTGATTTGGTAAAGTTTGCAGTGGTAAGAGATATTTGAGGATGTTTAATGTTGACGGATTAAATTTGGAGTGATTTGGTAATTTTTAATTGAGTCACGGATCGACATTATAATTGAAATCAAAATTATAATTGAAATATCTGCGGCCTCGCTAGGTACGGCAAAAGTATGATCACGAAAGCAGAAACTCGACGTTGAAATTGTTTAGGTTAAATAAGTGCTTTTAATGTAAACCGGTCGCCCGTCGTCGAAGTTGTTTTGGCTAGATACGTGCTTCTAACATAAACACGGTCTCCGCAATCGGATTATTTTTTGTATATTTTAGCCGGTTTTTATTGAATTACAAAGGAACCGGGCCGAATTTCGCAAAATCCCTTCTTAGTGTTCAGTTTCGGCACATGATACACCCGTGTCTAAAATTTCAAGTCTCCAGCCCTCACGGTTTGGGCTGTGGGTTGATTATGAATCAGTGTGTAGATGAATGAGTGTGTCAGTGAGGACACTTCGCTTTATATATATAGATGATTTGTACACCTTTTTTTGTAATTTAAAGATGATATGGTTTGGTTTGTTGTGGTAAGGGATAGCTGGGGGTGATTTACGGTAGCCGAAGTAATTTAGGTGATTCTGGTATAGTTTGTTATGATTTTTAGCATTTTTTTGTAATTTTAAAGTGATTGGGCTTAGTTTGTTGCTGTAAAGTGTAGTTGGGGGTGATTTTTGATAGCCGAAATAATTTAGGTGAGTTTGGCATAGTTTGCTATGGTTAGTAGCATTTTTTTGTAATTTAAAAGTGATTAGGTTTAGTTTGTTGTGGTAAGGGTTAGTTGGTTATGATTTATGGTAGCCGAAGTAATTTAGGTGAGTTCGGCATAGTTTGCTATGGTTACTAGCATTTTTTTGTAATTTAAAAGTGATTGGGTTTAGTTTGTTGTGGTAAGGGTTAGTTGGTGATGATTTAGAGTAGCCGAAGTAATTTAGGTGAGTCTGGCATAGTTTGTTATGATTTGTACACCTTTTTTTGTAATTTTAAGATGATATGGTTTGGTTTGTTGTGGTAAGGGATAGTTGGGGGTGATTTACGTTAGCCGAAGTAATTTAGGTGATTCTGTTATGATTTTTAGCATTTTTTTGTAATTTTAAAGTGATTGGGCTTAGTTTGTTGCTGTAAAGTGTAGTTGGGGGTGATTTTTGATAGCCGAAGTAATTTAGGTGAGTTTGGCATAGTTTGCTATGGTTAGTAGCATTTTTTTGTAATTTAAAGTGATTGGGTTTAGTTTGTTGTGGTAAGGGTTAGTTGGTGATGATTTAGAGTAGCCGAAGTAATTTAGGTGAGTCTGGCATAGTTTGTTATGATTTGTACATCTTTTTTTGTAATTTTAAGATGATATTATTATTATTATTATTATTTATTATTTGTAAAGTTCACAAATATATGGTTTGGTTTGTTGTGGTAAGGGATAGTTGGGGGTGATTTACGGTAGCCGAAGTAATTTAGGTGATTCTGGTATAGTTTGTTATGATTTTTAGCATTTTTTTGTAATTTTAAAGTGATTGGGCTTAGTTTGTTGCTGTAAAGTGTAGTTGGGGGTGATTTTTGATAGCCGAAGTAATTTAGGTGAGTTTGGCATAGTTTGCTATGGTTAGTAGCATTTTTTTGTAATTTAAAAATGATTGGGTTTAGTTTGTTGTGGTAAGGGATAGTTGGGGGTGATTTACGGTAGCCGAAGTAATTTAGGTGATTCTGGTATAATTTGTTATGATTTTTAGCATTTTTTTGTAATTTTAAAGTGATTGGGCTTAGTTTGTTGCTGTAAAGTGTAGTTGGGGGTGATTTTTGATAGCCGAAGTAATTTAGGTGAGTTTGGCATAGTTTGCTATGGTTAGTAGCATTTTTTTGTAATTTAAAAGTGATTGGGTTTAGTTTGTTGAGGTAAGGGTTAGTTGGTGATGATGTATGGTAGCCGAAGAAATATAGGTTAGTCTGGCATAGTTTGCTTTGGTTACTAGCATTTTTTTGTAATTTAAAAGTGATTGGGTTTAGTTTGTTGTGGTAAGGGTTAGTTGGTGATGATTTAAAGTAGCCGAAGTAATTTAGGTGAGTTAGGCATAGTTTGCTATGATTTGTTGAATATTTTGTAATTTTAAAGTGATTGGGCTTATTTTGGGGTTGTAAGGGGTAGTTCGGGGTGATTTATGGTAGCCGAAGTAATTTAGGGGAGTTTGGCATAGTTTGCTACGGTTTGTAGAATTTTTTTGTAATTTTAAAGTGATTGAGTAATTTTGGGGTGGTAAGGGGTAGTTGGGGGTGATGTATAGATGCCAAAGTAATTTAAGTGAGTTTGGCATAGTTTGCTATGGTTTGTAGCATTTTTTGTAATTTTAAAGTGATTGGGCTTATTTTGGGGTGGTAAGGGGTAGTTGGGGGTGATTTATGGTAGCCGAAGTAATTTAGGTGAGTTAGGCATAGTTTGCTATAATTTGTTGAATATTTTGTAATTTTAAAGTGATTGGGCTTATTTTGGGGTTGTAAGGGGTAGTTCGGGGTGATTTATGGTAGCCGAAGTAATTTAGGGGAGTTTGGCATAGTTTGCTACGGTTTGTAGAATTTTTTTGTAATTTTAAAGTGATTGAGCCTATTTTGGGGAGGTAAGGGGTAGTTGGGGGTGTTTAATGGAAGCCGAAGTAATTTAGATGAGGTTGGCATAGTTTGATATTGCTTGTAACATTTTTTGTAATTTTAAAGTGATTGGGCTGAGTTTGGGGAAGTAAGGGGTAGTTGGGGGTGATTTGTGGTAGCCGAAGTAATTTAGGTGAGTTCGGCATAGTTTGCTATGGTTACTAGCATTTTTTTGTAATTTAAAAGTGATTGGGTTTAGTTTGTTGTGGTAAGGGTTAGTTGGTGATGATTTAGAGTAGCCGAAGTAATTTAGGTGAGTCTGGCATAGTTTGTTATGATTTGTACACCTTTTTTTGTAATTTTAAGATGATATGGTTTGGTTTGTTGTGGTAAGGGATAGTTGGGGGTGATTTACGTTAGCCGAAGTAATTTAGGTGATTCTGTTATGATTTTTAGCATTTTTTTGTAATTTTAAAGTGATTGGGTTTAGTTTGTTGTGGTAAGGGTTAGTTGGTGATGATTTAAAGTAGCCGAAGTAATTTAGGTGAGTTAGGCATAGTTTGCTATGATTTGTTGAATATTTTGTAATTTTAAAGTGATTGGGCTTATTTTGGGGTTGTAAGGGGTAGTTCGGGGTGATTTATGGTAGCCGAAGTAATTTAGGGGAGTTTGGCATAGTTTGCTACGGTTTGTAGAATTTTTTTGTAATTTTAAAGTGATTGAGCCTATTTTGGGGTGGTAAGGGGTAGTTGGGGGTGATTTATAGATGCCAAAGTAATTTAAGTGAGTTTGGCATAGTTTGCTATGGTTTGTAGCATTTTTTGTAATTTTAAAGTGATTGGGCTTATTTTGGGGTGGTAAGGGGTAGTTGGGGGTGATTTATGGTAGCCGAAGTAATTTAGGTGAGTTAGGCATAGTTTGCTATAATTTGTTGAATATTTTGTAATTTTAAAGTGATTGGGCTTATTTTGGGGTTGTAAGGGGTAGTTCGGGGTGATTTATGGTAGCCGAAGTAATTTAGGGGAGTTTGGCATAGTTTGCTACGGTTTGTAGAATTTTTTTGTAATTTTAAAGTGATTGAGCCTATTTTGGGGAGGTAAGGGGTAGTTGGGGTGTTTAATGGAAGCCGAAGTAATTTAGATGAGGTTGGCATAGTTTGATATTGCTTGTAACATTTTTTGTAATTTTAAAGTGATTGGGCTGAGTTTGGGGAGGTAAGGGGTAGTTGGGGGTGATTTGTGGTAGCCGAAGTAATTTAGGTGAGTTAGGGATAGTTTGCTATGATTTGTGTCATTTTGTTTTATTTTAAAGTGATTGGAGTTACTTGGGGTTGCTAAAGGGTGGTAAGGGATGATTTAAGATAACGGATCTAATTTATGTCAGTTTGGCTTAGTTCGGGAATTTTTTGGGGTTGATTTGGTAAAGTTTGCAGTGGTAAGAGATATTTGAGGATGTTTAATGTTGACGGAATAAATTTGGAGTGATTTGGTAATTTTTAATTGAGTCACGGATCGACATTATAATTGAAATCAAAATTATAATTGAAATATCTGCGGCCTCGCTAGGTACGGCAAAAGTATGATCACGAAAGCAGAAACTCGACGTTGAAATTGTTTAGGTTAAATAAGTGCTTTTAATGTAAACCGGTCGCCCGTCGTCGAAGTTGTTTTGGCTAGATACGTGCTTCTAAGATAAACACGGTCTCCGCAATCGGATTATTTTTTGTATATTTTAGCCGGTTTTTATTGAATTACAAAGGAACCGGGCCGAATTTCGCAAAATCCCTTCTTAGTGTTCAGTTTCGGCACATGATACACCCGTGTCTAAAATTTCAAGTCTCCAGCCCTCACGGTTTGGGCTGTGGGTTGATTATGAATCAGTGTGTAGATGAATGAGTGTGTCAGTGAGGACACTTCGCTTTATATATATAGATGATTTGTACACCTTTTTTTGTAATTTAAAGATGATATGGTTTGGTTTGTTGTGGTAAGGGATAGCTGGGGGTGATTTACGGTAGCCGAAGTAATTTAGGTGATTCTGGTATAGTTTGTTATGATTTTTAGCATTTTTTTGTAATTTTAAAGTGATTGGGCTTAGTTTGTTGCTGTAAAGTGTAGTTGGGGGTGATTTTTGATAGCCGAAATAATTTAGGTGAGTTTGGCATAGTTTGCTATGGTTAGTAGCATTTTTTTGTAATTTAAAAGTGATTAGGTTTAGTTTGTTGTGGTAAGGGTTAGTTGGTTATGATTTATGGTAGCCGAAGTAATTTAGGTGAGTTCGGCATAGTTTGCTATGGTTACTAGCATTTTTTTGTAATTTAAAAGTTATTGGGTTTAGTTTGTTGTGGTAAGGGTTAGTTGGTGATGATTTAGAGTAGCCGAAGTAATTTAGGTGAGTCTGGCATAGTTTGTTATGATTTGTACACCTTTTTTTGTAATTTTAAGATGATATGGTTTGGTTTGTTGTGGTAAGGGATAGTTGGGGGTGATTTACGTTAGCCGAAGTAATTTAGGTGATTCTGTTATGATTTTTAGCATTTTTTTGTAATTTTAAAGTGATTGGGCTTAGTTTGTTGCTGTAAAGTGTAGTTGGGGGTGATTTTTGATAGCCGAAGTAATTTAGGTGAGTTTGGCATAGTTTGCTATGGTTAGTAGCATTTTTTTGTAATTTAAAGTGATTGGGTTTAGTTTGTTGTGGTAAGGGTTAGTTGGTGATGATTTAGAGTAGCCGAAGTAATTTAGGTGAGTCTGGCATAGTTTGTTATGATTTGTACATCTTTTTTTGTAATTTTAAGATGATATTATTATTATTATTATTATTTATTATTTGTAAAGTTCACAAATATATGGTTTGGTTTGTTGTGGTAAGGGATAGTTGGGGGTGATTTACGGTAGCCGAAGTAATTTAGGTGATTCTGGTATAGTTTGTTATGATTTTTAGCATTTTTTTGTAATTTTAAAGTGATTGGGCTTAGTTTGTTGCTGTAAAGTGTAGTTGGGGGTGATTTTTGATAGCCGAAGTAATTTAGGTGAGTTTGGCATAGTTTGCTATAGTTAGTAGCATTTTTTTGTAATTTAAAAATGATTGGGTTTAGTTTGTTGTGGTAAGGGATAGTTGGGGGTGATTTACGGTAGCCGAAGTAATTTAGGTGATTCTGGTATAATTTGTTATGATTTTTAGCATTTTTTTGTAATTTTAAAGTGATTGGGCTTAGTTTGTTGCTGTAAAGTGTAGTTGGGGGTGATTTTTGATAGCCGAAGTAATTTAGGTGAGTTTGGCATAGTTTGCTATGGTTAGTAGCATTTTTTTGTAATTTAAAAGTGATTGGGTTTAGTTTGTTGAGGTAAGGGTTAGTTGGTGATGATGTATGGTAGCCGAAGAAATTTAGGTTAGTCTGGCATAGTTTGCTATGGTTACTAGCATTTTTTTGTAATTTAAAAGTGATTGGGCTTAGTTTGTTGCTGTAAAGTGTAGTTGGGGGTGATTTTTGATAGCCGAAGTAATTTAGGTGAGTTTGGCATAGTTTGCTATGGTTAGTAGCATTTTTTTGTAATTTAAAAGTGATTGGGTTTAGTTTGTTGTGGTAAGGGTTAGTTGGTGATGATTTAAAGTAGCCGAAGTAATTTAGATGAGTCTGGCATAGTTTGTTATGATTTGTACACCTTTTTTTGTAATTTTAAGATGGTTTGGTTTGTTGTGGTAAGGGATAGTTGGAGGTGATTTACGGTAGCCGAAGTAATTTAGGTGATTCTGGTATAGTTTGTTATGATTTTTAGCATTTTTTTTAATTTTAAAGTGATTGGGCTTAGTTTGTTGCTGTAAAGTGTAGTTGGGGGTGATTTTTGATAGCCGAAGTAATTTAGGTGAGTTTGGCATAGTTTGCTATTTTTAGTAGCATTTTTTTGTAATTTAAAAGTGATTGGGTTTAGTTTGTTGTGGTAAGGGTTAGTTGGTGATGATTTATGGTAGCCGATGTAATTTAAGTGAGTTTGGCATAGTTTGCTATGGTTACTAGCATTTTTTTGTAATTTAAAAGTGATTGGGTTTAGTTTGTTGTGGTAAGGGTTAGTTGGTGATGATTTAGAGTAGCCGAAGTAATTTAGGTGAGTCTGGCATAATTTGTTATGATTTGTACATCTTTTTTTGTAATTTTAAGATGATATGGTTTGGTTTGTTGTGGTAAGGGATAGTTGGGGGTGATATACGGTAGCCGAAGTAATTTAGGTGATTCTGGTATAGTTTGTTATGATTTTTAGCATTTTTTTTAATTTTAAAGTGATTGGGCTTAGTTTGTTGCTGTAAAGTGTAGTTGGGGGTGATTTTTGATAGCCGAAGTAATTTAGGTGAGTTTGGCATAGTTTGCTATTTTTAGTAGCATTTTTTTGTAATTTAAAAGTGATTGGGTTTAGTTTGTTGTGGTAAGGGTTAGTTGGTGATGATTTATGGTAGCCGAAGTAATTTAAGTGAGTTTGGCATAGTTTGCTATGGTTACTAGCATTTTTTTGTAATTTAAAAGTGATTGGGTTTAGTTTGTTGTGGTAAGGGTTAGTTGGTGATGATTTAGAGTAGCCGAAGTAATTTAGGTGAGTCTGGCATAATTTGTTATGATTTGTACATCTTTTTTTGTAATTTTAAGATGGTTTGGTTTGTTGTGGTAAGGGATAGTTGGAGGTGATTTACGGTAGCCGAAGTAATTTAGGTGATTCTGGTATAGTTTGTTATGATTTTTAGCATTTTTTTTAATTTTAAAGTGATTGGGCTTAGTTTGTTGCTGTAAAGTGTAGTTGGGGGTGATTTTTGATAGCCGAAGTAATTTAGGTGAGTTTGGCATAGTTTGCTATTTTTAGTAGCATTTTTTTGTAATTTAAAAGTGATTGGGTTTAGTTTGTTGTGGTAAGGGTTAGTTGGTGATGATTTATGGTTGCCGAAGTAATTTAGGTGAGTTTGGCATAGTTTGCTATGGTTACTAGCATTTTTTTGTAATTTAAAATTGATTGGGTTTAGTTTGTTGTGGTAAGGGTTAGTTGGTGATGATTTAGAGTAGCCGAAGTAATTTAGGTGAGTCTGGCATAGTTTGTTATGATTTGTACACCTTTTTTTGTAATTTTAAGATGATATGGTTTGGTTTGTTGTGGTAAGGGATAGTTGGGGGTGATTTACGGTAGCCGAAGTAATTTAGGTGATTCTGGTATAATTTGTTATGATTTTTAGCATTTTTTTGTAATTTTAAAATGATTGGGCTTAGTTTTTTGCTGTAAAGTGTAGTTGGGGGTGATTTTTGATAGCCGAAGTAATTTAGGTGAGTTTAGCATAGTTTGCTATGGTTAGTAGAATTTTTTTGTAATTTAAAAGTGATTGGGTTTAGTTTGTTGTGGTAAGGGTTAGTTGGTGATGATTTATGGTAGCCGAAGTAATTTAGGTGAGTTTGGCATAGTTTGCTATGGTTACTAGCATTTTTTTGTAATTTAAAAGTGATTGGGTTTAGTTTGTTGTGGTAAGGGTTAGTTGGTGATGATTTAGAGTAGCCGAAGTAATTTAGGTAAGTCTGGCATAGTTTGTTATGATTTGTACACCTTTTTTGTAATTTTAAGATGATATGGTTTGGTTTGTTGTGGTAAGGGATAGTTGGGGGTGATTTACGGTAGCCGAAGTAATTTAGGTGATTCTGGTATAGCTTGTTATGATTTTTAGTATTTTTTTGTAATTTTAAAGTGATTGGGCTTAGTTTGTTGTTGTAAAGTGTAGTTGGGGGTGATTTTTGATAGCCGAAGTAATTTAGGTGAGTTTGGCATAGTTTGCTATAGTTAGTAGCATTTTTTTGTAATTTAAAGTGATTGGGTTTAGTTTGTTGTGGTAAGGGTTAGTTGGTGATGATTTAGAGTAGCCGAAGTAATTTAGGTGAGTCTGGCATAGTTTGTTATGATTTGTACATCTTTTTTTGTAATTTTAAGATGATATTATTATTATTATTATTATTTATTATTTGTAAAGTTCACAAATATATGGTTTGGTTTGTTGTGGTAAGGGATAGTTGGGGGTGATTTACGGTAGCCGAAGTAATTTAGGTGATTCTGGTATAGTTTGTTATGATTTTTAGCATTTTTTTGTAATTTTAAAGTTATTGGGCTTAGTTTGTTGCTGTAAAGTGTAGTTGGGGGTGATTTTTGATAGCCGAAGTAATTTAGGTGAGTTTGGCATAGTTTGCTATGGTTAGTAGCATTTTTTTGTAATTTAAAAATGATTGGGTTTAGTTTGTTGTGGTAAGGGATAGTTGGGGGTGATTTACGGTAGCCGAAGTAATTTAGGTGATTCTGGTATAATTTGTTATGATTTTTAGCATTTTTTTGTAATTTTAAAGTGATTGGGTTTAGTTTGTTGAGGTAAGGGTTAGTTGGTGATGATGTATGGTAGCCGAAGAAATTTAGGTTAGTCTGGCATAGTTTGCTATGGTTACTAGCATTTTTTTGTAATTTAAAAGTGATTGGGTTTAGTTTGTTGTGGTAAGGGTTAGTTGGTGATGATTTAAAGTAGCCGAAGTAATTTAGATGAGTCTGGCATAGTTTGTTATGATTTGTACACCTTTTTTTCTAATTTTAAGATGGTTTGGTTTGTTGTGGTAAGGGATAGTTGGAGGTGATTTACGGTAGCCGAAGTAATTTAGGTGATTCTGGTATAGTTTGTTATGATTTTTAGCATTTTTTTTAATTTTAAAGTGATTGGGCTTAGTTTGTTGCTGTAAAGTGTAGTTGGGGGTGATTTTTGATAGCCGAAGAAATTTAGGTGAGTTTGGCATAGTTTGCTATTTTTAGTAGCATTTTTTTGTAATTTAAAAGTGATTGGGTTTAGTTTGTTGTGGTAAGGGTTAGTTGGTGATGATTTATGGTAGCCGAAGTAATTTAAGTGAGTTTGGCATAGTTTGCTATTCTTACTAGCATTTTTTTGTAATTTAAAAGTGATTGGGTTTAGTTTGTTGTGGTAAGGGTTAGTTGGTGATGATTTAGAGTAGCCGAAGTAATTTAGGTGAGTCTGGCATAATTTGTTATGATTTGTACATCTTTTTTTGTAATTTTAAGATGATATGGTTTGGTTTGTTGTGGTAAGGGATAGTTGGGGGTGATATACGGTAGCCGAAGTAATTTAGGTGATTCTGGTATAGTTTGTTATGATTTTTAGCATTTTTTTGAAATTTCAAAGTGATTGGGCTTAGTTTGTTGCTGTAAAGTGTAGTTGGGGTGATTTTTGATAGCCGAAGTAATTTAGGTGAGTTTGGCATAGTTTGCTATGGTTAGTAGAATTTTTTTGTAATTTAAAAGTGATTGGGTTCAGTTTGTTGTGGTAAGGGTTAGTTTGTGATGATTTATGGTAGCCGAAGTAATTTAGGTGAGTTTGGCATAGTTTGCTATGGTTACTAGCATTTTTTTGTAATTTAAAAGTGATTGGGTTTAGTTTGTTTTGGTAAGGGTTAGTTGGTGATGATTTATGGTTGCCGAAGTAATTTAGGTGAGTTTGGCATAGTTTGCTATGGTTACTAGCATTTTTTTGTAATTTAAAAGTGATTGGGTTTAGTTTGTTGTGGTAAGGGTTAGTTGGTGATGATTTAGAGTAGCCGAAGTAATTTAGGTGAGTCTGGCATAGTTTGTTATGATTTGTACACCTTTTTTTGTAATTTTAAGATGATATGGTTTGGTTTGTTGTGGTAAGGGATAGTTGGGGGTGATTTACGGTAGCCGAAGTAATTTAGGTGATTCTGGTATAATTTGTTATGATTTTTAGCATTTTTTTGTAATTTTAAAATGATTGGGCTTAGTTTTTTGCTGTAAAGTGTAGTTGGGGGTGATTTTTGATAGCCGAAGTAATTTAGGTGAGTTTAGCATAGTTTGCTATGGTTAGTAGAATTTTTTTGTAATTTAAAAGTGATTGGGTTTAGTTTGTTGTGGTAAGGGTTAGTTGGTGATGATTTATGGTAGCCGAAGTAATTTAGGTGAGTTTGGCATAGTTTGCTATGGTTACTAGCATTTTTTTGTAATTTAAAAGTGATTGGGTTTAGTTTGTTGTGGTAAGGGTTAGTTGGTGATGATTTAGAGTAGCCGAAGTAATTTAGGTAAGTCTGGCATAGTTTGTTATGATTTGTACACCTTTTTTTGTAATTTTAAGATGATATGGTTTGGTTTGTTGTGGTAAGGGATAGTTGGGGGTGATTTACGGTAGCCGAAGTAATTTAGGTGATTCTGGTATAGCTTGTTATGATTTTTAGTATTTTTTTGTAATTTTAAAGTAATTGGGCTTAGTTTATTGCTGTAAAGTGTAGTTGGGGGTGATTTTTGATAGCTGAAGTAATTTAGGTGAGTTTGGCATAGTTTGCTAAGGTTAGTAGCATTTTTTTGTAATTTAAAAGTGATTGGGTTTAGTTTGTTGGGGTAAGGGTTAGTTGGTGATGATTTAGAGTAGCCGAAGTAATTTAGGTGAGTCTGGCATAGTTTGTTATAATTTGTACACCTTTTTTTGTAATTTTAAGATGATATGGTTTGGTTTGTTTTGGTAAGGGATAGTTGGGGGTGTTTTACGGTAGCCGAAGAAATTTAGGTGATTCTGGTATAGTTTGTTATGATTTTTAGCATTTTTTTGTAATTTTAAAGTGATTGGGCTTAGTTTGTTGCTGTAAAGTGTAGTTGGGGGTGATTTTTGATAGCCGAAGTAATTTAGGTGAGTTTGGCATAGTTTGCTATGGTTAGTAGCATTTTTTTGTAATTTAAAAGTGATTGGGTTTAGTTTGTTGTGGTAAGGGTTAGTTGGTGATGATTTACGGTAGCCGAAGTAATTTAGGTGAGTTTGGCATAGTTTGCTATGGTTACTAGCATTTTTTTGTAATTTAAAAGTGATTGGGTTTAGTTTGTTGTGGTAAGGGTTAGTTGGTGATGATTTATGGTAGCCGAAGTAATTTAGGTGAGTTTGGCATAGTTTGCTATGGTTAGAAGCATTTTTTTGTAATTTAAATGTGATTGGGTTTAGTTTGTTGTGGTAAGGGTTAGTTGGTGATGATTTAGAGTAGCCGAAGTAATTTAGGTGAGTCTGGCATAGTTTGTTATGATTTGTTCACCTTTTTTTGTAATTTTAAGATGATATGGTTTGGTTTGTTGTGGTAAGTTATAGTTGGGGGTGTTTTACGGTAGCCGAAGTAATTTAGGTGATTCTGGTATAGTTTGTTATGATTTTTAGCATTTTTTTGTAATTTTAAAGTGACTGGGCTTAGTTTGTTGCTGTAAAGTGTAGTTGGGGGTGATTTTTGATAGCCGAAGTAATTTAGGTGAGTTTGGCATAGTTTGCTATGGTTACTAGCATTTTTTTGTAAATTAAAAGTGATTGGGTTTAGTTTGTTGTGGTAAGGGTTAGTTGGTGATTATTTATGGTAGCCGAAGTAATTTAGGTGAGTTTGGCATAGTTTGCTATGGTTACTAGCATTTTTTTTGTAATTTAAAAGTGATTGGGTTTAGTTTGTTGTGGTAAGGGTTAGTTGGTGATGATTTAGAGTAGGCGAAGTAATTTACTTGAGTCTGGCATAGTTTGTTATGACTTGTACACCTTTTTTTGAAATTTTAAGATGATATGGTTTGGTTTGTTGTGGTAAGGGATAGTTGGGGGTGATTTATGGTAGCCGAAGTAATTTAGGTGATTCTGGTATAGTTTGTTATGTTTTTTAGCATTTTTTTGTAATTTTAAAGTGATTGGGCTTAGTTTGTTGCTGTAAAGTGTAGTTGGGGGTGATTTTTGATAGCCGAAGTAATTTAGGTGAGTTTGGCATAGTTTGCTATGTTAGTAGCATTTTTTTGTAATTTAAAAGTGATTGGGTTTAGTTTGTTGTGGTAAGGGTTAGTTGGTGATGATTTAGAATAGCCGAAGTAATTTAGGTGAGTCTGGCATAGTTTGCTATGATTTGTACATCTTTTTTTGTAATTTTAAGATGATATTATTATTATTATTATTATTATTATTTATTATTTGTAAAGTTCACAAATATATGGTTTGGTTTGTTGTGGTAAGGGTTAGTTGGGGGTGATTTACGGTAGCCGAAGTAATTTAGGTGATTCTGGTATAGTTTGTTATTATTTTTAGCATTTTTTTGTAATTTTAAAGTGATTGGGTTTAGTTTGTTGTGGTAAGGGTTAGTTGGTGATGATTTATGGTAGCCGAAGTAATTTAGGTGAATTTGGCATAGTTTGCTATGGTTACTAGAATTTTTTTGTAATTTAAAAGTGATTGGGTTTAGTTTGTTGTGGTAAGGGTTAGTTGGTGATGATTTATGGTAGCCGAAGTAATTTAGGTGAGTTTGGCATAGTTTGCTATGGTTACTAGCATTTTTTTGTAATTTAAAAGTGATTGGGTTTAGTTTGTTGTGGTAAGGGTTAGTTGGTGATGATTTATGGTAGCCGAAGTAATTTAGGTGAATTTGGCATAGTTTGCTATGGTTACTAGAATTTTTTTGTAATTTAAAAGTGATTGGGTTTAGTTTGTTGTAGTAAGGGTTAGTTGGTGATGATTTATGGTAGCCGAAGTAATTTAGGTGAGTTTGGCATAGTTTGCTATGGTTACTAGCATTTTTTTGTAATTTAAAAGTGATTGGGTTTAGTTTGTTGTGGTAAGGGTTAGTTGGTGATGATTTATGGTAGCCGAAGTAATTTAGGTGAGTTTGGCATAGTTTGCTATGGTTACTAGCATTTTTTTGTAATTTAAAAGTGATTGGGTTTAGTTTGTTGTGGTAAGGGTTAGTTGGTGATGATTTAGAGTAGCCGAAGTAATTTAGGTAAGTCTGGCATAGTTTGTTATGATTTGTACACCTTTTTTTGTAATTTTAAGATGATATGGTTTGGTTTGTTGTGGTAAGGGATAGTTGGGGGTGATTTACGGTAGCCGAAGTAATTTAGGTGATTCTGGTATAGCTTGTTATGATTTTTAGTATTTTTTTGTAATTTTAAAGTAATTGGGCTTAGTTTATTGCTGTAAAGTGTAGTTGGGGGTGATTTTTGATAGCTGAAGTAATTTAGGTGAGTTTGGCATAGTTTGCTAAGGTTAGTAGCATTTTTTTGTAATTTAAAAGTGATTGGGTTTAGTTTGTTGGGGTAAGGGTTAGTTGGTGATGATTTAGAGTAGCCGAAGTAATTTAGGTGAGTTTGGAATAGTTTGCTATGGTTAGTAGCATTTTTTTGTAATTTAAAAGTGATGGGGTTTAGTTTGTTGGGGTAAGGGTTAGTTGGTGATGATTTAGAGTAGCCGAAGTAATTTAGGTGAGTCTGGCATAGTTTGTTATAATTTGTACACCTTTTTTTGTAATTTTAAGATGATATGGTTTGGTTTGTTGTGGTAAGGGATAGTTGGGGGTGATTTACGTTAGCCGAAGTAATTTAGGTGATTCTGTTATGATTTTTAGCATTTTTTTGTAATTTTAAAGTGATTGGGCTTAGTTTGTTGTTGTAAAGTGTAGTTGGGGCTGATTTTTGATAGCCAAAGTAATTTAGGTGAGTTTGGCATAGTTTGCTATAGTTAGTAGCATTTTTTTGTAATTTAAAGTGATTGGGTTTAGTTTGTTGTGGTAAGGGTTAGTTGGTGATGATTTAGAGTAGCCGAAGTAATTTAGGTGAGTCTGGCATAGTTTGTTATGATTTGTACATCTTTTTTTGTAATTTTAAGATGATATTATTATTATTATTATTATTTATTATTTGTAAAGTTCACAAATATATGGTTTGGTTTGTTGTGGTAAGGGATAGTTGGGGGTGATTTACGGTAGCCGAAGTAATTTAGGTGATTCTGGTATAGTTTGTTATGATTTTTAGCATTTTTTTGTAATTTTAAAGTTATTGGGCTTAGTTTGTTGCTGTAAAGTGTAGTTGGGGGTGATTTTTGATAGCCGAAGTAATTTAGGTGAGTTTGGCATAGTTTGCTATGGTTAGTAGCATTTTTTTGTAATTTAAAAATGATTGGGTTTAGTTTGTTGTGGTAAGGGATAGTTGGGGGTGATTTACGGTAGCCGAAGTAATTTAGGTGATTCTGGTATAATTTGTTATGATTTTTAGCATTTTTTTGTAATTTTAAAGTGATTGGGTTTAGTTTGTTGAGGTAAGGGTTAGTTGGTGATGATGTATGGTAGCCGAAGAAATTTAGGTTAGTCTGGCATAGTTTGCTATGGTTACTAGCATTTTTTTGTAATTTAAAAGTGATTGGGTTTAGTTTGTTGTGGTAAGGGTTAGTTGGTGATGATTTAAAGTAGCCGAAGTAATTTAGATGAGTCTGGCATAGTTTGTTATGATTTGTACACCTTTTTTTGTAATTTTAAGATGGTTTGGTTTGTTGTGGTAAGGGATAGTTGGAGGTGATTTACGGTAGCCGAAGTAATTTAGGTGATTCTGGTATAGTTTGTTATGATTTTTAGCATTTTTTTTAATTTTAAAGTGATTGGGCTTAGTTTGTTGCTGTAAAGTGTAGTTGGGGGTGATTTTTGATAGCCGAAGTAATTTAGGTGAGTTTGGCATAGTTTGCTATTTTTAGTAGCATTTTTTTGTAATTTAAAAGTTATTGGGTTTAGTTTGTTGTGGTAAGGGTTAGTTGGTGATGATTTATGGTAGCCGAAGTAATTTAAGTGAGTTTGGCATAGTTTGCTATTCTTACTAGCATTTTTTTGTAATTTAAAAGTGATTGGGTTTAGTTTGTTGTGGTAAGGGTTAGTTGGTGATGATTTAGAGTAGCCGAAGTAATTTAGGTGAGTCTGGCATAATTTGTTATGATTTGTACATCTTTTTTTGTAATTTTAAGATGATATGGTTTGGTTTGTTGTGGTAAGGGATAGTTGGGGGTGATATACGGTAGCCGAAGTAATTTAGGTGATTCTGGTATAGTTTGTTATGATTTTTAGCATTTTTTTGAAATTTCAAAGTGATTGGGCTTAGTTTGTTGCTGTAAAGTGTAGTTGGGGTGATTTTTGATAGCCGAAGTGATTTAGGTGAGTTTGGCATAGTTTGCTATGGTTAGTAGAATTTTTTTGTAATTTAAAAGTGATTGGGTTCAGTTTGTTGTGGTAAGGGTTAGTTTGTGATGATTTATGGTAGCCGAAGTAATTTAGGTGAGTTTGGCATAGTTTGCTATGGTTACTAGCATTTTTTTTAATTTAAAAGTGATTGGGTTTAGTTTGTTTTGGTAAGGGTTAGTTGGTGATGATTTATGGTTGCCGAAGTAATTTAGGTGAGTTTGGCATAGTTTGCTATGGTTACTAGCATTTTTTTGTAATTTAAAAGTGATTGGGTTTAGTTTGTTGTGGTAAGGGTTAGTTGGTGATGATTTAGAGTAGCCGAAGTAATTTAGGTGAGTCTGGCATAGTTTGTTATGATTTGTACACCTTTTTTTGTAATTTTAAGATGATATGGTTTGGTTTGTTGTGGTAAGGGATAGTTGGGGGTGATTTACGGTAGCCGAAGTAATTTAGGTGATTCTGGTATAATTTGTTATGATTTTTAGCATTTTTTTGTAATTTTAAAATGATTGGGCTTAGTTTTTTGCTGTAAAGTGTAGTTGGGGGTGATTTTTGATAGCCGAAGTAATTTAGGTGAGTTTAGCATAGTTTGCTATGGTTAGTAGAATTTTTTTGTAATTTAAAAGTGATTGGGTTTAGTTTGTTGTGGTAAGG
This sequence comes from Eledona agricola, assembly GCA_964023215.1. Classification (NCBI taxonomy): domain Eukaryota; kingdom Metazoa; phylum Arthropoda; class Insecta; order Coleoptera; family Tenebrionidae; genus Eledona; species Eledona agricola. The sequence goes on from OZ026854.1 coordinate 26,682,118, forward strand.
GTTAGTTGGTGATGATTTATGGTAGCCGAAGTAATTTAGGTGAGTTTGGCATAGTTTGCTATGGTTACTAGCATTTTTTTGTAATTTAAAAGTGATTGGGTTTAGTTTGTTGTGGTAAGGGTTAGTTGGTGATGATTTAGAGTAGCCGAAGTAATTTAGGTAAGTCTGGCATAGTTTGTTATGATTTGTACACCTTTTTTTGTAATTTTAAGATGATATGGTTTGGTTTGTTGTGGTAAGGGATAGTTGGGGGTGATTTACGGTAGCCGAAGTAATTTAGGTGATTCTGGTATAGCTTGTTATGATTTTTAGTATTTCTTTGTAATTTTAAAGTAATTGGGCTTAGTTTATTGCTGTAAAGTGTAGTTGGGGGTGATTTTTGATAGCTGAAGTAATTTAGGTGAGTTTGGCATAGTTTGCTAAGGTTAGTAGCATTTTTTTGTAATTTAAAAGTGATTGGGTTTAGTTTGTTGGGGTAAGGGTTAGTTGGTGATGATTTAGAGTAGCCGAAGTAATTTAGGTGAGTCTGGCATAGTTTGTTATAATTTGTACACCTTTTTTTGTAATTTTAAGATGATATGGTTTGGTTTGTTTTGGTAAGGGATAGTTGGGGGTGTTTTACGGTAGCCGAAGAAATTTAGGTGATTCTGGTATAGTTTGTTATTATTTTTAGCATTTTTTTGTAATTTTAAAGTGATTGGGCTTAGTTTGTTGCTGTAAAGTGTAGTTGGGGGTGATTTTTGATAGCCGAAGTAATTTAGGTGAGTTTGGCATAGTTTGCTATGGTTAGTAGCATTTTTTTGTAATTTAAAAGTGATTGGGTTTAGTTTGTTGTGGTAAGGGTTAGTTGGTGATGATTTACGGTAGCCGAAGTAATTTAGGTGAGTTTGGCATAGTTTGCTATGGTTACTAGCATTTTTTTGTAATTTAAAAGTGATTGGGTTTAGTTTGTTGTGGTAAGGGTTAGTTGGTGATGATTTATGGTAGCCGAAGTAATTTAGGTGAGTTTGGCATAGTTTGCTATGGTTAGAAGCATTTTTTTGTAATTTAAATGTGATTGGGTTTAGTTTGTTGTGGTAAGGGTTAGTTGGTGATGATTTAGAGTAGCCGAAGTAATTTAGGTGAGTCTGGCATAGTTTGTTATGATTTGTTCACCTTTTTTTGTAATTTTAAGATGATATGGTTTGGTTTGTTGTGGTAAGTTATAGTTGGGGGTGTTTTACGGTAGCCGAAGTAATTTAGGTGATTCTGGTATAGTTTGTTATGATTTTTAGCATTTTTTTGTAATTTTAAAGTGACTGGGCTTAGTTTGTTGCTGTAAAGTGTAGTTGGGGGTGATTTTTGATAGCCGAAGTAATTTAGGTGAGTTTGGCATAGTTTGCTATGGTTACTAGCATTTTTTTGTAAATTAAAAGTGATTGGGTTTAGTTTGTTGTGGTAAGGGTTAGTTGGTGATTATTTATGGTAGCCGAAGTAATTTAGGTGAGTTTGGCATAGTTTGCTATGGTTACTAGCATTTTTTTTGTAATTTAAAAGTGATTGGGTTTAGTTTGTTGTGGTAAGGGTTAGTTGGTGATGATTTAGAGTAGGCGAAGTAATTTACTTGAGTCTGGCATAGTTTGTTATGACTTGTACACCTTTTTTTGAAATTTTAAGATGATATGGTTTGGTTTGTTGTGGTAAGGGATAGTTGGGGGTGATTTATGGTAGCCGAAGTAATTTAGGTGATTCTGGTATAGTTTGTTATGTTTTTTAGCATTTTTTTGTAATTTTAAAGTGATTGGGCTTAGTTTGTTGCTGTAAAGTGTAGTTGGGGGTGATTTTTGATAGCCGAAGTAATTTAGGTGAGTTTGGCATAGTTTGCTATGTTAGTAGCATTTTTTTGTAATTTAAAAGTGATTGGGTTTAGTTTGTTGTGGTAAGGGTTAGTTGGTGATGATTTAGAATAGCCGAAGTAATTTAGGTGAGTCTGGCATAGTTTGCTATGATTTGTACATCTTTTTTTGTAATTTTAAGATGATATTATTATTATTATTATTATTATTATTTATTATTTGTAAAGTTCACAAATATATGGTTTGGTTTGTTGTGGTAAGGGTTAGTTGGGGGTGATTTACGGTAACCGAAGTAATTTAGGTGATTCTGGTATAGTTTGTTATTATTTTTAGCATTTTTTTGTAATTTTAAAGTGATTGGGTTTAGTTTGTTGTGGTAAGGGTTAGTTGGTGATGATTTATGGTAGCCGAAGTAATTTAGGTGAATTTGGCATAGTTTGCTATGGTTACTAGAATTTTTTTGTAATTTAAAAGTGATTGGGTTTAGTTTGTTGTGGTAAGGGTTAGTTGGTGATGATTTATGGTAGCCGAAGTAATTTAGGTGAGTTTGGCATAGTTTGCTATGGTTACTAGCATTTTTTTGTAATTTAAAAGTGATTGGGTTTAGTTTGTTGTGGTAAGGGTTAGTTGGTGATGATTTATGGTAGCCGAAGTAATTTAGGTGAATTTGGCATAGTTTGCTATGGTTACTAGAATTTTTTTGTAATTTAAAAGTGATTGGGTTTAGTTTGTTGTAGTAAGGGTTAGTTGGTGATGATTTATGGTAGCCGAAGTAATTTAGGTGAGTTTGGCATAGTTTGCTATGGTTACTAGCATTTTTTTTAATTTAAAAGTGATTGGGTTTAGTTTGTTGTGGTAAGGGTTAGTTGGTGATGATTTATGGTAGCCGAAGTAATTTAGGTGAGTTTGCCATAGTTTGCTATGGTTACTAGCATTTTTTTGTAATTTAAAAGTGATTGGGTTTAGTTTGTTGTGGTAAGGGTTAGTTGGTGATGATTTAGAGTAGCCGAAGTAATTTAGGTAAGTCTGGCATAGTTTGTTATGATTTGTACACCTTTTTTTGTAATTTTAAGATGATATGGTTTGGTTTGTTGTGGTAAGGGATAGTTGGGGGTGATTTACGGTAGCCGAAGTAATTTAGGTGATTCTGGTATAGCTTGTTATGATTTTTAGAATTTTTTTGTAATTTTAAAGTAATTGGGCTTAGTTTATTGCTGTAAAGTGTAGTTGGGGGTGATTTTTGATAGCTGAAGTAATTTAGGTGAGTTTGGCATAGTTTGCTAAGGTTAGTAGCATTTTTTTGTAATTTAAAAGTGATTGGGTTTAGTTTGTTGGGGTAAGGGTTGGTTGGTGATGATTTAGAGTAGCCGAAGTAATTTAGGTGAGTCTGGCATAGTTTGTTATAATTTGTACACCTTTTTTTGTAATTTTAAGATGATATGGTTTGGTTTGTTTTGGTAAGGGATAGTTGGGGGTGTTTTACGGTAGCCGAAGAAATTTAGGTGATTCTGGTATAGTTTGTTATGATTTTTAGCATTTTTTTGTAATTTTAAAGTGATTGGGCTTAGTTTGTTGCTGTAAAGTGTAGTTGGGGGTGATTTTTGATAGCCGAAGTAATTTAGGTGAGTTTGGCATAGTTTGCTATGGTTAGTAGCATTTTTTTGTAATTTAAAAGTGATTGGGTTTAGTTTGTTGTGGTAAGGGTTAGTTGGTGATGATTTACGGTAGCCGAAGTAATTTAGGTGAGTTTGGCATAGTTTGCTATGGTTACTAGCATTTTTTTGTAATTTAAAAGTGATTGGGTTTAGTTTGTTGTGGTAAGGGTTAGTTGGTGATGATTTATGGTAGCCGAAGTAATTTAGGTGAGTTTGGCATAGTTTGCTATGGTTACTAGCATTTTTTTGTAATTTAAAAGTGATTGGGTTTAGTTTGTTGTGGTAAGGGTTAGTTGGTGATGATTTAGAGTAGCCGAAGTAATTTAGGTAAGTCTGGCATAGTTTGTTATGATTTGTACACCTTTTTTTGTAATTTTAAGATGATATGGTTTGGTTTGTTGTGGTAAGGGATAGTTGGGGGTGATTTACGGTAGCCGAAGTAATTTAGGTGATTCTGGTATAGCTTGTTATGATTTTTAGTATTTTTTTGTAATTTTAAAGTAATTGGGCTTAGTTTATTGCTGTAAAGTGTAGTTGGGGGTGATTTTTGATAGCTGAAGTAATTTAGGTGAGTTTGGCATAGTTTGCTAAGGTTAGTAGCATTTTTTTGTAATTTAAAAGTGATTGGGTTTAGTTTGTTGGGGTAAGGGTTAGTTGGTGATGATTTAGAGTAGCCGAAGTAATTTAGGTGAGTCTGGCATAGTTTGTTATAATTTGTACACCTTTTTTTGTAATTTTAAGATGATATGGTTTGGTTTGTTTTGGTAAGGGATAGTTGGGGGTGTTTTACGGTAGCCGAAGAAATTTAGGTGATTCTGGTATAGTTTGTTATGATTTTTAGCATTTTTTTGTAATTTTAAAGTGATTGGGCTTAGTTTGTTGCTGTAAAGTGTAGTTGGGGGTGATTTTTGATAGCCGAAGTAATTTAGGTGAGTTTGGCATAGTTTGCTATGGTTAGTAGCATTTTTTTGTAATTTAAAAGTGATTGGGTTTAGTTTGTTGTGGTAAGGGTTAGTTGGTGATGATTTACGGTAGCCGAAGTAATTTAGGTGAGTTTGGCATAGTTTGCTATGGTTACTAGCATTTTTTTGTAATTTAAAAGTGATTGGGTTTAGTTTGTTGTGGTAAGGGTTAGTTGGTGATGATTTATGGTAGCCGAAGTAATTTAGGTGAGTTTGGCATAGTTTGCTATGGTTAGAAGCATTTTTTTGTAATTTAAATGTGATTGGGTTTAGTTTGTTGTGGTAAGGGTTAGTTGGTGATGATTTAGAGTAGCCGAAGTAATTTAGGTGAGTCTGGCATAGTTTGTTATGATTTGTTCACCTTTTTTTGTAATTTTAAGATGATATGGTTTGGTTTGTTGTGGTAAGTTATAGTTGGGGGTGTTTTACGGTAGCCGAAGTAATTTAGGTGATTCTGGTATAGTTTGTTATGATTTTTAGCATTTTTTTGTAATTTTAAAGTGACTGGGCTTAGTTTGTTGCTGTAAAGTGTAGTTGGGGGTGATTTTTGATAGCCGAAGTAATTTAGGTGAGTTTGGCATAGTTTGCTATGGTTACTAGCATTTTTTTGTAAATTAAAAGTGATTGGGTTTAGTTTGTTGTGGTAAGGGTTAGTTGGTGATTATTTATGGTAGCCGAAGTAATTTAGGTGAGTTTGGCATAGTTTGCTATGGTTACTAGCATTTTTTTTGTAATTTAAAAGTGATTGGGTTTAGTTTGTTGTGGTAAGGGTTAGTTGGTGATGATTTAGAGTAGGCGAAGTAATTTACTTGAGTCTGGCATAGTTTGTTATGACTTGTACACCTTTTTTTGAAATTTTAAGATGATATGGTTTGGTTTGTTGTGGTAAGGGATAGTTGGGGGTGATTTATGGTAGCCGAAGTAATTTAGGTGATTCTGGTATAGTTTGTTATGTTTTTTAGCATTTTTTTGTAATTTTAAAGTGATTGGGCTTAGTTTGTTGCTGTAAAGTGTAGTTGGGGGTGATTTTTGATAGCCGAAGTAATTTAGGTGAGTTTGGCATAGTTTGCTATGTTAGTAGCATTTTTTTGTAATTTAAAAGTGATTGGGTTTAGTTTGTTGTGGTAAGGGTTAGTTGGTGATGATTTAGAATAGCCGAAGTAATTTAGGTGAGTCTGGCATAGTTTGCTATGATTTGTACACCTTTTTTTGTAATTTTAAGATGATATTATTATTATTATTATTATTATTATTTATTATTTGTAAAGTTCACAAATATATGGTTTGGTTTGTTGTGGTAAGGGTTATTTGGGGGTGATTTACGGTAGCCGAAGTAATTTAGGTGATTCTGGTATAGTTTGTTATTATTTTTAGCATTTTTTTGTAATTTTAAAGTGATTGGGTTTAGTTTGTTGTGGTAAGGGTTAGTTGGTGATGATTTATGGTAGCCGAAGTAATTTCGGTGAATTTGGCATAGTTTGCTATGGTTACTAGAATTTTTTTGTAATTTAAAAGTGATTGGGTTTAGTTTGTTGTGGTAAGGGTTAGTTGGTGATGATTTATGGTAGCCGAAGTAATTTAGGTGAGTTTGGCATAGTTTGCTATGGTTACTAGCATTTTTTTGTAATTTAAAAGTGATTGGGTTTAGTTTGTTGTGGTAAGGGTTAGTTGGTGATGATTTATGGTAGCCGAAGTAATTTAGGTGAATTTGGCATAGTTTGCTATGGTTACTAGAATTTTTTTGTAATTTAAAAGTGATTGGGTTTAGTTTGTTGTAGTAAGGGTTAGTTGGTGATGATTTATGGTAGCCGAAGTAATTTAGGTGAGTTTGGCATAGTTTGCTATGGTTACTAGCATTTGTTTGTAATTTAAAAGTGATTGGGTTTAGTTTGTTGTGGTAAGGGTTAGTTGGTGATGATTTAGAGTAGCCGAAGTAATTTAGGTGAGTCTGGCATAGTTTGTTATGATTTGTTCACCTTTTTTTGTAATTTTAAGATGATATGGTTTGGTTTGTTGTGGTAAGGGATAGTTGGGGGTGATTTACGGTAGCCGAAGTAATTTGGGTGATTCTGGTATAGTTTGTTATGATTTTTAGCATTTTTTGTAATTTTAAAGTGATTGGGCTTAGTTTGTTGCTGTAAAGTGTAGTTGGGGGTGATTTTTGATAGCCGAAGTAATTTAGGAGAGTTTGGCATAGTTTGCTATGCTTAGTAGCATTTTTTTGTAATTTAAAAGTGATTGGGTTTAGTTTGTTGTGGTAAGGGTTAGTTGGTGATGATTTATGGTAGCCGAAGTAATTTAGGTGAGTTTGACATAGATTGCTATGGTTACTAGCATTTTTTTGTAATTTAAATGTGATTGGGTTTAGTTTGTTGTGGTAAGGGTTAGTTGGTGATGATTTAGAGTAGCCGAAGTAATATAGGTGAGTCTGGCATAGTTTGTTATGATTTGTACACCTTTTTTTGTAATTTTAAGATGATATGGTTTGGTTTGTTGTGGTAAGGGATAATTGGGGGTGATTTACGGTAGCCGAAATTATTTAGATGATTCTGGTATAGTTTGTTATTATTTTTAGCATTTTTTTGTAATTTTAAAGTGATTGGGCTTAGTTTGTTGCTGTAAAGTGTAGTTGGGGGTGATTTTTGATAGCCGAAGTAATTTAGGTGAGTTTGGCATAGTTTGCTATGGTTAGTAGCATTTTTTTGTAATTTAAAGTGATTGGGTTTAGTTTGTTGTGGTAAGGGTTAGTTGGTGATGATTTAGAGTAGCCGAAGTAATTTAGGTGAGTCTGGCATAGTTTGTTATGATTTGTACATCTTTTTTTGTAATTTTAAGATGATAATATTATTATTATTATTATTTATTATTTGTAAAGTTCACAAATATATGGTTTGGTTTGTTGTGGTAAGGGATAGTTGGGGGTGATTTACGGTAGCCGAAGTAATTTAGGTGATTCTGGTATAGTTTGTTATGATTTTTAGCATTTTTTTGTAATTTTAAAGTGATTGGGCTTAGTTTGTTGCTGTAAAGTGTAGTTGGGGGTGGTTTTTGAAAGCCGAAGTAATTTAGGTGAGTTTGGCATAGTTTGCTATGGTTAGTAGCATTTTTTTGTAATTTAAAAGTGATTGGGTTTAGTTTGTTGTGGTAAGGGATAGTTGGGGGTGATTTACGGTAGCCGAAGTAATTTAGGTGATTCTGGTATAATTTGTTATGATTTTTAGCATTTTTTTGTAATTTTAAAGTGATTGGGCTTAGTTTGTTGCTGTAAAGTGTAGTTGGAGGTGATTTTTGATAGTCGAAGTAATTTAGGTGAGTTTGGTATAGTTTGCTATGGTTAGTAGCATTTTTTTGTAATTTAAAAGTGATTGGGTTTAGTTTGTTGAGGTAAGGGTTAGTTGGTGATGATTTATGGTAGCCGAAGTAATTTAGGTGAGTCTGGCATAGTTTGTTATGATTTGTACACCTTTTTTTGTAATTTTAAGATAGTTTGGTTTGTTGTGGTAAGGGATAGTTGGAGGTGATTTACGGTAGCCGAAGTAATTTAGGTGATTCTGGTATAGTTTGTTATGATTTTTAGCATTTTTTTTAATTTTAAAGTGATTGGGCTTAGTTTGTTGCTGTAAAGTGTAGTTGGGGGTGATTTTTGATAGCCGAAGTAATTTAGGTGAGTTTGGCATAGTTTGCTATTGTTAGTAGCATTTTTTTGTAATTTAAAAGTGATTGGGTTTAGTTTGTTGTGGTAAGGGTTAGTTGGTGATGATTTATGGTAGCCGAAGTAATTTAAGTTAGTTTGGCTTAGTTTGCTATGGTTACTAGCATTTTTTTGTAATTTAAAAGTGATTGGGTTTAGTTTGTTGTGGTAAGGGTTAGTTGGTGATGATTTAGAGTAGCCGAGGTAATTTAGGTGAGTCTGGCATAGTTTGTTATGATTTGTACACCTTTTTTTGTAATTTTAAGATGATATGATTTGGTTTGTTGTGGTAAGGGATAGTTGGGGGTGATTTACGGTAGCCGAAGTAATTTAGGTGATTCTGGTTGTTTTTTCATGATTTTTAGCATTTTTCTGTAATTTTAAAGTGATTGGGCTTAGTTTGTTGCTGTAAAGTGTAGTTTGGGGTGATTTTTGATAGCCGAAGTAATTTAGGTGAGTTTGGCATAGTTTGCTATGGTTAGTAGCATTTTTTTGTAATTTAAAAGTGATTGGGTTTAGTTTGTTGTGGTAAGGGTTAGTTGGTGATGATTTATGGTAGCCGAAGTAATTTAGGTGAGTTTGGCATAGTTTGCTATGGTTACTAGCATTTTTTTTGTAATTTAAAAGTGATTGGGTATAGTTTGTTGTGGTAAGGGTTAGTTGGTGATGATTTAGAGTAGCCGAAGTAATTTAGGTGAGTCTGGCATAGTTTGTTATGATTTGTACACCTTTTTTTGAAATTTTAAGATGATATGGTTTGGTTTGTTGTGGTAAGGGATAGTTGGGGGTGATTTACGGTAGCCGAAGTAATTTAGGTGATTCTGGTATAGTTTGTTATGATTTTTAGCATTTTTTTGTAATTTTAAAGTGATTGGGCTTAGTTTGTTGCTGTAAAGTGTAGTTGGGGGTGATTTTTGATAGCCGAAGTAATTTAGGTGAGTTTGGCATAGTTTGCTATGGTTAGTAGCATTTTTTTGTAATTTTAAAGTGATTGGGTTTAGTTTGTTGTGGTAAGGGATAGTTGGTGATGATTTAGAGTAGCCGAAGTAATTTAGGTGAGTCTGGCATAGTTTGTTATGATTTGTACACCTTTTTTTGTAATTTTAAGATGATATGGTTTGGTTTGTTGTAGTAAGGGATATTTGGGGGTGATTTACGGTAGCCGAAGTAATTTAGGTGATTCTGGTGTAGTCTGTTATTATTTTTAGCATTTTTTTGTAATTTTAAAGTGATTGGGCTTAGTTTGTTGCTGTAAAGTGTAGTTGGGGGTGATTTTTGATAGCCGAAGAAATTTAGGTGAATTTGGCATAGTTTGCTATGGTTAGTAGCATTTTTTTGTAATTTAAAAGTGATTGGGTTTAGTTTGTTGTGGTAAGGGTTAGTTGGTGATGATTTATGGTAGCCGAAGTAATTTAGGTGAGTTTGGAATAGTTTGCAATGGTTACTAGCATTTTTTTGTAATTTAAAAGTGATTGGGTTTAGTTTGTTGTGGTAAGGGTTAGTTGGTGATGATTTAGAGTAGCCGAAGTAATTTGGGTGAGTCTGGCATAGTTTGTTATGATTTGTACACCTTTTTTGTAATTTTAAGATGATATGGTTTATTTTGTTGTGGTAAGGGATAGTTGGGGGTGATTTACGGTAGCCGAAGTAATTTAGGTGATTCTGGTATAGTTTGTTATGATTTTTAGAATTTTTTTGTAATTTTAAAGTGATTGGGCTTAGTTTGTTGCTGTAAAGTGTAGTTGGGGGTGATTTTTGATAGCCGAAGTAATTTAGGTGAGTTTGGCATAGTTTGCTATGGTTAGTAGCATTTTTTTGTAATTTAAAAGTGATTGGGTTTAGTTTGTTGTGGTAAGGGTTAGTTGGTGATGATTTATGGTAGCCGAAGTAATTTAGGTGAGTTTGGCATAGTTTGCTATGGTTACTAGCATTTTTTTGTAATTTAAAAGTGATTGGGTTTAGTTTGTTGTGGTAAGGGTTAGTTGGTGATGATTTAGAGTAGCCGAAGTAACTTAGGTGAGTCTGGCATAGTTTGTTATGATTTGTACACCTTTTTTTGTAATTTTAAGATTATATTGTTTGGTTTGTTGTGGCAAGGGATAGTTGGGGGTGATTTACGGTAGCCGAAGTAATTTAGGTGATTCTGGTATAGTTTGTTATTATTTTTAGCATTTTTTTTGTAATTTTAAAGTGATTGGGCTTAGTTTGTTGCTGTAAAGTGTAGTTAGGGGTGATTTTTGATAGCCGAAGTAATTTAGGTGAGTTTGGCATAGTTTGCTATGGTTAGTAGCATTTTTTTGTAATTTAAAAGTGATTGGGTTTAGTTTGTTGTGGTAAGGGTTAGTTGGTGATGATTTATGGTAGCCGAAATAATTTAATTGAGTTTGGCATCGTTTGCTATGGTTACTAGCATTTTTTTGTAATTTAAAAGTGATTGGGTTTAGTTTGTTGTGGTAAGGGTTAGTTGGTGATGATTTAGAGTAGCCGAAGTAATTTAGGAGAGTCTAGCATAGTTTGTTATGATTTGTACACCTTTTTTTGTAATTTTAAGATAATATGGCTTGGTTTGTTGTGGTAAGGGATAGTTGGGTTGATTTACGGTAGCCGAAGTAATTTAGGTGATTCTGGTATAGATTGTTATGATTTTTAGCATTTTTTTGTAATTTTAAAATGATTGGGCTTAGTTTGTTGCTGTAAAGTGTAGTTGGGGGTAATTTTTGATAGCCGAAGTAATTTAGGTGAGTTTGGCATAGTTTGCTATGGTTAGTAGCATTTTTTTGTAATTTAAAAGTGATTGGGTTTAGTTTGTTGAGGTAAGGGTTAGTTGGTAATGATTTATGGTAGCCGAAATAATTGAGGTGAGTTTGGCATAGTTTGCTATTGTTACTAGCATTTTTCTGTAATTTAAAAGTGATTCGGTTTAGTTTGTTGTGGTAAGGTTTAGTTGGTGATGATTTAGAGTAGCCGAAGTAATTTAGGTGAGTCTGGCATAATTTGTTATGATTTGTACACCTTTTTTTGTAATTTAAAGATGATATGGTTTGGTTTGTTGTGGTAAGGGATAGTTTGGGGTGATTTACGGTAGCCGAGGTAGTTTAGGTGATTCTGGTATAGTTTGTTATGATTTTTAGAATTTTTTTGTAATTTTAAAGTGATTGGGCTTAGTTTGTTGCTGTAAAGTGTAGTTGGGGGTGATTTTTGATTGCAGAAGTAATTTAGGTGAGTTTGGCATAGTTTGCTATGGTTACTAGCATTTTTTTGTAATTTAAAAGTGATTGGGTTTAGTTTGTTGTGGTAAGGGTTAGTTGGTGATGATTTATGGTAGCCGAAGTAATTTAGGTGAGTTTGGCATAGTTTGCTATGGTTACTAGCATTTTTTTGTAATTTAAAAGTGATTGGGTTTAGTTTGTTGTGGTAAGGGTTAGTTGGTGATGATTTAGAGTAGCCGAAGTAATTTAGGTGAGTGTGGCATAGTTTGTTATGATTTGTACACCTTTTTTTGTAATTTTAAGATGATATGGTTTGGTTTGTTGTGGCAAGGGACAGTTGGGGGTGATTTACGGTAGCCGAAGTAATTTAGGTGATTCTGGTATAGTTTGTTATGATTTTTAGCATTTTTTTGTAATTTTAAAGTGATTGGGTTTAGTTTGTTGCTGTAAAGTGTAGTTGGGGGTGATTTTTGATAGCCGAAGTAATTTAGGTGAGTTTGGCATAGTTTGCTATGGTTAGTAGCATTTTTTTGTAATTTAAAAGTGATTGGGTTTAGTTTGTTGTGGTAAAGGTTAGTTGGTGATGATTTATAGTAGCCGAAGTAATTTAGGTGAGTTTGGCATAGTTTGCTATGATTACAAGCATTTTTTTTTGTAATTTAATAGTGATTGGGTTTAGTTTGTTGTGGTAAGAGTTAGTTGGTGATGATTTAGAGTAGCCGAAGTAATTTAGGTGAGTCTGGCATAGTTTGTTATGATTTGTACACCTTTTTTTGTAATTTTAAGATGATATGGTTTGGTTTGTTGTGGTAAGGGATAGTTGGGGGTGATTTACGGTTGCCGAAGTAATTTAGGTGATTCTGGTATAGTTTGTTATGATTTTTAGCATTTTTTTGTAATTTTAAAGTGATTGGGCTTAGTTTGTTGCTGTAAAGTGTAGTTGGGGATGATTTTTGATAGCCGAAGTAATTTAGGTGAGTTTGGCATAGTTTGCTATGGTTAGTAGCATATTTTTGTAATTTAAAAGTGATTGGGTTTAGTTTGTTGTGGTAAGGGATAGTTGGTGATCATTTATGGTAGCTGAAGTAATTTAGGTGAGTTTGGCATAGTTTGCTATGGTTACTAGCATTTTTTTGTAATTTAAAAGTGATTGGGTTTAGTTTGTTGTGGTAAGGGTTAGTTGGTGATGATTTAGTGTAGCCGAAGTAATTTAGGTGAGTCTATCATAGTTTGTTATGATTTGTACACCTTTTTTTGTAATTTTAAGATAATATGGTTTGGTTTGTTGTGGTAAGGGATAGTTGGAGGTGATTTACGGTAGCCGAAGTAATTTAGGTGATTCTAGTATAGTTTGTTATGTTTTTAGCATTTTTTTGTAATTTTAAAGTGATTGGGCTTAGTTTGTTGCTGTAAAGTGTAGTTGGGGGTGATTTTTGATAGCCGAAGTAATTTAGGTGAGTTTGGCATAGTTTGCTATGGTTAGTAGCATTTTTTTGTAATTTAAAAGTGATTGGGTTTAGTTTGTTGTGGTAAGGGTTAGCTGGTGATGATTTTTGGTAGCCGAAGTAATTTAGGTGAGTTTGGCATGGTTTGCTATGGTTACTAGCATTTTTTTGTAATTTAAAAGTGAATGGGTTTAGTTTGTTGTGGTAAGGGTTAGTTGGTGATGATTTAGGGTAGCCGAAGTAATTTAGGTGAGTCTGGCATAGTTTGTTATGATTTGTACACCTTTTTTTGTAATTTTAAGATGATATGGTTTGGTTTGTTGTGGTAAGGGATAGTTGGGGTGATTTACGGTAGCCGAAGTAATTTAGGTGATTCTAGTATAGTTTGTTATGTTTTTAGCATTTTTTTGTAATTTTAAAGTGATTGGGCTTAGTTTGTTGCTGCAAAGTGTAGTTGGGGGTGATTTTTGATAGCCGAAGTAATTTAGGTGAGTTTGGCATAGTTTGCTATGGTTAGTAGCATTTTTTTGTAATTTAAAAGTGATTGGGTTTAGTTTGTTGTGGTAAGGGTTAGCTGGTGATGATTTTTGGTAGCCGAAGTAATTTAGGTGAGTTTGGCATGGTTTGCTATGGTTACTAGCATTTTTTTGTAATTTAAAAGTGAATGGGTTTAGTTTGTTGTGGTAAGGGTTAGTTGGTGATGATTTAGGGTAGCCGAAGTAATTTAGGTGAGTCTGGCATAGTTTGTTATGATTTGTACACCTTTTTTTGTAATTTTAAGATGATATGGTTTGGTTTGTTGTGGTAAGGGATAGTTGGGGTGATTTACGGTAGCCGAAGTACTTTAGGTGATTCTGGTATAGTTTGTTATGATTTTTAGCATTTTTTTGTAATTTTAAAGTGATTGGGCTTAGTTTGTTGCTGTAAAGTGTAGTTAGGGGTGATTTTTGATAGCCGAAGTAATTTAGGTGAGTTTGGCATAGTTTGCTATGGTTAGCAGCATTTTTTTGTAATTTAAAAGTGATTGGGTTTAGTTTGTTGTGGTAAGGGTTAGTTGGTGATGATTTATAGTAGCCGAAGTAATTTAGGAGAGTCTGGCATAGTTTGTTATGGTTACTAGCATTTTTTTGTAATTTAAAAGTGATTGGGTTTAGTTTGTTGTGGTAAGGGTTAGTTGGTGATGATTTAGAGTAGCCGAAGTAATTTAGGTGAGTCTGGCATAGTTAGTTGTAATTTTAAGATGATATGATTTGGTTTGTTGTGGTAAGGGATAGTTGGGGGTGATTTACGGTATCCGAAGTAATCTAGGTGATTCTGGTTGTTTGTTATGATTTTTAGCATTTTTCTGTAATTATAAAGTGATTAGCCTTAGTTTGTTGCTGTAAAGTGTAATTGGGTTTGATTTTTGATAGCCGAAGTAATTTAGGTGAGTTTGGCATAGTTTGCTATGGTTAGTAGCATTTTTTTGTAATTTAAAAGTGATTGGGTTTAGTTTGTTGTGGTAAGGGTTAGTTGGTGATGATTTATGGTAGCCGAAGTAATTTAGGTGAGTTTGGCATAGTTTGCTATGGTTACTAGCATTTTTGGTAATTTAATAGTGATTGGGTTTAGTTTGTTGTGGTAAGGGTTAGTTGGTGATGATTTAGAGTAGCCGAAGTAATTTAGGTGAGTCTGGCATAGTTTGTTATGATTTGTACACCTTTTTTTGTAATTTTAAGATGATATGGTTTGGTTTGTTGTGATAAGGGATAGTTGGGGGTGACTTACGGTAGCCGAAGTAATTTAGGTGATTCTGGTATAGTTTGTTATGATTTTTAGCATTTTTTTGTAATTTTAAAGTGATTGGGCTTAGTTTGTTGCTGTAAAGTGTAGTTGGGGGTGATTTTTGATTGCCGAAGTAATTTAGGTGAGTTTGGCATAGTTTGCTATGGTTAGTAGCATTTTTTTGTAATTTAAATGTGATTGGGTTTAGTTTGTTGTGGTAAGGGTTAGTTGGTGATGATTTAGTGTAGCCGAAGTAATTTAGGTAAGTCTATCATAGTTTGTTATGATTTGTACACCTTTTTTTGTAATTTTAAGATAATATGGTTTGGTTTGTTGTGGTAAGGGATAGTTGGGGTGATTTACGGTAGCCGAAGTACTTTAGGTGATTCTGGTATAGTTTGTTATGATTTTTAGCATTTTTTTGTAATTTTAAAGTGATTGGGCTTAGTTTGTTGCTGTAAAGTGTAGTTAGGGGTGATTTTTGATAGCCGAAGTAATTTAGGTGAGTTTGGCATAGTTTGCTATGGTTAGCAGCATTTTTTTTGTAATTTAAAAGTGATTGGGTTTAGTTTGTTGTGGTAAGGGCTAGTTGGTGATGATTTATAGTAGCCGAAGTAATTTAGGAGAGTCTGGCATAGTTTGTTATGGTTACTAGCATTTTTTTGTAATTTAAAAGTGAATGGGTTTAGTTTGTTCTGGTAAGGGTTAGTTGGTGATGATTTAGTGTAGCCGAAGTAATTTAGGTAAGTCTATCATAGTTTGTTATGATTTGTACACCTTTTTTTGTAATTTTAAGATAATATTTTTTGGTTTGTTGTGGTAAGGGATAGTTGGGGTGATTTACGGTAGCCGAAGTACTTTAGGTGATTCTGGTATAGTTTGTTATGATTTTTAGCATTTTTTTGTAATTTTAAAGTGATTGGGCTTAGTGTGTTGTTGTAAAGTGTAGTTAGGGGTGATTTTTGATAGCCGAAGTAATTTAGGTGAGTTTGGCATAGTTTGCTATGGTTAGTAGCATTTTTTTGTAATTTAAAAGTGATTGGGTTTAGTTTGTTGTGGTAAGGGTTAGTTGGTTATGATTTATGGTAGCCGAAGTAATTTAGGTGAGTTTGGCATGGTTTGCTATGGTTACTAGTATTTTTTTGTAATTTAAAAGTGAATGGGTTTAGTTTGTTGTGGTAAGGGTTAGTTGGTGATGATTTAGGGTAGCCGAAGTAATTTAGGTGAGTCTGGCATAGTTTGTTATGATTTGTACACCTTTTTTTGTAATTTTAAGATGATATGGTTTGGTTTGTTGTGGTAAGGGATAGTTGGGGTGATTTACGGTAGCCGAAGTACTTTAGGTGATTCTGGTATAGTTTGTTATGATTTTTAGCATTTTTTTGTAATTTTAAAGTGATTGGGCTTAGTTTGTTGCTGTAAAGTGTAGTTAGGGGTGATTTTTGATAGCCGAAGTAATTTAGGTTAGTTTGGCATAGTTTGCTATGGTTAGCAGCATTTTTTTGTAATTTAAAAGTGATTGGGTTTAGTTTGTTGTGGTAAGGGTTAGTTGGTGATGATTTATAGTAGCCGAAGTAATTTAGGAGAGTCTGGCATAGTTTGTTATGGTTACTAGCATTTTTTTGTAATTTAAAAGTGATTGGGTTTAGTTTGTTGTGGTAAGGGTTAGTTGGTGATGATTTAGAGTAGCCGAAGTAATTTAGGTGAGTCTGGCATAGTTAGTTGTAATTTTAAGATGATATGATTTGGTTTGTTGTGGTAAGGGATAGTTGGGGGTGATTTACGGTATCCGAAGTAATCTAGGTGATTCTGGTTGTTTGTTATGATTTTTAGCATTTTTCTGTAATTATAAAGTGATTAGGCTTAGTTTGTTGCTGTAAAGTGTAATTGGGTTTGATTTTTGATAGCCGAAGTAATTTAGGTAAGTTTGGCATAGTTTGCTATGGTTAGTAGCATTTTTTTGTAATTTAAAAGTGATTGGGTTTAGTCTGTTGTGGTAAGGGTTAGTTTGTGATGATTTATGGTAGCCGAAGTAATTTAGGTGAGTTTGGCATAGTTTGCTATGGTTACAAGCATTTTTGGTAATTTAATAGTGATTGGGTTTAGTTTGTTGTGGTAAGGGTTAGTTGGTGATGATTTAGAGTAGCCGAAGTAATTTAGGTGAGTCTGGCATAGTTTGTTATGATTTGTACACCTTTTTTTGTAATTTTAAGATGATATGGTTTGGTTTGTTGTGATAAGGGATAGTTGGGGGTGACTTACAGTAGCCGAAGTAATTTAGGTGATTCTGGTATAGTTTGTTATGATTTTTAGCATTTTTTTGTAATTTTAAAGTGATTGGGCTTAGTTTGTTGCTGTAAAGTGTAGTTGGGGGTGATTTTTGATAGCCGAAGTAATTTAGGTGAGTTTGGCATAGTTTGCTATGGTTAGTAGCATTTTTTGTAATTTAAAAGTGATTGGGTTTAGTTTGTTGTGGTAAGGGTTAGTTGGTGATGATTTAGTGTAGCCGAAGTAATTTAGGTAAGTCTATCATAGTTTGTTATGATTTGTACACCTTTTTTTGTAATTTTAAGATAATATGGTTTGGTTTGTTGTGGTAAGGGATAGTTGGAGGTGATTTACGGTAGCCGAAGTAATTTAGGTGATTCTAGTATAGTTTGTTATGTTTTTAGCATTTTTTTGTAATTTTAAAGTGATTGGGCTTAGTTTGTTGCTGTAAAGTGTAGTTGGGGGTGATTTTTGATAGCCGAAGTAATTTAGGTGAGTTTGGCATAGTTTGCTATGGTTAGTAGCATTTTTTTGTAATTTAAAAGTGATTGGGTTTAGTTTGTAGTGGTAAGGGTTAGTTGGTGATGATTTATGGTAGCCGAAGTAATTTAGGTGAGTTTGGCATGGTTTGCTATGGTTACTAGCATTTTTTTGTAATTTAAAAGTGAATGGGTTTAGTTTGTTGTGGTAAGGGTTAGTTGGTGATGATTTAGGGTAGCCGAAGTAATTTAGGTGAGTCTGGCCTAGTTTGTTATGATTTCTACACCGTTTTTTGTAATTTTAAGATGATATGGTTTAGTTTGTTGTGGTAAGGGATAGTTGGGGTGATTTACGGTAGCCGAAGTACTTTAGGTGATTCTGGTATAGTTTGTTATGATTTTTAGCATTTTTTTGTAATTTTAAAGTGATTGGGCTTAGTTTGTTGCTGTAAAGTGTAGTTAGGGGTGATTTTTAATAGCCGAAGTAATTTAGGTGAGTTTGGCATAGTTTGCTATGGTTAGCAGCATTTTTTTGTAATTTAAAAGTGATTGGGTTTAGTTTGTTGTGGTAAGGGTTAGTTGGTGATGATTTATAGTAGCCGAAGTAATTTAGGAGAGTCTGGCATAGTTTGTTATGGTTACTAGCATTTTTTTGTAATTTAAAAGTGATTGGGTTTAGTTTGTTGTGGTAAGGGTTAGTTGGTGATGATTTAGAGTAGCCGAAGTAATTTAGGTGAGTCTGGCATAGTTTGTTGTAATTTTAAGATGATATGATTTGGTTTGTTGTGGTAAGGGATAGTTGGGGGTGATTTACGGTATCCGAAGTAATTTAGGTGATTCTGGTTGTTTGTTATGATTTTTAGCATTTTTCTGTAATTATAAAGTGATTAGGCTTAGTTTGTTGCTGTAAAGTGTAATTGGGTTTGATTTTTGATAGCCGAAGTAATTTAGGTGAGTTTGGCATAGTTTGCTATGGTTAGTAGCATTTTTTTGTAATTTAAAAGTGATTGGGTTTAGTTTGTTGTGGTAAGGGTTAGTTGGTGATGATTTATGGTAGCCGAAGTAATTTAGGTGAGTTTGGCATAGTTTGCTATGGTTACTAGCATTTTTGGTAATTTAATAGTGATTGGGTTTAGTTTGTTGTGGTAAGGGTTAGTTGGTGATGATTTAGAGTAGCCGAAGTAATTTAGGTGAGTCTGGCATAGTTTGTTATGATTTGTACACCTTTTTTTGTAATTTTAAGATGATATGGTTTGGTTTGTTGTGATAAGGGATAGTTGGGGGTGACTTACGGTAGCCGAAGTAATTTAGGTGATTCTGGTATAGTTTGTTATGATTTTTAGCATTTTTTTGTAATTTTAAAGTGATTGGGCTTAGTTTGTTGCTGTAAAGTGTAGTTAGGGGTGATTTTTGATAGCCGAAGTAATTTAGGTGAGTTTGGCATAGTTTGCTATGGTTAGTAGCATTTTTTTGTAATTTAAAAGTGATTGGGTTTAGTTTGTTGTGGTAAGGGTTAGTTGGTGATGATTTATGGTAGCCGAAGTAATTTAGGTGAGTTTGGCATAGTTTGCTATGGTTACTAGCATTTTTTTGTAATTTAAATGTGATTGGGTTTAGTTTGTTGTGGTAAGGGTTAGTTGGTGATGATTTAGAGTAGCCGAAGTAACTTAGGTGAGTCTGGCATAGTTTGTTATGATTTGTACACCTTTTTTTGTAATTTTGAGATGATAAGGTTTGGTTTGTTGTGGCAAGGGATAGTTGGAGGTGATTTACGGTAGCCGAAGTAATTTAGGTGATTCTGGTATAGTTTGTTATTATTTTTAGCATTTTTTGTAATTTTAAAGTGATTGGGCTTAGTTTGTTACTGTAAAGTGTAGTTAGGGGTGATTTTTGATAGCCGAAGTAATTTAGGTGAGTTTGGCATAGTTTGCTATGGTTAGTAGCATTTTTCTGTAATTTAAAAGTGATTGGGTTAAGTTTGTTGTGGTAAGGGTTAGTTGGTGATGATTTATGGTAGCCGAAGTAATTTAATTGAGTTTGGCATGGTTTGCTATGGTTACTAGCATTTTTTTGTAATTTAAAAGTGATTGGGTTTAGTTTGTTGTGGTAAGGGTTAGTTGGTGATGATTTAGAGTAGCCGAAGTAATTTAGGAGAGTCTGGCATAGTTTGTTATGATTTGTACACCTTTTTTTGTAATTTTAAGATGATATGGTTTGGTTTGTTGTGGTAAGGGATAGTTGGGGGTGATTTACGGTAGCCGAAGTAATTTAGGTGATTCTGGTATAGATTGTTATGATTTTTAGCATTTTTTTGTAATTTTAAAATGATTGGGCTTAGTTTGTTGCTGTAAAGTGTAGTTGGGGGTAACTTTTGATAGCCGAAGTAATTTAGGTGTGTTTGGCATAGTTTGCTATGGTTAGTAGCATTTTTTTGTAATTTAAAATTGATTGGGTTTAGTTTGTTGTGGTAAGGGTTAGTTGGTGATGATTTATGGTAGCCGAAGTAATTTAGGTGAGTTTGGCATAGTTTGCAATGGTTACTAGCATTTTTTTGTAATTTAAAAGTGACTGGGTTTAGTTTGTTGTGGTAAGGGTTAGTTGGTGATGATTTATGGTAGCCGAAGTAATTTAGGTGAGTTTGGCATAGTTTGCTATGGTTACTAGCATTTTTGGTAATTTAATAGTGATTGGGTTTAGTTTGTTGTGGTAAGGGTTAGTTGCTGATGATTTAGAGTAGCCGAAGTAATTTAGGTGAGTCTGGCATAGTTTGTTATGATTTGTACACCTTTTTTTGTAATTTTAAGATGATATGGTTTGGTTTGTTGTGATAAGGGATAGTTGGGGGTGACTTACGGTAGCCGAAGTAATTTAGGTGATTCTGGTATAGTTTGTTATGATTTTTAGCATTTTTTTGTAATTTTAAAGTGATTGGGCTTAGTTTGTTGCTGTAAAGTGTAGTTGGGGGTGATTTTTGATAGCCGAAGTAATTTAGGTGAGTTTGGCATAGTTTGCTATGGTTAGTAGCATTTTTTTGTAATTTAAAAGTGATTGGGTTTAGTTTGTTGTGGTAAGGGTTAGTTGGTGATGATTTAGTGTATCCGAAGTAATTTAGGTGAGTCTATCATAGTTTGTTATGATTTGTACACCTTTTTTTGTAATTTTAAGATAATATGGTTTGGTTTGTTGTGGTAAGGGATAGTTGGAGGTGATTTACGGTAGCCGAAGTAATTTAGGTGATTCTAGTATAGTTTGTTATGTTTTTAGCATTTTTTTGTAATTTTAAAGTGATTGGGCTTAGTTTG
This sequence comes from Eledona agricola, assembly GCA_964023215.1. Lineage (NCBI taxonomy): Eukaryota > Metazoa > Arthropoda > Insecta > Coleoptera > Tenebrionidae > Eledona > Eledona agricola. Next base: position 26,702,728 of record OZ026854.1, read on the forward strand.
TTGCTGTAAAGTGTAGTTGGGGGTGATTTTTGATAGCCGAAGTAATTTAGGTGAGTTTGGCATAGTTTGCTATGGTTAGTAGCATTTTTTTGTAATTTAAAAGTGATTGGGTTTAGTTTGTTGTGGTAAGGGTTAGTTGGTGATGATTTATGGTAGCCGAAGTAATTTAGGTGAGTTTGGCATGGTTTGCTATGGTTACTAGCATTTTTTTGTAATTTAAAAGTGAATGGGTTTAGTTTGTTGTGGTAAGGGTTAGTTGGTGATGATTTAGGGTAGCCGAAGTAATTTAGGTGAGTCTGGCATAGTTTGTTATGATTTGTACACCTTTTTTTGTAATTTTAAGATGATATGGTTTAGTTTGTTGTGGTAAGGGATAGTTGGGGTGATTTACGGTAGCCGAAGTACTTTAGGTAATTCTGGTATAGTTTGTTATGATTTTTAGCATTTTTTTGTAATTTTAAAGTGATTGGGCTTAGTTTGTTGCTGTAAAGTGTAGTTAGGGGTGATTTTTGATAGCCGAAGTAATTTAGGTGAGTTTGGCATAGTTTGCTATGGTTAGCAGCATTTTTTTGTAATTTAAAAGTGATTGGGTTTAGTTTGTTGTGGTAAGGGTTAGTTGGTGATGATTTATAGTAGCCGAAGTAATTTAGGAGAGTCTGGCATAGTTTGTTATGGTTACTAGCATTTTTTTGTAATTTAAAAGTGATTGGGTTTAGTTTGTTGTGGTAAGGGTTAGTTGGTGATGATTTAGAGTAGCCGAAGTAATTTAGGTGAGTCTGGCATAGTTTGTTGTAATTTTAAGATGATATGATTTGGTTTGTTGTGGTAAGGGATAGTTGGGGGTGATTTACGGTATCCGAAGTAATTTAGGTAATTCTGGTTGTTTGTTATGATTTTTAGCATTTTTCTGTAATTATAAAGTGATTAGGCTTAGTTTGTTGCTGTAAAGTGTAATTGGGTTTGATTTTTGATAGCCGAAGTAATTTAGGTGAGTTTGGCATAGTTTGCTATGGTTAGTAGCATTTTTTTGTAATTTAAAAGTGATTGGGTTTAGTTTGTTGTGGTAAGGGTTAGTTGGTGATGATTTATGGTAGCCGAAGTAATTTAGGTGAGTTTGGCATAGTTTGCTATGGTTACTAGCATTTTTGGTAATTTAATAGTGATTGGGTTTAGTTTGTTGTGGTAAGGGTTAGTTGGTGATGATTTAGAGTAGCCGAAGTAATTTAGGTGAGTCTGGCATAGTTTGTTATGATTTGTACACCTTTTTTTGTAATTTTAAGATGATATGGTTTGGTTTGTTGTGATAAGGGATAGTTGGGTGTGACTTACGGTAGCCGAAGTAATTTAGGTGATTCTGGTATATTTTGTTATGATTTTTAGCATTTTTTTGTAATTTTAAAGTGATTGGGCTTAGTTTGTTGCTGTAAAGTGTAGTTGGGGGTGATTTTTGATAGCCGAAGTAATTTAGGTGAGTTTGGCATAGTTTGCTATGGTTAGTAGCATTTTTTTGTAATTTAAAAGTGATTGGGTTTAGTTTGTTGTGGTAAGGATTAGTTGGTGATGATTTATGGTAGCCGAAGTAATTTAGGTGAGTTTGGCATAGTTTGCTATGGTTACTAGCATTTTTTTGTAATTTAAATGTGATTGGGTTTAGTTTGTTGTGGTAAGGGTTAGTTGGTGATGATTTAGAGTAGCCGAAGTAACTTAGGTGAGTCTGGCATAGTTTGTTATGATTTGTACACCTTTTTTTGTAATTTTGAGATGATATGGTTTGGTTTGTTGTGGCAAGGGATAGTTGGAGGTGATTTACGGTAGCCGAAGTAATTTAGGTGATTCTGGTATAGTTTGTTATTATTTTTAGCATTTTTTGTAATTTTAAAGTGATTGGGCTTAGTTTGTTACTGTAAAGTGTAGTTAGGGGTGATTTTTGATAGCCGAAGTAATTTAGGTGAGTTTGGCATAGTTTGCTATGGTTAGTAGCATTTTTTTGTAATTTAAAAGTGATTGGGTTTAGTTAGTTGTGGTAAGGGTTAGTTGGTGATGATTTATGGTAGCCGAAGTAATTTAATTGAGTTTGGCATGGTTTGCTATGGTTACTAGCATTTTTTTGTAATTTAAAAGTGATTGGGTTTAGTTTGTTGTGGTAAGGGTTAGTTGGTGATGATTTAGAGTAGCCGAAGTAATTTAGGAGAGTCTGGCATAATTTGTTATGATTTGCACACCTTTTTTTGTAATTTTAAGATGATATGGTTTGGTTTGTTGTGGTAGGGGATAGTTGGGGGTGATTTACGGTAGCCGAAGTAATTTAGGTGATTCTGGTATAGATTGTTATGATTTTTAGCATTTTTTTGTAATTTTAAAATGATTGGGCTTAGTTTGTTGCTGTAAAGTGTAGTTGGGGGTAACTTTTGATAGCCGAAGTAATTTAGGTGAGTTTGGCATAGTTTGCTATGGTTAGTAGCATTTTTTTGTAATTTAAAATTGATTGGGTTTAGTTTGTTGTGGTAAGGGTTAGTTGGTGATGATTTATGGTAGCCGAAGTAATTTAGGTGAGTTTGGCATAGTTTGCAATGGTTACTAGCATTTTTTTGTAATTTAAAAGTGATTGGGTTTAGTTTGTTGTGGTAAGGGTTAGTTGGTGATGATTTAGAGTAGCCGAAGTAATTTAGGTGAGTCTGGCATAGTTTGTTATGATTTGTACACCTTTTTTGTAATTTTAAGATGATATGGTTTATTTTGTTGTGGTAAGGGATAGTTGAGGGTGATTTACGGTAGCCGAAATAATTTAGGTGATTCTGGTATAGTTTGTTATGATTTTTAGAATTTTTTTGTAATTTTAAAGTGATTGGGCTAAGTTTGTTGCTGTAAAGTGCAGTTGGGGGTGATTTTTGATAGCCGAAGTAATTTAGGTGAGTTTGGCATAGTTTGCTATGGTTAGTAGCATTTTTTTGTAAATTAAAAGTGATTGGGTTTAGTTTGTTGTGGTAAGGGTTAGTTGGTAATGATTTATGGTAGCCGAAGTAATTTAGGTGAGTTTGGCATAGTTTGCTATGGTTAGTAGCATTTTTTTGTAATTTAAAAGTGATTGGGTTTAGTTTGTTGTGGTAAGGGTTAGTTGGTGATGATTTAGAGTAGCCGAAGTAATTTAGGTGAGTCTGGCATAGTTTGTTGTAATTTTAAGATGATATGGTTTGGTTTGTTGTGGTAAGGGATAGTTGGGGGTGATTTACGGTATCAAAAGTAATTTAGATGATTCTGGTAGTTTGTTATGATTTTTAGCATTTTTCTGTAATTTTAAAGTGATTGGGCTTAGTTTGTTGCTGTAAAGTGTAGTTGGGTTTGATTTTTGATAGCCGAAGTAATTTAGGTGAGTTTGGCATAGTTTGCTATGGTTAGTAGTTTTTTTTTGTAATTTAAATGTGATTGGGTTTAGTTTGTTGTGGTAAGGGTTAGTTGGTGATTATTTATAGAGGCCGAAGTAATTTAGGTGAATTTGGCATAGTTTGCTATGGTTACTAGCATTTTTGGTAATTTAAAATTGATTGGGTTTAGTTTGTTGTGGTAAGGGTTAGTTGGTGATGATTTAGAGTAGCCGAAGTAATTTAGGTGAGTCTGGCATAGTTTGTTATGATTTGTACACCTTTTTTTGTAATTTTAAGATGATATGGTTTGGTTTGTTGTGATAAGGGATAGTTGGGGGTGATTTACGGTAGCCGAAGTAATTTAGGTGATTCTGGTATAGTTTGTTATGATTTTTAGCATTTTCTTGTAATTTTAAAGTGATTGGGCTTAGTTTGTTGCTGTAAAGTGTAGTTGGGGGTGATTTTTGATAGCCGAAGTAATTTAGGTGAGTTTGGCATAGTTTGCTATGGTTAGTAGCATTTTTTTGTAATTTAAATGTGATTGGGTTTAGTTTGTTGTGGTAAGGGTTAGTTGGTGATGATTTATGGTAGCCGAAGTAATTTAGGTGAGTCTGGCATAGTTTGTTATGATTTGTACACCTTTTTTGTAATTTTAAGATGATATGGTTTATTTTGTTGTGGTAAGGGATAGTTGGGGGTGATTTACGGTAGCCGAAGTAATATAGGTGATTCTGGTATAGTTTGTTATGATTTTTAGCATTTTTTTGTAATTTTAATGTGATTGGGCTTAGTTTGTTGCTGTAAAGTGTAGCTGGGGGTGATTTTTGATAGGCGAAGTAATTTAGGTGAGTTTGGCATAGTTTGCTATGGTTAGTAACATTTTTTTGTAATTTAAAAGTGATTGGGTTTAGTTTGTTGTGGTAAGGGTTAGTTGGTAATGATTTATGGTAGCCGAAGTAATTTAGGTGAGTTTGGCATAGTTTGCAATGGTTACTAGCATTTTTTTGTAATTTAAAAGTGATTGGGTTTAGTTTGTTGTGGTAAGACATAGTTGGTGATGATTTAGAGTAACCGAAGTAATTTAGGTGAGTCTGGCATAGTTTGTTATGATTTGTACACCTTTTTTGTAATTTTAAGATGATATGGTTTATTTTGTTGTGGTAAGGGATAGTTGGGGGTGATTTACGGTAGCCGAAGAAATTTAGGTGATTCTGGTATAGTTTGTTATGATTTTTAGAATTTTTTTGTAATTTTAAAGTGATTGGGCTTAGTTTGTTGCTGTAAAGTGTAGTTGGGGGTGATTTTTGATAGCCAAAGTAATTTAGGGGAGTTTGGCATAGTTTGCTATGGTTAGTAGCATTTTTTTGTAATTTAAAAGTGATTGGGTTTAGTTTGTTGTGGTAAGGGTTAGTTGGTGATGATTTATGGTAGCCGAAGTAATTTAGGTGAGTTTGGCATAGTTTGCTATGGTTAGTAGCATTTTTTTGTAATTTAAAAGTGATTGGGTTTAGTTTGTTGAGGTAAGGATTAGTTGGTAATGATTTATGGTAACCGAAATAATTTAGGTGAGTTTGGCATAGTTTGCTATTGTTACAAGCATTTTTTTGTAATTTAAAAGTGATTGGGTTTAGTTTGTTGTGGTAAGGGTTAGTTGGTGATGATTTATGGTAGCCGAAGTAATTTAGGTGAGTTTGGCATAGTTTGCAATGGTTACTAGCATTTTTTTGTAATTTAAAAGTGATTGGGTTTAGTTTGTTGTGGTAAGATATAGTTGGTGATGATTTAGAGTAGCCGAAGTAATTTAGGTGAGTCTGGCATAGTTTGTTATGATTTGTACACCTTTTTTGTAATTTTAAGATGATATGGTTTATTTTGTTGTGGTAAGGGATAGTTGGGGGTGACTTACGGTAGCCGAAGTAATTTAGGTGATTCTGGTATAGTTTGTTATAATTTTTAAAATTTTTTTGTAGTTTTAAAGTGATTGGGCTTAGTTTGTTGCTGTAAAGTGTAGTTGGGGGTGATTTTTGATAGCCAAAGTAATTTAGGGGAGTTTGGCATAGTTTGCTATGGTTAGTAGCATTTTTTTGTAATTTGAAAGTGATTGGCTTTAGTTTGTTGTGGTAAGGGTTAGTTGGTGATGATTTATGGTAGCCGAAGTAATTTAGGTGAGTTTGGCATAGTTTGCTATGGTTAGTAGCATTTTTTTGTAATTTAAAAGTGATTGGGTTTAGTTTGTTGAGGTAAGGGTTAGTTGGTAATGATTTATGGTAGCCGAAATAATTTAGGTGAGTTTGGCATAGTTTGCTATGGTTAGTAGCATTTTTTTGTAATTTAAAAGTGATTTCTTTTAGTTTGTTGTGGTAAGGGTTAGTTGGTGATGATTTATAGTAGCCGAAGTAATTTAGGTGAGTTTGGCATAGTTTGCTATGATTACTAGCATTTTTTTGTAATTTAAAAGTGATTGGGTTTAGTTTGTTGTGGTAAGAGTTAGTTGGTGATGATTTAGAGTAGCCGAAGTAATTTAGGTGAGTCTGGCATAGTTTGTTATGATTTGAACATCTTTTTTTGTAATTTTAAGATGATATGGTTTGTATTGTATTGTATTGTATTGTAGGGGGGTCGTTTGGCTACTGAAGCCCTTCGTCACTGCGACCATTGTTGGTCTATTGTGAATAACCCTGCTTCCTATTGGAATCCCAGGGAGTCTAGCCCCCTGATGAAGTGGGCCAGATCCTTGGGAGTTGATTTACGTATCTGGGCGGCCGTGAGTGCAGCCGCACCCAGATGTTGTAACCTATTATGAGCGATGGTGTTGCACTCACAGAGAATGTGTTCGGCCGTTTCTACCGCCGATCCACAGAGTCGACATGTAGCGACTTCTGCTTTCCCCATTTTCTGGAGATGGTATCTGACTGGACCGTGTCCTGTCAGGAGGCCAGTTACTTGCCTCAGATCATTCTTTTCCAGTTTGAGAAGCATCTTAGTCTTCTTTGACGAATAGTGTATGAACTTTTTCGCCTGGCGTTGGCCTGGAGTATTTCTCCAGTAGGATTCTTTCTGTTCCTTTTCCCATTTATGGATGTCGGACATTCTCTGGGCTTTGGTTAGCCCGCAGAATGGTTCTGGTCCAATAAATGGAGCTGTCGCACCTTTCTTGGCGAGGGCGTCTGCCATTTCATTTCCTTCAATCCCCTCATGCCCTGGGATCCACAACAGAGTGATTCTGTTGCCCATCGCCAGTTGCTTCAGGGATTGTTTGCATTCCCAGACAGTCCTCTGTACACAGCGGTAGGCTCTCAGGGCCTTTAAGGCTGCTTGACTGTCTGACAGTATGTAGATATTTGCACCCTTTATGCGCCTTTCGAGGCATTTCCGAGCACAAACATCTATGGCACATATTTCGGCCTGATGAATCGAGGGGGTACTTCCTAAGGGCTGATGGATCCTGGTCTGCGGACCATAGACTCCTATTCCAGTCCCCTGCTGCGATTTTGACCCGTCTGTGTACCAGACGAGTGAGTTCTTTGGAAGTCGAGTCGTATCGAATGTTCCACATTGGCGGCCTAAAATGGCCACTTCGAATGGAACATCGAAGTCGAGTTCGGCTGGCATTACGTCCGTTGGTTGGTTCCAGGACTCTGCTCTTATCAGATTCATAATCCTGCAGTGACCAACCATGTCCCCTAGTTCCCCTAGTTTTAGATTTTTTGTCTGTGTTGACCTCAAGGCACTCAGTGCTGCCTCCTTCCTCACATGTAGATGTAAAGGAAGAAGATCAAGCAGCGCCTCTAAGGCGGCCGTAGGGGTGGAGCGCATTGAGCCCGTCACGCCTAGACAAGCAAGCCTTTGCAATTTCTGCATTTTGCTTTGCGTTGTTGTTTCTTCAGTTTTTGGCCACCACAGCAGGGATGCATAGGTTACCACGGGTCTTACCACCGTCAGGTATGACCAGTAGATCATCTCCGGTTTGAGTCCCCAAGTTCTCCCAAAGAGCCTGCGGCAACACCAGAGTGCCGCTGTGCCTTTTGTAAGAGTTTTGTCAACATGCGTTTTCCAGTTGAGTTTCGCGTCTAGATTTACACCTAGATATTTGACCTCTCTGGAGAACTGCAGCTTTTTCCCGTGCAGAGTTGGAGCTGTTAAATTTAGCTTCCTTCTCTTCGTAAAGGGAACTAGAACAGTTTTGCTCGGATTAACATTGAGCTGTTCGTCCGAGCACCATCTTGAGATGATGTTTAGGGCATTTTGCGCTAGGCCAGAGATCGTGCCTTCGTGTTTGCCCCTGATGAGTACAACCAGGTCATCTGCGTAACCTTGGGTATAGATTCCCGAGTCATTGAGCTTGCTCAGTAGGTCGTCGACAACAATCGACCACAGTAGGGGCGATAGAACTCCGCCTTGCGGACACCCTTTTACTGTGGTGACCATCGTCTCCTCTCCACCGACGCTTGCCGTTATGACTCGGCTCCTCAGCATGGATTTTATCCATTCTACGGTTGAGGTTTCGACGCCTCTTAGTAAAGCAGCTCTTTCGATGGATTCATAGGAGGTATTGTCGAAGGCTCCCTCTACGTCAATGAATATTCCCAGAGCTACTTGTTTAGCCATCAGCGTCCTTTCAATGCCCTTGATGAGGCAATGTAGGGCGTCTACTGTGGATTTGCCTGCTTGATAAGCAAATTGATTATTATGAAGCGGAGTTTGCTTTAGGATAGCTCCTCTGATGTAGTTATCAATTATTTTCTCCATGGTTTTGAGGAGAAAGGAAGTGAGGCTTATGGGGCGGTAAGATTTAGCCTCTTCAGGAGGCCTTCTACCGCTTTTTGGTATGAATACCACTTTAGCCTCTCTCCAGGTCTCGGGTATATATCCGAGAATGTAGCTAGCTTTGAATATTCTCATTAAGCTGGGTATCAGGTAGTCTGTTCCCCTTTGGAGCAGGGCTGGAAAGATTCCGTCTCTGCCCGGCGATTTGAACGGCTTGAAGCTGTTGATCGCCCATTGTATTTTGTTAGCAGTAAACATTTTTCCTGCTAGGCTCTTGGTTTGCCGGGTTGGGCGTGTTATCGGCCCTTGAGTCACGTCTCTGATCTCTATGTCTGTTAGCGCCTTTGACCCAGGAAAATGGGTCTCTAGAAGTACCCTTAAGCTTTCCTTTAGATCGCCGGTGTATTCGCCGTTAGGTTTTTTTATTAAGCCTATTCCGTTTGAGTGGTCTTTTGAGAGCACTTTTTGGAGCCTTACTGCTGGGATCAATTGCTCGATCCCTTCGCAGAAAGTGCTCCATGAGCGCCTCTTTGACTTCCTCAATTCTTTGTTGTATTCTGTGAGAGCTTTTTTGTAGTCGATCCACGTTCCTAAACTTTTAGCTCTATTGAATAGCTTCCTTACTTCGGCCCTACGTCGGCCGAGTTCTTTGTTCCACCAAGGAACGTTCCTCGAAGTCACTCTTTGTTTCAGAGGACAACTTTTCTCATAGGACGAGACTATGAGATCGCGAAGATGTACCGAGGCCGCATCGAGGTCCTCTCTTGTGTCGATTTGGTAACGGAGTCCGTCGGTTTCGGCTCTGATGTGCTCCGTGTAGAGACACCAGTCCGTCTCCTTCGGCACTCTGCACGTTTCGAGGCTGTGGGGGGATGCCTCCATGTGGAATCGGATTGTGCAATGGTCCGACATGGAGGCCTCGTCCGCCACGTGCCAATTTTTAATAAAATTTGCAATAAATGGACTCGCCAGGGTTAGATCTAAAACCTCTTTCCTAATCGCATTTATGAAGGTGGCTTTGTTCCCCCGGTTGATAATGTCCACGTCGTTCGCGGACAAATATTCAAAAAGGGACTCACCTCTTTTGTTTGTGTCCGTGCTGCCCCACATGAGATGGTGTGCGTTGGCGTCGCAGCCCAGAATGTAGTGTTTGTTCCTCCTTTTGCACCAGCTTATGAGGCGTATAACTTCCTCTGGAATGGAGTTATTTTCGTCGCCTGGGAAGTAGGCAGAGGCCATTACAATTGGCCTTTTGCCACCTTCCGTGGGTACCTCTACAGCTACTGCAACTAAGTCCCTGGAGATGAACTCTGGAATCGGAACAAATTTGATATGTTTTTTGAGCAGTATTGCTGCTCTTGGATGTTCATGGTGGTCACTTATTACCTTACATGATCTGGTTGGAAGTCCCTTTATGTTTCCCCCATTTATCTAGGGCTCTTGGATTAGCCCCACGTCTGCGGACCCTCTGACAAACCCCCAATAAAGCACACTGGATGCGGCTTTTGAGTGTTGGAGGTTTATCTGGGTGAAGTTTATCCTGCCTGCCATTGTTGCAGTTACTTCTTTTTGCCGCAGCCTTTCTTTTGCGCTACCTTAGGCAATTTCCTGCCTTTAGGCTTTGCTCCAGAGTTGGCTGCAGCAGACGTTGAGGCGGGCAATCTCCTTTCACTAGCAACACCAGTGCTAGCTGGCTTGGTTGCAGAGCTAATAGAGGTGCTCGCCCCTTTGTCTTGGGCTTTGTTGGCGCCAGCGGTCCTTGGCCTAAGTTGAACTTGGCCGAACTTATAGCTTACCTTAAAGCCCATGGTTTTCAATATCTCCGTCGACTGATGGTCGACAGAGAGCGTTGTTTCGAGTGTGGGGCCTATCGGATTTCTCCTAAGCACCCTCCAGCTCTTTGCACTGAGGCCTTCGTTTTGGGCCTCTATTAGATTCAGGATTTTCTCGTTCGAGTAGTCCTGACTTCCGGGAAGATACGCCACCAGGACGACAGTGTGAGGCATTTCTGCCTCTTCTACCATCCTGAGCGACGCACCCTCCCACGGTCTGATTTCATCGGCGATGCTTCCTAGCCACTGCGCGGTGTCTTTGTCGGCACACACCAATGAAAGCCAACCTGGCCTGTAATGGAGGCCGTGGAACTTGGGTCTTATTTTGTCCCCTGCTCCCATGGCTGCCATTTTCTCCACAACAGCCTCCTGCACGGCTTCCTGTTGTGCCGCTGTCAGGAGTGACTGTGGATAGTCTGAGGGTATAATTCCAACCCTCACTCCAGTCACAGCTTGGCTAAATGAGGGCTTGGCAGAACTGCTCTCCTGCTTCTTCGCTCTCTTAGCGTTTGCTGTTTCAGGGGTACTGCCGTCAGATCGGATCCTTTTGGCTCCTTTTCCTGGCGGCGTTGCCCTTTCGATTGGCTTCAGCGCCTTCTCAAGGGCCTCTTCCTTGGAGAGTCCTTTGGCGAGAAGATACTTCAGCCTTTTTCTGGCAGCTCCTCCTAATCGGACCTTTTGCTCTTTCACATTGAGAGCCTTAAGGTTTTCTCCGATTTTGGTGACGCTGTCAGTTAACTTATCCTCCTCCGGGTGGGGAAGTTCTTCCCTTACCGTTGGAGGATATGTTTCGAGGTCTTTGATAACCTCTTGTGTTTTTGTACTTGGTTCCATAAATGTTCCCACGAGTAGCAAGGGAAAAGAGGTCGCGTGTGGCAGAGCCCCGCATTACCACACGAAGGCTAATTGAAACACAGGTGCGCCAGGTTCCTGTGAGTTCGCATATTTATGACCAATCCTACCTCATTGGCCAGGCGAGCCTTTGGCATATGCTGTTCCACCGTGACTCTGAGGGTTTTTTATAGAGATTGTCTCCTCGCGGACCGGGCGGTGAAGCCAGGTCCCCCGACTGTCCTCTTAGTGCAACGTACCACTGCCACGCCCCGCAGCGGTCTTTGAAGCACCAGGTTCAGCTTCCGGTTTTAAGCAGATATCTGGCGTTCAGACATCTCTAGCTCGGGTACCCCGGGTTAGCCATACCCGTCCTCTGGCATTTCTGCCAAAGTCCCTGGGGATATGATATGGTTTGGTTTGTTGTGGTAAGGGATAGTTGGGGGTGATTTACGGTAGCCGAAGTAATTTAGGTAATTCTGGTATAATTTGTTATGATTTTTAGCATTTTTTTGTAATTTTAAAGTTATTGGGCTTAGTTTGTTGCTGTAAAGTGTAGTTGGGGATGATTTTTGATAGCTGAAGTAATTTAGGTGAGTTTGGCATAGTTTGCTATGGTTAGTAGCATTTTTTTGTAATTTAAAAGTGATTGGGTTTAGTTTGTTGAGGTAAGGGTTAGTTGGTAATGATTTATGGTAGCCGAAATAATTTAGGTGAGTTTGGCATAGTTTGCTATTGTTACTAGCATTTTTTTGATTTTTAAAAGTAATTGGGTTTAGTTCGTTGTGGTAAGGTTTAGTTGGTGATGATTTAGAGTAGCCGAAGTAATTTGGGTGAGTCTGGCATAGTTTGTTATGATTTGTACACCTTTTTTGTAATTTTAAGATGATATGGTTTGGTTTGTTGTGCTAAAGGATAGTTGGGGTTGATTTACGGTAGCCGAAGTAATTTAGGTGATTCTGGTATAGTTTGTTATGATTTTTAGCATTTTTTTGTAATTTTAATGTGATTGGGCTTAGTTTGTTGCTGTAAAGTGTAGCTGGGGGTGATTTTTGATAGCCGAAGTAATTTAGGTGAGTTTGGCATAGTTTGGTATGGTTAGTAGCATATTTTTGTAATTTAAAAGTTATTGGGTTTAGTTTGTTGTGGTAAGGGATAGTTGGTGATCATTTATGGTAGCTGAAGTAATTTAGGTGAGTTTGGCATAGTTTGCTATGGTTACTAGCATTTTTGTGTAATTTAAAAGTAATTGGGTTTAGTTGGTTGTGGTAAGGGTTAGTTGGTGATGATTTAGTGTAGGAGAAGTAATTTAGGTGAGTCTATCATAGTTTGTTATGATTTGTACACCTTTTTTTGTAATTTTAAGATAATATGGTTTGGTTTGTTGTGGTAAGGGATAGTTGGAGGTGATTTACGGTAGCCGAAGTAATTTAGGTGATTCTGGTATAGATTGTAATGATTTTTAGCATTTTTTTGTAATTTTAAAATGATTGGGCTTAGTTTGTTGCTGTAAAGTGTAGTTGGGGGTGATTTTTGATAGCCGAAGTAATTTAGGTGAGTTTGGCATAGTTTGCTATGGTTAGTAGCATTTTTTTGTAATTTAAAAGTGATTGGGTTTAGTTTGTTGTGGTAAGGGTTAGTTGGTGATGATTTATGGTAGCCGAAGTAATTTAGGTGAGTTTGGCATAGTTTGCAATGGTTACTAGCATTTTTTTGTAATTTAAAAGTGATTGGGTTTAGTTTGTTGTGGTAAGACATAGTTGGTGATGATTTAGAGTAGCCGAAGTAATTTAGGTGAGTCTGGCATAGTTTGTTATGATTTGTACACCTTTTTTGTAATTTTAAGATGATATGGTTTATTTTGTTGTGGTAAGGGATAGTTGGGGGTGATTTACGGTAGCCGAAGTAATTTAGGTGATTCTGGTATAGTTTGTTATGATTTTTAGAATTTTTTTGTAATTTTAAAGTGATTGGGCTTAGTTTGTTGCTGTAAAGTGTAGTTGGGGGTGATTTTTGATAGCCAAAGTAATTTAGGGGAGTTTGGCATAGTTTGCTATGGTTAGTAGCATTTTTTTGTAATTTAAAAGTGATTGGGTTTAGTTTGTTGTGGTAAGGGTTAGTTGGTGATGATTTATGGTAGCCGAAGTAATTTAGGTGAGTTTGGCATAGTTTGCTATGGTTAGTAGCATTTTTTTGTAATTTAAAAGTGATTGGGTTTAGTTTGTTGAGGTAAGGGTTAGTTGGTAATGATTTATGGTAGCCGAAATAATTTAGGTGAGTTTGGCATAGTTTGCTATTGTTACAAGCATTTTTTTGTAATTTAAAAGTGATTGGGTTTAGTTCGTTGTGGCAAGGTTTAGTTGGTGATGATTTAGAGTAGCCGAAGTAATTTAGGTGAGTCTGGCATAGTTTGTTATGATTTGTACACCTTTTTTTGTAATTTTAAGATGATATGGTTTGGTTTGTTGTGCTAAAGGATAGTTGGGGGTGATTTACGGTAGCCGAAGTAATTTAGGTGATTCTGGTATTGTATGTTATGATTTTTAGCATTTTTTTGTAATTTTAAAGTGATTGGGCTTAGTTTGTTGCTGTAAAGTGTAGTTGGGGGTGATTTTTGATAGCCAAAGTAATTTAGGGGAGTTTGGCATAGTTTGCTATGGTTAGTAGCATTTTTTTGTAATTTAAAAGTGATTGGGTTTAGTTTGTTGTGGTAAGGGTTAGTTGGTGATGATTTATGGTAGCCGAAGTAATTTAGGTGAGTTTGGCATAGTTTGCTATGGTTAGTAGCATTTTTTTGTAATTTAAAAGTGATTGGGTTTAGTTTGTTGAGGTAAGGATTAGTTGGTAATGATTTATGGTAACCGAAATAATTTAGGTGAGTTTGGCATAGTTTGCTATTGTTACAAGCATTTTTTTGTAATTTAAAAGTGATTGGGTTTAGTTTGTTGTGGTAAGGGTTAGTTGGTGATGATTTATGGTAGCCGAAGTAATTTAGGTGAGTTTGGCATAGTTTGCAATGGTTACTAGCATTTTTTTGTAATTTAAAAGTGATTGGGTTTAGTTTGTTGTGGTAAGATATAGTTGGTGATGATTTAGAGTAGCCGAAGTAATTTAGGTGAGTCTGGCATAGTTTGTTATGATTTGTACACCTTTTTTGTAATTTTAAGATGATATGGTTTATTTTGTTGTGGTAAGGGATAGTTGGGGGTGACTTACGGTAGCCGAAGTAATTTAGGTGATTCTGGTATAGTTTGTTATAATTTTTAAAATTTTTTTGTAGTTTTAAAGTGATTGGGCTTAGTTTGTTGCTGTAAAGTGTAGTTGGGGGTGATTTTTGATAGCCAAAGTAATTTAGGGGAGTTTGGCATAGTTTGCTATGGTTAGTAGCATTTTTTTGTAATTTGAAAGTGATTGGCTTTAGTTTGTTGTGGTAAGGGTTAGTTGGTGATGATTTATGGTAGCCGAAGTAATTTAGGTGAGTTTGGCATAGTTTGCTATGGTTAGTAGCATTTTTTTGTAATTTAAAAGTGATTGGGTTTAGTTTGTTGAGGTAAGGGTTAGTTGGTAATGATTTATGGTAGCCGAAATAATTTAGGTGAGTTTGGCATAGTTTGCTATGGTTAGTAGCATTTTTTTGTAATTTAAAAGTGATTTCTTTTAGTTTGTTGTGGTAAGGGTTAGTTGGTGATGATTTATAGTAGCCGAAGTAATTTAGGTGAGTTTGGCATAGTTTGCTATGATTACTAGCATTTTTTTGTAATTTAAAAGTGATTGGGTTTAGTTTGTTGTGGTAAGAGTTAGTTGGTGATGATTTAGAGTAGCCGAAGTAATTTAGGTGAGTCTGGCATAGTTTGTTATGATTTGAACATCTTTTTTTGTAATTTTAAGATGATATGGTTTGTATTGTATTGTATTGTATTGTAGGGGGGTCGTTTGGCTACTGAAGCCCTTCGTCACTGCGACCATTGTTGGTCTATTGTGAATAACCCTGCTTCCTATTGGAATCCCAGGGAGTCTAGCCCCCTGATGAAGTGGGCCAGATCCTTGGGAGTTGATTTACGTATCTGGGCGGCCGTGAGTGCAGCCGCACCCAGATGTTGTAACCTATTATGAGCGATGGTGTTGCACTCACAGAGAATGTGTTCGGCCGTTTCTACCGCCGATCCACAGAGTCGACATGTAGCGACTTCTGCTTTCCCCATTTTCTGGAGATGGTATCTGACTGGACCGTGTCCTGTCAGGAGGCCAGTTACTTGCCTCAGATCATTCTTTTCCAGTTTGAGAAGCATCTTAGTCTTCTTTGACGAATAGTGTATGAACTTTTTCGCCTGGCGTTGGCCTGGAGTATTTCTCCAGTAGGATTCTTTCTGTTCCTTTTCCCATTTATGGATGTCGGACATTCTCTGGGCTTTGGTTAGCCCGCAGAATGGTTCTGGTCCAATAAATGGAGCTGTCGCACCTTTCTTGGCGAGGGCGTCTGCCATTTCATTTCCTTCAATCCCCTCATGCCCTGGGATCCACAACAGAGTGATTCTGTTGCCCATCGCCAGTTGCTTCAGGGATTGTTTGCATTCCCAGACAGTCCTCTGTACACAGCGGTAGGCTCTCAGGGCCTTTAAGGCTGCTTGACTGTCTGACAGTATGTAGATATTTGCACCCTTTATGCGCCTTTCGAGGCATTTCCGAGCACAAACATCTATGGCACATATTTCGGCCTGATGAATCGAGGGGGTACTTCCTAAGGGCTGATGGATCCTGGTCTGCGGACCATAGACTCCTATTCCAGTCCCCTGCTGCGATTTTGACCCGTCTGTGTACCAGACGAGTGAGTTCTTTGGAAGTCGAGTCGTATCGAATGTTCCACATTGGCGGCCTAAAATGGCCACTTCGAATGGAACATCGAAGTCGAGTTCGGCTGGCATTACGTCCGTTGGTTGGTTCCAGGACTCTGCTCTTATCAGATTCATAATCCTGCAGTGACCAACCATGTCCCCTAGTTCCCCTAGTTTTAGATTTTTTGTCTGTGTTGACCTCAAGGCACTCAGTGCTGCCTCCTTCCTCACATGTAGATGTAAAGGAAGAAGATCAAGCAGCGCCTCTAAGGCGGCCGTAGGGGTGGAGCGCATTGAGCCCGTCACGCCTAGACAAGCAAGCCTTTGCAATTTCTGCATTTTGCTTTGCGTTGTTGTTTCTTCAGTTTTTGGCCACCACAGCAGGGATGCATAGGTTACCACGGGTCTTACCACCGTCAGGTATGACCAGTAGATCATCTCCGGTTTGAGTCCCCAAGTTCTCCCAAAGAGCCTGCGGCAACACCAGAGTGCCGCTGTGCCTTTTGTAAGAGTTTTGTCAACATGCGTTTTCCAGTTGAGTTTCGCGTCTAGATTTACACCTAGATATTTGACCTCTCTGGAGAACTGCAGCTTTTTCCCGTGCAGAGTTGGAGCTGTTAAATTTAGCTTCCTTCTCTTCGTAAAGGGAACTAGAACAGTTTTGCTCGGATTAACATTGAGCTGTTCGTCCGAGCACCATCTTGAGATGATGTTTAGGGCATTTTGCGCTAGGCCAGAGATCGTGCCTTCGTGTTTGCCCCTGATGAGTACAACCAGGTCATCTGCGTAACCTTGGGTATAGATTCCCGAGTCATTGAGCTTGCTCAGTAGGTCGTCGACAACAATCGACCACAGTAGGGGCGATAGAACTCCGCCTTGCGGACACCCTTTTACTGTGGTGACCATCGTCTCCTCTCCACCGACGCTTGCCGTTATGACTCGGCTCCTCAGCATGGATTTTATCCATTCTACGGTTGAGGTTTCGACGCCTCTTAGTAAAGCAGCTCTTTCGATGGATTCATAGGAGGTATTGTCGAAGGCTCCCTCTACGTCAATGAATATTCCCAGAGCTACTTGTTTAGCCATCAGCGTCCTTTCAATGCCCTTGATGAGGCAATGTAGGGCGTCTACTGTGGATTTGCCTGCTTGATAAGCAAATTGATTATTATGAAGCGGAGTTTGCTTTAGGATAGCTCCTCTGATGTAGTTATCAATTATTTTCTCCATGGTTTTGAGGAGAAAGGAAGTGAGGCTTATGGGGCGGTAAGATTTAGCCTCTTCAGGAGGCCTTCTACCGCTTTTTGGTATGAATACCACTTTAGCCTCTCTCCAGGTCTCGGGTATATATCCGAGAATGTAGCTAGCTTTGAATATTCTCATTAAGCTGGGTATCAGGTAGTCTGTTCCCCTTTGGAGCAGGGCTGGAAAGATTCCGTCTCTGCCCGGCGATTTGAACGGCTTGAAGCTGTTGATCGCCCATTGTATTTTGTTAGCAGTAAACATTTTTCCTGCTAGGCTCTTGGTTTGCCGGGTTGGGCGTGTTATCGGCCCTTGAGTCACGTCTCTGATCTCTATGTCTGTTAGCGCCTTTGACCCAGGAAAATGGGTCTCTAGAAGTACCCTTAAGCTTTCCTTTAGATCGCCGGTGTATTCGCCGTTAGGTTTTTTTATTAAGCCTATTCCGTTTGAGTGGTCTTTTGAGAGCACTTTTTGGAGCCTTACTGCTGGGATCAATTGCTCGATCCCTTCGCAGAAAGTGCTCCATGAGCGCCTCTTTGACTTCCTCAATTCTTTGTTGTATTCTGTGAGAGCTTTTTTGTAGTCGATCCACGTTCCTAAACTTTTAGCTCTATTGAATAGCTTCCTTACTTCGGCCCTACGTCGGCCGAGTTCTTTGTTCCACCAAGGAACGTTCCTCGAAGTCACTCTTTGTTTCAGAGGACAACTTTTCTCATAGGACGAGACTATGAGATCGCGAAGATGTACCGAGGCCGCATCGAGGTCCTCTCTTGTGTCGATTTGGTAACGGAGTCCGTCGGTTTCGGCTCTGATGTGCTCCGTGTAGAGACACCAGTCCGTCTCCTTCGGCACTCTGCACGTTTCGAGGCTGTGGGGGGATGCCTCCATGTGGAATCGGATTGTGCAATGGTCCGACATGGAGGCCTCGTCCGCCACGTGCCAATTTTTAATAAAATTTGCAATAAATGGACTCGCCAGGGTTAGATCTAAAACCTCTTTCCTAATCGCATTTATGAAGGTGGCTTTGTTCCCCCGGTTGATAATGTCCACGTCGTTCGCGGACAAATATTCAAAAAGGGACTCACCTCTTTTGTTTGTGTCCGTGCTGCCCCACATGAGATGGTGTGCGTTGGCGTCGCAGCCCAGAATGTAGTGTTTGTTCCTCCTTTTGCACCAGCTTATGAGGCGTATAACTTCCTCTGGAATGGAGTTATTTTCGTCGCCTGGGAAGTAGGCAGAGGCCATTACAATTGGCCTTTTGCCACCTTCCGTGGGTACCTCTACAGCTACTGCAACTAAGTCCCTGGAGATGAACTCTGGAATCGGAACAAATTTGATATGTTTTTTGAGCAGTATTGCTGCTCTTGGATGTTCATGGTGGTCACTTATTACCTTACATGATCTGGTTGGAAGTCCCTTTATGTTTCCCCCATTTATCCAGGGCTCTTGGATTAGCCCCACGTCTGCGGACCCTCTGACAAACCCCCAATAAAGCACACTGGATGCGGCTTTTGAGTGTTGGAGGTTTATCTGGGTGAAGTTTATCCTGCCTGCCATTGTTGCAGTTACTTCTTTTTGCCGCAGCCTTTCTTTTGCGCTACCTTAGGCAATTTCCTGCCTTTAGGCTTTGCTCCAGAGTTGGCTGCAGCAGACGTTGAGGCGGGCAATCTCCTTTCACTAGCAACACCAGTGCTAGCTGGCTTGGTTGCAGAGCTAATAGAGGTGCTCGCCCCTTTGTCTTGGGCTTTGTTGGCGCCAGCGGTCCTTGGCCTAAGTTGAACTTGGCCGAACTTATAGCTTACCTTAAAGCCCATGGTTTTCAATATCTCCGTCGACTGATGGTCGACAGAGAGCGTTGTTTCGAGTGTGGGGCCTATCGGATTTCTCCTAAGCACCCTCCAGCTCTTTGCACTGAGGCCTTCGTTTTGGGCCTCTATTAGATTCAGGATTTTCTCGTTCGAGTAGTCCTGACTTCCGGGAAGATACGCCACCAGGACGACAGTGTGAGGCATTTCTGCCTCTTCTACCATCCTGAGCGACGCACCCTCCCACGGTCTGATTTCATCGGCGATGCTTCCTAGCCACTGCGCGGTGTCTTTGTCGGCACACACCAATGAAAGCCAACCTGGCCTGTAATGGAGGCCGTGGAACTTGGGTCTTATTTTGTCCCCTGCTCCCATGGCTGCCATTTTCTCCACAACAGCCTCCTGCACGGCTTCCTGTTGTGCCGCTGTCAGGAGTGACTGTGGATAGTCTGAGGGTATAATTCCAACCCTCACTCCAGTCACAGCTTGGCTAAATGAGGGCTTGGCAGAACTGCTCTCCTGCTTCTTCGCTCTCTTAGCGTTTGCTGTTTCAGGGGTACTGCCGTCAGATCGGATCCTTTTGGCTCCTTTTCCTGGCGGCGTTGCCCTTTCGATTGGCTTCAGCGCCTTCTCAAGGGCCTCTTCCTTGGAGAGTCCTTTGGCGAGAAGATACTTCAGCCTTTTTCTGGCAGCTCCTCCTAATCGGACCTTTTGCTCTTTCACATTGAGAGCCTTAAGGTTTTCTCCGATTTTGGTGACGCTGTCAGTTAACTTATCCTCCTCCGGGTGGGGAAGTTCTTCCCTTACCGTTGGAGGATATGTTTCGAGGTCTTTGATAACCTCTTGTGTTTTTGTACTTGGTTCCATAAATGTTCCCACGAGTAGCAAGGGAAAAGAGGTCGCGTGTGGCAGAGCCCCGCATTACCACACGAAGGCTAATTGAAACACAGGTGCGCCAGGTTCCTGTGAGTTCGCATATTTATGACCAATCCTACCTCATTGGCCAGGCGAGCCTTTGGCATATGCTGTTCCACCGTGACTCTGAGGGTTTTTTATAGAGATTGTCTCCTCGCGGACCGGGCGGTGAAGCCAGGTCCCCCGACTGTCCTCTTAGTGCAACGTACCACTGCCACGCCCCGCAGCGGTCTTTGAAGCACCAGGTTCAGCTTCCGGTTTTAAGCAGATATCTGGCGTTCAGACATCTCTAGCTCGGGTACCCCGGGTTAGCCATACCCGTCCTCTGGCATTTCTGCCAAAGTCCCTGGGGATATGATATGGTTTGGTTTGTTGTGGTAAGGGATAGTTGGGGGTGATTTACGGTAGCCGAAGTAATTTAGGTAATTCTGGTATAATTTGTTATGATTTTTAGCATTTTTTTGTAATTTTAAAGTTATTGGGCTTAGTTTGTTGCTGTAAAGTGTAGTTGGGGATGATTTTTGATAGCTGAAGTAATTTAGGTGAGTTTGGCATAGTTTGCTATGGTTAGTAGCATTTTTTTGTAATTTAATAGTGATTGGGTTTAGTTTGTTGAGGTAAGGGTTAGTTGGTAATGATTTATGGTAGCCGAAATAATTTAGGTGAGTTTGGCATAGTTTGCTATTGTTACTAGCATTTTTTTGATTTTTAAAAGTAATTGGGTTTAGTTCGTTGTGGTAAGGTTTAGTTGGTGATGATTTAGAGTAGCCGAAGTAATTTGGGTGAGTCTGGCATAGTTTGTTATGATTTGTACACCTTTTTTGTAATTTTAAGATGATATGGTTTGGTTTGTTGTGCTAAAGGATAGTTGGGGTTGATTTACGGTAGCCGAAGTAATTTAGGTGATTCTGGTATAGTTTGTTATGATTTTTAGCATTTTTTTGTAATTTTAATGTGATTGGGCTTAGTTTGTTGCTGTAAAGTGTAGCTGGGGGTGATTTTTGATAGCCGAAGTAATTTAGGTGAGTTTGGCATAGTTTGGTATGGTTAGTAGCATATTTTTGTAATTTAAAAGTTATTGGGTTTAGTTTGTTGTGGTAAGGGATAGTTGGTGATCATTTATGGTAGCTGAAGTAATTTAGGTGAGTTTGGCATAGTTTGCTATGGTTACTAGCATTTTTGTGTAATTTAAAAGTAATTGGGTTTAGTTGGTTGTGGTAAGGGTTAGTTGGTGATGATTTAGTGTAGGAGAAGTAATTTAGGTGAGTCTATCATAGTTTGTTATGATTTGTACACCTTTTTTTGTAATTTTAAGATAATATGGTTTGGTTTGTTGTGGTAAGGGATAGTTGGAGGTGATTTACGGTAGCCGAAGTAATTTAGGTGATTCTGGTATAGATTGTAATGATTTTTAGCATTTTTTTGTAATTTTAAAATGATTGGGCTTAGTTTGTTGCTGTAAAGTGTAGTTGGGGGTGATTTTTGATAGCCGAAGTAATTTAGGTGAGTTTGGCATAGTTTGCTATGGTTAGTAGCATTTTTTTGTAATTTAAAAGTGATTGGGTTTAGTTTGTTGTGGTAAGGGTTAGTTGGTGATGATTTATGGTAGCCGAAGTAATTTAGGTGAGTTTGGCATAGTTTGCAATGGTTACTAGCATTTTTTTGTAATTTAAAAGTGATTGGGTTTAGTTTGTTGTGGTAAGACATAGTTGGTGATGATTTAGAGTAGCCGAAGTAATTTAGGTGAGTCTGGCATAGTTTGTTATG
This sequence comes from Eledona agricola, assembly GCA_964023215.1. Classification (NCBI taxonomy): domain Eukaryota; kingdom Metazoa; phylum Arthropoda; class Insecta; order Coleoptera; family Tenebrionidae; genus Eledona; species Eledona agricola. The sequence goes on from OZ026854.1 coordinate 26,724,078, forward strand.
ATTTGTACACCTTTTTTGTAATTTTAAGATGATATGGTTTATTTTGTTGTGGTAAGGGATAGTTGGGGGTGATTTACGGTAGCCGAAGTAATTTAGGTGATTCTGGTATAGTTTGTTATGATTTTTAGAATTTTTTTGTAATTTTAAAGTGATTGGGCTTAGTTTGTTGCTGTAAAGTGTAGTTGGGGGTGATTTTTGATAGCCAAAGTAATTTAGGGGAGTTTGGCATAGTTTGCTATGGTTAGTAGCATTTTTTTGTAATTTAAAAGTGATTGGGTTTAGTTTGTTGTGGTAAGGGTTAGTTGGTGATGATTTATGGTAGCCGAAGTAATTTAGGTGAGTTTGGCATAGTTTGCTATGGTTAGTAGCATTTTTTTGTAATTTAAAAGTGATTGGGTTTAGTTTGTTGAGGTAAGGGTTAGTTGGTAATGATTTATGGTAGCCGAAATAATTTAGGTGAGTTTGGCATAGTTTGCTATTGTTACAAGCATTTTTTTGTAATTTAAAAGTGATTGGGTTTAGTTCGTTGTGGCAAGGTTTAGTTGGTGATGATTTAGAGTAGCCGAAGTAATTTAGGTGAGTCTGGCATAGTTTGTTATGATTTGTACACCTTTTTTTGTAATTTTAAGATGATATGGTTTGGTTTGTTGTGCTAAAGGATAGTTGGGGGTGATTTACGGTAGCCGAAGTAATTTAGGTGATTCTGGTATTGTATGTTATGATTTTTAGCATTTTTTTGTAATTTTAAAGTGATTGGGCTTAGTTTGTTGCTGTAAAGTGTAGTTGGGGGTGATTTTTGATAGCCGAAGTAATTTAGGTGAGTTTGGCATAGTTTGCTATGGTTAGTAGCATATTTTTGTAATTTAAAAGTGATTGGGTTTAGTTTGTTGTGGTAAGGGATAGTTGGTGATCATTTATGGTAGCTGAAGTAATTTAGGTGAGTTTGGCATAGTTTGCTATGGTTACTAGCATTTTTTTGTAATTTAAAATTGATTTGGTTTAGTTTGTTGTGGTAAGGGTTAGTTGGTGATGATTTAGTGTAGCCGAAGTAATTTAGGTGTGACTATCATGGTTTGTTATGATTTTTACACTTTTTTTTGTAATTTTAAGATAATATGGTTTGGTTTGTTGTGGTAAGGGATAGTTGGAGGTGATTTACGGTAGCCGAAGTAATTTAGGTGAGTCTGGCATAGTTTGTTATGATTTGTACACCTTTTTTTGTAATTTTAAGATGATATGGTTTGGTTTGTTGTGCTAAAGGATAGTTGGGGGTGATTTACGGTAGCCGAAGTAATTTAGGTGATTCTGGTATAGTTTGTTATGATTTTTAGCATTTTTTTGTAATTTTAATGTGATTGGGCTTAGTTTGTTGCTGTAAAGTGTAGCTGGGGGTGATTTTTGATAGCCGAAGTAATTTAGGTGAGTTTGGCATAGTTTGCTATGGTTAGTAGCATATTTTTGTTATTTAAAAGTGATTGGGTTTAGTTTGTTGTGGTAAGGGATAGTTGGTGATCATTTATGGTAGCTGAAGTAATTTAGGTGAGTTTGGCATAGTTTGCTATGGTTACTAGCATTTTTTTGTAATTTAAAAGTGATTGGGTTTAGTTGGTTGTGGTAAGGGTTAGTTGGTGATGATTTAGTGTAGGAGAAGTAATTTAGGTGACTCTATCATAGTTTGTTATGATTTGTAAACCTTTTTTTGTAATTTTAAGATGATATGGTTTGGTTTGTTGTGGTAAGGGATAGTTGGAGGTGATTTACGGTAGCCGAAGTAATTTAGGTGATTCTGGTATAGATTGTAATGATTTTTAGCATTTTTTTGTAATTTTAAAATGATTGGGCTTAGTTTGTTGCTGTAAAGTGTAGTTGGGGGTGATTTTTGATAGCCGAAGTAATTTAGGTGAGTTTGGCATAGTTTGCTATGGTTAGTAGCATTTTTTTGTAATTTAAAAGTGATTGGGTTTAGTTTGTTGTGGTAAGGGTTAGTTGGTGATGATTTATGGTAGCCGAAGTAATTTAGGTGAGTTTGGCATAGTTTGCAATGGTTACTAGCATTTTTTTGTAATTTAAAAGTGATTGGGTTTAGTTTGTTGTGGTAAGACATAGTTGGTGATGATTTAGAGTAGCCGAAGTAATTTAGGTGAGGCTGGCATAGTTTGTTATGATTTGTACACCTGTTTTTGTAATTTTAAGATGATATGGTTTGGTTTGTTGTGGTAAGGGATAGTTGGGGGTGATTTACGGTAGCCGAAGTAATTTAGGTGATTCTGGTATAGTTTGTTATGATTTTTAGCATTTTTTTGTAATTTTAAAGTGATTGGGCTTAGTTTGTTGCTGTAAAGTGTAGTTGGGGGTGATTTTTGGTAGCCGAAGTAATTTAGGTGAGTTTGGCTTAGTTTGCTATGGTTAGTAGCATTTTTTTGTAATTTAAAAGTGATTGGGTTTAGTTTGTTGTGGTAAGGGTTAGTTGGTGATGATTTACGGTAGCCGAAGTAATTTAGGTGAATTTGGCATAGTTTGCTATGGTTAGGAGCATTTTTTTCTAATTTAAAAGTGATTGGGTTTAGTTTGTTGTGGTAAAGGTTGGTTGGTGATGATTTAGAGTAGCCGAAGTAATTTAGGTGAGTCTGGCATAGTTTGTTATGATTTGTACACCTTTGTTTGTAATTTAAAGATGATATGGTTTGGTTTGTTGTGGTAAGGGATAGTTGGGGGTGATTTACGGTAGCCGAAGTAATTTGGGTGATTCTGGTATATTTTGTTATGATTTTTAGCATTTTTTTGTAATTTTAAAGTGATTGGGCTTAGTTTGTTGCTGTAAAGTGTAGTTGGGGGTGATTTTTGATAATTGAAGTAATTTAGGTGAGTTTGGCATAGTGCTATGGTTAGTAGCATTTTTTTGTAATTTAAAAGTGATTGGGTTTAGTTGTTGTGGTAAAGGTTAGTTGGTGATCATTTATGGTAGCTGAAGTAATTTAGATGAGTTTGGCATAGTTTGCTATGGTTACTAGCATTTTTTTGTAATTTAAAAGTGATTTGGTTTAGTTTGTTGTGGTAAGGGTTAGTTGGTGATGATTTAGTGTAGCCGAAGTAATTTAGGTGTGACTATCATGGTTTGTTATGATTTGTACACCTTTTTTTGTAATTTTAAGATAATATGGTTTGGTTTGTTGTGGTAAGGGATAGTTGGAGGTGATTTACGGTAGCCGAAGTAATTTAGGTGAGTCTGGCATAGTTTGTTATGATTTGTACACCTTTTTTTGTAATTTTAAGATGATATGGTTTGGTTTGTTGTGCTAAAGGATAGTTGGGGGTGATTTACGGTAGCCGAAGTAATTTAGGTGATTCTGGTATAGTTTGTTATGATTTTTAGCATTTTTTTTGTAATTTTAATGTGATTGGGCTTAGTTTGTTGTTGTAAAGTGTAGCTGGGGGTGATTTTTGATAGCCGAAGTAATTTAGGTGAGTTTGGCATAGTTTGCTATGGTTAGTAGCATATTTTTGTAATTTAAAAGTGATTGGGTTTAGTTTGTTGTGGTAAGGGATAGTTGGTGATCATTTATGGTAGCTGAAGTAATTAGGTGAGTTTGGCATAGTTTGCTATGGTTACTAGCATTTTTTTGTAATTTAAAAGTGATTGGGTTTAGTTGGTTGTGGTAAGGGTTAGTTGGTGATGATTTAGTGTAGGAGAAGTAATTTAGGTGACTCTATCATAGTTTGTTATGATTTGTACACCTTTTTTTTGTAATTTTAAGATGATATGGTTTGGTTTGTTGTGGTAAGGGATAGTTGGAGGTGATTTACGGTAGCCGAAGTAATTTAGGTGATTCTGGTATAGATTGTAATGATTTTTAGCATTTTTTTGTAATTTTAAAATGATTGGGCTTAGTTTGTTGCTGTAAAGTGTAGTTGGGGGTGATTTTTGATAGCCGAAGTAATTTAGGTGAGTTTGGCATAGTTTGCTATGGTTAGTAGCATTTTTTTGTAATTTAAAAGTGATTGGGTTTAGTTTGTTGTGGTAAGGGTTAGTTGGTGATGATTTATGGTAGCCGAAGTAATTTGGCATAGTTTGCAATAGTTACTAGCATTTTTTTGTAATTTAAAAGTGATTGGGTTTAGTTTGTTGTGGTAAGACATAGTTGGTGATGATTTAGAGTAGCCGAAGTAATTTAGGTGAGGCTGGCATAGTTTGTTATGATTTGTACACCTTTTTTGTAATTTTAAGATGATATGGTTTGGTTTGTTGTGGTAAGGGATAGTTGGGGGTGATTTACGGTAGCCGAAGTAATTTAGGTGATTCTGGTATAGTTTGTTATGATTTTTAGCATTTTTTTTTAATTTTAAAGTGATTGGGCTTAGTTTGTTGCTGTAAAGTGTAGTTGGGGGTGATTTTTGGTAGCCGAAGTAATTTAGGTGAGTTTGGCTTAGTTTGCTATGGTTAGTAGCATTTTTTTGTAATTTAAAAGTGATTGGGTTTAGTTTGTTGTGGTAAGGATTAGTTGGTGATGATTTACGGTAGCCGAAGTAATTTAGGTGAATTTGGCATAGTTTGCTATGGTTAGGAGCATTTTTTTCTAATTTAAAAGTGCTTGGGTTTAGTTTGTTGTGGTAAAGGTTGGTTGGTGATGATTTAGAGTAGCCGAAGTAATTTAGGTGAGTCTGGCATAGTTTGTTATGATTTGTACACCTTTGTTTGTAATTTAAAGATGATATGGTTTGGTTTGTTGTGGTAAGGGATAGTTGGGGGTGATTTACGGTAGCCGAAGTAATTTGGGTGATTCTGGTATATTTTGTTATGATTTTTAGCATTTTTTTGTAATTTTAAAGTGATTGGGCTTAGTTTGTTGCTGTAAAGTGTAGTTGGGGGTGATTTTTGATAACCGAAGTAATTTAGGTGAGTTTGGCATAGTGTGCTATGGTTAGTAGCATTTTTTTGTAATTTAAAAGTGATTGGGTTTAGTTTGTTGTGGTAAGGGATAGTTGGTGATGATTTATGGTAGCCGAAGTAATTTAGGTGAGTTTGGCATAGTTTGCTATGGTTAGGAGCATTTTTTTGTAATTTAAAAGTGATTGGGTTTAGTTTGTTGTGGTAAGGGTTAGTTGGTAATGATTTAGAGTAGCCGAAGTAATTTAGGTAAGTCTGGCATAGTTTGTTATGATTTGTACACCTTTTTTTGTAATTTTAAAATGATATGGTTTGGTTTGTTGTGGTAAGGGATAGTTGGGGGTGATTTACGGTAGCCGAAGTAATTTAGGTGATTCTGGTATAGTTTGTTAGGATTTTTAGCATTTTATTGTAATTTTAAAGTGATTGGGCTTAGTTTGTTGCTGTAAAGTGTAGTTGGGGGTGATTTTTGATAGCCGAAGTAATTTAGGTGAGTTTGGCATAGTTTGCTATGGTTAGTAGCATTTTTTTGTAATTTAAAAGTGATTGGGTTTAGTTTGTTGTGGTAAGGGTTAGTTGGTGATGATTTATGGTAGCCGAAGTAATTTAGGTGAGTTTGGCATAGTTTGCTATGGTTAGTAGCATTTTTTTGTAATTTAAAAGTAATTGGGTTTAGTTTGTTGTGGTAAGGGTTAGTTGGTGATGATTTATGGTAGCCGAAGTAATTTAAGTGAGTTTGGCATGGTTTGCTATGGTTAGTAGCATTTTTTTGTAATTTAAAAGTGATTGGGTTTAGTTTGTTGTGGTAAGGGTTAGTTGGTGATAATTTAGAATAGCCGAAGTAATTTAGGTGAGTCTGGCATAGTTTGCTATGGATAGTAGCATTTTTTTGTAATTTAAGAGTGATTGGGTTTAGTTTGTTGTGGTAAGGGTTAGTTGGTGATGATTTAGAGTAGCCGAAGTAATTTAGGTGAGTTTGGCATAGTTTGCTATGGTTAGTAGCATTTTTTTGTAATTTAAAAGTGATTGGGTTTAGTTTGTTGTGGTAATAGTTCGTTGGTGATGATTTATGGTAGCCGAAGTAATTTAGGTGAGTTTGGCATAGTTTGCTATGGATAGTAGCATTTTTTTGTAATTTAAGAGTGATTGGGTTTAGTTTGTTGTGGTAAGGGTTAGTTGGTGATGATTTATGGTAGCCGAAGTAATTAAGGTGAGTTTGGCATAGTTTGCTATGGTTAGTAGCATTTATTTGTAATTTAAAAGTGATTGGGTTTAGTTTGTTGTGGTAAGGGTTAGTTGGTGATGATTTAGAGTAGCCGAAGTAATTTAGGTGAGTTTGGCATAGTTTGCTATGGTTAGTAGTATTTTTTTGTAATTTAAAAGTGATTGGGTTTAGTTTGTTGTGGTAATAGTTCGTTGGTGATGGTTTATGGTAGCCGAAGTAATTTAGGTGAGTTTGGCATAGTTTGCTATGGATAGTAGCATTTTTTTGTAATTTAAGAGTGATTGGGTTTAGTTTGTTGTGGTAAGGGTTAGTTGGTGATGATTTATGGTAGCCGAAGTAATTTAGGTGAGTTTGGCATAGTTTGCTATGGTTAGTAGCATTTTTTTGTAATTTAAAAGTGATTGGGTTTAGTTTGTTGTGGTAAGGGTTAGTTGGTGATGATTTAGAGTAGCCGAAGTAATTTAGGTGAGTCTGGCATAGTTTGTTATGATTTGTACACCTTTTTTTGTAATTTTAAGATGATATGGTTTGGTTTGTTGTAGTAAGGGTTAGTTGGTGATGATTTATGGTAGCCGAAGTAATTTAGGTGAGTTTGGCATGGTTTGCTATGGTTAGTAGCATTTTTTTGTAATTTAAAAGTGATTGGGTTTAGTTTGTTGTGGTAAGGGTTAGTTGGTGATGATTTAGAGTAGCCGAAGTAATTTAGGTGAGTCTGGCATAGTTTGTAATGATTTGTACACCTTTTTTGAAATTTTAAGGTGATATGGTATGGTTTGTTGTGGTAGGGGAAAGTTGGGGGTGATTTACGGTAGCCAAAGTAATTTAGGTGATTCTGGTATAGTTTGTTATTATCTTTAGCATTTTTTTGTAATTTTAAATTGATTGGGCTTAGTTTGTTGCTGTAAAGTGTAGTTGGGGGTGATTTTTGATAGCCGAAGTAATTTAGGTGAGTTTGGCATAGTTTGCTATGGTTAGTAGCATTTTTTTGTAATTTAAAAGTGATTGGGTTTAGTTTGTTGTGGTAAGGGTTAGTTGGTGATGATTTATGGTAGCCGAAGTAAATTAGGTGAGTTTGGCATAGTTTGCTATGGTTAGTAGCATTTTTTTGTAATTTAAAAGTAATTGGGTTTAGTTTGTTGTGGTAAGGGTTAGTTGGTGATGATTTACGTTAGCCGAAGTAATTTAGGTGATTCTGGTATAGTGTGTTATAATTTTTAGCATTTTTTTGTAATTTTAAAGTGATTGGGCTTAGTTTGTTGCTGTAAAGTGTAGTTGGGGGTGATTTTTGATAGCCGAAGTAATTTAGGTGAGTTTGGCATAGTTTGCTATGGTTAGTAGCATTTTTTTGTAATTTAAAAGTGATTGGGTTTAGTTTGTTGTGGTAAGGGTTAGTTGGTGATGATTTATGGTAGCCGAAGTAAATTAGGTGAGTTTGGCATAGTTTGCTATGGTTAGTAGCATTTTTTTGTAATTTAAAAGTAATTGGGTTTAGTTTGTTGTGGTAAGGGTTAGTTGGTGATGATTTATGGTAGCCGAAGTAATTTAGGTGAGTTTGGCATGGTTTGCTATGGTTAGTAGCATTTTTTTGTAATTTAAAAGTGATTGGGTTTAGTTTGTTGTGGTAAGGGTTAGTTGGTGATGATTTAGAGTAGCCGAAGTAATTTAGGTGAGTCTGGCATAGTTTGTTATGATTTGTACACCTTTTTTGTAATTTTAAGATGATATGGTTTGGTTTGCTGTGGTAAGGGATAGTTGGGGTGATTTACGGTAGCCGAAGTAATTTAGGTGATTCTGGTATAGTTTGTTATGATTTTTAGCATTTTTTTGTAATTTTAAAGTGATTGGGCTTAGTTTGTTGCTGTAAAGTGTAGTTGGGGGTGATTTTTGATAGCCGAAGTAATTTAGGTGAGTCTGGCATAATTTGTTATGATTTGTACACTTTTTTTTGTAATTTTAAGATGATATGGTTTGGTTTGCTGTGGTAAGGGATAGTTGGGGTGATTTACGGTAGCCGAAGTAATTTAGGTGATTCTGGTATAGTTTGTTATGATTTTTAGCATTTTTTTGTAATTTTAAAGTGATTGGGCTTAGTTTGTTGCTGTAAAGTAAAGTTGGGGGTGATTTTTGATAGCCGAAGTAATTTAGGTGAGTTTGGCATAGTTTGCTATGGTTAGTAGCATTTTTTTCTAATTTAAAAGTGATTGGGTTTAGTTTATTGTGGTAAGGGTTAGTTGGTGATGATTTATGGTAGCCGAAGTAATTTAGGTGAGTTTGGCATAGTTTGCTATGGTTAGGAGCATTTTTTTGTAATTTAAAAGTGATTGGGTTTAGTTTGTTGTAGTAAGGGTTAGTTGGTGATGATTTAGAGCAGTCGAAGTAATTTAGGTGAGTCTGGCATAGTTTGTTATGATTTGTCCACCTTTTTTTGTAATTTTAAGATGATATGGTTTGGTTTGTTGTGGTAAGGGATAGTTGGGGGTGATTTACGGTAGCCGAAGTAATTTAGGTGATTCTGGTATAGTTTGTTATGATTTTTGGCATTTTTTTGTAATTTTAAAGTGATTGGGCTTAGTTTGTTGCTGTAAAGTGTAGTTGGGTGTGATTTTTGATAGCCGAAGTAATTTAGGTGAGTTTGGCATAGTTTGCTATGGTTAGTAGCATTTTTTTGTAATTTAAAAAGTGATTGGGTTTAGTTTGTTGTGGTAAGGGTTAGTTGGTGATGATTTTTGTTAGCCGAAGTAATTTAGGTGAGTTTGGCATAGTTTGCTATGGTTAGGAGCATTTTTTTGTAATTTAAAAGTGATTGGGTTTAGTTTGTTGTGGTAAGGGTTAGTTGGTGATGATTTAGAGTAGCCGAAGTAATTTAGGTGAGTCTGGCATAGTTTGTTATGATTTGTACACCTTTTTTTGTAATTTTAAGATGATATGGTTTGGTTTGTTGTGGAAAGGGATAGTTGGGGGTGATTTACGGTAGCCGAAGTAATTTAGGTGATTCTGGTATAGTTTGTTCTGATTTTTAGCATTTTTTTGTAATTTTAAAGTGATTGAGCTTAGTTAGTTGCTGTAAAGTGTAGTTGGGGGTGATTTTTGATAGCCGAAGTAATTTAGGTGAGTTTGGCATAGTTTGCTATGGTTAGTAGCATTTTTTTGTAATTTAAAAGTGATTGGGTTTAGTTTGTTGTGGTAAGGGTTAGTTGGTGATGATTTAGAGTAGCCGAAGTAATTTAGGTGAGTCTGGCATAGTTTGTTATGATTTGTACACCTTTTTTTGTAATTTTAAGATGATATGGTTTGGTTTGTTGTGGTAGGGAAAAGTTGGGGGTGATTTACGGTAGCCGAAGTAATTTAGGTGATTCTGGTATAGTTTGTTATGATTTTTAGCATTTTTTTGTAATTTTAAAATGATTGGGCTTAGTTTGTTGCTGTAAAGTGTAGTTGGGGGTGATTTTTGATAGCCGAAGTAATTTAGGTGAGTTTGGCATAGTTTGCTATGGTTAGTAGCATTTTTTTGTAATTTAAAATTGATTGGATTTAGTTTGTTGTGGTAAGGGTTAGTTGGTGATGATTTATGGTAGCCGAAGTAATTTAGGTGAGTTTGGCATAGTTTGCTATGGTTAGTAGCATTTTTTTGTAATTTAAAAGTTATTGGGTTTAGTTTGTTGTGGTGAGGGTTAGTTGGTGATGATTTAGAGTAGCCGAAGTAATTTAGGTGAGTCTGGCATAGTTTGTTATGATTTGTACACCTTTTTTTGTAATTTTAAGATGATATGGTTTGGTTTGCTGTGGTGAGGGATAGTTGGGGGTGATTTACGGTAGCCGAAGTAATTTAGGTGATTCTGGTATAGTTTGTTATGATTTTTAGAATTTTTTTGTAATTTTAAAGTGATTGGGCTTAGTTTGCTGCTGTAAAGTGTAGTTGGGGGTGATTTTTGATAGCCGAAGTAATTTAGGTGAGTTTGGCATAGTTTGCTATGGTTAGTAGCATTTTTTTCTAATTTAAAAGTGATTGGGTTTAGTTTGTTGTGGTAAGGGTTAGTTGGTAATGTTTTGTGGTAGCCGAAGTAATTTAGGTGAGTTTGGCATAGTTTGCTATGGTTAGTAGCATTTTTTTGTAATTTAAAAGTGATTGGGTTTAGTTTGTTGTGGTAAGGGTTAGTTGGTGATGATTTAGAGTAGCTGAAGTAATTTAGGTGAGTCTGGCATAGTTTGTTATGATTTGTACACCTTTTTTTGTAATTTTAAGATGATATGGTTTGGTTTGTTGTGGTAAGGGATAGTTGGGGGTGATTTACGGTAGCCAAAGTAATTTAGGTGATTCTGGTATAGTTTGTTATGATTTTTAGCATTTTTTTGTAATTTTAAAGTGATTGGGCTTAGTTTGTTGCTGTAAAGTGTAGTTGGGGGTGATTTTTGATAGCCGAAGTAATTTAGGTGAGTTTGGCATAGTTTGCTATGGTTAGTAGCATTTTTTTGTAATTTAAAAGTGATTGGGTTTAGTTTGTTGTGGTAAGGGTTAGTTGGTGATGATTTATGGTAGCCGAAGTAATTTAGGTGCGTTTGGCATAGTTTGCTATGGTTAGTAGCATTTTTTTGTAATTTAAAAGTTATTGGGTTTAGTTTGTTGTGGTAGGGGTTAGTTGGTGATGATTTAAAGTAGCCGAAGTAATTTAGGTGAGTCTGGCATAGTTTGTTATGATTTGTACACCTTTTTTTGTAATTTTAAGATGATATGGTTTGGTTTGTTGTGGTAAGGGATAGTTGGGGGTGATTTACGGTAGCCGAAGTAATTTAGGTGATTCTGGTATAGTTTGTTATGATTTTTAGCATTTTTTTGTAATTTTTAAGTGATTGGGATTAGTTTGTTGCTGTAAAGTGTAGTTGGGGGTGATTTTTGATAGCCGAAGAAATTAGGTTAGTTTGGCATAGTTTGCTATGGTTAGTAGCATTTTATTGTAATTTAAAAGTGATTGGGTTTAGTTTGTTGTGGTAAGGGTTAGTTGGTGATGATTTAGAGTAGCCGAAGTAATTTAGGTGAGTCTGGCATAGTTTGTTATGATTTGTACACTTTTTTTTGTAATTTTAAGATGATATGGTTTGGTTTGTTGTGGTAAGGGATAGTTGGGGGTGATTTACGGTAGCCGAAGTAATTTAGGTGATTCTGGTATAGTTTGTTCTGATTTTTAGCATTTTTTTGTAATTTTAAAGTGATTGGGCTTAGTTTGTTGCTGTAAAGTGTAGTTGGGGGTGATTTTTGATAGCTGAAGTAATTTAGGTGAGTTTGGCATAGTTTGCTATGGTTAGTAGCATTTTTTTGTAATTTAAAAGTGATTGGGTTTAGTTTGTTGCTGTAAAGTGTAGTTGGGGGTGATTTTTGATAGCCGAAGTAATTTAGGTGAGTTTGGCATAGTTTGCTAGGGTTAGTAGCATTTTTTTGTAATTTAAAAGTGATTGGGTTTAGTTTGTTGTGGTAAGGGTTAGTTGGTGATGATTTATGGTAGCCGAAGTAATTTAGGTGAGTTTGGCATAGTTTGCTATGGTTAGTAGCATTTTTTTGTAATTTAAAAGTTATTGGGTTTAGTTTGTTGAGGTAAGGGTTAGTTGGTGATGATTTAGGGTAGCCGAAGTAATTTAGGTGAGTCTGGCATAGTTTTTTATGATTTGTACACCTTTTTTTGTAATTTTAAGATGATATGGTTTGGTTTGTTGTGGTAAGGGATAGTTGGGGGTGACTTACGGTAGCCGAAGTAATTTAGGTGATTCTGGTATAGTTTGTTATGGTTTTTAGCATTTTTTTGTAATTTTAAAGTGATTGGGCTTAGTTTGTTGCTGTAAAGTGTAGTTGGGTGTGATTTTTGATAGCCGAAGAAATTAGGTTAGTTTGGCATAGTTTGCTATGGTTAGTAGCATTTTTTTGTAATTTAAAAGTGATTGGGTTTAGTTTGTTGTGGTAAGGGTTAGTTGGTGATGATTTAGAGTAGCCGAAGTAATTTAGGTGAGTCTGGCATAGTTTGTTATGATTTGTACACTTTTTTTTGTAATTTTAAGATGATATGGTTTGGTTTGTTGTGGTAAGGGATAGTTGGGGGTGACTTACGGTAGCCGAAGTAATTTAGGTGATTCTGGTATAGTTTGTTATGGTTTTTAGCATTTTTTTTGTAATTTTAAAGTGATTGGGCTTAGTTTGTTGCTGTAAAGTGTAGTTGGGGGTGATTTTTGATAGCCGAAGAAATTAGGTTAGTTTGGCATAATTTGCTATGGTTAGTAGCATTTTTTTGTAATTTAAAAGTGATTGGGTTTAGTTTGTTGTGGTAAGGGTTAGTTAGTGATGATTTAGAGTAGCCGAAGTAATTTAGGTGAGTCTGGCATAGTTTGTTATGATTTGTACACCTGTTTTTGTAATTTTAAGATGATATGATTTGGTTTGTTGTGGTAAGGGATAGTTGGGGGTGATTTACGGTAGCCGAAGTAATTTAGGTGATTCTGGTATAGTTTGTTCTGATTTTTAGCATTTTTTTGTAATTTTAAAGTGATTGGGCTTAGTTTGTTGCTGTAAAGTGTAGTTGGGGGTGATTTTTGATAGCTGAAGTAATTTAGGTGAGTTTGGCATAGTTTGCTATGGTTAGTAGCATTTTTTTGTAATTTAAAAGTGATTGGGTTTAGTTTGTTGTGGTAAGGATTAGTTGGTGATGATTTATGGTAGCCGAAGAAATTTAGGTGAGTTTGGCATAGTTTGCTATGGTTAGTAGCATTTTTTTGTAATTTAAAAGTTATTGGGTTTAGTTTGTTGTGGTAAGGGTTAGTTGGTGATGATTTAGAGTAGCCGAAGTAATTTAGGTGAGTCTGGCATAGTTTGTTATGATTTGTACACCTTTTTTTGTAATTTTAAGATGATATGGTTTGGTTTGTTGTGGTAAGGGATAGTTGGGGGTGATTTACGGTAGCCGAAGTAATTTAGGTGATTCTGGTATAGTTTGTTATGATTTTTAGCATTTTTTTGTAATTTTAAAGTGATTGGGCTTAGTTTGTTGCTGTAAAGTGTAGTTGGGGGTGATTTTTGATAGCCGAAGAAATTAGGTTAGTTTGGCATAGTTTGCTATGGTTAGCAGCATTTTTTTGTAATTTAAAAGTGATTGGGTTTAGTTTGTTGTGGTAAGGGTTAGTTGGTGATGATTTAGAGTAGCCGAAGTAATTTAGGTGAGTCTGGCATAGTTTGTTATGATTTGTACACTTTTTTTTGTAATTTTAAGATGATATGGTTTGGTTTGTTGTGGTAAGGGATAGTTGGGGGTGACTTACGGTAGCCGAAGTAATTTAGGTGATTCTGGTATAGTTTGTTATGGTTTTTAGCATTTTTTTGTAATTTTAAAGTGATTGGGCTTAGTTTGTTGCTGTAAAGTGTAGTTGGGGGTGATTTTTGATAGCCGAAGAAATTATGTTAGTTTGGCATAATTTGCTATGGTTAGTAGCATTTTTTTGTAATTTAAAAGTGATTGGGTTTAGTTTGTTGTGGTAAGGGTTAGTTGGTGATGATTTAGAGTAGCCGAAGTAATTTAGGTGAGTCTGGCATAGTTTGTTATGATTTGTACACCTGTTTTTGTAATTTTAAGATGATATGATTTGGTTTGTTGTGGTAAGGGATAGTTGGGGGTGATTTACGGTAGCCGAAGTAATTTAGGTGATTCTGGTATAGTTTGTTCTGATTTTTAGCATTTTTTTGTAATTTTAAAGTGATTGGGCTTAGTTTGTTGCTGTAAAGTGTAGTTGGGGGTGATTTTTGATAGCTGAAGTAATTTAGGTGAGTTTGGCATAGTTTGCTATGGTTAGTAGCATTTTTTTGTAATTTAAAAGTGATTGGGTTTAGTTTGTTGTGGTAAGGGTTAGTTGGTGATGATTTATGGTAGCCGAAGAAATTTAGGTGAGTTTGGCATAGTTTGCTATGGTTAGTAGCATTTTTTTGTAATTTAAAAGTTATTGGGTTTAGTTTGTTGTGGTAAGGGTTAGTTGGTGATGATTTAGAGTAGCCGAAGTAATTTAGGTGAGTCTGGCATAGTTTGTTATGATTTGTACACCTTTTTTTGTAATTTTAAGATGATATGGTTTGGTTCGTTGTGGTAAGGGATAGTTGGGGGTGATTTACGGTAGCCGAAGTAATTTAGGTGATTCTGGTATAGTTTGTTATGATTTTTAGAGTTTTTTTGTAATTTTAAAGTGATTGGGCTTAGTTTGTTGCTGTAAAGTGTAGTTGGGGGTGATTTTTGATAGCCGAAGAAATTAGGTTAGTTTGGCATAGTTTGCTATGGTTAGTAGCATTTTTTTGTAATTTAAAAGTGATTGGGTTTAGTTTGTTGTGGTAAGGGTTAGTTGGTGATGATTTAGAGTAGCCGAAGTAATTTAGGTGAGTCTGGCATAGTTTGTTATGATTTGTACACCTTTTTTTTGTAATTTTAAGATGATATGGTTTGGTTTGTTGTGGTAGTGGAAAGTTGGGGGTGATTTACGGCAGCCGAAGCAATTTAGGTGATTCTGGTATAGTTTGTTATGATTTTTAGCATTTTTTTGGAATTTTAAAGTGATTGGGCTTAGTTTGTTGCTGTAAAGTGTAGTTGGGGGTGATTTTTGATAGCCGAAGTAATTTAGGTGAGTTTGGCATAGTTTGCTATGGTTAGTAGCATTTTTTTCTAATTTAAAAGTGATTAGGTTTAGTTTGTTGTGGTAAGAGTTAGTTGGTGATGATTTATGGTAGCCGAAGTAATTTAGGTGAGTTTGGCATAGTTTGCTATGGTTAGGAGCATTTTTTTGTAATTTAAAAGTGATTAGGTTTAGTTTGTTGTGGTAAGGGTTAGTTGGTGATGATTTAGAGTAGCCGAAGTAATTTAGGTGAGTCTGGCATAGTTTGTTATGATTTGTACACCTTTTTTTGTAATTTTAAGATGATATGGTTTGGTTTGTTGTGGTAAGGGATAGTTGGGGGTGATTTACGGTAGCCGAAGTAATTTAAGTGATTCTGGTATAGTTTGTTATGATTTTTAGCATTTTTTTGTAATTTTAAAGTGATTGGGCTTAGTTTGTTGCTTTAAAGTGTAGTTGGGGGTGATTTTTGATGGCCGAAGTAATTTATGTGAGTTTGGCATAGTTTGCTATGGTTAGTAGCATTTTTTTTTGTAATTTAAAAGTGATTGGGTTTAGTTTGTTGTGGTAAGGGTTAGTTGGTGATGATTTATGGTAGCCGAAGTAATTTAGGTGAGTTTGGCATAGTTTGCCATGGTTAGGAGCATTTTTTTGTAATTTAAAAGTGATTGGGTTTAGTATGTTGTGGTAAGGGTTAGTTGGTGATGATTTAGAGTAGCCGAAGTAATTTAGGTGAGTCTGGCATAGTTTGTTATGATTTGTACACCTTTTTTTGTAATTTTAAGATGATATGGTTTGGTTTGTTGTGGTAAGGGATAGTTGGGGGTGATTTACGGTAGCCGAAGTAATTTAGGTGATTCTGGTATAGTTTGTTATGATTTTTAGCATTTTTTTGTAATTTTAAAGTGATTGGGCTTAGTTTGTTGCTGTAAAGTGTAGTTGGGGGTGATTTTTGATAGCCGAAGTAATTTAGGTGAGTTTGGCATAGTTTGCCATGGTTAGGAGCATTTTTTTGTAATTTAAAAGTGACTGGGTTTAGTTTGTTGTGGTAAGGGTTAGTTGGTGATGATTTAGAGTAGCCGAAGTAATTTAGGTGAGTCTGGCATAGTTTGTTATGATTTGTACACCTTTTTTTGTAATTTTAAGATGATATGGTTTGGTTTGTTGTGGTAAGGGATAGTTGGGGGTGATTTACGGTAGCCGAAGTAATTTAGGTGATTCTGGTATAGTTTGTTATGATTTTTGGTATTTTTTTGTAATTTTAAAGTGATTGGGCTTAGTTTGTTGCTGTAAAGTGTAGTTGGGGGTGATTTTTGATAGCTGAAGTAATTTAGGTGAGTTTGGCATAGTTTGCTATGGTTAGTAGCATTTTTTTGTAATTTAAAAGTGATTGGGTTTAGTTTGTTGTGGTAAGGATTAGTTGGTGATGATTTATGGTAGCCGAAGAAATTTAGGTGAGTTTGGCATAGTTTGCTATGGTTAGTAGCATTTTTTTGTAATTTAAAAGTTATTGGGTTTAGTTTGTTGTGGTAAGGGTTAGTTGGTGATGATTTAGAGTAGCCGAAGTAATTTAGGTGAGTCTGGCATAGTTTGTTATGATTTGTACACCTTTTTTTGTAATTTTAAGATGATATGGTTTGGTTTGTTGTGGTAAGGGATAGTTGGGGGTGATTTACGGTAGCCGAAGTAATTTAGGTGATTCTGGTATAGTTTGTTATGATTTTTAGCATTTTTTTGTAATTTTAAAGTGATTGGGCTTAGTTTGTTGCTGTAAAGTGTAGTTGGGGGTGATTTTTGATAGCCGAAGAAATTAGGTTAGTTTGGCATAGTTTGCTATGGTTAGCAGCATTTTTTTGTAATTTAAAAGTGATTGGGTTTAGTTTGTTGTGGTAAGGGTTAGTTGGTGATGATTTAGAGTAGCCGAAGTAATTTAGGTGAGTCTGGCATAGTTTGTTATGATTTGTACACTTTTTTTTGTAATTTTAAGATGATATGGTTTGGTTTGTTGTGGTAAGGGATAGTTGGGGGTGACTTACGGTAGCCGAAGTAATTTAGGTGATTCTGGTATAGTTTGTTATGGTTTTTAGCATTTTTTTGTAATTTTAAAGTGATTGGGCTTAGTTTGTTGCTGTAAAGTGTAGTTGGGGGTGATTTTTGATAGCCGAAGAAATTATGTTAGTTTGGCATAATTTGCTATGGTTAGTAGCATTTTTTTGTAATTTAAAAGTGATTGGGTTTAGTTTGTTGTGGTAAGGGTTAGTTGGTGATGATTTAGAGTAGCCGAAGTAATTTAGGTGAGTCTGGCATAGTTTGTTATGATTTGTACACCTGTTTTTGTAATTTTAAGATGATATGATTTGGTTTGTTGTGGTAAGGGATAGTTGGGGGTGATTTACGGTAGCCGAAGTAATTTAGGTGATTCTGGTATAGTTTGTTCTGATTTTTAGCATTTTTTTGTAATTTTAAAGTGATTGGGCTTAGTTTGTTGCTGTAAAGTGTAGTTGGGGGTGATTTTTGATAGCTGAAGTAATTTAGGTGAGTTTGGCATAGTTTGCTATGGTTAGTAGCATTTTTTTGTAATTTAAAAGTGATTGGGTTTAGTTTGTTGTGGTAAGGGTTAGTTGGTGATGATTTATGGTAGCCGAAGAAATTTAGGTGAGTTTGGCATAGTTTGCTATGGTTAGTAGCATTTTTTTGTAATTTAAAAGTTATTGGGTTTAGTTTGTTGTGGTAAGGGTTAGTTGGTGATGATTTAGAGTAGCCGAAGTAATTTAGGTGAGTCTGGCATAGTTTGTTATGATTTGTACACCTTTTTTTGTAATTTTAAGATGATATGGTTTGGTTCGTTGTGGTAAGGGATAGTTGGGGGTGATTTACGGTAGCCGAAGTAATTTAGGTGATTCTGGTATAGTTTGTTATGATTTTTAGAATTTTTTTGTAATTTTAAAGTGATTGGGCTTAGTTTGTTGCTGTAAAGTGTAGTTGGGGGTGATTTTTGATAGCCGAAGAAATTAGGTTAGTTTGGCATAGTTTGCTATGGTTAGTAGCATTTTTTTGTAATTTAAAAGTGATTGGGTTTAGTTTGTTGTGGTAAGGGTTAGTTGGTGATGATTTAGAGTAGCCGAAGTAATTTAGGTGAGTCTGGCATAGTTTGTTATGATTTGTACACCTTTTTTTTGTAATTTTAAGATGATATGGTTTGGTTTGTTGTGGTAGTGGAAAGTTGGGGGTGATTTACGGCAGCCGAAGCAATTTAGGTGATTCTGGTATAGTTTGTTATGATTTTTAGCATTTTTTTGGAATTTTAAAGTGATTGGGCTTAGTTTGTTGCTGTAAAGTGTAGTTGGGGGTGATTTTTGATAGCCGAAGTAATTTAGGTGAGTTTGGCATAGTTTGCTATGGTTAGTAGCATTTTTTTCTAATTTAAAAGTGATTAGGTTTAGTTTGTTGTGGTAAGAGTTAGTTGGTGATGATTTATGGTAGCCGAAGTAATTTAGGTGAGTTTGGCATAGTTTGCTATGGTTAGGAGCATTTTTTTGTAATTTAAAAGTGATTAGGTTTAGTTTGTTGTGGTAAGGGTTAGTTGGTGATGATTTAGAGTAGCCGAAGTAATTTAGGTGAGTCTGGCATAGTTTGTTATGATTTGTACACCTTTTTTTGTAATTTTAAGATGATATGGTTTGGTTTGTTGTGGTAAGGGATAGTTGGGGGTGATTTACGGTAGCCGAAGTAATTTAAGTGATTCTGGTATAGTTTGTTATGATTTTTAGCATTTTTTTGTAATTTTAAAGTGATTGGGCTTAGTTTGTTGCTTTAAAGTGTAGTTGGGGGTGATTTTTGATGGCCGAAGTAATTTATGTGAGTTTGGCATAGTTTGCTATGGTTAGTAGCATTTTTTTTGTAATTTAAAAGTGATTGGGTTTAGTTTGTTGTGGTAAGGGTTAGTTGGTGATGATTTATGGTAGCCGAAGTAATTTAGGTGAGTTTGGCATAGTTTGCCATGGTTAGGAGCATTTTTTTGTAATTTAAAAGTGATTGGGTTTAGTATGTTGTGGTAAGGGTTAGTTGGTGATGATTTAGAGTAGCCGAAGTAATTTAGGTGAGTCTGGCATAGTTTGTTATGATTTGTACACCTTTTTTTGTAATTTTAAGATGATATGGTTTGGTTTGTTGTGGTAAGGGATAGTTGGGGGTGATTTACGGTAGCCGAAGTAATTTAGGTGATTCTGGTATAGTTTGTTATGATTTTTAGCATTTTTTTGTAATTTTAAAGTGATTGGGCTTAGTTTGTTGCTGTAAAGTGTAGTTGGGGGTGATTTTTGATAGCCGAAGAAATTAGGTTAGTTTGGCATAGTTTGCTATGGTTAGTAGCATTTTTTTGTAATTTAAATTGACTGGGTTTAGTTTGTTGTGGTAAGGGTTAGTTGGTGATGATTTAGAGTAGCCGAAGTAATTTAGGTGAGTCTGGCATAGTTTGTTATGATTTGTACACCTTTTTTTGTAATTTTAAGATGATATGGTTTGGTTTGTTGTGGTAAGGGATAGTTGGGGGTGATTTACGGTAGCCGAAGTAATTTAGGTGATTCTGGTATAGTTTGTTATGATTTTTGGTATTTTTTTGTAATTTTAAAGTGATTGGGCTTAGTTTGTTGTGGTAAGGGTTAGTTAGTGATGATTTAGAGTAGCCGAAGTAATTTAGGTGAGTCTGGCATAGTTTGTTATGATTTGTACACCTTTTTTTGTAATTTTAAGATGATATGGTTTGGTTTGTTGTGGTAAGGGATAGTTGGGGGTGATTTACGGTAGCCGAAGTAATTTAGGTGATTCTGGTATAGTTTGTTATGATTTTTAGCATTTTTTTGTAATTTTAAAGTGATTGGGCTTAGTTTGTTGCTGTAAAGTGTAGTTGGGGGTGACTTTTGATAGCCGAAGTAATTTAGGTGAGTTTGGCATAGTTTGCTATGGTTAGTAGCATTTTTTTGTAATTTAAAAGTGATTGGGTTTAGTTTGTTGTGGTAAGGGTTAGTTGGTGATGATTAAGAATAGCCGAAGTAATTTAGGTGAGTCTGGCATAGTTTGTTATGATTTGTACACCTTTTTTTGTAATTTTAAGATGATATGGTTTGGTTTGTTGTGGTAAGGGATGGTTGGGGGTGATTTACGGTAGCCGAAGTAATTTAGGTGATTCTGGTATAGTTTGTTATGATTTTTAGCATTTTTTTGTAATTTTAAAGTGATTGGGCTTAGTTTGTTGCTGTAAAGTGTAGTTGGGGGTGACTTTTGATAGCCGAAGTAATTTAGGTGAGTTTGGCATAGTTTGCTATGGTTAGTAGATTTTTTTCTAATTTAAAAGTGATTGGGTTTAGTTTGTTGTGGTAAGGGTTAGTTGGTGATGATTTAGAGTAGCCGAAGTAATTTAGGTGTTAGGTGAGTCTGGCATAGTTTGTTATGTTTTGTACACCTTTTTTGTAATTTTAAGATGATATGGTTTGGTTTGTTGTGGAAGGGGAAAGTTGGGGGTGATTTACGGTAGCCGAAGTAATTTAGGTGATTCTGGTATAGTTTGTTATGATTTTTGCTATTTTTTGTAATTTTAAAGTGATTGGGCTTAGTTTGTTGCTGTAAAGTGTAGTTGGGTGTGATTTTTAATAGCCGAAGTAATTTAGGTGAGTTTGGCATAGTTTGCTATGGTTAGTAGCATTTTTTTGTAATTTAAAAAGTGATTGGGTTTAGTTTGTTGTGGTAAGGGTTAGTTGGTGATGATTTTTGGTAGCCGAAGTAATTTAGGTGAGTTTGGCATAGTTTGCTATGGTTAGGAGCATTTTTTTGTAATTTAAAAGTGATTGGGTTTAGTTTGTTGTGGTAAGGGTTAGTTGGTGTTGATTTAGAGTAGCCGAAGTAATTTAGGTGAGTCTGGCATAGTTTGTTACGATTTGTACACTTTTTTTTGTAATTTTAAGATGATATGGTTTGGTTTGTTGTGGTAAGGGATAGTTGGGGGTGATTTACGGTAGCCGAAGTAATTTAGGTGATTCTGGTATAGTTTGTTCTGATTTTTAGCATTTTTTTGTAATTTTAAAGTGATTGGGCTTAGTTTGTTGCTGTAAAGTGTAGTTGGGGGTGATTTTTGATAGCTGAAGTAATTTAGGTGAG
This sequence comes from Eledona agricola, assembly GCA_964023215.1. Taxonomy (NCBI): domain Eukaryota; kingdom Metazoa; phylum Arthropoda; class Insecta; order Coleoptera; family Tenebrionidae; genus Eledona; species Eledona agricola. The sequence goes on from OZ026854.1 coordinate 26,744,969, forward strand.
TTTGGCATAGTTTGCTATGGTTAGTAGCATTTTTTTGTAATTTAAAAGTGATTGGGTTTAGTTTGTTGCTGTAAAGTGTAGTTGGGGGTGATTTTTGATAGCCGAAGTAATTTAGGTGAGTTTGGCATAGTTTGCTATGGTTAGTAGCATTTTTTTGTAATTTAAAAGTGATTGGGTTTAGTTTGTTGTGGTAAGGGTTAGTTGGTGATGATTTATGGTAGCCGAAGTAATTTAGGTGGGTTTGGCATAGTTTGCTAGTTAGTAGCATTTTTTTGTAATTTAAAAGTTATTGGGTTTAGTTTGTTGTGGTAAGGGTTAGTTGGTGATGATTTAGAGTAGCCGAAGTAATTTAGGTGAGTCTGGCATAGTTTGTTATGATTTATACACCTTTTTTTGTAATTTTAAGATGATATGGTTTGGTTTGTTGTGGTAAGGGATAGTTGGGGGTGACTTACGGTAGCCGAAGTAATTTAGGTGATTCTGGTATAGTTTGTTATGGTTTTTAGCATTTTTTTGTAATTTTAAAGTGATTGGGCTTAGTTTGTTGCTGTAAAGTGTAGTTGGGGGTGATTTTTGATAGCCGAAGAAATTAGGTTAGTTTGGCATAGTTTGCTATGGTTAGTAGCATTTTTTTGTAATTTAAAAGTGATTGGGTTTAGTTTGTTGTGGTAAGGGTTAGTTGGTGATGATTTAGAGTAGCCGAAGTAATTTAGGTGAGTCTGGCATAGTTTGTTATGATTTGTACACTTTTTTTTGTAATTTTAAGATGATATGGTTTGGTTTGTTGTGGTAAGGGATAGTTGGGGGTGACTTACGGTAGCCGAAGTAATTTAGGTGATTCTGGTATAGTTTGTTATGGTTTTTAGCATTTTTTTGTAATTTTAAAGTGATTGGGCTTAGTTTGTTGCTGTAAAGTGTAGTTGGGGGTGATTTTTGATAGCCGAAGAAATTAGGTTAGTTTGGCATAGTTTTCTATGGTTAGTAGCATTTTTTTGTAATTTAAAAGTGATTGGGTATAGTTTGTTGTGGTAAGGGTTAGTTGGTGATGATTTCGAGTAGCCGAAGTAATTTAGCTGAGTCTGGCATAGTTTGTTATGATTTGTACACTTTTTTTTGTAATTTTAAGATGATATGGTTTGGTTTGTTGTGGTAAGGGATAGTTGCGGGTGATTTACGGTAGCCGAAGTAATTTAGGTGATTCTGGTATAGTTTGTTCTGATTTTTAGCATTTTTTTGTAATTTTAAAGTGATTGGGCTTAGTTTGTTGCTGTAAAGTGTAGTTGGGGGTGATTTTTGATAGCTGAAGTAATTTAGGTGAGTTTGGCATAGTTTGCTATGGTTAGTAGCATTTATTTGTAATTTAAAAGTGATTGGGTTTAGTTTGTTGTGGTAAGGGTTAGTTGGTGATGATTTATGGTAGCCGAAGTAATTTAGGTGAGTTTGGCATAGTTTGCTATGGTTAGTAGCATTTTTTTGTAATTTAAAAGTTATTGGGTTTAGTTTGTTGTGGTAAGGGTTAGTTGGTGATGATTTAGAGTAGCCGAAGTAATTTAGGTGAGTCTGGCATAGTTTGTTATGATTTGTACAACTTTTTTTGTAATTTTAAGATGATATAGTTTGGTTTGTTGTGGTAAGGAATAGTTGGGGGTGACTTACGGTAGCCGAAGTAATTTAGGTGATTCTGGTATAGTTTGTTATGGTTTTAAGCATTTTTTTGTAATTTTAAAGTGATTGGGCTTAGTTTGTTGCTGTAAAGTGTAGTTGGGGGTGATTTTTGATAGCCGAAGAAATTAGGTTAATTTGGCATAGTTTGCTATCGTTAGTAGCATTTTTTTGTAATTTAAAAGTGATTGGGTTTAGTTTGTTGTGGTAAGGGTTAGTTGGTGATGATTTAGAGTAGCCGAAGTAATTTAGGTGAGTCTGGCATAGTTTGTTATGATTTGTACACTTTTTTTTGTAATTTTAAGATGATATGGTTTGGTTTGTTGTGGTAAGGGATAGTTGGGGGTGACTTACGGTAGCCGAAGTAATTTAGGTGATTCTGGTATAGTTTGTTATGGTTTTTAGCATTTTTTTGTAATTTTAAAGTGATTGGGCTTAGTTTGTTGCTGTAAAGTGTAGTTGGGGGTGATTTTTGATAGCTGAAGTAATTTAGGTGAGTAAGGGATAGTTGGGGGTGATTTACGTTAGCCGAAGTAATTTAGGTGATTCTGGTATAGCTTGTTATGATTTTTAGCATTTTTGTGTAATTTTAAAGTGATTGGGCTTAGTTTGTTGCTGTAAAGTGTAGTTGAGGGTGATTTTTGATAGCCGAAGTAATTTAGGTGAGTTTGGCATAGTTTGCTATGGTTAGTAGCATTTTTTTGTAATTTAAAAGTGATTGGGTTTAGTTTGTTGTGGTAAGGGTTAGTTGGTGATGATTTATGGTTGCCGAAGTAATTTAGGTGAGTTTGGCATAGTTTGCTATGGTTAGTAGCATTTTTTTGTAATTTACAAGTGATTAGGTTTAGTTTGTTGTGGTAAAGTTTAGTTGGTGATGATTTAGAGTAGCCGAAGTAATTTAGGTGAGTCTGGCATAGTTTGTTATGATTTGTACACCTTTTCTTGTAATTTTAGGATGATATGGTTTGGTTTGTTGTGGTAAGGGATAGTTGGGGGTGATTTACGGTAGCGGAAGTAATTTAGGTGATTCTGGTATAGTTTGTTATGATTTTTAGCATTTTTTTGTAATTTTAAAATGATTGGTCTTAGTTTGTTGCTGTAAAGTGTAGTTGGGGGTGATTTTTGATAGCCGAAGTAATTTAGGTGAGTTTGGCATAGCTTGCTATGGTTAGTAGCATTTTTTTGTAATTTAAAAGTGATTGGGTTTAGTTCGTTGTGGTAAGGGTTAGTTGGTGATGATTTATGGTAGCCGAAGTAATTTAGGTGAGTTTGGCATAGTTTGCTATGGTTAGTAGCATTTTTTTGTAATTTAAAAGTGATTGGGTTTAGTTTGTTGTGGTAAGGGTTAGTTGGTGATGATTTATAGTAGCCGAAGTAATTTAGGTGAGTCTGGCATAGTTTGTTATGATTTGTACACCTTTTTTTGTAATTTTAAGATGATATGGTTTGGTTTGTTGTGGTAACGGATAGTTGGAGGTGATTTACGGTAGCCGAAGTAATTTAGGTGATTCTGGTATAGCTTGTTATGATTTTTAGCATTTTTTTGTAATTTTAAAGTGATTGGGCTTAGTTTGTTGCTGTAAAGTGTAGTTGAGGGTGATTTTTGATAGCCGAAGTAATTTAGGTGAGTTTGGCATAGTTTGCTATGGTTAGTAGCATTTTTTTGTAATTTAAAAGTGATTGGGTTTAGTTTGTTGTGGTAAGGGTTAATTGGTAATGATTTATGGTTGCCGAAGTAATTTAGGTGAGTTTGGCATAGTTTGCTATGGTTAGTAGCATTTTTTTGTAATTTAAAAGTGATTAGGTTTAGTTTGTTGTGGTAAGTATTAGTTGGTGATGATTTAGAGTAGCCGAAGTAATTTAGGTGAGTCTGGCATAGTTTGTTATGATTTGTACACCTTTTCTTGTAATTTTAAGATGATATGGTTTGGTTTGTTGTGGTAAGGGATAGTTGGGGGTGATTTACGGTAGCCGAAGTAATTTAGGTGATTCTGGTATAGTTTGTTATGATTTTTAGCATTTTTTTGTAATTTTAAAGTGATTGGGCATAGTTTGTTGATGTAAAGTGTAGTTGGGGGTAATTTTTGATAGCCGAAGTAATTTAGGTGAGTTTGGCATAGTTTGCTATGGTTAGTAGCATTTTTTTGTAATTTAAAAGTGATTGAGTTTAGTTTGTTGTGGTAAGGATTAGTTGGTGATGATTTATGATAGCCGAAGTAATTTAGGTGAGTTTGGCATAGTTTGCTATGGTTAGTAGCATTTTTTTGTAATTTAAAAGTGATTGGGTTTAGTTTGTTGTGGTACGGGTTAGTTGGTGATGATTTAGAGTAGCCGAAGTAATTTAGGTTAGTCTGGCATAGTTTGTTATGATTTGTACACCATTTTTTGTTATTTTAAGATGATATGGTTTGGTTTGTTGTGGTAAGGGATAGTTGGGGGTGATTTACGGTAGCCGGAGTAATTTACGTGATTCTGGTATAGTTTGTAATGATTTTTAGCATTTTTTTGTAATTTTAAAGTGATTGGGCTTAGTTTGTTGCTGTAAAGTGTAGTTGGGGGTGATTTTTGATAGCCGAAATAATTTAGGTGAGTTTGGCATAGTTTGCTATAGTTAGTAGCATTTTTTTGTAATTTAAAAATGATTGGGTTTAGTTTGTTGTGGAAAGGGTTAGTTGGTGATGATTTATGATAGCCGAAGTAATTTAGGTAAGTTTGGCATAGTTTGCTATGGTTAATAGCATTTTTTTGTAATTTAAAAGTGATTGGGTTTTGTTCGTTGTGGTAAGGGTTAGTTGGTGATGATTTATGGTAGCCGAAGTAATTTAAGTGAGTTTGGCATAGTTTGCTATGGTTAGTAGCATTTTTTTGTAATTTAAAAGTGATTGGGTTTAGTTTGTTGTGGTAAGGTTTAGTTGGTGATGATTTAGAGTAGTCGAAGTAATTTAGGTGAGTCTGGCATAGTTTGTTATGATTTGTACACCTTTTCTTGTAACTTTAGGATGATATGGTTAGGTTTGTTGTGGTAAGGGATAGTTGGGGGTGATTTACGGTAGCGGAAGTAATTTTGGTGATTCTGGTATAGTTTGTTATGATTTTTAGCATTTTTTTGTAATTTTAAAGTGATTGGGCTTAGTTTGTTGCTGTAAAGTGTAGTTGGGGGTGATTTTTGATAGCCGAAGTAATTTAGGTGAGTTTGGCATAGCTTGCTATGGTTAGTAGCAATTTTTTGTAATTTAAAAGTGATTGGGTTTAGTTTGTTGTGGTAAGGGTTAGTTGGTGATGATTTATGGTAGCCGAAGTAATTTAGGTGAGTTTGGCCTAGTTTGCTATGGTTAGTAGCATTTTTTTGTAATTTAAAAGTGATTGGGTTTAGTTTGTTGTGGTAAGGGTTAGTTGGTGATGATTTATAGTAGCCGAAGTAATTTAGGTGAGTCTGGCATAGTTTGTTATGATTTGTACACCTTTTTTTGTAATTTTAAGATGATATGGTTTGGTTTGTTGTGGTAACGGATAGTTGGGGGTGATTTACGGTAGCCGAAGTAATTTAGGTGATTCTGGTATAGCTTGTTATGATGTTTAGCATTTTTTTGTTATTTTAAAGTGATTGGGCTTAGTTTGTTGCTGTAAAGTGTAGTTGAGGGTGCTTTTTGATAGCCGAAGTAATTTAGGTGAGTTTGGCATAGTTTGCTATGGTTAGTAGCATTTTTTTGTAATTTAAAAGTGATTGGGTTTAGTTTGTTGTGGTAAGGGTTAGTTGGTAATGATTTATGGTTGCCGAAGTAATTTATGTGAGTTTGGCTTAGTTTGCTATGGTTAGTAGCATTTTTTTGTAATTTAAAAGTGATTGGGTTTAGTTTGTTGTGGTAAGGGTTAGTTGGTAATGATTTATGGCAGCCGAAGTAATTTAGGTGAGTTTGGCAAAGTTTGCCATGGTTAGTAGCATTTTTTTGTAATTTAAAAGTGATTAGGTTTAGTTTGTTGTGGTAAAGGTTAGTTGGTGATGATTTAGAGTAGCCGAAGTAATTTAGGTGAGTCTGGCATAGTTTGTTATGATTTGTACACCTTTTCTTGTAATTTTAGGATGATATGGTTTGGTTTGTTGTGGTAACGGATAGTTGGGGGTGATTTACGGTAGCCGAAGTAATTTAGGTGATTCTGGTATAGCTTGTTATGATTTTTAGCATTTTTTTGTAATTTCAAAGTGATTGGGCTTAGTTTGTTGCTGTAAAGTGTAGTTGAGGGTGATTTTTGATAGCCAAAGTAATTTAGGTGAGTTTGGCATAGTTTGCTATGGTTAGTAGCATTTTTTTGTAATTTAAAAGTGATTGGGTTTAGTTTGTTGTGGTAAGGGTTAGTTGGTAATGATTTATGGTTGCCGAAGTAATTTAGGTGAGTTTGGCATAGTTTGCTATGGTTAGTAGCATTTTTTTGTAATTTAAAAGTGATTGGGTTTAGTTTGTTGTGGTAAGGGTTAGTTGGTAATGATTTATGGTTGCCGAAGTAATTTATGTGAGTTTGGCATAGTTTGCTATGGTTAGTAGCATTTTTTTCTAATTTAAAAGTGATTGGGTTTAGTTTGTTGTGGTAAGGGTTAGTTGGTGATGATTTATGGTAGCCGAAGTAATTTAGGTGAGTTTGGCATAGTTTGCTATGGTTAGTAGCATTTTTTTCTAATTTAAAAGTGATTGGGTTTAGTTTGTTGTGGTAAGGGTTAGTTGGTGATGATTTATGGTAGCCGAAGTAATTTAGGTGAGTTTGGCATAGTTTGCTATGGTTTGTTGGAATTTTTTTTAATTTAAAAGTGATTGGGTTTAGTTTGTTGTGGTAAGGGTTAGTTGGTGATGATTTAGAGAAGCCCAAGTAATTTAGGTGAGACTGGCATAGTTTGTTATGATTTGTACACCATTTTTTGTTATTTTAAGATGATATGGTTTAGTTTGTTGTGGTAAGGGATAGTTGGGGGTGATTTACGGTAGCCGGAGTAATTTAGGTGATTCTGGTATAGTTTGTTATGATTTTTAGCATTTTTTTATAATTTTAAAGTGATTGGGTTTAGTTTGTTGCTGTAAAGTGTAGTTGGGTGTGATTTTTGATAGCCGAAGTAATTTAGGTGAGTTCGGCATAGTTTGATATGGTTAGTAGCATTTTTTTGTAATTTAAAAGTTATTGGGTTTAGTTTGTTGTGGTAAGGGTTAGTTGGTGATGAATTAGAGTAGCAGAAGTAATTTAGGTGAGTCTGGCATAGTTTGTTATGATTTGTACACCTTTTTTTGTAATTTTAAGATGATATGGTTTGGTTTGTTGTGGTAAGGGATAGTTGGGGGTGTTTTACGGTAGCCGAAGTAATTTAGGTGATTCTGGTAAAGTTTGTTATGATTTTTAGCATTTTTTTGTAATTTTAAAGTGATTGGGCTTAGTTTGTTGCTGTAAAGTGTAGTTGGGAGTGATTTTTGATAGCCGAAGTAATTTAGGTGAGTTTGGCATAGTTTGCTATGGTTAGTAGCATTTTTTTGTAATTTAAAAGTGATTGGGTTTAGTTTGTTGTGGTAAGGGTTAGTTGGTGATGATTTATGGTAGCCGAAGTAATTTAGGTGAGTTTGGCATAGTTTGCTATGGTTAGTAGCATTTTTTTGTAATTTAAAAGTGATTGGGTTTAGTTTGTTGTGGTAAGGGTTAGTTGGTGATGATTTAGAGTAGCCGAAGTAATTTAGGTGATTCTGGCATAGTTTGTTATGATTTGTACACCTTTTTTTGTAATTTTAAGATGATATGGTTTGGTTTGTTGTGGTAACGGATAGTTGGGGGTGATTTACGGTAGCCGAAGTAATTTAGGTGGTTGTGGTATAGTTTGTTATGATTTTTAGCATTTTTTTGTAATTTTAAAGTGATTGGGCTTAGTTTGTTGCTGTAAAGTTTAGTTGGGGGTAATTTTTGATAGCCGAAGTAATTTAGGTGAGTTTGGCATAGTTTGCTATAGTTAGTAGCATTTTTTTGTAATTTAAAAGTGATTGGGTTTAGTTTGTTGTGGAAAGGGTTAGTTGGTGATGATTTATGGTAGCCGAAGTAATTTAGGTGAGTTTGGCATAGTTTGCTATGGTTAGTAGCATTTTTTTGTAATTTAAAAGTGATTGGGTTTAGTTTGTTGTGGTAAGGGTTAGTTGGTGATGATTTAGAGTAGCCGAAGTAATTTAGGTTAGTCTGGCATAGTTTGTTATGATTTGTAAACCATTTTTTGTTATTTTAAGATGATATGGTTTGGTTTGTTGTGGTAAGGGATAGTTGGGGGTGATTTACGGTAGCCGGAGTAATTTAGGTGGTTCTGGTATAGTTTGTTATGATTTTTAGCATTTTTTTGTAATTTTAAAGTGATTGGGCTTAGTTTGTTGCTGTAAAGTGTAGTTGGGGGTGATTTTTGATAGCCGAAATAATTTAGGTGAGTTTGGCATAGTTTGCTATAGTTAGTAGCATTTTTTTGTAATTTAAAAGTGATTGGGTTTAGTTTGTTGTGGAAAGGGTTAGTTGGTGATGATTTATGGTAGCCGAAGTAATTTAGGTGAGTTTGGCATAGTTTGCTATGGCTAGTAGCGTTTTTTTTTAATTTAAAAGTGATTGGGTTTAGTTTGTTGTGGTAAGGGTTAGTTGGTGATGATTTAGAGTAGCCGATGTAATTTAGGTGAGTCTGGCATAGTTTGTTATGATTTGTACACCTTTTTTTGTAATTTTAAGATGATATGGTTTGGTTTGTTGTGGTAAGGAATAGTTGGGGGTGATTTACGGTAACCGAAGTAATTTAGGTGATTCTGGTATAGTTTGTTATGATTTTTAGCATTTTTTTGTAATTTTAAAGTGATTGGGTTTAGTTTGTTGCTGTAAAGTGTAGTTGGGGGTGATTTTTGATAGCCGAAGTAATTTAGGTGCGTTTGGCATAGTTTGCTATGATTAGTAGCATTTTATTGTAATTTAAAAGTGATTGGGTTTAGTTTGTTGTGGTAAGGGTTAGTTGGTGAAGATTTATGGTAGCGGAAGTAATTTAGGTGATTTTGGCATAGTTTGCTATGGTTAGTAGCATTTTTTTGTAATTTAAAAGTGATTGGGTTTAGTTTGTTGTAAAAAGGTTTAGTTGGTGTAGATTTAAAGTAGCCGAAGTAATTTAGGTGAGGCTGGCATAGTTTGTTATGATTTGTACACTTTTTTTGTCATTTTAAGATGATATGGTTTGGTTTGTTGTGGTAAGGGATAGTTGGGGGTGATTTACGTTAGCCGAAGTAATTTAGGTGATTCTGGTATAGCTTGTTATGATTTTTAGCATTTTTGTGTAATTTTAAAGTGATTGGGCTTAGTTTGTTGCTGTAAAGTGTAGTTGAGGGTGATTTTTGATAGCCGAAGTAATTTAGGTGAGTTTGGCATAGTTTGCTATGGTTAGTAGCATTTTTTTGTAATTTAAAAGTGATTGGGTTTAGTTTGTTGTGGTAAGGGTTAGTTGGTGATGATTTATGGTTGCCGAAGTAATTTAGGTGAGTTTGGCATAGTTTGCTATGGTTAGTAGCATTTTTTTGTAATTTACAAGTGATTAGGTTTAGTTTGTTGTGGTAAAGGTTAGTTGGTGATGATTTAGAGTAGCCGAAGTAATTTAGGTGAGTCTGACATAGTTTGTTATGATTTGTACACCTTTTCTTGTAATTTTAGGATGATATGGTTTGGTTTGTTGTGGTAAGGGATAGTTGGGGGTGATTTACGGTAGCGGAAGTAATTTAGGTAATTCTGGTATAGTTTGTTATGATTTTTAGCATTTTTTTGTAATTTTAAAGTGATTGGTCTTAGTTTGTTGCTGTAAAGTGTAGTTGGGGGTGATTTTTGATAGCCGAAGTAATTTAGGTGAGTTTGGCATAGCTTGCTATGGTTAGTAGCATTTTTTTGTAATTTAAAAGTGATTGGGTTTAGTTCGTTGTGGTAAGGGTTAGTTGGTGATGATTTATGGTAGCCGAAGTAATTTAGGTGAGTTTGGCATAGTTTGCTATGGTTAGTAGCATTTTTTTGTAATTTAAAAGTGATTGGGTTTAGTTTGTTGTGGTAAGGGTTAGTTGGTGATGATTTATAGTAGCCGAAGTAATTTAGGTGAGTCTGGCATAGTTTGTTATGATTTGTACACCTTTTTTTGTAATTTTAAGATGATATGGTTTGGTTTGTTGTGGTAACGGATAGTTGGAGGTGATTTACGGTAGCCGAAGTAATTTAGGTGATTCTGGTATAGCTTGTTATGATTTTTAGCATTTTTTTTGTAATTTTAAAGTGATTGGGCTTAGTTTGTTGCTGTAAAGTGTAGTTGAGGGTGATTTTTGATAGCCGAAGTAATTTAGGTGAGTTTGGCATAGTTTGCTATGGTTAGTAGCATTTTTTTGTAATTTAAAAGTGATTGGGTTTAGTTTGTTGTGGTAAGGGTTAGTTGGTAATGATTTATGGTTGCCGAAGTAATTTAGGTGAGTTTGGCATAGTTTGCTATGGTTAGTAGCATTTTTTTGTAATTTAAAAGTGATTAGGTTTAGTTTGTTGTGGTAAGTATTAGTTGGTGATGATTTAGAGTAGCCGAAGTAATTTAGGTGAGTCTGGCATAGTTTGTTATGATTTGTACACCTTTTCTTGTAATTTTAAGATGATATGGTTTGGTTTGTTGTGGTAAGGGATAGTTGGGGGTGATTTACGGTAGCCGAAGTAATTTAGGTGATTCTGGTATAGTTTGTTATGATTTTTAGCATTTTTTTGTAATTTTAAAGTGATTGGGCATAGTTTGTTGATGTAAAGTGTAGTTGGGGGTAATTTTTAATAGCCGAAGTAATTTAGGTGAGTTTGGCATAGTTTGCTATGGTTAGTAGCATTTTTTTGTAATTTAAAAGTGATTGAGTTTAGTTTGTTGTGGTAAGGATTAGTTGGTGATGATTTATGATAGCCGAAGTAATTTAGGTGAGTTTGGCATAGTTTGCTATGGTTAGTAGCATTTTTTTGTAATTTAAAAGTGATTGGGTTTAGTTTGTTGTGGTACGGGTTAGTTGGTGATGATTTAGAGTAGCCGAAGTAATTTAGGTTAGTCTGGCATAGTTTGTTATGATTTGTACACCATTTTTTGTTATTTTAAGATGATATGGTTTGGTTTGTTGTGGTAAGGGATAGTTGGGGGTGATTTACGGTAGCCGGAGTAATTTACGTGATTCTGGTATAGTTTGTAATGATTTTTAGCATTTTTTTGTAATTTTAAAGTGATTGGGCTTAGTTTGTTGCTGTAAAGTGTAGTTGGGGGTGATTTTTGATAGCCGAAATAATTTAGGTGAGTTTGGCATAGTTTGCTATAGTTAGTAGCATTTTTTTGTAATTTAAAAGTGATTGGGTTTAGTTTGTTGTGGAAAGGGTTAGTTGGTGATGATTTATGATAGCCGAAGTAATTTAGGTAAGTTTGGCATAGTTTGCTATGGTTAATAGCATTTTTTTGTAATTTAAAAGTGATTGGGTTTTGTTCGTTGTGGTAAGGGTTAGTTGGTGATGATTTATGGTAGCCGAAGTAATTTAGGTGAGTTTGGCATAGTTTGCTATGGTTAGTAGCATTTTTTTGTAATTTAAAAGTGATTGGGTTTAGTTTGTTGTGGTAAGGTTTAGTTGGTGATGATTTAGAGTAGTCGAAGTAATTTAGGTGAGTCTGGCATAGTTTGTTATGATTTGTACACCTTTTCTTGTAACTTTAGGATGATATGGTTAGGTTTGTTGTGGTAAGGGATAGTTGGGGGTGATTTACGGTAGCGGAAGTAATTTTGGTGATTCTGGTATAGTTTGTTATGATTTTTAGCATTTTTTTGTAATTTTAAAGTGATTGGGCTTAGTTTGTTGCTGTAAAGTGTAGTTGGGGGTGATTTTTGATAGCCGAAGTAATTTAGGTGAGTTTGGCATAGCTTGCTATGGTTAGTAGCAATTTTTTGTAATTTAAAAGTGATTGGGTTTAGTTTGTTGTGGTAAGGGTTAGTTGGTGATGATTTATGGTAGCCGAAGTAATTTAGGTGAGTTTGGCATAGTTTGCTATGGTTAGTAGCATTTTTTTGTAATTTAAAAGTGATTGGGTTTAGTTTGTTGTGGTAAGGGTTAGTTGGTGATGATTTATAGTAGCCGAAGTAATTTAGGTGAGTCTGGCATAGTTTGTTATGATTTGTACACCTTTTTTTGTAATTTTAAGATGATATGGTTTGGTTTGTTGTGGTAACGGATAGTTGGGGGTGATTTACGGTAGCCGAAGTAATTTAGGTGATTCTGGTATAGCTTGTTATGATGTTTAGCATTTTTTTGTTATTTTAAAGTGATTGGGCTTAGTTTGTTGCTGTAAAGTGTAGTTGAGGGTGCTTTTTGATAGCCGAAGTAATTTAGGTGAGTTTGGCATAGTTTGCTATGGTTAGTAGCATTTTTTTGTAATTTAAAAGTGATTGGGTTTAGTTTGTTGTGGTAAGGGTTAGTTGGTAATGATTTATGGTTGCCGAAGTAATTTATGTGAGTTTGGCATAGTTTGCTATGGTTAGTAGCATTTTTTTGTAATTTAAAAGTGATTGGGTTTAGTTTGTTGTGGTAAGGGTTAGTTGGTAATGATTTATGGCAGCCGAAGTAATTTAGGTGAGTTTGGCAAAGTTTGCCATGGTTAGTAGCATTTTTTTGTAATTTAAAAGTGATTAGGTTTAGTTTGTTGTGGTAAAGGTTAGTTGGTAATGATTTAGAGTAGCCGAAGTAATTTAGGTGAGTCTGGCATAGTTTGTTATGATTTGTACACCTTTTCTTGTAATTTTAGGATGATATGGTTTGGTTTGTTGTGGTAACGGATAGTTGGGGGTGATTTACGGTAGCCGAAGTAATTTAGGTGATTCTGGTATAGCTTGTTATGATTTTTAGCATTTTTTTGTAATTTTAAAGTGATTGGGCTTAGTTTGTTGCTGTAAAGTGTAGTTGAGGGTGATTTTTGATAGCCAAAGTAATTTAGGTGAGTTTGGCATAGTTTGCTATGGTTAGTAGCATTTTTTTGTAATTTAAAAGTGATTGGGTTTAGTTTGTTGTGGTAAGGGTTAGTTGGTAATGATTTATGGTTGCCGAAGTAATTTAGGTGAGTTTGGCATAGTTTGCTATGGTTAGTAGCATTTTTTTGTAATTTAAAAGTGATTGGGTTTAGTTTGTTGTGGTAAGGGTTAGTTGGTGATGATTTAGAGTAGTCGAAGTAATTTAGGTGAGTCTGGCATAGTTTGTTATGATTTGTACACCTTTTCTTGTAATTTTAGGATGATATGGTTTGGTTTGTTGTGGTAAGGGATAGTTGGGGGTGATTTACGGTAGCGGAAGTAATTTAGGTGATTCTGGTATAGTTTGTTATGATTTTTAGCATTTTTTTGTAATTTTAAAGTGATTGGGCTTAGTTTGTTGCTGTAAAGTGTAGTTGGGGGTGATTTTTGATAGCCGAAGTAATTTAGGTGAGTTTGGCATAGCTTGCTATGGTTAGTAGCAATTTTTTGTAATTTAAAAGTGATTGGGTTTAGTTTGTTGTGGTAAGGGTTAGTTGGTGATGATTTATAGTAGCCGAAGTAATTTAGGTGAGTCTGGCATAGTTTGTTATGATTTGTACACCTTTTTTTGTAATTTTAAGATGATATGGTTTGGTTTGTTGTGGTAACGGATAGTTGGGGGTGATTTACGGTTGCCGAAGTAATTTAGGTGATTCTGGTATAGCTTGTTATGATTTTTAGCATTTTTTTGTAATTTTAAAGTGATTGGGCTTAGTTTGTTGCTGTAAAGTGTAGTTGAGGGTGATTTTTGATAGCCAAAGTAATTTAGGTGAGTTTGGCATAGTTTGCTATGGTTAGTAGCATTTTTTTGTAATTTAAAAGTGATTGGGTTTAGTTTGTTGTGGTAAGGGTTAGTTGGTAATGATTTATGGTTGCCGAAGTAATTTAGGTGAGTTTGGCATAGTTTGCTATGGTTAGTAGCATTTTTTTGTAATTTAAAAGTGATTGGGTTTAGTTTGTTGTGGTAAGGGTTAGTTGGTGATGATTTAGAGTAGTCGAAGTAATTTAGGTGAGTCTGGCATAGTTTGTTATGATTTGTACACCTTTTCTTGTAATTTTAGGATGATATGGTTTGGTTTGTTGTGGTAAGGGATAGTTGGGGGTGATTTACGGTAGCGGAAGTAATTTAGGTGATTCTGGTATAGTTTGTTATGATTTTTAGCATTTTTTTGTAATTTTAAAGTGATTGGGCTTAGTTTGTTGCTGTAAAGTGTAGTTGGGGGTGATTTTTGATAGCCGAAGTAATTTAGGTGAGTTTGGCATAGCTTGCTATGGTTAGTAGCAATTTTTTGTAATTTAAAAGTGATTGGGTTTAGTTTGTTGTGGTAAGGGTTAGTTGGTGATGATTTATAGTAGCCGAAGTAATTTAGGTGAGTCTGGCATAGTTTGTTATGATTTGTACACCTTTTTTTGTAATTTTAAGATGATATGGTTTGGTTTGTTGTGGTAACGGATAGTTGGGGGTGATTTACGGTAGCCGAAGTAATTTAGGTGATTCTGGTATAGCTTGTTATGATGTTTAGCATTTTTTTGTTATTTTAAAGTGATTGGGCTTAGTTTGTTGCTGTAAAGTGTAGTTGAGGGTGATTTTGGATAGCCGAAGTAATTTAGGTGAGTTTGGCATAGTTTGCTATGGTTAGTAGCATTTTTTTGTAATTTAAAAGTGATTGGGTTTAGTTTGTTGTGGTAAGGGTTAGTTGGTAATGATTTATGGTTGCCGAAGTAATTTAGGTGAGTTTGGCATAGTTTGCTATGGTTAGTAGCATTTTTTTGTAATTTAAAAGTGATTAGGTTTAGTTTGTTGTGGTAAAGGTTAGTTGGTGATGATTTAGAGTAGCCGAAGTAATTTAGGTGAGTCTGGCATAATTTGTTATGATTTGTACACCTTTTCTTGTAATTTTAGGATGATATGGTTTGGTTTGTTGTGGTAAGGGATAGTTGGGGGTGATTTACGGTAGCCGGAGTAATTTAGGTGATTCTGGTATAGTTTGTAATGATTTTTAGCATTTTTTTGTAATTTTAAAGTGATTGGGCTTAGTTTGTTGCTGTAAAGTGTAGTTGGGGGTGATTTTTGATAGCCGAAATAATTTAGGTGAGTTTGGCATAGTTTGCTATAGTTAGTAGCATTTTTTTGTAATTTAAAAGTGATTGGGTTTAGTTTGTTGTGGAAAGGGTTAGTTGGTGATGATTTATGATAGCCGAAGTAATTTAGGTAAGTTTGGCATAGTTTGCTATGGTTAATAGCATTTTTTTGTAATTTAAAAGTGATTGGGTTTTGTTCGTTGTGGTAAGGGTTAGTTGGTGATGATTTATGGTAGCCGAAGTAATTTAGGTGAGTTTGGCATAGTTTGCTATAGTTAGTAGCATTTTTTTGTAATTTAAAAGTGATTGGGTTTAGTTTGTTGAGGAAAGGGTTAGTTGGTGATGATTTATGATAGCCGAAGTAATTTAGGTAAGTTTGGCATAGTTTGCTATGGTTAATAGCATTGTTGCGACCGATGGCAACTGAATTCGCTCGATGAAATGTCGATCGTTTGTGGTCGAATAAATGGATCGCTGGTTGTTTTAAAACTTTTAATACTAAAGTTAAGAACTAAAACATAAAATTCTTGTAACGACTAACATGCACGTGTGTATATCAACAACAACAACAAACGAATGAATGTCGGTAATGGCGCTCTCTACATGAGGCGTTATCGGCAGCACAGTCCCGTTCATCAGGCAACCAGACACACACACTCGTCTAACTCAACATAGCGCCCAACGTTGAAACGCTTGCCTTGAGTTTCAAGAACCCGTGAATGGCACAAATGTCATAGCAATAGCACATTTATTGAGTCGATTTCTCCTCGATTGGCAGCACACAGAGCCTCTGGACAGCTCGCTTTACTTCTCCACCGGCTGTTTTGACGGTAGCGACCCTGATGATTCCATCGTCTCCGGGGTGTAGTTCTCGGATCCGTCCCAACTTCCACGATGTGGGTGGAGTGTTGTCGTCCGCCAAGATCACCAACGTTCCAACCTTCAGTACTTGGTCGTCTGACTCGCTCCACTTGGCTCGCCGTTGCAGAGTCAGCAAGTAGTCCCTTTTCCATCTTTGCCAGAATAGTTGCACCTTTTGTTGTATTAATGCATAACGATCTAGTCGATTGAGGGCAATGTCCGTCAAGTCTGTTTGGGGAATGGAGGTAAGGGCGTTTCCAATGAGAAAATGGCCGGGAGTGAGTGCTTCTAGATCAAACGGATCTTGGGTGAGAGGTATTAGGGGTCGTGAATTCATAATCGCCTCCACTTGTGCAAAAAGAGTGGAAAGCTCCTCGAATGTGATATTAGTATTAGTCGATGTTATGATTCGTGTTAAGTGATATTTGCTCGCTTCACCGCCGCTTCCCACAAGCCCCCGTGATGCGGTGAACGTGGTGGTATAAATTTCCAATCAATGTGATTTTGCAAGAAAAATTCTGCGAACTCACCCTTGTCGACCAATACATCAAACGACCGATATGCACGCTTTAATTCGTTGCTCGCACCGGTAAAGTTCGTGCCATTATCGGAATACATGCATTTTGGAAGGCCACGTCGCGAGACAAATCGTTTGAAGGCGCTTATGAAAGAAGCAGTACTTAAATCGCTGGCTACCTCTAGGTGCACAGCCTTTGTTGTGAAGCATATGAATATGCACAAGTATGATTTTATAATAGCTCTGTTACGCAGCTTTCCGTCCTTGACTAAATATGGACCGGCAAGATCTACCCCTGATATATAAAAGGGACGATTTTGAGTTACTCGATTGGATGGAAGGGCTCCCATCTTACGTATAATTTTTGTTGGATTAACCTTGAAACACGTTACACATCGTCTCAGTACGCCGCGAATAGAGGATCGCGATCTTAAAATCCAGTAACGTTCGCGGATTGACGTTAAAAGGGTTTGAAAGCCCGCATGCAAATGTCGATGATGTTCGTGTTTAATTATTAACGTGGTCAAAACATGGTTCGGATCTAAAATAATTTGATGTTTCATCTCGTATGGTAAATCGCTTTTGGTCAGTCTACCTCCGACTCTGATCAAGCCATTCGCATCGATGAAGGGATCTAGCGAGCTCAATCTTGACTTGCGAAACGACTTAATGTCTTGTGCGAATGATTGCGTTTGGGAAAGTTTTAATAGCCGCGTCGCGGCATCTTCCATTTCTGCTGTAGTGATAGGTCCGTTGGCATGTTTAGTTCGCTTTGAAACCTTGAAGACAAATCTGAGACAAAGAACCGTAACTCTTAATAAGCGATACAAATTCGAATACCTTTTAAAAATGTCAAAATCTTCCGTGACACTTGTCATGGCTACTTGAACGTTGCGTTTTTCTGGCGTCTCGTTATCGATACACATTGAGACGAATTTATTCGGATAGTTACTTGATTCTAGCCGTAGCCAGTCTGGGCCCTGCCACCAGAGATCGCAACCTGCTAATTGGCTTGGCAGTATACCGCGAGATGCAATGTCAGCAGGGTTTTGTTTAGTCGGAACGTGCCCCCAAAAACTTGTTTCGGTGTTACCTTGGATTTCAGACACGCGGTTTGCTACAAAAACCTTCCAAGTGGTTGGAGGAGCGGCAATCCATGATATGACTATTTGGCTGTCCGTCCATAAATAAACCTTATCACAAATTATGCTTAACGATTCCTTGACCTTAGTGTACAATTGAGAGAGCAGCACCGCTCCACAAAGTTCTAACCTTGGTAAGGTTATAAGTTTGATAGGTTTGTTTGGATCGGATCGCCAAACTATACGTTGGAGATCGCGCTGAGATTCGGTTACATATATTTGACGATACATTTTTTCCGCGTCACCCGTGATGACGTAGTTGTGGGTTCTAAAGCGTATGATAATAGACAATAGATCGTCTTGAATCGTCGGCCCTACTTTCAGGATATCGTTATGAGCTACGCCACTGGACGATTTACACGACGCATTGAAAACGACGCGCAGCTTAGTCGTAGAGCTGGTTTCCTTTATTACTCCATGATGAGGTATGTAATATGTGGGACTGATTGTACTGAATATTTCGTCATCGTTTAATTTCGTCATGTGTTTCAAAGATTCTTATTCCGTCATGAAGTCGATATATCTTTCCTTGAATTTAGGATTTCTTCTAAATTTTTGCTCGATCGACTGAAGCCGCTGTTCGGCGTGGTGTAACGATTCACCTAAAAGAGGTGCATCCATGTGCATCGGTAAATTGACACTGTATCGTCCGTCATGACATCGTTTGGTGGTGTTTTTAAACAATCGCTCACATTCTTGTTCTTCTATTGTGTGGTTGCGGCGTGCGCACTCTTCAATTTTCCAAAACCGCTCTATTTTGTCATTAAGTTCGCTCATGGAACTGATATTTAAATTACACACCGCTGAACTAAAAATACTTGAATAGGAGTTCGTGATCGGACCGGAAACTAACCATCCTAAGCAAGTAGACTGCAATGTCGGAAGTTGGTCACCTAACTTAACCTTGCCTGAACCCAGGATGTCTGCAAAAATGGAAGCTCCTAGTAGGAGATCGATCTCCTTTGATTTATAAAACTCCGGATCGGCAAGCACGATGTTGTCAGGTATTTTTAATTTATCGACGTTTACTGGTACCAGAGGTAAATGTTCCGTGATTTTATCTAACACATAAAAAGTTAGTTCGCTCCTAAAATCATTATTTCGTGACTTGATCGTAGTACGCGTGCTACCATGGAGCGTAACAGAAGTGGCACCTACACCTACTACTGGTACTCGCGTTTGCTTAGCTAGTAGCCCGAGTTTGTCGGCCAACCTTCGGGTGATAAAGTTTGGCATTGAACCGCTATCGAGGAGGGCGGTACAACGAATCCACTCCCCAGTATTCGATAACGCCAATAGGGATGCGGTTGATAATAAAATTTGCGGGGTCAGATCAGCACAGTGATTTGACACCACGGATGGATTTTGATTTAACTCGTCCTGACTAGGCCCTGGAATGGCCTCTTCATGCAGTAATGTATTATGTTTGCCACCGCAGCGCTTGCAACCTTGCGACGTGCAATTGTTCGTCAAATGATTACTGCGCAAACAGTTCATACAGAGTCTCAATTGCTTAACTTCTCTTACACGAGTCGCCGCTGGCAACGTTTTTAACTTCTCACACGCGTATATGGGGTGATCGCTTTTACAAAAATAACATGAAACGTGTCCCCTTTGTGTCGCTAAATTCGAAACGAATCGTTCTTTATAATGTTTTTTGTTTGCGGACCCCCTCGACTCGTTGGCCGAATGCTTGCTTATTGATGCGGAATTTCGATGCTCAACGCTTTCTAATAATTTACACCGAGTATCCAGAAAATGTATTAATTGAATGTACGTAGGTTCGGTTACTTTCTCAGCTAGCATAAACTCTTCCCATTCGCGTTCCCGATAAAAGTCAAGCTTCCGAGTTATTAGGAATATCAACAAAGTATTCCAACCGTCTACCTTTTCGCCTAGAGCTCGCAGGGCTCGTTCATGTTTTTGTACATCGTCAGTTAGTTGCCGTAACGAATAATCCTTTGAAACCTGTGGTAAATCGACGATACCCTTGATATGATTTTTGATAATTATATGATTGTTTTCATACCGCCTTTTTAAAAGATCCCACGCGCTTTCGTAGTTTTCGTTCGTAACTTCGATCGAGTCTAGGACCTTTGCTGCTTCGCCCTTAAGACAACTTAAAAGATAATAGAACTTTTTTATGTTGTCCAAATGTGTATCGTTATGAACGAGAGATGAGAACATGTCTCTGAATTGCCCGAATTTTTCATATTCGCCAAAGAATTTCGGTAATTCGAGTGTTGGAAATCGTACGTTTTGATTTGCGTTATTCGGTGGAGTTGCGGATGCTGATATCGTTTGCAGTTGTACTGAGCCGTGTGCTTGTATGAAACGTTTCGCCCGTTCAATTTGACCAAAATAATCGTCTTCAAACGATTCGTCGGTGTCCGATTCGTCTACATAGCTTCCGATGATTCTTTGCACGTGCTGAAATTTGTCGAGCAATGGCTCCGTTCTTTCCAGGCGAGACTGCAATTGTAAAACCTGTTCGTCATTGTATTTGTCGAGAAAGGTGGAAAACTTCGTCAATGATGTTTTTATTTGTTTGCGTTCGAGCTTTGCCAGCTTCACAATGTTGTCTACTTCCATAGCGGTGGCCATTGTACCCGTGAGGCCGCGATAAACCGAACAAGAGAACTTACTCAAAATGGCGCAAAATGGCGATTAATTTGCACGCAGAAGTTGAGGACGAATTACGATTCTAGGAGTGATGGAATGGAAAGGAACAGACTTACTTTCGTTGATTAAGATTGCCCTTTGATGATTGTTGATGTACCACACTGGATTCACGATGTCGAACCAATGCTGTTGTGTTGATAACCGTGTTCATGAACGCATCCGGCTCGAAGGACCAAATGTTGCGACCGATGGCAACTGAATTCGCTCGATGAAATGTCGATCGTTTGTGGTCGAATAAATGGATCGCTGGTTGTTTTAAAACTTTTAATACTAAAGTTAAGAACTAAAACATAAAATTCTTGTAACGACTAACATGCACGTGTGTATATCAACAACAACAACAAACGAATGAATGTCGGTAATGGCGCTCTCTACATGAGGCGTTATCGGCAGCACAGTCCCGTTCATCAGGCAACCAGACACACACACTCGTCTAACTCAACAAGCATTTTTTTGTAATTTAAAAGTGATTGGGTTTTGTTCGTTGTGGTAAGGGTTAGTTGGTGATGATTTATGGTAGCCGAAGTAATTTAGGTGAGTTTGGCATAGTTTGCTATGGTTAGTAGCATTTTTTTGTAATTTAAAAGTGATTGGGTTTAGTTTGTTGTGGTAAGGGTTAGTTGGTGATGATTTAGAGTAGCCGAAGTAATTTAGGTGAGTCTGGCATAGTTTGTTATGATTTGTACACATTTTTTTTTTATTTTAAGATGATATGGTTTGGTTTGTTGTGGTAACGGATAGTTGGGGGTCATTTACGGTAGCCGAAGTAATTTAGGTGATTCTGGTATAGTTTGTTATGATTTTTAGCATTTTTTTGTAATTTTAAAGTGATTGGGCATAGTTTGTTGCTGTAAAGTGTAGCTGGGGGTAATTTTTGATAGCCGAAGTAATTTAGGTGAATTTGGCATAGTTTGCTATGGTTAGTAGCATTTTTTTGTAATTTAAAAGTGATTGAGTTTAGTTTGTTGTGGTAAGGGTTAGTTGGTGATGATTTATGATAGCCGAAGTAATTTAGGTGAGTTTGGCATAGTTTGCTATTGTTAGTAGCATTTTTTTGTAATTTAAAAGTGATTGGGTTTAGTTTGTTGTGGTAAGGGTTAGTTGGTGATGATTTAGAGTAGCCGAAGTAATTTAGGTTAGTCTGGCATAGTTTGTTATGATTTGTACACCATTTTTTGTTATTTTAATATGATATGGTTTGGTTTGTTGTGGTAAGGGATAGTTGGGGGTGATTTACGGTAGCCGGAGTAATTTAGGTGATTCTGGTATGGTTTGTAATGATTTTTAGCATTTTTTTGTAATTTTAAAATGATTGGGCTTAGTTTGTTGCTGTAAAGTGTAGTTGGGGTGATTATTGATAGCCGAAATAATTTAGGTGAGTTTGGCATAGTTTGCTATGGTTAGTAGCATTTTTTTGTAATTTAAAAGTGATTGGGTTTAGTTTGTTGTGGAAAGGGTTAGTTGGTGATGATTTAGAGTAGCCGAAGTAATTTAGGTGAGTCTGGCATAGTTTGTTATGATTTGTACACCATTTTTTGTAATTTTAGGATGATATGGTTTGGTTTGTTGTGGTAAGGGATAGTTGGGGGTGATTTACGGTAGCCGAAGTAATTTAGGTGATTCTGGTATAGTTTGTTATGATTTTTAGCATTTTTTTGTAATTTTAAAGTGATTGGGCTTATTTTGTTGCTGTAAAGTGTAGTTGGGGGTGATTTTTGATAGCCGAAGTAATTTAGGTGAGTTTGGCATAATTTGCTATGGTTAGTAGCATTTTTTTGTAATTTAAAAGTGATTGGGTTTAGTTTGTTGTGGTAAGGGTTAGTTGGTGATGATTTATGGTAGCCGAAGTAATTTAGGTGAGTTTGGCATAGTTTGCTATGGTTAGTAGCATTTTTTTGTAATTTAAAAGTGATTAGGTTTAGTTTGTTGTGGTAAGGGTTAGTTGGTGATGATTTTGAGTAGCCGAAGTAATTTAGGTGAGTCTGGCATAGTTTGTTATGATTTGTACACCTTTTTTTGTAATTTTAGGATGATATGGTTTGGTTTGTTGTGGTAAGGGATAGTTGGGGGTGATTTACGGTAGCCGAAATAATTTAGGTGATTCTGGTATAGTTTGTTATGATTTTTAGCATTTTTTTGTAATTTTAAAGTGATTGGGCTTAGTTTGTTGCTGTAAAGTGTAGTTGGGGGTGATTTTTGATAGCCGAAGTAATTTAGGTGAGTTTGGCATAGTTTGCTATGGTTAGTAGCATTTTTTTGTAATTTAAAAGTGATTGGGTTTAGTTTGTTGTGGTAAGGGTTAGTTGGTGATGATTTAGAGTAGCCGAAGTAATTTAGGTGAGTCTGGCATAATTTGTTATGATTTGTACACCATTTTTTGTTATTTTAAGATGATATGGTTTGGTTTGTTGTGGTAAGGGATAGTTGGGGGTGATTTACGGTAGCCGGAGTAATTTAGGTGATTCTGGTATAGTTTGTAATGATTTGTAGCATTTTTTTGTAATTTAAAAGTGATTGGGTTTAGTTTGTTGCTGTAAAGTGTTGTTGGGGGTGATTTTTGATAGCCGAAATAATTTAGGTGAGTTTGGCATAGTTTGCTATAGTTAGTAGCATTTTTTTGTAATTTAAAAGTGATTGGGTTTAGTTTGTTGAGGAAAGGGTTAGTTGGTGATGATTTATGATAGCCGAAGTAATTTAGGTAAGTTTGGCATAGTTTGCTATGGTTAATAGCATTTTTTTGTAATTTAAAAGTGATTGGGTTTTGTTCGTTGTGGTAAGGGTTAGTTGGTGATGATTTATGGTAGCCGAAGTAATTTAGGTGAGTTTGGCATAGTTTGCTATGGTTAGTAGCATTTTTTTGTAATTTAAAAGTGATTGGGTTTAGTTTGTTGTGGTAAGGGTTAGTTGGTGATGATTTAGAGTAGCCGAAGTAATTTAGGTGAGTCTGGCATAGTTTGTTATGATTTGTACACCTTTTTTGTAATTTTAAGATGATATGGTTTGGTTTGTTGTGGTAACGGATAGTTGGGGGTCATTTACGGTAGCCGAAGTAATTTAGGTGATTCTGGTATAGTTTGTTATGATTTTTAGCATTTTTTTGTAATTTTAAAGTGATTGGGCATAGTTTGTTGCTGTAAAGTGTAGCTGGGGGTAATTTTTGATAGCCGAAGTAATTTAGGTGAGTTTGGCATAGTTTGCTATGGTTAGTAGCATTTTTTTGTAATTTAAAAGTGATTGAGTTTAGTTTGTTGTGGTAAGGGTTAGTTGGTGATGATTTATGATAGCCGAAGTAATTTAGGTGAGTCTGGCATAGTTTGTTATGATTTGTACACATTTTTTTTTTATTTTAAGATGATATGGTTTGGTTTGTTGTGGTAACGGATAGTTGGGGGTCATTTACGGTAGCCGAAGTAATTTAGGTGATTCTGGTATAGTTGGTTATGATTTTTAGCATTTTTTTGTAATTTTAAAGTGATTGGGCATAGTTTGTTGCTGTAAAGTGTAGCTGGGGGTAATTTTTGATAGCCGAAGTAATTTAGGTGAGTTTGGCATAGTTTGCTATGGTTAGTAGCATTTTTTTGTAATTTAAAAGTGATTGAGTTTAGTTTGTTGTGGTAAGGGTTAGTTGGTGATGGTTTATGATAGCCGAAGTAATTTAGGTGAGTTTGGCATAGTTTGCTATTGTTAGTAGCATTTTTTTGTAATTTAAAAGTGATTGGGTTTAGTTTGTTGTGGTAAGGGTTAGTTGGTGATGATTTAGAGTAGCCGAAGTAATTTAGGTTAGTCTGGCATAGTTTGTTATGATTTGTACACCATTTTTTGTTATTTTAATATGATATGGTTTGGTTTGTTGTGGTAAGGGATAGTTGGGGGTGATTTACGGTAGCCGGAGTAATTTAGGTGATTCTGGTATGGTTTGTAATGATTTTTAGCATTTTTTTGTAATTTTAAAATGATTGGGCTTAGTTTGTTGCTGTAAAGTGTTGTTGGGGTGATTTTTGATAGCCGAAATAATTTAGGTGAGTTTGGCATAGTTTGCTATGGTTAGTAGCATTTTTTTGTAATTTAAAAGTGATTGGGTTTAGTTTGTTGTGGAAAGGGTTAGTTGGTGATGATTTAGAGTAGCCGAAGTAATTTAGGTGAGTCTGGCTTAGTTTGTTATGATTTGTACACCATTTTTTGTAATTTTAGGATGATATGGTTTGGTTTGTTGTGGTAAGGAATAGTTGGGGGTGATTTACGGTAGCCGAAGTAATTTAGGTGATTCTGGTATAGTTTGTTATGATTTTTAGCATTTTTTTGTAATTTTAAAGTGATTGGGCTTATTTTGTTGCTGTAAAGTGTAGTTGGGGGTGATTTTTGATAGCCGAAGTAATTTAGGTGAGTTTGGCATAGTTTGCTATGGTTAGTAGCATTTTTTTGTAATTTAAAAGTGATTGGGTTTAGTTTGTTGTGGTAAGGGTTAGTTGGTGATGATTTAGAGTAGCCGAAGTAATTTAGGTGAGTCTGGCATAATTTGTTATGATTTGTACACCATTTTTTGTTATTTTAAGATGATATGGTTTTGTTTGTTGTGGTAAGGGATAGTTGGGGGTGATTTACGGTAGCCGGAGTAATTTAGGTAATTCTGGTATAGTTTGTAATGATTTGTAGCATTTTTTTGTAATTTAAAAGTGATTGGGTTTAGTTTGTTGCTGTAAAGTGTTGTTGGGGGTGATTTTTGATAGCCGAAATAATTTAGGTGAGTTTGGCATAGTTTGCTATAGTTAGTAGCATTTTTTTGTAATTTAAAAGTGATTGGGTTTAGTTTGTTGAGGAAAGGGTTAGTTGGTGATGATTTATGATAGCCGAAGTAATTTAGGTAAGTTTGGCATAGTTTGCTATGGTTAATAGCATTTTTTTGTAATTTAAAAGTGATTGGGTTTTGTTCGTTGTGGTAAGGGTTAGTTGGTGATGATTTATGGTAGCCGAAGTAATTTAGGTGAGTTTGGCATAGTTTGCTATGGTTAGTAGCATTTTTTTGTAATTTAAAAGTGATTGGGTTTAGTTTGTTGTGGTAAGGGTTAGTTGGTGATGATTTAGAGTAGCCGAAGTAATTTAGGTGAGTCTGGCATAGTTTGTTATGATTTGTACACCTTTTTTGTAATTTTAAGATGATATGGTTTGGTTTGTTGTGGTAACGGATAGTTGGGGGTCATTTACGGTAGCCGAAGTAATTTAGGTGATTCTGGTATAGTTTGTTATGATTTTTAGCATTTTTTTGTAATTTTAAAGTGATTGGGCATAGTTTGTTGCTGTAAAGTGTAGCTGGGGGTAATTTTTGATAGCCGAAGTAATTTAGGTGAGTTTGGCATAGTTTGCTATGGTTAGTAGCATTTTTTTGTAATTTAAAAGTGATTGAGTTTAGTTTGTTGTGGTAAGGGTTAGTTGGTGATGATTTATGATAGCCGAAGTAATTTAGGTGAGTCTGGCATAGTTTGTTATGATTTGTACACATTTTTTTTTTATTTTAAGATGATATGGTTTGGTTTGTTGTGGTAACGGATAGTTGGGGGTCATTTACGGTAGCCGAAGTAATTTAGGTGATTCTGGTATAGTTGGTTATGATTTTTAGCATTTTTTTGTAATTTTAAAGTGATTGGGCATAGTTTGTTGCTGTAAAGTGTAGCTGGGGGTAATTTTTGATAGCCGCAGTAATTTAGGTGAGTTTGGCATAGTTTGCTATGGTTAGTAGCATTTTTTTGTAATTTAAAAGTGATTGAGTTTAGTTTGTTGTGGTAAGGGTTAGTTGGTGATGGTTTATGATAGCCGAAGTAATTTAGGTGAGTTTGGCATAGTTTGCTATTGTTAGTAGCATTTTTTTGTAATTTAAAAGTGATTGGGTTTAGTTTGTTGTGGTAAGGGTTAGTTGGTGATGATTTAGAGTAGCCGAAGTAATTTAGGTTAGTCTGGCATAGTTTGTTATGATTTGTACACCATTTTTTGTTATTTTAATATGATATGGTTTGGTTTGTTGTGGTAAGGGATAGTTAAGGGTTATTTACGGTAGCCGGAGTAATTTAGGTGATTCTGGTATGGTTTGTAATGATTTTTAGCATTTTTTTGTAATTTTAAAATGATTGGGCTTAGTTTGTTGCTGTAAAGTGTAGTTGGGGTGATTTTTGATAGCCGAAATAATTTAGGTGAGTTTGGCATAGTTTGCTATGGTTAGTAGCATTTTTTTGTAATTTAAAAGTGATTGGGTTTAGTTTGTTGTGGAAAGGGTTAGTTGGTGATGATTTAGAGTAGCCGAAGTAATTTAGGTGAGTCTGGCTTAGTTTGTTATGATTTGTACACCATTTTTTGTAATTTTAGGATGATATGGTTTGGTTTGTTGTGGTAAGGGATAGTTGGGGGTGATTTACGGTAGCCGAAGTAATTTAGGTGATTCTGGTATAGTTTGTTATGATTTTTAGCATTTTTTTGTAATTTTAAAGTGATTGGGCTTATTTTGTTGCTGTAAAGTGTAGTTGGGGGTGATTTTTGATAGCCGAAGTAATTTAGGTGAGTTTGGCATAATTTGCTATGGTTAGTAGCATTTTTTTGTAATTTAAAAGTGATTGGGTTTAGTTTGTTGTGGTAAGGGTTAGTTGGTGATGATTTATGGTAGCCGAAGTAATTTAGGTGAGTTTGGCATAGTTTGCTATGGTTAGTAGCATTTTTTTGTAATTTAAAAGTGATTAGGTTTAGTTTGTTGTGGTAAGGGTTAGTTGGTGATGATTTTGAGTAGCCCAAGTAATTTAGGTGAGTCTGGCATAGTTTGTTATGATTTGTACACCTTTTCTTGTAATTTTACGATGATATGGTTTGGTTTGTTGTGGTAAGGGATAGTTGGGGGTGATTTACGGTAGCCGAAGTAATTTAGGTGATTCTGGTATAGTTTGTTATGATTTTTAGCATTTTTTTGTAATTTTAAAGTGATTGGGCTTAGTTTGTTGCTGTAAAGTGTAGTTGGGGATGATTTTTAATAGCCGAAGTAATTTAGGTGAGTTTGGCATAGTTTGCTATGGTTAGTAGCATTTTTTTGTAATTTAAAAGTGATTGGGTTTAGTTTGTTGTGGTAAGGGTTAGTTGGTGATGATTTATGGTAGCCGAAGTAATTTAGGTGAGTTTGGCATAGTTTGCTATGGTTAGTAGCATTTTTTTGTAATTTAAAAGTGATTGGGTTTAGTTTGTTGTGGTAAGGGTTAGTTGGTGATGATTTAGAGTAGCCGAAGTAATTTAGGTGAGTCTGGCATAATTTGTTATGATTTGTACACCATTTTTTGTTATTTTAAGATGATATGGTTTGGTTTGTTGTGGTAAGGGATAGTTGGGGGTGATTTACGGTAGCCGGAGTAATTTAGGTGATTCTGGTATAGTTTGTAATGATTTGTAGCATTTTTTTGTAATTTAAAAGTGATTGGGTTTACTTTGTTGCTGTAAAGTGTTGTTGGGGGTGATTTTTGATAGCCGAAATAATTTAGGTGAGTTTGGCATAGTTTGCTATAGTTAGTAGCATTTTTTTGTAATTTAAAAGTGATTGGGTTTAGTTTGTTGAGGAAAGGGTTAGTTGGTGATGATTTATGATAGCCGAAGTAATTTAGGTAAGTTTGGCATAGTTTGCTATGGTTAATAGCATTTTTTTGTCATTTAAAAGTGATTGGGTTTTGTTCGTTGTGGTAAGGGTTAGTTGGTGATGATTTATGGTAGCCGAAGTAATTTAGGTGAGTTTGGCATAGTTTGCTATGGTTAGTAGCATTTTTTTGTAATTTAAAAGTGATTGGGTTTAGTTTGTTGTGGTAAGGGTTAGTTGGTGATGATTTAGAGTAGCCGAAGTAATTTAGGTGAGTCTGGCATAGTTTGTTATGATTTGTACACCTTTTTTTGTAATTTTAAGATGATATGGTTTGGTTTGTTGTGGTAACGGATAGTTGGGGGTCATTTACGGTAGCCGAAGTAATTTAGCTGATTCTGGTATAGTTTGTTATGATTTTTAGCATTTTTTTGTAATTTAAAAGTGATTGAGTTTAGTTTGTTGTGGTAAGGGTTAGTTGGTGATGATTTATGATAGCCGAAGTAATTTAGGTAAGTTTGGCATAGTTTGCTATTGTTAGTAGCATTTTTTTGTAATTTTAAAGTGATTGGGTTTATTTTGTTGTGGTAAGGGTTAGTTGGTGATGATTTAGAGTAGCCGAAGTAATTTAGGTTATTCTGGCATAGTTTGTTATGATTTGTACACCATTTTTTGTTATTTTAATATGATATGGTTTGGTTTGTTGTGGTAAGGGATAGTTGGGGGTGATTTACGGTAGCCGGAGTAATTTAGGTGATTCTGGTATAGTTTGTAATGATTTTTAGCATTTTTTTGTAATTTTAAAATGATTGGGCTTAGTTTGTTGCTGTAAAGTGTAGTTGGGGGTGATTTTTGATAGCCGAAATAATTTAGGTGAGTTTGGCATAGTTTGCTATGTTTAGTAGCATTTTTTTGTAATTTAAAAGTGATTGGGTTTAGTTTGTTGTGGAAAGGGTTAGTTGGTGATGATTTATGGTAGCCGAAGTAATTTAGGTGATTGTGGTATAGTTTGTTATGATTTTTAGCATTTTTTTGTAATTTTAAAGTGATTGGGCATAGTTTGTTGCTGTAAAGTGTAGTTGGGGGTAATTTTTGATAGCCGAAGTAATTTAGGTGAGTTTGGCATAGTTTGCTATGGTTAGTAGCATTTTTTTGCAATTTAAAAGTGATTGAGTTTAGTTTGTTGTGGTAAGGGTTAGTTGGTGATGATTTATGATAGCCGAAGTAATTTAGGTGAGTTTGGCATAGTTTGCTATTGTTAGTAGCATTTTTTTGTAATTTAAAAGTGATTGGGTTTTGTTCGTTGTGGTAAGGGTTAGTTGGTGATGATTTATGGTAGCCGAAGTAATTTAGGTGAGTTTGGCATAGTTTGTTATGGTTAGTAGCATTTTTTTGTAATTTAAAAGTGATTGGGTTTAGTTTGTTGTGGTAAGGGTTAGTTGGTGATGATTTAGAGTAGCCGAAGTAATTTAGGTGAGTCTGGCATAGTTTGTAATGATTTGTACACCTTTTTTTCTAATTTTAAGATGATATGGTTTGGTTTGTTGTGGTAACGGATAGTTGGGGGTGATTTACGGTAACCGAAGTAATTTAGGTGATTCTGGTATAGTTTGTTATGATTTTTAGCATTTTTCTGTAATTTTAAAGTGATTGGGCATAGTTTGTTGCTGTAAAGTGTAGTTGGGGGTAATTTTTGATAGCCGAAGTAATTTAGGTGAGTTTGGCATAGTTTGCTATGGTTAGTAGCATTTTTTTGTAATTTAAAAGTGATTGAGTTTAGTTTGTTGTGGTAAGGGTTAGTTGGTGATGATTTATGATAGCCGAAGTAATTTAGGTGAGTTTGGCATAGTTTGCTATGGTTAGTAGCATTTTTTTGTAATTTAAAAGTGATTGGGTTTAGTTCGTTGTGGTAAGGGTTAGTTGGTGATGATTTATGGTAGCCGAAGTAATTTAGGTGAGTTTGGCATAGTTTGCTATGGTTAGTAGCATTTTTTTGTAATTTAAATGTGATTGGGTTTAGTTTGTTGTGGTAAGGGTTAGTTGGTGATGATTTATAGTAGCCGAAGTAATTTAGGTGAGTCTGGCATAGTTTGTTATGATTTGTACACCTTTTTTTGTAATTTTAAGATGATATGGTTTGGTTTGTTGTGGTAACGGATAGTTGGGGGTGATTTACGGTAGCCGAAGTAATTTAGGTGATTCTGGTATAGCTTGTTATGATTTTTAGCATTTTTTTGTAATTTTAAAGTGATTGGGCTTAGTTTGTGTCTGTAAAGTGTAGTTGAGGGTGATTTTTGATAGCCGAAGTAATTTAGGAGAGTTTGGCATAGTTTGCTATGGTTAGTAGCATTTTTTTGTAATTTAAAAGTGATTGGGTTTAGTTTGTTGTGGTAAGGGTTAGTTGGTAATGATTTATGGTTGCCGAAGTAATTTAGGTGAGTTTGGCAGAGTTTGCTATGGTTAGTAGCATTTTTTTGTAATTTAAAAGTGATTGGGTTTAGTTTGTTGTGGTAAGGGTTAATTGGTAATGATTTATGGTAGCCGAAGTAATTTAGGTGAGTTTGGCATAGTTTGCTATGGTTAGTAGCATTTTTTTGTAATTTAAAAGTGATTAGGTTTAGTTTGTTGTGGTAAAGGTTAATTGGTGATGATTTAGAGTAGCCGAAGTAATTTAGGTGAGTCTGGCATAGTTTGTTATGATTTGTACACCTTTTCTTGTAATTTTAGGATGATATGGTTTGGTTTGTTGTGGTAAGGGATAGTTGGGGGTGATTTACGGTAGCGGAAGTAATTTAGGTGATTCTGGTATAGTTTGTTATGATTTTTAGCATTCTTTTGTAATTTTAAAGTGATTGGGCTTAGTTTGTTGCTGTAAAGTGTAGTTGGGGGTGATTTTTGATAGCCGAAGTAATTTAGGTGAGTTTGGCATAGCTTGCTATGGTTAGTAGCATTTTTTTGTAATTTAAAAGTGATTGGGTTTAGTTCGTTGTGGTAAGGGTTAGTTGGTGATGATTTATGGTAGCCGAAGTAATTTAGGTGAGTTTGGCATAGTTTGCTATGGTTAGTAGCATTTTTTTGTAATTTAAAAGTGATTGGGTTTAGTTTGTTGTGGTAAGGGTTAGTTGGTGATGATTTATAGTAGCCGAAGTAATTTAGGTGAGTCTGGCATAGTTTGTTATGATTTGTACACTTTTTTTTGTAATTTTAAGATGATATGGTTTGGTTTGTTGTGGTATGGGATAGTTGGGGGTGATTTACGGTAGCCGAAGTAATTTAGGTGATTCTGGTATATTTTGTTATGATTTGTAACATTTTTTTTAATTTTAAAGTGATTGGGCTTAGTTTGTTGCTGTAAAGTGTAGTTGGGGGTGATTTTTGATAGCCGAAGTAATTTAGGTGAGTTTGGCATAGTTTGCTATGGTTAGTAGCATTTTTTTGTAATTTAAAAGTGATTGGGTTTAGTTTGTTGTGGTAAGGGTTAGTTGGTAATGATTTATGGTTGCCGAAGTAATTTAGGTGAGTTTGGCATAGTTTGCTATGGTTAGTAGCATTGTTTTGTAATTTAAAAGTGATTGGGTTTAGTTTGTTGTGGTAAGGGTTAGTTGATGATGATTTATGATAGCCGAAGTAATTTAGGTGAGTTTGGCATAGTTTGCTATGGTTAGTAGCGTTTTTTTGTAATTTAAAAGTGATTGGGTTTAGTTTGTTGTGGTAAGGGTTAGTTGGTGATGATTTAGAGTAGCCGAAGTAATTTAGGTGAGTCTAGCATAGTTTGTTATGATTTGTACACCTTTTTTTGTAATTTTAAGATGATATGGTTTGGTTTGTTGTGGTAAGGAATAGTTGGGGCTGATTTACGGTAGCCGAAGTAATTTAGGTGATTCAGGTATAGTTTGTTATGATTTTTAGCATTTTTTTGTAATTTTAAAGTGATTGGGTTTAGTTTGTTGCTGTAAAGTGTAGTTGGGGGTGATTTTTGATAGCCGAAGTAATTTAGGTGAGTTTGGCATAGTTTGCTATGGTTAGTAGCATTTTTTTATAATTTAAAAGTGATTGGGTTTAGTTTGTTGTGGTAAGGGTTAGTTGGTGAAGATTTATGGTAGCCGAAGTAATTTAGGTGAGTTTGGCATAGTTTGCTATGGTTAGTAGCATTTTTTTGTAATTTAAAATTGATTGGGTTTAGTTTGTTGTGGAAAGGGTTAGTTGGTGATGATTTAGAGTAGCCGAAGTAATTTAGGTGAGTCTGGCATAGTTTGTTATAATTTGTACACCTTTTTTGTAATTTTAAGATGATATGGTTTGGTTTGTTGTGGTAAGGGATAGTTGGGGGTGATTTACGGTAGCCGAAGTAATTTAGGTGATTCTGGTATAGCTTGTTATGATTTTTAGCATTTTTTTGTAATTTTAAAGTGATTGGGCTTAGTTTGTTGCTGTAAAGTGTAGTTGAGGGTGATTTTTGATAGCCGAAGTAATTCAGGTGAGCTTGGCATAGTTTGCTATGGTTAGTAGCATTTTTTTGTAATTTAAAAGTGATTGGGTTTAGTTTGTTGGGGTAAGGGTTAGTTGGTGATGATTTATGGTTGCTGAAGTAATTTAGGTGAGTTTGGCATAGTTTGCTATGGTTAGTAGCATTTTTTTGTAATTTAAAAGTGATTAGGTATAGTTTGTTGTGGTAAGGGTTAGTTGGTGATGATTTAGAGTAGGCGAAGTAATTTAGGTGAGTCTGGCATAGTTTGTTATGATTTGTACACCTTTTCTTGTAATTTTAAGATGATATGGTTTGGTTTGTTGTGGTAAGGGATAGTTGGGGGTGATTTACGGTAGCCGAAGTAATTTAGGTGATTCTGGTATAGTTTGTTATGATTTTTAGCATTTTTTTGTAATTTTAAAGTGATTGGGCTTAGTTTGTTGCTGTAGAGTGTAGTTGGGGGTGATTTTTGATAGCCGAAGTAATTTAGGTGAGTTTGGCATAGTTTGCTATGGTTAGTAGCATTTTTTTTGTAATTTAAAAGTGATTGGGTTTAGTTTGTTGTGGTAAGGGTTAGTTGGTGATGATTTATGGTAGCCGAAGTAATTTAGGTGAGTTTGGCATAATTTGCTATGGTTAGTAGCATTTTTTTGTAATTTAAAAGTGATTGGGTTTAGTTTGTTGTGGTAAGGGTTAGTTGGTGATGATTTAGAGTAGCCGAAGTAATTTAGGTGAGTCTGGCATAGTTTGTTATGATTTGTACACCATTTTTTGTTATTTTAAAATGATATGGTTTGGTTTGTTGTGGTAAGGGATAGTTGGGGGCGATTTACGGTAGCCGGAGTAATTTAGGTGATTCTGGTATAGTTTGTTATGATTTTTAGCATTTTTTTGTAATTTTAAAGTGATTGGGCTTAGTTTGTTGCTGTAAAGTGTAGTTGGGGGTAATTTTTGATAGCCGAAATAATTTAGGTGAGTTTGGCATAGTTTGCTATGGTTAGTAGCATTTTTTTGTAATTTAAAAGTGATTGGGTATAGTTTGTTGTGGTAAGGGTTAGTTGGTGATGATTTATGGTAGCCGAAGTAATTTAGGTGAGTTTGGCATAGTTTGCTATGGTTAGTAGCATTTTTTTGTAATTTAAAAGTAACTCGGTTTAGTTTGTTTTGGTAAGGGTTAGTTGGTTATGATTTTGAATAGCCGAAGTAATTTAGGTGAGTCTGGCATAGTTTGTTATAATTTGTACATCTTTTTTTTAAATTTTAAGATGATATAGTTTGGTTTGTTGTGGTAAGGGATAGTTGGGGGTGATTTACGGTAGCCGAAGTAATTTAGGTGATTCTGGTATAGTTTGTTATGATTTTTAGCATTTTTTTGTAATTTCAAAGTGATTGGACTTAGTTTGTTGCTCTAAAGTGTAGTTGGGGGTGATTTTTGATAGCCGAAGTAAGTTAGGTGAGTTTGGCATAGTTTGCTATGGTTAGTAGCATTTTTTTGTAATTTAAAAGTGATTGGGTTTAGTTTGTTGTGGTAAGGGTTAGTTGGTGATGATTTATGGTAGCCGATGTAATTGAGGTGAGTTTGGCATAGTTTGCTATGGTTAGTAGCATTTTTTTGTAATTTAAAAGTGATTGGGTTTAGTTTGTTGTGGTAAGGGTTAGTTGGTGATGATTTAGAGTAGCCGAAGTAATTTAGGTGAGTCTGGCATAGTTTGTTATGATTTGTACACCTTTTTTTGTAATTTTAAGATGATAAGGTTTGGTTTGTTGTGGTAAGGGATAGTTGGGGGTGATTTACGGTATCCGAAGTAACTTAGGTGATTCTGGTATAGTTTGTTATGATTTTTAGCATTTTTTTGTTATTTTAAAGTGATTGGGTTTAGTTTGTTGCTGTAGAGTGTAGTTGGGGGTGATTTTTGATAGCCGAAGTAATTTAGGTGAGTTTGGCATAGTTTGCTATGGTTAGTAGCATTTTTTTGTAATTTAAAAGTGATTGGGTTTAGTTTGTTGTGGTAAGGGTTAGTTGGTGATGATTTATGGTAGCCGAAGTAATTTAGGTGAG
Organism: Eledona agricola; assembly: GCA_964023215.1. Taxonomy (NCBI): domain Eukaryota; kingdom Metazoa; phylum Arthropoda; class Insecta; order Coleoptera; family Tenebrionidae; genus Eledona; species Eledona agricola. The sequence continues at coordinate 26,779,111 of OZ026854.1, forward strand.
TTTGGCATAGTTTGCTATGGTTAGTAGCATTTTTTTGTAATTTAAAAGTGATTGGGTTTAGTTTGTTGTGGTAAGGGTTAGTTGGTGATGATTTATGGTAGCCGAAGTAATTTAGGTGAGTTTGGCATAGTTTGCTATGGTTAGTAGCATTTTTTTGTAATTTAAAAGTGATTGGGTTTAGTTTGTTGTGGTAAGGGTTAGTTGGTGATGATTTAGAGTAGCCGAAGTAATTTAGGTGAGTCTGGCATAGTTTGTTATGATTTGTACACCTTTTTTGTAATTTTAATATGATATGGTTTGGTTTGTTGTGGTAAGGGATAGTTGGGGGTGATTTACGGTAGCCGAAGTAATTTAAGTGATTCTGGTATAGTTTGTTATGATTTTTAGCCTTTTTTTTATTTTAAAGAGATTGGGCTTAGTTTGTTGCTGTAAAGTGTACTTAGGGGTGATTTTTGATAGCCGAAGTAATTTAGGTGAGTTTGCATAGTTTGCTATGGTTAGTAGCATTTTTTTTTTGATTTAAAAGTGATTGGGTTTAGTTTGTTGTAGTAAGGGTTAGTAGGTGATGATTTATGGTAGCCGAAGTAATTTAGGTGGGTTTGGCATAGTTTGCTATGGTTAGTAGCATTTTTTTGTAATTTAAAACTGATTGGGTTTAGTTTGTTGTGGTAAGGGTTAGTTGGTGATGATTTAGAGTAGCCGAAGTAATTTAGGTGAGTCTGGCATAGTTTGTTATGATTTGTACACCTTTTTTTGAATTTTAAGATGACATGGTTTGGTTTGTTGTGGTAAGGGATAGTTGGGGGTGATTTACGGTAGCCGAAGTAATTTAGGTGATTCTGGTATAGTTTGTTATTATTTTTAGCATTTTTTTGTACTTTTAAAGTGATTGGGCTTAGTTTGTTGCTGTAAAGTTTAGTTGGGGGTAATTTTTGATAGCCGAAGTAATTTAGGTGAGTTTAGCATAGTTTGCTATGGTTAGTAGCATTTTTTTGTAATTTAAAAGTGATTGGGTTTAGTTTGTTGTGGTAAGGGTTAGTTGGTGATGATTTATGGTAGCCGAAGTAATTTAGGAGAGTTTGGCATAGTTTGCTATAGTTAATAGCATTTTTTTGTAATTTAAATGTGATTGGGTTTAGTTTCTTGTGGTAAGGGTTAGTTGGTGATGATTTAGAGTAGCCGAAGAAATTTAGGTGAGTCTGGCATAGTTTGTTATGATTTGTACACCTTTTTTTGTAATTTTAAGATGATATGGTTTGGTTTGTTGTGGTAAGGGATAGTTGGGGGTGATTTACGGTAGCCGAAGTAATTTAGGTGATTCTGGTATAGTTTGTTATTATTTTTAGCATTTTTTTGTAATTTTAAAGTGATTGGGCTTAGTTTGTTGCTGTAAAGTGTAGTTGGGGGTAATTTTTGATAGCCGAAGTAATTTAGGTGAGTTTAGCATAGTTTGCTATGGTTAGTAGCATTTTTTTGTCATTTAAAAGTGATTGGGTTTAGTTTATTGTGCTAAGGGTTAATTGGTGATGATTTATGGTAGCCGAAGTAATTTAGGTGAGTTTGGCATAGTTTGCTATGGTTAGTAGCATTTTTTTGTAATTTAAATGTGATTGGGTTTAGTTTCTTGTGGTAAGGGTTAGTTGGTGATGATTTAGAGTAGCCGAAGTAATTTAGGTGAGTCTGGCATAGTTTGTTATGATTTGTACACCTTTTTTTGTAATTTTATAATGATATGGTTTGGTTTGTTGTGGTAAGGGATAGTTGGGGGTGATTTACGGTAGCCGAAGTAATTTAGGTGATTCTGGTATAGTTTGTTATGATTTTTAGCATTTTTTTGTAATTTTAAAGTGATTGGGCATAGTTTGTTGCTGTAAAGTGTAGTTGGGGGTGATTTTTGATAGCCGAAGTAATTTAGGTGAGTTTGGCATAGTTTGCTATGGTTAGTAGCATTTTTTTGTAATTTAAAATTGATTGGGTTTAGTTTGTTGTGGTAAGGGTTAGTTGGTGATGATTTATGGTAGCCGAAGTAATTTAGGTGAGTTTGGCATAGTTTGCTATGGTTAGTAGCATTTTTTTGTAATTTAAAAGTGATTGGGTTTAGTTTGTTGTGGTAAGGGTTAGTTGGTGATGATTTAGAGTAGCCGAAGTAATTTAGGTGAGTCTGGCATAGTTTGTTATGATTTGTACACCTTTTTTTGTAATTTTAAAATGATATGGTTTGATTTGTTGTGGTAAGGGATAGTTGGGGGTGATTTACGGTAGCCGAAGTAATTTAGGTGATTCTGGTATAGTTTGTTATGATTTTTAGCATTTTTTTGTAATTTTAAAGTGATTGGGCTTAGTTTGTTGCTGTAAAGTGTAGTTGGGGGTGATTTTTGATAGCCGAAGTAATTTAGGTGAGTTTGGCATAGTTTGCTATGGTTAGTAGCATTTTTTTGTAATTTAAAAGTGATTGGCTTTAGTTTGTTGTGGTAAGGGTTAGTTGCTGATGATTTATGGTAGCCGAAGTAATTTAGGTGAGTTTGGCATAGTTTGCTATGGTTAGGAGCATTTTTTTGTAATTTAAAAGTGATTGGGTTTAGTTTGTTGTGGTAAGGGTTAGTTGGTGATGATTTAGAGTAGCCGGAGCAATTTAGGTGAGTCTGGCATAGATTGTTATGATTTGTACACTTTTTTTTGTAATTTTAAGATGATATGGTTTGGTTTGTTGTGGTAAGGAATAGTTGGGGTTGATTTACGGTAGCCGAAGTAATTTAGGTGATTCTGGTATAGTTTGTTATAATTTTTAGCATTTTTTTGTAATTTTAAAGTGATTGGGCTTAGTTTGATGCTGTAAAGTTTAGTTGGGGGTAATTTTTGATAGCCGAAGTAATTTAGGTGAGTTTAGCATAGTTTGCTATGGTTAGTAGCATTTTTTTGTAATTTAAAAGTGATTGGGTTTAGTTTGTTGTGGTAAGGGTTAGTTGGTGATAATTTAAGGTAGCCGAAGTAATTTAGGTGAGTTTGGCATAGTTTGCTATGGTTAGTAGCATTTTTTTGTAATTTAAAACTGATTGGGTTTAGTTTGTTGTGGTAAGGGTTAGTTGGTGATGATTTAGAGTAGCCGAAGTAATTTAGGTGAATCTGGCATAGTTTGTTATGATTTGTACACCTTTTTTTGTAATTTTAAGATGATATGGTTTGGTTTGTTGTGGTAAGGGATAGTTGGGGGTGATTTACGGTAGCCGAAGTAATTTAGGTGATTCTGGTGTAGTTTGTTTTTATTTTTAGCATTTTTTTGTAATTTTAAAGTGATTGGGCTTAGTTTGTTGCTGTAAAGTGTAGTTGGGGGTAATTTTTGATAGCCGAAGTATTTTAGGTGAGTTTAGCATAGTTTGCTATGGTTAGTAGCATTTTTTTGTAATTTAAAAGTGATTGGGTTTAGTTTGTTGTGGTAAGGGTTAGTTGGTGATGATTTATGGTAGCCGAAGTAATTTAGGTGAGTTTGGCATAGTTTGCTATGGCAAGTAGCATTTTTTTGTAATTTAAATGTGATTGCGTTTAGTTTCTTGTGGTAAGGGTTAGTTGGTAATGATTTAGAGTAGCCGAAGTAATTTAGGTGAGTCTGGCATAGTTTGTTATGATTTGTACACCTTCTTTTGTAATTTTAAGATGATATGGTTTGGTTTGTTGTGGTAAGGGATAGTTGGGGGTGATTTACGGTAGCCGAAGTAATTTAGGTAATTCTGGTATAGTTTGTTATGATTTTTAGCATTTTTTTGTAATTTTAAAGTGATTGGGCTTAGTTTGTTGCTGTAAAGTGTAGTTGGGGGTGATTTTTGATAGCCGAAGTAATTAGGTGAGTTTGGCATAGTTTGCTATTTTTAGTAGCATTTTTTTGTAATTTAAAAGTGATTGGGTTTAGTTTGTTGTGGTAAGGGTTAGTTGGTGATGATTTATGGTAGCCGAAGTAATTTAGGTGAGTTTGGCATAGTTTGCTATGGTTAGTAGCATTTTTTTGTAATTTAAAAGTGATTGGGTTTAGTTTGTTGTGGTAAGGGTTAGTTGGTGATGATTTATGGTAGCCGAAGTAATTTAGGTGAGTTTGGCATAGTTTGCTATGGTTAGTAGCATTTTTTTGTAATTTAAAAGTGATTGGGTTTAGTTTGTTGTGGTAAGGGTTAGTTGGTGATGATTTAGAGTAGCCGAAGTAATTTAGGTGAGTCTGGCATAGTTTGTTATGATTTGTACACCTTTTTTGTAATTTTAATATGATATGGTTTGGTTTGTTGTGGTAAGGGATAGTTGGGGGTGATTTACGGTAGCCGAAGTAATTTAAGTGATTCTGGTATAGTTTGTTATGATTTTTAGCATTTTTTTTTTATTTTAAAGAGATTGGGCTTAGTTTGTTGCTGTAAAGTGTACTTAGGGGTGATTTTTGATAGCCGAAGTAATTTAGGTGAGTTTGCATAGTTTGCTATGGTTAGTAGCATTTTTTTGTGATTTAAAAGTGATTGGGTTTAGTTTGTTGTAGTAAGGGTTAGTAGGTGATGATTTATGGTAGCCGAAGTAATTTAGGTGGGTTTGGCATAGTTTGCTATGGTTAGTAGCATTTTTTTGTAATTTAAAACTGATTGGGTTTAGTTTGTTGTGGTAAGGGTTAGTTGGTGATGATTTAGAGTAGCCGAAGTAATTTAGGTGAGTCTGGCATAGTTTGTTATGATTTGTACACCTTTTTTTGAATTTTAAGATGACATGGTTTGGTTTGTTGTGGTAAGGGATAGTTGGGGGTGATTTACGGTAGCCGAAGTAATTTAGGTGATTCTGGTATAGTTTGTTATTATTTTTAGCATTTTTTTGTACTTTTAAAGTGATTGGGCTTAGTTTGTTGCTGTAAAGTTTAGTTGGGGGTAATTTTTGATAGCCGAAGTAATTTAGGTGAGTTTAGCATAGTTTGCTATGGTTAGTAGCATTTTTTTGTAATTTAAAAGTGATTGGGTTTAGTTTGTTGTGGTAAGGGTTAGTTGGTGATGATTTATGGTAGCCGAAGTAATTTAGGAGAGTTTGGCATAGTTTGCTATGGTTAATAGCATTTTTTTGTAATTTAAATGTGATTGGGTTTAGTTTCTTGTGGTAAGGGTTAGTTGGTGATGATTTAGAGTAGCCGAAGTAATTTAGGTGAGTCTGGCATAGTTTGTTATGATTTGTACACCTTTTTTTGTAATTTTAAGATGATATGGTTTGGTTTGTTGTGGTAAGGGATAGTTGGGGGTGATTTACGGTAGCCGAAGTAATTTAGGTGATTCTGGTATAGTTTGTAATGATTTTTAGCATTTTTTTGTAATTTTAAAGTGATTCGGCTTAGTTTGTTGCTGTAAAGTGTAGTTGGGGGTGATTTTTGATAGCCGAAGTAATTTAGGTGAGTTTGCATAGTTTGCTATGGTTAGTAGCATTTTTTTGTGATTTAAAAGTGATTGGGTTTAGTTTGTTGTGGTAAGGGTTAGTTGGTGATGATTTATGGTAGCCGAAGTAATTTAGGTGAGTTTGGCATAGTTTGCTATGGTTAGTAGCATTTTTTTGTAATTTAAAACTGATTGGATTTAGTTTGTTGTGGTAAGGGTTAGTTGGTGATGATTTAGAGTAGCCGAAGTAATTTAGGTAAGTCTGGCATAGTTTGTTATGATTTGTACACCTTTTCTTGAATTTTAAGATGACATGGTTTGGTTTGTTGTGGTAAGGGATAGTTGGGGGTGATTTACGGTAGCCGAAGTAATTTAGGTGATTCTGGTATAGTTTGTTATTATTTTTAGCATTTTTTTGTAATTTTAAAGTGATTGGGCTTAGTTTGTTGCTGTAAAGTTTAGTTGGGGGTAATTTTTGATAGCCGAAGTAATTTAGGTGAGTTTAGCATAGTTTGCTATGGTTAGTAGCATTTTTTTGTAATTTAAAAGTGATTGGGTTTAGTTTGTTGTGGTAAGGGTTAGTTGGTGATGATTTATGGTAGCCGAAGTAATTTAGGAGAGTTTGGCATAGTTTGCTATGGTTAGTAGCATTTTTTTGTAATTTAAAACTGATTAGGTTTAGTTTGTTGTGGTAAGGGTTAGTTGGTGATGATTTAGAGTAGCCGAAGTAATTTAGGTGAGTCTGGCATAGTTTGTTATGATTTGTACACCTTTTTTTGAATTTTAAGATGACATGGTTTGGTTTGTTGTGGTAAGGGATAGTTGGGGGTGATTTATGGTAGCCGAAGTAATTTAGGTGATTCTGGTATAGTTTGTTATTATTTTTAGCATTTTTTTGTAATTTTAAAGTGATTGGGCTTAGTTTGTTGCTGTAAAGTGTAGTTGGGGGTAATTTTTGATAGCCGAAGTAATTTAGGTGAGTTTAGCATAGTTTGCTATGGTTAGTAGCATTTTTTTGTAATTTAAAAGTGATTGGGTTTAGTTTATTGTGCTAAGGGTTAATTGGTGATGATTTATGGTAGCCGAAGTAATTTAGGTGAGTTTGGCATAGTTTGCTATGGTTAGTAGCATTTTTTTGTAATTTAAATGTGATTGGGTTTAGTTTCTTGTGGTAAGGGTTAGTTGGTGATGATTTAGAGTAGCCGAAGTAATTTAGGTGAGTCTGGCATAGTTTGTTATGATTTGTACACCTTTTTTTGTAATTTTATAATGATATGGTTTGGTTTGTTGTGGTAAGGGATAGTTGGGGGTGATTTACGGTAGCCGAAGTAATTTAGGTGATTCTGGTATAGTTTGTTATGATTTTTAGCATTTTTTTGTAATTTTAAAGTGATTGGGCATAGTTTGTTGCTGTAAAGTGTAGTTGGGGGTGATTTTTGATAGCCGAAGTAATTTAGGTGAGTTTGGCATAGTTTGCTATGGTTAGTAGCATTTTTTTGTAATTTAAAATTGATTGGGTTTAGTTTGTTGTGGTAAGGGTTAGTTGGTGATGATTTATGGTAGCCGAAGTAATTTAGGTGAGTTTGGAATAGTTTGCTATGGTTAGTAGCATTTTTTTGTAATTTAAAAGTGATTGGGTTTAGTTTGTTGTGGTAAGGGTTAGTTGGTGATGATTTAGAGTAGCCGGAGCAATTTAGGTGAGTCTGGCATAGATTGTTATGATTTGTACACTATTTTTTGTAATTTTAAGATGATATGGTTTGGTTTGTTGTGGTAAGGAATAGTTGGGGGTGATTTACGGTAGCCGAAGTAATTTAGGTGATTCTGGTATAGTTTGTTATAATTTTTAGCATTTTTTTGTAATTTTAAAGTGATTGGGCTTAGTTTGATGCTGTAAAGTTTAGTTGGGGGTAATTTTTGATAGCCGAAGTAATTTAGGTGAGTTTAGCATAGTTTGCTATGGTTAGTAGCATTTTTTTGTAATTTAAAAGTGATTGGGTTTAGTTTGTTGTGGTAAGGGTTAGTTGGTGATGATTTTTGGTAGCCGAAGTAATTTAGGAGAGTTTGGCATAGTTTGCTATGGTTAATAGCATTTTTTGTAATTTAAATGTGATTGGGTTTAGTTTCTTGTGGTAAGGGTTAGTTGGTGATGATTTAGAGTAGCCGAAGTAATTTAGGTGAGTCTGGCATAGTTTGTTATGATTTGTACACCTTTTTTTGTAATTTTAAGATGATATGGTTTGGTTTGTTGTGGTAAGGGATAGTTGGGGGTGATTTACGGTAGCCGAAGTAATTTAGGAGATTCTGGTATAGTTTGTAATGATTTTTAGCATTTTTTTGTAATTTTAAAGTGATTCGGCTTAGTTTGTTGCTGTAAAGTGTAGTTGGGGGTGATTTTTGATAGCCGAAGTAATTTAGGTGAGTTTGGCATAGTTTGCTATGGTTAGTAGCACTTTTTTGTAATTTAAAAGTGATTGGGTTTAGTTTGTTGTGTTAAGGGTTAGTTGGTGATGATTTAGAGTAGCCGGAGCAATTTAGGTGAGTCTGGCATAGATTGTTATGATTTGTACACTTTTTTTTGTAATTTTAAGATGATATGGTTTGGTTTGTTGTGGTAAGGGATAGTTGGGGGTGATTTACGGTAGCCGAAGTAATTTAGGTGATTCTGGTATAGTTTGTTATGATTTTTAGCATTTTTTTGTAATTTTAAAGTGATTGGGCTTAGTTTTTTGCTGTAAAGTGTAGTTGGGGGTGATTTTTGAGAGCCCAAGTAATTTAGGTGAGTTTGGCATAGTTTGCTATTGTTAGTAGCATTTTTTTGTAATTTAAAAGTGATTGGGTTTAGTTTGTTGTGGTAAGGGTTAGTTGGTGATGATTTATGGTTGCCGAAGTAATTTAGGTGAGTTTGGCATAGTTTGCTATGGTTAGTAGCATTTTTTTGTAATTTAAAAGTGATTGGGTTTAGTTTGTTGTAGTAAGGATTAGTTGGTGATGATTTAGAATAGCCGAAGTAATTTAGGTGAGTCTGGCATAGTTTGTTATGATTTGTACACCTTTTTTTGGAATTTTAAGATGATATGGTTTGGTTTGTTGTTGTAAGGGATAGTTGGGGGTGATTTACGGTAGCCGAAGTAATTTAGGTGATTCTGGTATAGTTTGTTATGATTTTTAGCATTTTTTTGAAATTTTAAAGTGATGGGGCTTAGTTTGTTGCTGTAAAGTGTAGTGGGGGGGTGATTTTTGATAGCCGAAGTAATATAGGTGAGTTTGGCATAGTTTGCTATGGTTAGTAGCATTTTTTTGTAATTTAAAAGTGATTGGGTTTAGTTTGTTGTGGTAAGGGTTAGTTGGTGATGATTTATGGTTGCCGAAGTAATTTAGGTGAGTTTGGCATAGTTTGCTATGGTTAGTAGCATTTTTTTGTAATTTAAAACTGATTGGGTTTAGTTTGTTGTGGTAAGGGTTAGTTGGTGATGATTTAGAGTAGCCGAAGTAATTTAGGTGAGTCTGGCATAGTTTGTTATGATTTGTACACCTTTTTTTGAATTTTAAGATGACATGGTTTGGTTTGTTGTGGTAGGGGATAGTTGGGGGTGATTTACGGTAGCCGAAGTAATTTAGGTGATTCTGGTATAGTTTGTTATGATTTTTAGCATTTTTTTGTAATTTTAAAGTGATTCGGCTTAGTTTGTTGCTGTTAAGTGTAGTTGGGGGTGATTTTTGATAGCCGAAGTAATTTAGGTGAGTTTGGCATAGTTTGCTATGCTTAGTAGCATTTTTTTGTAATTTAAAAGTGATTGGGTTTAGTTTGTTGTGGTAAGGGTTAGTTGGTGATGATTTATGGTAGCCGAAGTAATTTAGGTGAGTTTGGCATAGTTTGCTATGGTTAGTACCATTTTTTTGTAATTTAAAACTGATTGGGTTTAGTTTGTTGTGGTAAGGGTTAGTTGGTGATGATTTAGAGTAGCCGAATTAATTTAGGTGAGTCTGGCATTGTTTGTTATGATTTGTACACCTTTTTTTGAATTTTAAGATGACATGGTTTGGTTTGTTGTGGTAAGGGATAGTTGGGGGTGATTTACGGTAGCCGAAGTAATTTAGGTGATTCTGGTATAGTTTGTTATTATTTTTAGCATTTTTTTGTAATTTTAAAATGATTGGGCTTAGTTTGTTGCTGTAAAGTGTAGTTGGGGGTAATTTTTGATAGCCGAAGTAATTTAGGTGAGTTTAACACAGTTTGCTATGGTTAGTAGCATTTTTTTGTAATTTAAAAGTGATTGGGTTTAGTTTATTGTGGTAAGGGTTAGTTGGTGATGATTTATGGTAGCCGAAGTAATTTAGGTGAGTTTGGCATAGTTTGCTATGGTTAGTAGTATTTTTTTGTAATTTAAATGTGATTGGGTTTAGTTTCTTGTGGTAAGGGTTAGTTGGTGATGATTTAGAGTAGCCGAAGTAATTTAGGTGAGTCTGGCATAGTTTGTTATGATTTGTACACCTTTTTTTGTAATTTTAAGATGATATGGTTTGGTTTGTTGTGGTAAGGGATAGTTGGGGGTGATTTACGGTAGCCGAAGTAATTTAGGTGATTCTGGTATAGTTTGTTATGATTTTTAGCATTTATTTGTAATTTTAAAGTAATTGGGCTTAGTTTGTTGCTGTAAAGTGTAGTTGGGGGTGATTTTTGATAGCCGAAGTAATTTAGGTGAGTTTGGCATAGTTTGCTATGGTTAGTAGCATTTTTTTGTAATTTAAAATTGATTGGGTTTAGTTTGTTGTGGTAAGGGTTAGTTGGTGATGATTTATGGTAGCCGAAGTAATTTAGGTGAGTTTGGCATAGTTTGCTATGGTTAGTAGCATTTTTTTGTAATTTAAAAGTGATTGGGTTTAGTTTGTTGTGGTAAGGGTTAGTTGGTGATGATTCAGAGTAGCCGAAGTAATTTAGGTGAGTCTGGCATAATTTGTTATGATTTGTACACCTTTTTTTGTAATTTTAAGATAATATGGTTTGATTTGTTGTGGTAAGGGATAGTTGGGGGTGATTTACGGTAGCCGAAGTAATTTAGGTGATTCTGGTATAGTTTGTTATGATTTTTAGCATTTTTTTGTAATTTTAAAGTGATTGGGCTTAGTTTGTTGCTGTAAAGTGTAGTTGGGGGTGATTTTTGATAGCCGAAGTAATTTACGTGAGTTTGGCATAGTTTGCTATGGTTAGTAGCATTTTTTTGTAATTTAAAATTGATTGGCTTTAGTTTGTTGTGGTAAGGGTTAGTTGCAGATGATTTATGGTAGCCGAAGTAATTTAGGTGAGTTTGGCATAGTTTGCTAAGGTTAGGAGCATTTTTTTGTAATTTAAAAGTGATTGGGTTTAGTTTGTTGTGGTAAGGGTTAGTTGGTGATGATTTAGAGTAGCCGGAGCAATTTAGGTGAGTCTGGCATAGATTGTTATGATTTGTACACTTTTTTTTGTAATTTTAAGATGATATGGTTTAGTTTGTTGTAGTAAGGGTTAGTTGGTGATGATTTATGGTAGCCGAAGTAATTTAGGTGAGTTTGGCATAGTTTGCTATGGTTAGTAGCATTTTTTTGTAATTTAAAACTGATTGGGTTTAGTTTGTTGTGGTAAGGGTTAGTTGGTGATGATTTAGAGTAGCCGAATTAATTTAGGTGAGTCTGGCATAGTTTGTTATGATTTGTACACCTTTTTTTGAATTTTAAGATGACATGGTTTGGTTTGTTGTGGTAAGGGATAGTTGGGGGTGATTTACGGTAGCCGAAGTAATTTAGGTGATTCTGGTATAGTTTGTTATTATTTTTAGCATTTTTTTGTAATTTTAAAATGATTGGGCTTAGTTTGTTGCTGTAAAGTGTAGTTGGGGGTAATTTTTGATAGCCGAAGTAATTTAGGTGAGTTTAACACAGTTTGCTATGGTTAGTAGCATTTTTTTGTAATTTAAAAGTGATTGGGTTTAGTTTATTGTGGTAAGGGTTAGTTGGTGATGATTTATGGTAGCCGAAGTAATTTAGGTGAGTTTGGCATAGTTTGCTATGGTTAGTAGTATTTTTTTGTAATTTAAATGTGATTGGGTTTAGTTTCTTGTGGTAAGGGTTAGTTGGTGATGATTTAGAGTAGCCGAAGTAATTTAGGTGAGTCTGGCATAGTTTGTTATGATTTGTACACCTTTTTTTGTAATTTTAAGATGATATGGTTTGGTTTGTTGTGGTAAGGGATAGTTGGGGGTGATTTACGGTAGCCGAAGTAATTTAGGTGATTCTGGTATAGTTTGTTATGATTTTTAGCATTTATCTGTAATTTTAAAGTAATTGGGCTTAGTTTGTTGCTGTAAAGTGTAGTTGGGGGTGATTTTTGATAGCCGAAGTAATTTAGGTGAGTTTGGCATAGTTTGCTATGGTTAGTAGCATTTTTTTGTAATTTAAAATTGATTGGGTTTAGTTTGTTGTGGTAAGGGTTAGTTGGTGATGATTTATGGTAGCCGAAGTAATTTAGGTGAGTTTGGCATAGTTTGCTATGGTTAGTAGCATTTTTTTGTAATTTAAAAGTGATTGGGTTTAGTTTGTTGTGGTAAGGGTTAGTTGGTGATGATTCAGAGTAGCCGAAGTAATTTAGGTGAGTCTGGCATAATTTGTTATGATTTGTACACCTTTTTTTGTAATTTTAAGATAATATGGTTTGATTTGTTGTGGTAAGGGATAGTTGGGGGTGATTTACGGTAGCCGAAGTAATTTAGGTGATTCTGGTATAGTTTGTTATGATTTTTAGCATTTTTTTGTAATTTTAAAGTGATTGGGCTTAGTTTGTTGCTGTAAAGTGTAGTTGGGGGTGATTTTTGATAGCCGAAGTAATTTACGTGAGTTTGGCATAGTTTGCTATGGTTAGTAGCATTTTTTTGTAATTTAAAATTGATTGGCTTTAGTTTGTTGTGGTAAGGGTTAGTTGCAGATGATTTATGGTAGCCGAAGTAATTTAGGTGAGTTTGGCATAGTTTGCTAAGGTTAGGAGCATTTTTTTGTAATTTAAAAGTGATTGGGTTTAGTTTGTTGTGGTAAGGGTTAGTTGGTGATGATTTAGAGTAGCCGGAGCAATTTAGGTGAGTCTGGCATAGATTGTTATGATTTGTACACTTTTTTTTGTAATTTTAAGATGATATGGTTTAGTTTGTTGTAGTAAGGGTTAGTTGGTGATGATTTATGGTAGCCGAAGTAATTTAGGTGAGTTTGGCATAGTTTGCTATGGTTAGTAGCATTTTTTTGTAATTTAAAACTGATTGGGTTTAGTTTGTTGTGGTAAGGGTTAGTTGGTGATGATTTAGAGTAGCCGAATTAATTTAGGTGAGTCTGGCATAGTTTGTTATGATTTGTACACCTTTTTTTGAATTTTAAGATGACATGGTTTGGTTTGTTGTGGTAAGGGATAGTTGGGGGTGATTTACGGTAGCCGAAGTAATTTAGGTGATTCTGGTATAGTTTGTTATTATTTTTAGCATTTTTTTGTAATTTTAAAGTGATTGGGCTTAGTTTGTTGCTGTAAAGTGTAGTTGGGGGTAATTTTTGATAGCCGAAGTAATTTAGGTGAGTTTAGCACAGTTTGCTATGGTTAGTAGCATTTTTTTGTAATTTAAAAGTGATTGGGTTTAGTTTATTGTGGTAAGGGTTAGTTGGTGATGATTTATGGTAGCCGAAGTAATTTAGGTGAGTTTGGCATAGTTTGCTATGGTTAGTAGTATTTTTTTGTAATTTAAATGTGATTGGGTTTAGTTTCTTGTGGTAAGGGTTAGTTGGTGATGATTTAGAGTAGCCGAAGTAATTTAGGTGAGTCTGGCATAGTTTGTTATGATTTGTACACCTTTTTTTGTAATTTTAAGATGATATGGTTTGGTTTGTTGTGGTAAGGGATAGTTGGGGGTGATTTACGGTAGCCGAAGTAATTTAGGTGATTCTGGTATAGCTTGTTATGATTTTTAGCATTTATTTGTAATTTTAAAGTAATTGGGCTTAGTTTTGTTGTTTTAATGAGTTTTATTTGGATCAAAACAACACTCTGAACAAAAGGTTTTATCCTAATAGTATTATTCAAACACCAACACCCAAGCACATTACACGTGCAGCTTTTACATTTCTACATTCTGTACTGCGCATGAGCATGAGTATTTTGTTTATTCCTTAACATCCCTCCTTAAACTAAATACATTTAAACATTATTTGATCTCTGAAGTGCTCAAATTTCTTACAATCTAACGGTTTAGTTAACAAATCAGCAATTTGGTTGTTTGTGTCACAATGTTCTACTTCCAAACAACCTTCCATTACTTTCTCGTTGATATAGTGATACCGCACATCAATATGCTTGCTCCGCCGATTCACTACCCCGTTCTTTGCAAGTTCGATTGCACTTTTGTTGTCAATTTTCAGTGAAGCCCGCACTTCTGTATATGTTAGATAAACGTAATCTTCGAGTTTTCTTGGTGGTTTTCTTGATCTCTTTATTCTTGTTTTTCGATTTTCTGTCTCTTCGTTACATTTGATATCTTCTCTCTTCTTATCTACCTCTTCTTTTGTCGTTTCTTCTTCAATTTCTTCTTCACTCTCTTCTGATGTTTCATCACTTGTGTTGTGTAGAATGTTGTTCACTTCTCTGTTCTTACTGAAGCTTGTGTTATCAAAGACGACATCTCGTGCTGTTATTATCTTTTTTCTTAGTTTATCGAACAGTCTGTATCCGTTGGTTGCATAGCCTACGAACATGAGTTTTTCAGTTCTTTCATCAAGTTTTTTTACATGTCCCAACTTCTTTGAATAGGCAACAGCCCCAAATACTTGTAATTGTTTTAGATTCGGTTTTCGATTATTCCACATCTCGTACGGTGTTTTATTTTCACTCAATGATTCTGTTGGCATTCAGTTGGTTAAATATGCTGCGATTCGAATTGCTTCACCCCACATTTCTTTGTGTGTTTCTGCGTCATAAATTAGCGATCTTGCTTTGTCTAGAAGCGTTCGATTCAGTCTTTCTGCCTTGCCATTCTGTTGTGGTGAATATTTTACTGAGCAGTCAAGAACTATTCCTCTTTCTTCACACCAATTTTTAAGATGATTGTTTATGTATTCTTTGCCGTTGTCACTTCTAATTTTGGCCGTTTTTAAGTTCCATTTCGCCTCCATTTCTTTAACGTAGTTTTTAATCGCATTTGTTGCTTCATATTTTCCTTTTAACAAATGAACCGTGGTGTAGTGTGTATAATCATCAAGAATAGTCATGTAGTATTTCATTCCATCCCATGTTTCTGGATCTATGGGTCCACCGAGATCTGTATGTAATATTTCCAACGGTCTAGTTGCTCGTTGTCTAATCTCTTTAAATGGTTTTCTTATCTGTTTTCCTCTGATGCACGCTTCACAAGTCAAGTCCTGAAGTTCTTTAATTTCTGTTTTGCTTAGGTCGAATCCATGTGATAAATCTTTCAATTTCAAAAGTGATTTATGACTTACATGTCCAAGTTTCTTATGCCAAATGTTTAGATTTTCAACTTTACTGTACATGATTTCATGGTCTGTATTTAAATGTACTTCATAAATCCCATTATGATTTTTTATTCCTTGAATGATTTTTTGTTTATCTTTAAAGACTTCTACTTTGTCTTGTTCGAAAATTACTTTACCACCACAGCTTGTGATTTTATTAACTGACAATAGGTTTTTACTTAGCTCTGGTACATATATGACGTCATTAAGAATGCATCTGTCACTTACGACTTTTCCTATTGCTTTTGCAGTCATCTGTTGTTCCTTTTTCGACGTTGATATGTCTGATTTCTTTGCTGTATAGTTCTTCAGTAATTTATCATCGTTGACCGTGTGTGAGGTAGCTCCGGAGTCGATGATCCATGTCTCTTTCTTTATATTGTTGTTTACTTCCTTTTCTGCAGTATAAAACGCCGTTCTTCTATTATTTCCTGATGAACTGTTGTTATTTCTTTTGTTCCGGAAGAAACAGTCTGATTCTGAGTGATTTGTCTTCTTACAGATGTTGCATTTTCTTTCTTGTCTTGGATTCTGTTTCTTGCATTCCCTTGCAAAATGACCAGTTTCTCCACATCTAAAACACGTTTTATTATTACTTGGATTTCGTTGCGTTGTACCTTGTTTTCTGTTAAAATTGCTGCTTGATGTGAACGCCACTTCGTTGTTAGAAACTTCTGTTTTTAGTCGTGCTTCTTCTGCCAATAATCTTGAAGTTAGGTTTTCGGTTGTTTGTTTTTCAGTCGGAGTTGAATCCCAAGCGCTGAGAAAATGTTTATAGCTTTCTGGAAGTCCGGACAGGATTTTCGTTATTAACATTGCATCGGTGATCTTCTCTTCTAAACCACTTAGTCTGTGTCTCAGATTTTCAATTTCACTTATGTAGGACGACACATCAGCTTCTTTATTGTATTTTAAACTGTAGAATTCTTGCAGCAGTCCATATTTTTGTTGTTGGGTGTCTTTTTCGTAAATCTTGCATAATTTGTCATACATTTCCTTCGAAGTTCCACAATTCAGAAGATGGTTTAGCGGTTGTTTCTCAATTGTTGTTATTATTATTCTTTGCGAAATTGCGTCTTTCTTGTTCCATTCGTCGATGTCCCTTTGACTTGCCGTAGATGATGGTTGTGTTGTTTGACCCGTTACTACGTCGTATGTTTATTTCGCCTTCATGAATATTATTATTTGGAATTTCCACACCGGAAAGTTTGTTGAGTCCCTTAACTTTTCTACACACGACAGATCGTCCGCCATTTTACTTCTTCTTTTTAATTTTTTACTGTCCACACTTTTTAAGTTTTTAGGTTAGCTTCTTTAACTGAGGTTTTAGGCGTGTTCTGGGCCCATAACCTGTTGTTTTAATGAGTTTTATTTGGATCAAAACAACACACTGAACAAAAGGTTTTATCCTAATAGTATTATTCAAACACCAACACCCAAGCACATTACACGTGCAGCTTTTACATTTCTACATTCTGTACTGCGCATGAGCATGAGTATTTTGTTTATTCCTTAACAAGTTTGTTGCTGTAAAGTGTAGTTGGGGGTGATTTTTGATAACCGAAGTAATTTAGGTGAGTTTGGCATAGTTTGCTATGGTTAGTAGCATTTTTTGGTAATTTAAAATTGATTGGGTTTAGTTTGTTGTGGTAAGGGTTAGTTGGTGATGATTTATGGTAGCCGAAGTAATTTAGGTGAGTTTGGCATAGTTTGCTATGGTTAGTAGCATTTTTTTGTAATTTAAAAGTGATTGGGTTTAGTTTGTTGTGGTAAGGGTTAGTTGGTGATGATTTAGAGTAGCCGAAGTAATTTAGGTGAGTCTGGCATAATTTGTTATGATTTGTACACCTTTTTTTGTAATTTTAAGATGATATGGTTTGATTTGTTGTGGTAAGGGATAGTTGGGGGTGATTTACGGTAGCCGAAGTAATTTAGGTGATTCTGGTATAGTTTGTTATGATTTTTAGCATTTTTTTGTAATTTTAAAGTGATTGGGCTTAGTTTGTTGCTGTAAAGTGTAGTTGGGGGTGATTTTTGATAGCCGAAGTAATTTACGTGAGTTTGGCATAGTTTGCTATGGTTAGTAGCATTTTTTTGTAATTTAAAATTGATTGGCTTTAGTTTGTTGTGGTAAGGGTTAGTTGCAGATGATTTATGGTAGCCGAAGTAATTTAGGTGAGTTTGGCATAGTTTGCTAAGGTTAGGAGCATTTTTTTGTAATTTAAAAGTGATTGGGTTTAGTTTGTTGTGGTAAGTGTTAGTTGGTGATGATTTAGAGTAGCCGGAGCAATTTAGGTGAGTCTGGCATAGATTGTTATGATTTGTACACTTTTTTTTGTAATTTTAAGATGATATGGTTTGGTTTGTTGTGGTAAGGGATAGTTGGGGGTGATTTACGGTAGCCGAAGTAATTTAGGTGATTCTGGTATAGTTTGTTATGATTTTTAGAATTTTTTTGTAATTTTAAAGTGATTGGGCTTAGTTTTTTGCTGTAAAGTGTAGTTGGGGGTGATTTTTGAGAGCCCAAGTAATTTAGGTGAGTTTGGCATAGTTTGCTATTGTTAGTAGCATTTTTTTGTAATTTAAAATTGATTGGCTTTAGTTTGTTGTGGTAAGGGTTAGTTGCAGATGATTTATGGTAGCCGAAGTAATTTAGGTGAGTTTGGCATAGTTTGCTAAGGTTAGGAGCATTTTTTTGTAATTTAAAAGTGATTGGGTTTAGTTTGTTGTGGTAAGGGTTAGTTGGTGATGATTTAGAGTAGCCGAAGTAATTTAGGTGAGTCTGGCATAGATTGTTATGATTTGTACAAAATTTTTTGTAATTTTAAGATGATATGATGTGGTTTGGAGTGGTAAGGGATAGTTGGGGGTGATTTACGGTAGCCGAAGTAATTTAGGTGATTCTGGTATAGTTTGTTATGATTTTTAGCATTTTTATGTAATTTTAAAGTGATTGGGCTTAGTTTGTTGCTGTAAAGTGTAGTTGGGGGTGATTTTTGATAGCCGAAGTAATTTAGGTGAGTTTGGCATAGTTTGCTATGGTTAGCAGCATTTTTTTGTAATTTAAAAGTGATAGGGTTTAGTTTGTTGTGGTAAGGGTTAGTTGGTGATGATTTATGGTAGCCGAAGTAATTTAGGTGAGTTTGGCATAGTTTGCTATAGTTAGTAGCATTTTTTTGTAATTTAAAGTGATAGGGTTTAGTTTGTTGTGGTAAGGGTTAGTTGGTGATGATTTAGAGTTGCCGAAGTAATTTAGGTGAGTCTGGCATAGTTTGTTATGATTTGTACACCTTTTTTTGTAATTTTAAGATGATATGGTTTGGTTTGTTGTGGTAAGGGATAGTTGGGGGTGACTTACGATAGCCGAAGTAATTTAGGTGATTCTGCTATAGTTTGTTATGATTTTTAGCATTTTTTTGTAATTTTAAAGTGATTGGGTTTAGTTTGTTGCTGTAAAGTGTAGTTGGGGGTGATTTTTGATAGCCGAAGTAATTTAGGTGAGTTTGGCATATTTTGCTAAGGTTAGGAGCATTTTTTTGTAATTTAAAAGTGATTGGGTTTAGTTTGTTGTGGTAAGGGTTAGTTGGTGATGATTTAGAGTAGCCGGAGCAATTTAGGTGAGTCTGGCATAGATTGTTATGATTTGTACACTTTTTTTTGTAATTTTAAGATGATATGGTTTGGTTTGTTGTGGTAAGGGATAGTTGGGGGTGATTTACGGTAGCCGAAGTAATTTAGATGATTCTGGTATAGTTTGTTATGATTTTTAGAATTTTTTTGTAATTTTAAAGTGATTGGGCTTAGTTTTTTGCTGTAAAGTGTAGTTGGGGGTGATTTTTGAGAGCCCAAGTAATTTAGGTGAGTTTGGCATAGTTTGCTATTGTTAGTAGCATTTTTTTGTAATTTAAAAGTGATTGGGTTTAGTTTGTTGTGGTAAGGGTTAGTTGGTGATGATTTATGGTTGCCGAAGTAATTTAGGTGAGTTTGGCATAGTTTGCTATGGTTAGTAGCATTTTTTTGTAATTTAAAAGTGATTGGGTTTAGTTTGTTGTAGTAAGGATTAGTTGGTGATGATTTAGAGTAGCCGAAGTAATTTAGGTGAGTCTGGCATAGTTTGTTATCATTTGTACACCTTTTTTTGGAATTTTAAGATGATATGGTTTGGTTTGTTGTTGTAAGGGATAGTTGGGGGTGATTTACGGTAGCCGAAGTAATTTAGGTGATTCTGGTATAGTTTGTTATGATTTTTAGCATTTTTTTGTAATTTTAAAGTGATGGGGCATAGTTTGTTGCTGTAAAGTGTAGTTGGGGGTGATTTTTGATAGCCGAAGTAATATAGGTGAGTTTGGCATAGTTTGCTATGGTTAGTAGCATTTTTTTGTAATTTAAAAGTGATTGGGTTTAGTTTGTTGTGGTAAGGGTTAGTTGGTGATGATTTATGGTAGCCGAAGTAAATTAGGTGAGTTTGGCATAGTTTGCTATGGTAAGTAGCATTTTTTTGTAATTTAAAAGTGATTGGGTTTAGTTTGTTGTGGTAAGGGTTAGTTGGTGATGATTTATGGTAGCCGAAGTAAATTAGGTGAGTTTGGCATAGTTTGCTATGGTTAGTAGCATTTTTTTGTAATTTAAAAGTGATTGGGTTTAGTTTGTTGTAGTAAGGGTTAGTTGGTGATGATTTAGAGTAGCCGAAATAATTTAGGTGAGTCTGGCATAGTTTGTTATGATTTGTACAACTTTTTTTATAATTTTAAGATGAAATAATTTGGTTTGTTGTGGTAAGGGATAGTTGGGGAGTGATTTACGGTAGCCGAAGTAATTTAGGTGATTCTGGTATAGCTTGTTATGATTTTTAGCATTTTTTTGTAATTTTAAAGTGATTGGGTTTAGTTTGTTGCTGTAAAGTGTAGTTGAGGGTGATTTTTGATAGCCGAAGTAATTTAGGTGAGTTTGGCATAGTGTGCTATGGTTAGTAGCATTTTTTTGTAATTTAAAATTGATTGGGTTTAGTTTGTTGTGGTAAGGGTTAGTTGGTGATGATTTATGGTAGCCGAAGTAATTTAGGTGAGTTTGGCATAGTTTGCTATGGTTAGTAGCATTTTTTTGTAATTTAAAAGTGATTGGGTTTAGTTTGTTGTGGTAAGGGTTAGTTGGTGATGATTTAGAGTAGCCGAAATAATTTAGGTGAGTCTGGCATAGTTTGTTATGATTTGTACACCTTTTTTGTAATTTTAAGATAATATGGTTTGCTTTGTTGTGGTAAAGGATAGTTGGGAGTGATTTACGGTAGCCGAAGTAATTTAGGTGATTCTGGTATAGTTTGTTATGATTTTTAGCATTTTTTTGTAATTTTAAAGTGATTGGGCTTAGTTTGTTGCTGTAAAGTGTAGTTGGGGGTGATTTTTGATAGCCGAAGTAATTTAGGTGAGTTTGCCATAGTTTGCTATGGTTAGTAGCATTTTTTTGTAATTTAAAAATGATTGGGTTTAGTTTGTTGTGGTAAGGATTAGTTGGCGATGATTTAGAGTAGCCGAAGTAATTTAGGTGAGTCTAACATAGTTTGTTATGATTTGTACACCTTTTTTTGTAATTTTAAGATGATATGGTTTGGTTAGTTGTGGTAAGGGATAGTTGGGGGTGATTTACGGTAGCCGAAGTAATTTAGGTGATTCTGGTATAGTTTGTTATGATTTTTAGCATTTTTTTGTAATTTTACAGTGATTGGGTTTAGTTTGTTGCTGTAAAGTGTAGTTGAGGGTGATTTTTGATAGCCGAAATAATTTAGGTGAGTTTGGCATAGTTTGCTATGGTTAGTAGCATTTTTTTGTAATTTAAAAGTGATTGGGTTTAGTTTGTTGTGGTAAGGGTTAGTTGGTGATGATTTATGGTAGCCGAAGTAATTTAGGTGATTTTGGCATAGTTTGCTATGGTTAGGAGCATTTTTTTGTAATTTAAAAGTGATTGGGTTTAGTTTGTTGTGGTAAGGGTTAGTTGGTGATGATTTAGAGTAGCCGGAGTAATTTAGGTGAGTCTGGCATAGTTTGTTATGATTTGTACACCTTTTTTTGTAATTTTAAGATGATATGGTTTGATTTGTTGTGGTAAGGGATAGTTGGGGGTGATTTACGGTAGCCGAAGTAATTTAGGTGATTCTGGTATAGTTTGTAACGATTTTTAGCATTTTTTTGTAATTTTAAAGTGATTGGGCTTAGTTTGTTGCTGTAAAGTGTAGTTGGGGGTGATTTTTGATAGCCGAAGTAATTTAGGTGAGTTTGGCATAGTTTGCTATGGTTAGTAGCATTTTTTTGTAATTTAAAAGTGATTGGGTTTAGTTTGTTGTGGTAAGGGTTAGTTGGTGATGATTTATGGTAGCCGAAGTAATTTAGGTGATTTTGGCATAGTTTGCTGTGGTTAGGAGCATTTTTTTGTAATTTAAAAGTGATTGGGTTTAGTTTGTTGTGGTAAGGGTTAGTTGGTGATGATTTAGAGTAGCCGGAGTAATTTAGGTGAGTCTGGCATAGTTTGTTATGATTTGTACACCTTTTTTTGTAATTTTAAGATGATATGGTTTGGTTAGTTGTGGTAAGGGATAGTTGGGGGTGATTTACGGTAGCCGAAGTAATTTAGGTGATTCTGGTATAGTTTGTTATGATTTTTAGCATTTTTTTGTAATTTTACAGTGATTGGGTTTAGTTTGTTGCTGTAAAGTGTAGTTGAGGGTGATTTTTGATAGCCGAAGTAATTTAGGTGAGTTTGGCATAGTTTGCTATGGTTAGTAGCATTTTTTTGTAATTTAAAAGTGATTGGGTTTAGTTTGTTGTGGTAAGGGTTAGTTGGTGATGATTTATGGTAGCCGAAGTAATTTAGGTGAGTTTGGCATAGTTTGCTATGGTTAGTAGCATTTTTTTGTAATTTAAAAGTGATTGGGTTTAGTTTGTTGTAGTAAGGGATAGTTGGTGATGATTTAGAGTAGCCGAAGTAATTTAGGTAAGTCTGGCATAGTTTGTTATGATTTGTACAATTTTTTTGTAATTTTAGGATGATATGGTTTGGTTTGTTGTGGTAAGTGACAGTTGGGGGTGATTTACGGTAGCCGAAGTAATTTAGGTGATCCTGGTATAGTTTGTTATGATTTTTAGCATTTTTTTGTAATTTTAAAGTGATTGGGCTTAGTTTGTTGCTGTAAAGTGTAGTTGGGAGTGATTTTTGATAGCCGAAGTAATTTAAGTGAGTTTGGCATAGTTTGCTATGGCTAGTAGCATTTTTTTGTAATTTAAAAGTGATTGGGATTAGTTTGTTGTGGTAAGGATTAGTTGGTGATGATTTAGAGTAGCCGAAGTAATTTAGGTGAGTCTAACATAGTTTGTTATGATTTGTACACCTTTTTTTGTAATTTTAAGATGATATGGTTTGGTTAGTTGTGGTAAGGGATAGTTGGGGGTGATTTACGGTAGCCGAAGTAATTTAGGTGATTCTGGTATAGTTTGTTATGATTTTTAGCATTTTTTTGTAATTTTACAGTGATTGGGTTTAGTTTGTTGCTGTAAAGTGTAGTTGAGGGTGATTTTTGATAGCCGAAGTAATTTAGGTGAGTTTGGCATAGTTTGCTATGGTTAGTAGCATTTTTTTGTAATTTAAAAGTGATTGGGTTTAGTTTGTTGTGGTAAGGGTTAGTTGGTGATGATTTATGGTAGCCTAAGTAATTTAGGTGAGTTTGGCATAGTTTGCTATGGTTAGTAGCATTTTTTTGTAATTTAAAAGTGATTGGGTTTAGTTTGTTGTAGTAAGGGATAGTTGGTGATGATTTAGAGTAGCCGAAGTAATTTAGGTAAGTCTGGCATAGTTTGTTATGATTTGTACAATTTTTTTTGTAATTTTAGGATGATATGGTTTGGTTTGTTGTGGTAAGGGAGAGTTGGGGGTGATTTACGGTAGCCGAAGTAATTTAGGTGATTCTGGTATAGTTTGTTATGATTTTTAGCATTTTTTTGTAATTTTAAAGTGATTGGGCTTAGTTTGTTGCTGTAAAGTGTAGTTGGGGGTGATTTTTGATAGCCGAAGTAATTTAGGTGAGTTTGCCATAGTTTGCTATGGTTAGTAGTATTTTTTTTGTAATTTAAAAGTGATTGGGTTTAGTTTGTTGTGGTAAGGTTTAGTTGGTGATGATTTAGAGTAGCCGAAGTAATTTAGGTGAGTCTAACATAGTTTGTTATGATTTGTACACCTTTTTTTGTAATTTTAAGATGATATGGTTTGGTTAGTTGTGGTAAGGGATAGTTGGGGGTGATTTGCGGTAGCCGAAGTAATTTAGGTGATTCTAGTATAGTTTGTTATGATTTTTAGCATTTTTTTGTAATTTTACAGTGATTGGGTTTAGTTTGTTGCTGTAAAGTGTAGTTGAGGGTAATTTTTGATAGCCGAAGTAATTTAGGTGAGTTTGGCATAGTTTGCTATGGTTAGTAGCATTTTTTTGTAATTTAAAAGTGATTGGGTTTAGTTTGTTGTGGTAAGGGTAAGTTGGTGAGTATTTAAGGTAGCCGACGTAATTTAGGTGAGTTTGGCATAGTTTGCTATGGTTAGGAGCATTTTTTTGTAATTTAAAAGTGATTGGGTTTAGTTTGTTGTGGTAAGGGTTAGTTGGTGATGATTTAGAGTAGCCGGAGTAATTTAGGTGAGTCTGGCATAGTTTGTTATGATTTGTACACCTTTTTTTGTAATTTTAAGATGATATGGTTTGATTTGTTGTGGTAAGGGATAGTTGGGGGTGATTTACGGTAGCCGAAGTAATTTAGGTGATTCTGGTATAGTTTGTTACGATTTTTAGCATTTTTTTGTAATTTTAAAGTGATTGGGCTTAGTTTGTTGCTGTAAAGTGTAGTTGGGGGTGATTTTTGATAGCCGAAGTAATTTAGGTGAGTTTGGCATAGTTTGCTATGTTTAGTAGCATTTTTTTGTAATGTAAAAGTGATTGGGTTTAGTTTGTTGTGGTAAGGGTTAGTTGGTGATGATTTATGGTAGCCGAAGTAATTTAGGTGAGTTTGGCATAGTTTGCTATGGTTAGTAGCATTTTTTTGTAATTTAAAAGTGATTGGGTTTAGTTTGTTGTAGTAAGGGATAGTTGGTGATGATTTAGAGTAGCCGAAATAATTTAGGTAAGTCTGGCATAGTTTGTTATGATTTGTACAATTTTTTTTGTAATTTTAGGATGATATGGTTTGGTTTGTTGTGGTAAGTGACAGTTGGGGGTGATTTACGGTAGCCGAAGTAATTTAGGTGATCCTGGTATAGTTTGTTATGATTTTTAGCATTTTTTTGTAATTTTAAAGTGATTGGGCTTAGTTTGTTGCTGTAAAGTGTAGTTGGGAGTGATTTTTGATAGCTGAAGTAATTTAAGTGAGTTTGGCATAGTTTGCTATGGCTAGTAGCATTTTTTTGTAATTTAAAAGTGATTGGGATTAGTTTGTTGTGGTAAGGATTAGTTGGTGATGATTTAGAGTAGCCGATGTAATTTAGGTGAGTCTAACATAGTTTGTTATGATTTGTACACCTTTTTTGTAAATTTAAGATGATATGGTTTGGTTAGTTGTGGTAAGGGATAGTTGGGGGTGATTTACGGTAGCCGAAGTAATTTAGGTGATTCTGGTATAGTTTGTTATGATTTTTAGCATTTTTTTGTAATTTTACAGTGATTGGGTTTAGTTTGTTGCTGTAAAGTGTAGTTGAGGGTGATTTTTGATAGCCGAAGTAATTTAGGTGAGTTTGGCATAGTTTGTTATGGTTAGTAGCATTTTTTTGTAATTTAAAAGTGATTGGGTTTAGTTTGTTGTGGTAAGGGTTAGTTGGTGATGATTTATGGTAGCCTAAGTAATTTAGGTGAGTTTGGCATAGTTTGCTATGGTTAGTAGCATTTTTTTGTAATTTAAAAGTGATTGGGTTTAGTTTGTTGTAGTAAGGGATAGTTGGTGATGATTTAGAGTAGCCGAAGTAATTTAGGTAAGTCTGGCATAGTTTGTTATGATTTGTACAATTTTTTTTGTAATTTTAGGATGATATGGTTTGGTTTGTTGTGGTAAGGGAGAGTTGGGGGTGATTTACGGTAGCTGAAGTAATTTAGGTGATTCTGGTATAGTTTGTTATGATTTTTAGCATTTTTTTGTAATTTTAAAGTGATTGGGCTTAGTTTGTTGCTGTAAAGTGTAGTTGGGGGTGATTTTTGATAGCCGAAGTAATTTAGGTGAGTTTGCCATAGTTTGCTATGGTTAGTAGCATTTTTTTTGTAATTTAAATGTGATTGGGTTTAGTTTGTTGTGGTAAGGTTTAGTTGGTGATGATTTAGAGTAGCCGAAGTAATTTAGGTGAGTCTAACATAGTTTGTTATGATTTGTACACCTTTTTTTGTAATTTTAAGATGATATGGTTTGGTTAGTTGTGGTAAGGGATAGTTGGGGGTGATTTGCGGTAGCCGAAGTAATTTAGGTGATTCTAGTATAGTTTGTTATGATTTTTAGCATTTTTTTGTAATTTTACAGTGATTGGGTTTAGTTTGTTGCTGTAAAGTGTAGTTGAGGGTGATTTTTGATAGCCGAAGTAATTTAGGTGAGTTTGGCATAGTTTGCTATGGTTAGTAGCATTTTTTTGTAATTTAAAAGTGATTGGGTTTAGTTTGTTGTGGTAAGGGTAAGTTGGTGAGTATTTAAGGTAGCCGACGTAATTTAGGTGAGTTTGGCATAGTTTGCTATGGTTAGGAGCATTTTTTTGTAATTTAAAAGTGATTGGGTTTAGTTTGTTGTGGTAAGGGTTAGTTGGTGATGATTTAGAGTAGCCGGAGCAATTTAGGTGAGTCTGGCATAGTTTGTTATGATTTGTACACCTTTTTTTGTAATTTTAAGATGATATGGTTTGATTTGTTGTGGTAAGGGATAGTTGGGGGTGATTTACGGTAGCCGAAGTAATTTAGGTGATTCTGGTATAGTTTGTTACGATTTTTAAAATTTTTTTGTAATTTTAAAGTGATTGGGCTTAGTTTGTTGCTGTAAAGTGTAGTTGGGGGTGATTTTTGATAGCCGAAGTAATTTAGGTGAGTTTGGCATAGTTTGCTATGGTTAGTAGCATTTTTTTGTAATTTAAAAGTGATTGGGTTTAGTTTGTTGTGGTAAAGGTTAGTTGGTGATGATTTATGGTAGCCGAAGTAATTTAGGTGAGTTTGGCATAGTTTGCTATGGTTAGTAGCATTTTTTTGTAATTTAAAAGTGATTGGGTTTAGTTTGTTGTAGTAAGGGATAGTTGGTGATGATTTAGAGTAGCCGAAGTAATTTAGGTAAGTCTGGCATAGTTTGTTATGATTTGTACAATTTTTTTTGTAATTTTAGGATGATATGGTTTGGTTTGTTGTGGTAAGGGAGAGTTGGGGGTGATTTACGGTAGCCGAAGTAATTTAGGTTATTCTGGTATAGTTTGTTATGATTTTTAGCATTTTTTTGTAGTTTTAAAGTGATTGGGCTTAGTTTGTTGCTGTAAAGTGTAGTTGGGAGTGATTTTTGATAGCCGAAGTAATTTAGGTGAGTTTGGCATAGTTTGCTATGGCTAGTAGCATTTTTTTGTAATTTAAAAGTGATTGGGATTAGTTTGTTGTGGTAAGGGTTAGTTGGTTATGATTTATGATAGCCGAAGTAATTTAGGTGAGTTTGGCATAGTTTGCTATGGTTAGTAGCATTTTTTTGTAATTTAAAAGTGATTGGGATTAGTTTGTTGTGGTGAGGGTTAGTTGGTGATGATTTAGAGTAGCCGAAGTAATTTAGGTGAGTCTGGCATAGTTTTTTATGATTTGTACACCTTTTTTTGTAATTTTAAGATGATATGGTTTGGTTTGTTGTGGTGAGGGATAGTTGGGGGTGATTTACGGTAGCCGAAGTAATTTAGGTGATTCTGGTATAGTTTGTTATGATTTTCAGCAATTTTTTGTAATTTTAAAATGATTGGGCTTAGTTTGTTGCTGTAAAGTGTAGTTGGGGGTGATTTTTGATAGCCGAAGTAATTTAGGTGAGTTTGGCATAGTTTGCTATGGTTAGTAGCATTTTTTTGTAATTTAAAAGTGATTGAGTTTAGTTTGTTGTGGTAAGGGTTAGTTGGTGGTGATTTATGGTAGCCGAAGTAATTTAGGTGAGTTTGGCATAGTTTGCTAAGGTTAGTATCATTTTTTTGTAATTTAAAAGTGATTGGGTTTAGTTTGTTGTGGTAAGGGTTAGTTGGTGATGATTTAGAGTAGCCAAAGTAATTTAGGTAAGTCTGGCATAGTTTGTTATGATTTGTACACCTTTTTTTGTAATTTTAAGATGATTTGGTTTGGTTTGTTGTGGTAAGAGATAGTTGGGGGTGATTTACGGTAGCCGAAGTAATTTAGGTGATTCTGGTATAGTTTGTTATGATTTTTAGCATTTTTTTGTAATTTTAAAGTGATTGGGTTTAGTTTGTTGCTGTAAAGTGTAGTTGGGGGTGATTTTTGATAGCTGAAATAATTTAGGTGGGTTTGGCATAGTTTGCTATGGTTAGTAGCATTTTTTTGTAATTTAAAAGTGATTGGGTCTAGTTTGTTGTGGTAAGGGTTAGTTGGTGATGATTTAGAGTAGCCGAAGTAATTTAGGTGAGTCTGGCATAGTTTGTTATGATTTGTACACCTTTTTTTGTAATTTTAAGATGATATGGTTTGGTTTGTTGTGGTAAGGGATAGTTGGGGGTGATTTACGGTAGCCGAAGTAATTTAGGTGATTCTGGTATAGTTTGTTATGATTTTTAGCATTTTTTTGTAATTTTAAAGTGATTTGGCTTAGTTCGTTGCTGTAAAGTGTAGTTGGGGGTGATTTTTGATAACCGAAGTAGTTTAGGTGAGTTTGGCATAGTTTGCTGTGGTTAGTAGCATTTTTTTGTAATTTAAAAGTGATTGGATTTAGTTTGTTGTGGTAAGGGTTAGTTAGTTATGATTTATGGTAGCCGAAGTAATTTAGGTGAGTTTGGCATAGTTTGCTATGGTTAGTAGCATTTTTTTGTAATTTAAAAGTGATTGGGTTCAGTTTGTTGTGGTAAGGGTTAGTTGGTGATGATTTATGGTAGCCGAAGTAGTTTAGGTGAGTCTGACATAGTTTGCTATGGTTAGTAGCATTTTTTTGTAATTTAAAAGTGAATGGGTTTAGTTTGTTGTGGTAAGGGTTAGTTGGTGATGATTTATGGTAGCCGAAGTAATTTAGGTGAGTTTGGCATAGTTTGCTATGGTTAGTAGCATTTTTTTGTAATTTAAAAGTGATTGGGTTTAGTTTGTTGTGGTAAGGGTTAGTTGGTGATGATTTATGGTGGCCGAAGTAATTTAGGTGAGTTTGGCATAGTTTGCTATGGCTAGTAGCATTTTTTTGTAATTTAAAAGTGATTGGGTTTAGTTTGTTGTGGTAAGGGTTAGTTGGTGATGATTTAGAGTAGCCGAAGTAATTTAGGTGAGTCTGGCATAATTTGTTATGATTTGAACACCTTTTTTTGTAATTTTAAGATGATATGGTTTGGTTTGTTGTGGTAAGGGATAGTTGGGGGTGATTTACGGTAGCCGAAGTAATTTAGGTGATTCTGGTATAGTTTGTTATGATTTTTAGCACTTTTTTGTAATTTTAAAGTGATTGGGCTTAGTTTGTTGCTGTAAAGTGTAGTTGGGGGTGATTTTTGATAGCCGAAGTAATTTAGGTGAGTTTGGCATAGTTTGCTATGGTTAGTAGCATTTTTTTGTAATTTAAAAGTTACTGGGTTTAGTTTGTTGTGGTAAGGGTTAGTTGGTGATGATTTATGGTAGCCGAAGTAATTGAGGTGAGTTTGGCATAGTTTGCTATGGTTAGTAGCATTTTTTTGTAATTTAAAAGTGATTGGGTTTAGTTTGTTGTGGTAAGGGTTAGTTGGTGATGATTTAGATAAGCCGAAGTAATTTAGGTGAGTCTGGCATAGTTTGTTATGATTTGTACACCTTTTTTGTAATTTTAAGATGATATGGTTTGGTTTGTTGTCCTAAGGGATAGTTGGGGGTGATTTACGGTAGCCGAAGTAATTTAGGTGATTCTGGTATAGTTTGATATGATTTTTAGCATTTTTTTGTAATTTTAAAGTGATTGGGCTTAGTTTGTTGCTGTAAAGTGTAGTTGGGGGTGATTTTTGATAGCCGAAGTAATTTAGGTGAGTTTGGCATAGTTTGCTATGGTTAGTAGCATTTTTTTGTAATTTAAAAGTGATTGGGTTTAGTTTGTTGTGCTAAGGGTGAGTTGGTGATGATTTATGGTAGCCGAAGTAATTTAGGTAAGTTTGGCATAGTTTGCTATGGTTAGTAGCATTTTTTTTTGTAATTTAAAAGTGATTGGGTTTAGTTTGTTGTGGTAAGGGTTAGTTGGTGATGATTTAGAGTAGCCGAAGTAATTTAGGTGAGTCTCGCATAGTTTGTTATGATTTGAACACCTTTTTTTGTAATTTTAAGATGATATGGTTTGGTTTGTTGTGGTAAGGGATAGTTGGGGGTGATTTACGGTAGCCGAAATCATTTAGGTGATTCTGTTATAGTTTGTTATAATTTTTAGCATTTTTTTGTAATTTTAAAGTGATTGGGCTTAGTTTGTTGCTGTAAAGTGTAATTGGGGGTGATTTTTGATAGCCGAAGTAATTTAGGTGAGTTTGGCATAGTTTGCTATGGTTAGTAGCATTTTTTTGTAATTTAAAAGTGATTGGGTTTAGTTTGTTGTGGTAAGGGTTAGTTGGTGATGATTTAGAGTAGCCGAAGTAATTTAGGTGAGTCTGGCATAATTTGTTATGATTTGAACACCTTTTTTTGTAATTTTAAGATGATATGGTTTGGTTTGTTGTGGTAAGGGATAGTTGGGGGTGATTTACGGTAGCCGAAGTAATTTAGGTGATTCTGGTATAGTTTGTTATGATTTTTAGCACTTTTTTGTAATTTTAAAGTGATTGGGCTTAGTTTGTTGCTGTAAAGTGTAGTTGGGGGTGATTTTTGATAGCCGAAGTAATTTAGGTGAGTTTGGCATAGTTTGCTATGGTTAGTAGCATTTTTTTGTAATTTAAAAGTTACTGGGTTTAGTTTGTTGTGGTAAGGGTTAGTTTGTGATGATTTATGGTAGCCGAAGTAATTGAGGTGAGTTTGGCATAGTTTGCTATGGTTAGTAGTATTTTTTTGTAATTTAAAAGTGATTGGGTTTAGTTTGTTGTGGTAAGGGTTAGTTGGTGATGATTTAGATAAGCCGAAGTAATTTAGGTGAGTCTGGCATAGTTTGTTATGATTTGTACACCTTTTTTGTAATTTTAAGATGATATGGTTTGGTTTTTTGTCGTAAGGGATAGATGGGGGTGATTTACGGTAGCCGAAGTAATTTAGGTGATTCTGGTATAGTTTGATATGATTTTTAGCATTTTTTGTAATTTTAAAGTGATTGGGCTTAGTTTGTTGCTGTAAAGTGTAGTTGGGGGTGATTTTTGATAGCCGAAATAATTTAGGTGAGTTTGGCATAGTTTGCTATGGTTAGTAGCATTTTTTTGTAATTTAAAAGTGATTGGGTTTAGTTTGTTGTGCTAAGGGTTAGTTGGTGATGATTTATGGTAGCCGAAGTAATTTAGGTAAGTTTGGCATAGTTTGCTATGGTTAGTAGCATTTTTTTTTGTAATTTAAAAGTGATTGGGTTTAGTTTGTTGTGGTAAGGGTTAGTTGGTGATGATTTAGAGTAGCCGAAGTAATTTAGGGCAGTCTCGCATAGTTTGTTATGATTTGAACATTTTTTTTTGTAATTTTAAGATGATATGGTTTGGTTTGTTGTGGTAAGGGATAGTTGGGGGTGATTTACGGTAGCCGAAATCATTTAGGTGATTCTGTTATAGTTTGTTATAATTTTTAGCATTTTTTTGTAATTTTAAAGTGATTGGGCTTAGTTTGTTGCTGTAAAGTGTAGTTGGGGGTGATTTTTGATAGCCGAAGTAATTTAGGTGAATTTGGCATAGTTTGCTATGGTTAGTAGCATTTTTTTGTAATTTAAAAGTGATTGGGTTTAGTTTGTTGTGGTAAGCGTTAGTTGGTGATGATTTAGAGTAACCGAAGTAATTTAGATGAGTCTGGCATAGTTTGTTATGATTTGTACACCTTTTTTTGTAATTTTAAGATGATATGGTTTGGTTTGTTGTGGTAAGGGATAGTTGGGGGTGATTTACGGTAGCCGAAGTAATTTAGGTGATTCTGGTATAGTTTGTTATGATTTTTAGCATTTTTTTGTAATTTTAAAGTGATTGGGCTTAGTTTGTTGCTGTAAAGTGTTGTTGGGGTTGAGTTTTGATAGCCGAAGTAATTTAGGTGAGTTTCGCATAGTTTGCTATGGTTAGTAGCATTTTTTGTAATTTAAAAGTGATTGGGTTTAGTTTGTTGTGGTAAGGGTTAGTTGGTGATGATTTATGGTAGCCGAAGTAATTTAGGTGAGTTTGGCATAGTTTGCTATGGTTAGTAGCATTTTTTTGTAATTTAAAAGTGATTGGGTTTAGTTTGATGTGGTAAGGGTTAGTTGGTGATGATTTAGAGTAGCCGAAGTAATTTAGGTCAGTCTGGCATAGTTTGTTATAATTTGTACACCTTTTTTGTAATTTTAAGATGATATGGTTTGGTTTGTTGTGGTAAGGGATAGTTGGGGGTGATTTACGGTAGCCGAAGTAATTTGGTGATTCTGGTATAGTTTGTTATGATTTTTAGCATTTTTTTGTAATTTAAAATTGGTTGGGCTTAGTTTGTTGCTGTAAAGTGTAGTTGGGGGTGATTTTTGATAGCCGAAGTAATTTAGGTGAGTTTGGCATAGTTTGCTATGGTTAGTAGCATTTATTTGTAATTTAAAAGTGATTGGGTTTAGTTTGTTGTGGTAAGGGTTACTTGGTGATGATTTATGGTAGCTGAAGTAATTTAGGTGAGTTTGGCATAGTTTGCTAAGGTTAGTAGCATTTTTTTGTAATTTAAAAGTGATTGGGTTTATTTTGTTGTGGTAAGGGTTAGTTGGTGATGATTTATGGTAGCCGAAGGAATTAAGGTGAGTTTGGCATAGTTTGCTATGGTTAGTAGCATTTTTTTGTAATTTAAAAGTGATTGGGTTTAGTTTGTTGTGGTAAGGGTTAGTTGGTGATGATTTAGAGTAGCCGAAGTAATTTAGGTGAGTCTGGCATAGTTTGTTATGATTTGTACACCTTTTTTTGTAATTTTAAGATGATATGGTTAGGTTTGTTGTGGTAAGTAATAGTTGGGGGTGATTTACGGTTGCCGAAGTAATTTAGGAGATTCTGGTATAGTTAGTTATGATTTTTAGCATTTTTTTGTAATTTTAAAGTGATTGGGCTTAGTTTGTTGCTGTAAAGTGTAGTTGGGGGTGATTTTTGATAGCCGAAGTAATTTAGGTGAGTTTGGCATAGTTTGCTATGGTTAGTAGCATTTTTTGTAATTTAAAAGTTATTGAATTTACTTTGTTGTGGTAAGGGTTAGTTGGTAATGATCTACGGTAGCCGAAGTAATTTAGGTGAGTTTGGCATAGTTCGCTATGTTTAGTGGCATTTTTTTGTAATTTAAAAGTGATTGGGTTTAGTTTGTTGTGGTAAGGGATAGTTGGTGATGATTTAGAGTAGCCGAAGTAATTTAGGTAAGTCTGGCATAGTTTGTTATGATTTGTACACCTTTTTTTGTAATTTTAAGATTATATGGTTTGGTTTGTTGTGGTAAGGGATAGTTGGGGGTGATTTACGGTAGCCGAAATAATTTAGGTGGTTCTGGTAAAGTTTGTTATGATTTTTAGCATTTTTTTGTAATTTTAAAGTGATTGGGCTTAGTTTGTTGCTGTAAAGTGTAGTTGGGGGTGATTTTTGATAGCCGAAGTAATTTAGGTTAGTTTGGCATAGTTTGCTATGGTTAGTAGCATTTTTTTGTAATTTAAAAGTGATTGGGTTTAGTTTGTTGTGGTAAGGGTTAGTTAGTGATGATTTATGGTAGCCGAAGTAATTTAGGTGAGTTTGGCATAGTTTGCTATGGTTAGTTGCATTTTTTTGTAATTTAAAAGTGATTGGGTTTAGTTTGTTGTGGTAAGGGTTAGTTGGTGATGATTTAGAGTAGCCGAAGTAATTTAGGTGAGTCTGGCATAATTTGTTATGATTTGTACACCTTTTTTTGTAATTTTAAGATGATATGGTTTGGTTTGTTGTGGTAAGGGATAGTTGGGGGTGATTTACGGTAGCCGAAGTAATTTAGGTGATTCTGGTATAGTTTGTTATGATTTTTAGCATTTTTTTGTAATTTTAAAGTGATTGGGCTTAGTTTGTTGCTGTAAAGTGTAGTTGGGGGTGATTTTTGATAGCCGAAGTAATTTAGGTGAGTTTGGCATAGTTTGCTATAGTTAGTAGCATTTTTTTGTAATTTAAAAGTGATTGGGTTTAGTTTGTTGTGGTAAGGGTTAGTTAGTGATGATTTATGGTAGCCGAAGTAATTTAGGTGAGTTTGGCATAGTTTGCTATGGTTAGTAGCATTTTTTTGTAATTTAAAAGTGATTGGGTTTAGTTTGTTGTGGTAAGGGTTAGTTGGTGATGATTTAGAGTAGCCGAAGTAATTTAGGTGAGTCTGGCATAGTTTGTTATGATTTGTACACCTTTTTTTGTAATTTTAAAATGATATGGTTTGGTTTGTTGTGGTAAGGGATAGTTGGGGGTGATTTACGGTAGCCGAAGTAATTTAGGTGATTCTGGTATAGTTTGTTATGATTTTTAGCATTTTTTTGTAATTTTAAAGTGATTGGGTTTAGTTTGTTGCTGTAAAGTGTAGTTGGGGGTGATTTTTGATAGCTGAAGTAATTTAGGTGAGTTTGGCATAGTTTGCTATGATTAGTAGCTGTTTTTTTGTAATTTAAAAGTGATTGGGTCTAGTTGGTGATGATTTAGAGTAGCCGAAGTAATTTAGGTGAGTCTGGCATAGTTTGTTATGATTTGTACACCTTTTTTTGTAATTTTAAGATGATATGGTTTGGTTTGTTGTGGTAAGGGATAGTTGGGGGTGATTTACGGTAGCCGAAGTAATTTAGGTGATTCTGGTATAGTTTGTTATGATTTTTAGCATTTTTTTGTAATTTTAAAGTGATTGGGCTTAGTTTGTTGCTGTAAAGTGTAGTTGGGGGTGATTTTTGATAGCCGAAGTAATTTAGGTGAGTTTGGCATAGTTTGCTATGGTTAGTAGCATTTTTTTGTAATTTAAAAATGATTGGGTTTAGTTTGTTGTGGTAAGGGTTAGTTAGTAATGATTTATGGTAGCCGAAGTAATTTAGGTGAGTTTGGCATAGTTTGCTATGGTTAGTAGCATTTTTTTGTAATTTAAAAGTGATTGGGTTTAGTTTGTTGTGGTAAGGGTTAGTTGGTGATGATTTAGAGTAGCCGAAGTAATTTAGGTGAGTCTGGCATAGTTTGTTATGATTTGTACACCTTTTTTTGTAATTTTAAGATGATATGGTTTGGTTTGTTGTGGTAAGGGATAATTGGGGGTGATTTACGGTAGCCGAAGTAATTTAGGTGATTCTGGTATAGTTTGTTATGATTTTTAGCATTTTTTTGTAATGTTAAAGTGATTGGGCTTAGTTTGTTGCTGTAAAGTGTAGTTGGGGGTAATTTTTGATAGCCGAAGTAATTTAGGTGAGTTTGGCATAGTTTGCTATGGTTAGTAGTATTTTTTTGTAATTTAAAATTGATTGGGTTTAGTTTGTTGTGGTAAGGGTTAGTTGGTGATGATTTAGATAAGCCGAAGTAATTTAGGTGAGTCTGGCATAGTTTGTTATGATTTGTACACCTTTTTTGTAATTTTAAGATAATATGGTTTGGTTTGTTGTGGTAAGGGATAGTTGGGGGTGATTTACGGTAGCCGAAGTTTTTTAGGTGATTCTGTTATAGTTTGTTTTGATTTTTAGCATTTTTTTGTAATTTTAAAGTGATTGGGCATAGTTTGTTGCTCTAAAGTGTAGTTGGGGGTGATTTTTGATAGCCGAAGTAATTTAGGTGAGTTTGGCATAGTTTGCTATGGTTAGTAGCATTTTTTTGTAATTTAAAAGTGATTGGGTTTAGTTTGTTGTGGTAAGGGTTAGTTGGTGATGATTTAGAGTAGCCGAAGTAATTTAGGTAAGTCTGGCATAGTTTGTTATGATTTGTACACCTTTTTTTGTAATTTTAAGATTATATGGTTTGGTTTGTTGTGGTAAGGGATAGTTGGGGGTGATTTACGGTAGCCGAAGTAATTTAGGTGATTCTGGTATAGTTTGTTATGATTTGTACACCTTTTTTGTAATTTTAAGATAATATGGTTTGGTTTGTTGTGGTAAGGGATAGTTGGGGGTGATTTACGGTAGCCGAAGTTTTTTAGGTGATTCTGTTATAGTTTGTTTTGATTTTTAGCATTTTTTTGTAATTTTAAAGTGATTGGGCATAGTTTGTTGCTCTAAAGTGTAGTTGGGGGTGATTTTTGATAGCCGAAGTAATTTAGGTGAGTTTGGCATAGTTTGCTATGGTTAGTAGCATTTTTTTGTAATTTAAAAGTGATTGGGTTTAGTTTGTTGTGGTAAGGGTTAGTTGGTGATGATTTAGAGTAGCCGAAGTAATTTAGGTAAGTCTGGCATAGTTTGTTATGATTTGTACACCTTTTTTTGTAATTTTAAGATTATATGGTTTGGTTTGTTGTGGTAAGGGATAGTTGGGGGTGATTTACGGTAGCCGAAGTAATTTAGGTGATTCTGGTATAGTTTGTTATGATTTTTAGCATTTTTTTGTAATTTTAAAGTGATTGGGCTTAGTTTGTTGCTGTAAAGTGTAGTTGGGGGTGATTTTTGATAGCCGAAATAATTTAGGTGAGTTTGGCATAGTTTGCTATGGTTAGTAGCATTTTTTTGTAATTTAAAAGTGATTGGGTTTAGTTTGTAGTGGTAAGGGTTAGTTAGTGATGATTTATGGTAGCCGAAGTAATTTAGGTGAGTTTGGAATAGTTTGCTATGGTTAGTAGCATTTTTTTGTAATTTAAAAGTGATTGGGTTTAGTTTGTTGTGGTAAGGGTAAGTTGGTGATGATTTAGAGTAGCCGAAGTAATTTAGGTGAGTCTGGCATAATTTGTTATGATTTGTACACCTTTTTTTGTAATTTTAAGATGATATGGTTTGGTTTGTTGTGGTAAGGGATAGTTGGGGGTGATTTACGGCAGCCGAAGTAATTTAGGTGATTCTGGTATACTTTGTTATGATTTTTAGCATTTTTTTGTAATGTTAAAGTGATTGGGCTTAGTTTGTTGCTGTAAAGTGTAGTTGGGGGTAATTTTTGATAGCCGAAGTAATTTAGGTGAGTTTGGCATAGTTTGCTATGGTTAGTAGTATTTTTTGTAATTTAAAAGTTATTGGGTTTAGTTTGTTGTGGTAAGGGTTAGTTGGTAATGATCTACGGTAGCCGAAGTAATTTAGGTGAGTTTGGCATAGTTTGCTATGTTTAGTGGCATTTTTTTGTAATTTAAAAGTGATTGGGTTTAGTTTGTTGTGGTAAGGGTTAGTTGGTGATGATTTAGAGTAGCCGAAGTAATTTAGGTAAGTCTGGCATAGTTTGTTATGATTTGTACACCTTTTTTTGTAATTTTAAGATTATATGGTTTGGTTTGTTGTGTTAAGGGATAGTTGGGGCTGATTTACGGTAGCCGAAGTAATTTAGGTGATTCTGGTAAAGTTTGATATGATTTTTAGCATTTTTTTGTAATTTTAAAGTGATTCGGCTTAGTTTGTTGCTGTAAAGTGTAGTTGGGGGTGATTTTTGATAGCCGAAGTAATTTAAGTGAGTTTGGCATAGTTTGCTATGGTTAGTAATATTTTTTTGTAATTTAAAAGTGATTGGGTTTAGTTTGTTGTGGTAAGGGTTAGTTGGTGATGATTTATGGTAGCCGAAGTAATTTAGGTGAGTTTGGCATAGTTTTCTATGGTTAGTAGCATTTTTTTGTAATTTAAAAGTGATTGGGTTTAGTTTGTTGTGGTAATCGTTAGTTGGTGATGATTTAGAGTAGCCGAAGTAACTTAGGTGAGTTTGGCATCGTTTGTTATGATTTGTACACCTTCTTTGTAATTTTAAGATGATATGGTTTGGTTTGTTGTGGTAAGGGATAGTTGGGGGTGATTTACGGTAGCCGAAGTAATTTAGGTGATTCTGGTATAGTTTGATATGATTTTTAGCATTTTTTTGTAATTTTAAAGTGATTGGGCTTAGTTCGTTGCTGTAAAGTGTAGTTGGGGGTGATTTTTGATAGCCGAAGTAATTTAGGTGAGTTTGGCATAGTTTGCTATGGTTAGTAGCATTTTTTTGTAATTTAAAAGTGATTGGGTTTAGTTTGTTGTGGTAACGGTTAGTTGGTGATGACTTATGGTAGCCGAAGTAATTTAGGTAAGTTTGGCATAGTTTGCTATGGTTAGTAGCATTTTTTTGTAATTTAATAGTGATTGGGTTTAGTTTGTTGTGGTAAGGGTTAGTTGGTGATGATTTAGAGTAGCCGAAGTAATTTAGGTGAGTCTCGCATAGTTTGTTATGATTTGAACACCTTTTTTTGTAATTTTAAGATGATATGGTTTGGTTTGTTGTGGTAAGGGATAGTTGGGGGTGATTTACGGTAGCCGAAGTTTTTTAGGTGATTCTGTTATAGTTTGTTTTGATTTTTAGCGTTTTTTTGTAATTTTAAAGTGATTGGGCTTAGTTTGTAGCTGTAAAGTGTAGTTGGGGGTGATTTTTGATAACCGAAGTAATTTAGGTGAGTTTGGCATAGTTTGCTATGGTTAGTAGCATTTTTTTGTAATTTAAAAGTGATTGGGTTTAGTTTGTTGTGGTAAGCGTTAGTTGGTGATGATTTAGAGTAGCCGAAGTAATTTAGGTGAGTCTGGCATAGTTTGTTATGATTTGTACACCTTTTTTTGTAATTTTAAGATGATATGGTTTGGTTTGTTGTGGTAAGGGATAGTTGGGGGTGATTTACGGTAGCCGAAGTAATTTAGGTGATTCTGGTATAGTGTGTTATGATTTTTAGCATTTTTTTGTAATTTTAAAGTGATTGGGCTTAGTTTGTTGCTGTAAAGTGTTGTTGGGGGTGAATTTTGATAGCCGAAGTAATTTAGGTGAGTTTGGCATAGTTTGCTATGGTTAGTAGCATTTTTTGTAATTTAAAAGTGATTGGGTTTAGTTTGTTGTGGTAAGGGTTAGTTGGTGAGGATTTATGGTAGCCGAAGTAATTTAGGTGAGTTTGGCATAGTTTGCTATGGTTAGTAGCATTTTTTTGTAATTTAAAAGTGATTGCGTTTAGTTTGTTGTGGTAAGGGTTAGTTGGTGATGATTTAGATAAGCCGAAGTAATTTAGGTGAGTCTGGCATAGTTTGTTATGATTTGTACACCTTTTTTGTAATTTTAAGATAATATGGTTTGGTTTGTTGTGGTAAGGGATAGTTGGGTGTGATTTACGGTAGCCGAAGTAATTTGGTGATTCTGGTATAGTTTGTTATGATTTTTAGCATTTTTTTGTAATTTAAAATTGGTTGGGCTTAGTTTGTTGCTCTAAAGTGTAGTTGGGGGTGATTTTTGATAGCAGAAATAATGTAGGTGAGTTTGGCATAGTTTGCTATGGTTAGTAGCATTTTTTTGTAATTTAAAAGAGATTGGGTTTAGTTTGTTGTGGTAAGGGTTAGTTGGTGATGATTTAGATAAGCCGAAGTAATTTAGGTGAGTCTGGCATAGTTTGTTATGATTTGTACACCTTTTTTGTAATTTTAAGATGATATGGTTTGGTTTGTTGTGGTAAGGGATAGTTGGGGGTGATTTACGCTAGCCGAAGTAATTTAGGTGATTCTGGTATAGTTTGATATGATTTTTAGCATTTTTTTGTAATTTTAAAGTGATTGGGCTTAGTTCGTTGCTGTAAAGTGTAGTTGGGGGTGATTTTTGATAGCCGAAGTAATTTAGGTGAGTTTGGCATAGTTTGCTATGGTTAGTAGCATTTTTTTGTAATTTAAAAGTGATTGGGTTTAGTTTGTTGTGGTAACGGTTAGTTGGTGATGATTTATGGTAGCCGAAGTAATTTAGGTAAGTTTGGCATAGTTTGCTATGGTTAGTAGCATTTTTTTGTAATTTAAAAGTGATTGGGATTAGTTTGTTGTGGTAAAGGTTAGTTGGTGATGATTTAGAGTAGCCGAAGTAATTTAGGTGAGTCTCGCATAGTTTGTTATGATTTGAACACCTTTTTTTGTAATTTTAAGATGATATGGTTTGGTTTGTTGTGGTAAGGGATTGTTGGGGGTGATTTACGGTAGCCGAAGTTTTTTAGGTGATTCTGTTATAGTTTGTTGTGATTTTTAGCATTTTTTTGTAATTTTAAAGTGATTGGGCTTAGTTTGTTGCTGTAAAGTGTAGTTGGGGGTGATTTTTGATAGCCGAAGTAATTTAGGTGAGTTTGGCATAGTTTGCTATGGTTAGTAGCATTTTTTTGTAATTTAAAAGTGATTGGGTTTAGTTTGTTGTGGTAAGCGTTAGTTGGTGATGATTTAGAGTAGCCGAAGTAATTTAGGTGAGTCTGGCATAGTTTGTTATGATTTGTACACCTTTTTTTGTAATTTTAAGATGATATGGTTTGGTTTGTTGTGGTAAGGGATAGTTGGGGGTGATTTACGGTAGCCGAAGTAATTTAGGTGATTCTGGTATAGTGTGTTATGATTTTTAACATTTTTTTGTAATTTTAAAGTGATTGGGCTTAGTTTGTTGCTGTAAAGTGTTGTTGGGGGTGAATTTTGATAGCCGAAGTAATTTAGGTGAGTTTGGCATAGTTTGCTTTGGTTAGTAGCATTTTTTGTAATTTAAAAGTGATTGGGTTTAGTTTGTTGTGGTAAGGGTTAGTTGGTGAGGATTTATGGTAGCCGAAGTAATTTAGGTGAGTTTGGCATAGTTTGCTATGGTTAGTAGCATTTTTTTGTAATTTAAAAGTGATTGCGTTTAGTTTGTTGTGGTAAGGGTTAGTTGGTGATGATTTAGATAAGCCGAAGTAATTTAGGTGAGTCTGGCATAGTTTGTTATGATTTGTACACCTTTTTTGTAATTTTAAGATAATATGGTTTGGTTTGTTGTGGTAAGGGATAGTTGGGTGTGATTTACGGTAGCCGAAGTAATTTGGTGATTCTGGTATAGCTTGTTATGATTTTTAGCATTTTTTTGTAATTTAAAATTGGTTGGGCTTAGTTTGTTGCTCTAAAGTGTAGTTGGGGGTGATTTTTGATAGCAGAAATAATGTAGGTGAGTTTGGCATAGTTTGCTATGGTTAGTAGCATTTTTTTGTAATTTAAAAGAGATTGGGTTTAGTTTGTTGTGGTAAGGGTTAGTTGGTGATGATTTAGATAAGCCGAAGTAATTTAGGTGAGTCTGGCATAGTTTGTTATGATTTGTACACCTTTTTTGTAATTTTAAGATGATATGGTTTGGTTTGTTGTGGTAAGGGATAGTTGGGGGTGATTTACGCTAGCCGAAGTAATTTAGGTGATTCTGGTATAGTTTGATATGATTTTTAGCATTTTTTTGTAATTTTAAAGTGATTGGGCTTAGTTCGTTGCTGTAAAGTGTAGTTGGGGGTGATTTTTGATAGCCGAAGTAATTTAGGTGAGTTTGGCATAGTTTGCTATGGTTAGTAGCATTTTTTTGTAATTTAAAAGTGATTGGGTTTAGTTTGTTGTGGTAACGGTTAGTTGGTGATGATTTATGGTAGCCGAAGTAATTTAGGTAAGTTTGGCATAGTTTGCTATGGTTAGTAGCATTTTTTTGTAATTTAAAAGTGATTGGGATTAGTTTGTTGTGGTAAAGGTTAGTTGGTGATGATTTAGAGTAGCCGAAGTAATTTAGGTGAGTCTCGCATAGTTTGTTATGATTTGAACACCTTTTTTTGTAATTTTAAGATGATATGGTTTGGTTTGTTGTGGTAAGGGATTGTTGGGGGTGATTTACGGTAGCCGAAGTTTTTTAGGTGATTCTGTTATAGTTTGTTTTGATTTTTAGCATTTTTTTGTAATTTTAAAGTGATTGGGCTTAGTTTGTTGCTGTAAAGTGTAGTTGGGGGAGATTTTTGATAGCCGAAGTAATTTAGGTGAGTTTGGCATAGTTTGCTATGGTTAGTAGCATTTTTTTGTAATTTAAAAGTGATTGGGTTTAGTTTGTTGTGGTAAGCGTTAGTTGGTGATGATTTAGAGTAGCCGAAGTAATTTAGGTGAGTCTGGCATAGTTTGTTATGATTTGTACACCTTTTTTTGTAATTTTAAGATGATATGGTTTGGTTTGTTGTGGTAAGGGATAGTTGGGGGTGATTTACGGTAGCCGAAGTAATTTAGGTGATTCTGGTATAGTGTGTTATGATTTTTAACATTTTTTTGTAATTTTAAAGTGATTGGGCTTAGTTTGTTGCTGTAAAGTGTTGTTGGGGGTGAATTTTGATAGCCGAAGTAATTTAGGTGAGTTTGGCATAGTTTGCTATGGTTAGTAGCATTTTTTGTAATTTAAAAGTGATTGGGTTTAGTTTGTTGTGGTAAGGGTTAGTTGGTGATGATTTATGGTAGCCGAAGTAATTTAGGTGAGTTTGGCATAGTTTGCTATGGTTAGTAGCATTTTTTTGTAATTTAAAAGTGATTGCGTTTAGTTTGTTGTGGTAAGGGTTAGTTGGTGATGATTTAGATAAGCCGAAGTAATTTAGGTGAGTCTGGCATAGTTTGTTATGATTTGTACACCTTTTTTGTAATTTTAAGATAATATGGTTTGGTTTGTTGTGGTAAGGGATAGTTGGGGGTGATTTACGGTAGCCGAAGTAATTTGGTGATTCTGGTATAGTTTGTTATGATTTTTAGCATTTTTTTGTAATTTAAAATTGGTTGGGCTTAGTTTGTTGCTGTAAAGTGTAGTTGGGGGTGATATTTGATAGCCGAAGTAATTTAGGTGAGTTTGGCATAGTTTGCTATGGTTAGTAGCATTTATTTGTAATTTAAAAGTGATTGGGTTTAGTTTGTTGTGGTAAGGGTTAGTTGGTGAAGATTTAAAGTAGCCGAAGTAATTTAGGTGAGTTTGGCGTAGTTTGCTGTGGTTAGTAGCAATTTTTTGTAATTTAAAAGTGATTGGGTTTAGTTTGTTGTGGTAAGGGTTAGTTGGTGAAGATTTAAAGTAGCCGAAGTAATTTAGGTGAGTTTGGCATAGTTTGTTATGATTTGTACACTTTTTTTTGTAATTTTAAGATGATATGGTTTGGTTTGTTGTGGTAAGGGATAGTTGGGGGTGATTTACGGTAGCCGAAGTAATTTGGTGATTCTGGTATAGTTTGTTATGATTTTTAGCATTTTTTTGTAATTTAAAATTGGTTGGGCTTAGTTTGTTGTTGTAAAGTGTAGTTGGGGGTGATTTTTGATAGCCGAAGTAATTTAGGTGAGTTTGGCATAGTTTGCTATGGTTAGTAGCATTTTTTTGTAATTTAAAAGTGATTGGGTTTAGTTTGTTGTGGTAAGGGTTAGTTGGTGATGATTTATGGTAGCCGAAGTAATTTTGGTAAGTTTGGCATAGCTTGCTATGGTTAGTAGCATTTTTTTGTAATTTAAAAGTGATTGGGTTTGGTTTGTTGTGGTAAGTGTTAGTTGGTGATGATTTAGAGTAGCCGAAGTAATTTAGGTGAGTCTGGCATGGTTTGTTTGGATTTGTACACCTTTTTTTGTAATTTTAAGATGATATGGTTTGGTTTGTTGTGGAAAGGGATAGTTGGGGGTGATTTACGGTAGCCGAAGTAATGTAGGTGATTCTGGTATAGTTTGTTATGATTTTTAGCATTTTTTTGAAATTTTAAAGTGATTGGGCTTAGTTTGTTGCTGTAAAGTGTAGTTGGGGGTGATTTTTGATAGCCGAAGTAATTTAGGTGAGTTTCGCATAGTTTGCTATGGTTAGTAGCATTTTTTTGTAATTTAAAAGTGATTCGGTTTAGTTTGTTGTGGTAAGGGTTAGTTGGTGATGATTTAGAGTAGCCGAAGTAATTTAGGTGAGTCTGGCATAGTTTGTTATGATTTGTACACCTTTTTTTGTAATTTTAAGATGATATGGTTAAGTTTGTTGTGGTAAGTAATAGTTGGGGGTGATTTACGGTTGCCGAAGTAATTTAGGAGATTCTGGTATAGTTTGTTATGATTTTTAGCATTTTTTTGTAATTTTAAAGTGATTGGGCTTAGTTTGTTGCTGTAAAGTGTAGTTGGGGGTGATTTTTGATAGCCGAAGTAATTTAGGTGAGTTTGGCATAGTTTGCTATGGTTAGTAGCATTTTTTGTAATTTAAAAGTTATTGGGTTTAGTTTGTTGTGGTAAGGGTTAGTTGGTAATGATCTACGGTAGCCGAAGTAATTTAGGTGAGTTTGGCATAGTTTGCTATGTTTAGTGGCATTTTTTTGTAATTTAAAAGTGATTGGGTTTAGTTTGTTGTGGTAAGAGTTAGTTGGTGATGATTTAGAGTAGCCGAAGTAATTTAGGTGAGTCTGGCATAGTTTGTTATTCTTTGTACACCGTTTTTTTAATTTTAAGATGACATGGTTTGGTTTGTTGTGGTAAGGGATAGTTGGGGGTGATTTACGGTAGCCGAAGTAATTTGGTGATTCTGGTATAGTTTGTTATGATTTTTAGCATTTTTTTGTAATTTAAAATTGGTTGGGCTTAGTTTGTTGTTGTAAAGTGTAGTTGGGGGTGATTTTTGATAGCCGAAGTAATTTAGGTGAGTTTGGCATAGTTTGCTATGGTTAGTAGCATTTTTTTGTAATTTAAAAGTGATTGGGTTTAGTTTGTTGTGGTAAGGGTTAGTTGGTGATGATTTATGGTAGCCGAAGTAATTTTGGTAAGTTTGG
Source organism: Eledona agricola (assembly GCA_964023215.1). Lineage (NCBI taxonomy): Eukaryota > Metazoa > Arthropoda > Insecta > Coleoptera > Tenebrionidae > Eledona > Eledona agricola. The sequence goes on from OZ026854.1 coordinate 26,822,992, forward strand.
CATAGTTTGCTATGGTTAGTAGCATTTCTTTGTAATTTAAAAGTGATTGGGTTTAGTTTGTTGTGGTAAGGGTTAGTTGGTGATGATTTAGAGTAGCCGAAGTAATTTAGGTGAGTCTGGCATAGTTTGTTATGATTTGTACACCTTTTTTTGTAATTTTAAGATGATATGGTTTGGTTTGTTGTGGTAAGGGCTAGTTGGGGGTGATTTACGGTAGCCGAAGTAATTTAGGTTATTCTGGTATAGTTTGTTATGATTTTTAGCATTTTTTTGTAATTTTAAAGTGATTGGGCTTAGTTTGTTGCTGTAAAGTGTAGTTGGGGGTGATTTTTGATAGCCGAAATAATTTAGGTGAGTTTGGCATAGTTTGCTATGGTTAGTAGCATTTTTTTGTAATTTAAAAGTGATTGGGTTTAGTTTGTTGTGGTAAGGGTTAGTTGGTGATGATTTATGGTAGCCGAAGTAATTTAGGTGAGTTTGGCATAGTTTGCTATGGTTAGTAGCATTTTTTTGTAATTTAAAAGTGATTGGGTTTAGTTTGTTGTGGTAAGGGTTAGTTGGTGATGATTTAGAGTAGCTGAAGTAATTTAGGTGAGTCTGGCATAGTTTGTTATGATTTGTACAACTTTTTTTGTAATTTTAAGATGATATGGTTTGGTTTGTTGTGGAAAGGGATAGTTGGGGGTGATTTACGGTAGCCGAAGTAATTTAGGTGATTCTGGTATAGTTTGTTATGATTTTTAGCATTTTTTTGAAATTTTAAAGTGATTGGGCTTAGTTTGTTGCTGTAAAGTGTATTTGGGGGTGATTTTTAATAGCCGAAGTAATTTAGGTGAGTTTGGCATAGTTTGCTATGGTTAGTAGCATTTTTTTGTAATTTAAAAGTGATTCGGTTTAGTTTGTTGTGGTAAGGGTTAGTTGGTGATGACTTAGAGTAGCCGAAGTAATTTAGGTGAGTCTGGCTTAGTTTGTTATGATTTGTACACCTTTTTTTGTAATTTTAAGATGATATGGTTTGGTTTGTTGTGGTAAGGGTTAGTTGGGGGTGATTTACGGTAGCCGAAATAATTTAGGTGTTTCTGGTATAGTTTGTTATAATTTTTAGCATTTTTTTGTAATTTTAAAGTGATTGGGCTTAGTTTGTTGCTGTAAAGTGTAGTTGGCGTTGATTTTTGATAGCCGAAGTAATTTAGGTGAGTTTGGCATAGTTTGCTATGGTTAATAGCATTTTTTTGTAATTTAAAAGTGATTGGGTTTAGTTTGTTGTGGTAAGGGTTAGTTGGTGATGATTTATGGTAGCCGAAATAATTTAGGTGAGTTTGGCATGGTTTGCTATGGTTAGTAGCTTTTTTTTGTAATTTAAAAGTGATTGGGTTTAGTTTGTTGTGGTAAGGGTTAGTTGGTGATGATTTAGAGTAGCCGAAGTAATTTAGGTGAGTCTGGCATAGTTTGTTATTCTTTGTACACCGTTTTTTTAATTTTAAGATGACATGGTTTGGTTTGTTGTGGTAAGGGATAGTTGGGGGTGATTTACGGTAGCCGAAGTAATTTAGGTGATTCTGGTGTAGTTTGTTATGATTTTTAGCATTTTTTTGTAATTTTAAAGTGATTGGGCTTAGTTTGTTGCTGTAAAGTGTAGTTGGGGGTGATTTTTGATAGCCGAAGTAATTTAGGTGAGTTTGGCATAGTTTGCTATGGTTAGTAGCATTTTTTTGTAATTTAAAAGTGATTGGGTTTAGTTTGTTGTGGTAAGGGTTAATTGGTGATGATTTATGGTAGCCGAAGTAATTTAGGTGAGTTTGGCATAGCTTGCTATGGTTAGTAGCATTTTTTTGTAATTTAAAAGTGATTGGGTTTGGTTTGTTGTGGTAAGTGTTAGTTGGTGATGATTTAGAGTAGCCGAAGTAATTTAGGTGAGTCTGGCATGGTTTGTTTGGATTTGTACACCTTTTTTTGTAATTTTAAGATGATATGGTTTGGTTTGTTGTGGAAAGGGATAGTTGGGGGTGATTTACGGTAGCCGAAGTAATGTAGGTGATTCTGGTATAGTTTGTTATGATTTTTAGCATTTTTTTGAAATTTTAAAGTGATTGGGCTTAGTTTGTTGCTGTAAAGTGTAGTTGGGGGTGATTTTTGATAGCCGAAGTAATTTAGGTGAGTTTGGCATAGTTTGCTATGGTTAGTAGCATTTTTTGTAATTTAAAAGTTATTGGGTTTAGTTTGTTGTGGTAAGGGTTAGTTGGTAATGATCTACGGTAGCCGAAGTAATTTAGGTGAGTTTGGCATAGTTTGCTATGTTTAGTGGCATTTTTTTGTAATTTAAAAGTGATTGGGTTTAGTTTGTTGTGGTAAGAGTTAGTTGGTGATGATTTAGAGTAGCCGAAGTAATTTAGGTAAGTCTGGCATAGTTTGTTATGATTTGTACACCTTTTTTTGTAATTTTAAGATTATATGGTTTGGTTTGTTGTGTTAAGGGATAGTTGGGGCTGATTTACGGTAGCCGAAGTAATTTAGGTGATTCTGGTAAAGTTTGATATGATTTTTAGCATTTTTTTGTAATTTTAAAGTGATTCGGCTTAGTTTGTTGCTGTAAAGTGTAGTTGGGGGTGACTTTTGATAGCCGAAGTAATTTAAGTGAGTTTGGCATAGTTTGCTATGGTTAGTAATATTTTTTTGTAATTTAAAAGTGATTGGGTTTATTTTGTTGTGGTAAGGGTTAGTTGGTGATGATTTATGGTAGCCGAAATAATTTAGGTGAGTTTGGCATAGTTTTCTATAGTTAGTAGCATTTTTTTGTAATTTAAATGTGATTGGGTTTAGTTTGTTGTGGTAATCGTTAGTTGGTGATGATTTAGAGTAGCCGAAGTAACTTAGGTGAGTTTGGCATCGTTTGTTATGATTTGTACACTTTCTTTGTAATTTTAAAATGATATGGTTTGGTTTGTTGTGGTAAGGGATAGTTGGGGGTGATTTACGGTAGCCGAAGTAATTTAGGTGATTCTGGTATAGTTTGTTATGATTTTTAGCATTTTATTGTAATTTTAAAGTGATTGGGCTTAGTTTGTTGCTGTAAAGTGTAGTTGGGTGTGATTTTTGATAGCCGAAGTAATTTAGGTGAGTTTGGCATTGTTTGCTATGGTTAGTAGCATTTTTTTGTAATTTTAAAGTGATTGGGTTTTGTTTGTTTTGGTAAGGGTTAGTTGGTGATGATTTATGGTAGCCGAAGTAATTGAGGTGAGTTTGGCATAGTTTGCTATGGTTAGTAGCATTTTTTTGTAATTTAAAAGTGATTGGGTCTAGTTTGTTGTGGTAAGGGTTAGTTGGTGATGATTTAGATAAGCCGAAGTAATTTAGGTGAGTCTGGCATAGTTTGTTATGATTTGTACACCTTTTTTGTAATTTTAAGATGATATGGTTTGGTTTGTTGTGGTAAGCGATAGTTGGGGGTGATTTACGGTAGCCGAAGTAATTTGGGTGATTCTGGTATAGTTTGATATGATTTTTAGCATTTTTTTGTAATTTTAAAGTGATTGGGCTTAGTTTGTTGCTGTAAAGTGTAGTTGGGGGTGATATTTAATTGCCGAAGTAATTTAGGTGAGTTTGGCATAGTTGGCTATGGTTAGTAGCATTTTTTTGTAATTTAAAAGTGATTGGGTTTAGTTTGTTGTGGTAAGGGTTAGTTGGTGATGATTTATGGTAGCAGAAGTAATTTAGGTGAGTTTGGCATAGTTTGCTATGGTTAGTAGCATTTTTTTGTAATTTAAAAGTGATTGGGTTTAGTTTGTTGTGGTAAGGGTTAGTTGCTGATGATTTATGGTAGCCGAAGTAATTTAGGTGAGTTTGGCATAGTTTGCTATGGTTAGTAGCATTTTTTTGTAATTTAAAAGTGATTGGGTTTAGTTTGTTGTGGTAAGGGTTAGTTGGTGATGATTTATGGTAGCCGAAATAATTTAGGTGAGTTTGGCATGGTTTGCTATGGTTAGTAGCTTTTTTTTGTAATTTAAAAGTGATTGGGTTTAATTTGTTGTGGTAAGGGTTAGTTTGTGATGATTTAGAGTAGCCGAAGTAATTTAGGTGAGTCTGGCATAGTTTGTTATGCTGTGTACACCTTTTTTTGTAATTTTAAGATGACATGGTTTGCTTTGTTGTGGTAAGGGATAGTTGGGGGTGATTTACGGTAGCCGAAGTAATTTAGGTGATTCTGGTATAGTTTGTTATGATTTTTAGCATTTTATTGTAATTTTAAAGTGATTGGGTTTAGCTTGTTGCTGTAAAGTTTAGTTGGGTGTGATTTTTGATAGCCGAAGTAATTTAGGTGAGTTTGGCATTGTTTGCTATGGTTAGTAGTATTTTTTTGTAATTTTAAAGTGATTGGGTTTAGTTTGTTTTGGTAAGGGTTAGTTG